>CM076681.1:144697795-145297795 GCA_038501925.1 Xenopus petersii | reverse complement strand
ACAGACTAGGAGTTGGCAGAAGACCATTTTAGCGGTAGCTGCCCAGCATTCCTTATCATTGTGGCCTATGGGTAGCTGCCTCTTCTGCGTACCTCTAGTTCTGGCCCTGGCGGGTGGTTATTAAAGGGGTAGTTCACCTTCAAGTTAATTTTTAATATGTTAAAAATGGCCAGTTCTTTGCAACTTTTCAACTATTTTAATAGCATTTTTTAAATATAGTTTTTGAATTCTTTGTCTTCTTCTGCCTTCAAGTTTCAAATGGGGGTCACTGACCCTGGCAGCCCATAAACTATTGCTTTGTAAGGCTACATTTTTGCTATCAGTTTTTATTACTCATCTTTCCTTTCAAGTCTCTCCTATTCATATTCTAGTAACTCGTTCAAATCAGTTCCTAGTTGCAAATGGACCCTAGCAACTACAAAGCTAGTGCAGTTGCAGATTGTTGCATTAAATTAGTCTTTATATTATACTAAAAGTTAATTTAAAGTTTGAACAAACCCATTAATAGCACTACCCCTAACCCTGGAACACACACAGTGAATTGTTACCATTTACTGATTGGCTGTGGGTGTCATAAGGATTGTTCTCTTGTTCAGTTCCAGTAGCTGATAAGGTTAGTAATGCATTAGATTGATCTATATGTAAAAATTAAAAAAATACTATGCAAATATAAACCCACCAGTATCTAAATGTGGCTATTTGATACCCATTTACATCTAATATGATAACAAACGTTTGTGCCCTTGCTGGCTGTTCTGTAATTTCATGATCATCCTGCTTGTATTTATACACACATTTCAGAGCTTTGTTTGTTGTCATTCTTAGGATCTGATGGTCGGTGATGAAGCCAGCGAGTTACGTTCTATGCTGGAAGTAAACTACCCTATGGAGAATGGGATAGTGCGGAATTGGGATGATATGAAGCACCTTTGGGACTACACTTTTGGACCAGAAAAATTGAACATAGACACCAGAGACTGTAAAATCCTGCTCACAGAGCCCCCCATGAATCCAACGAAAAACCGGGAAAAGATTGTAGAGGTATGTTACCACTTGTACATTGACAACTGAGGCATATAAATTTAGTTGAGAAGGAAAGGTGTAATCACTGGGGGGCACGATCTAGTATTTATACTACTTACCTGACACTTACCGGACACCCAGGACTGGTGCTTCTGTTCACTAAAAAGTGCACCGGCCTGTGGGCTTGTGTAAGAGCTCGTTCTTTATCTTCTTCCATTTCTTTCTTCTCTTTGGCTGGGTTTCAGGGGTTCAGGTGCAACATAATGGAAAGCTAAACTTGCAAAAAATAAAAAAAAAAATAATGCTTTTCCCTCTATTTTGCTTACGCATTGGTTTAGGGTCAGACTTGGTGACAAAAGCTTCCTCCCATTTGTTGTTGGATGGGAATGGAGTAAGCTTACTGTTAATACATACAGTGGGAACACACTTTTTCATTGTAGGTTGGTCCCTAAAATCTATATGAAAAAGGGATTCTGTCATCATTTTTATTATGTAGTTTTTATTTCTAAATGACACTGCAAATAATTGACTGTACAATATAAAATGTCATTCCTGAAGCAGCAAGTGTATTTAGTTGTAATATTGGTGTGTAGGTGCATCTCAGCTCATTTTGCCTGGTCATGTGATTTCAGAAAGAGCCAGCACTTTAGGATGGAACTGCTTTCTGGCAGCCTGTTGTTTCTCCTACTCAATGTAACTGAATGTGTCTCAGTGGGACCTGGATTTTACTATTGAGTGTTGTTCTTAGATCTACCAGGCAGCTGTTATCTTGTGTTAGGGAGCTGTTATCTTGTGTTAGGGAGCTGCTATCTGGTTACCTTCCCATTGTTCTGCTGTTAGGCTGCTGGGGGGGAGGGGGTGATATCACTCCAACTTGCAGTACAGCAGTAAAGAGTGACTAAAGTTTATCAGAGCACAAGTCACATGACTGAGGGCAGCTGGGAAACTAACAATATGTCTAGATGTCAGATTTCAAATTTAAATATAAAAAAACCTAAATGAATGTGTCTCAAAAAAAATAATAATAAAGTGACTATCTGGTTACCTTCCTATTGTTCTGTTGTTAGGCTGCTGGGGGGAAGGGAGGGGGTGATATCACCCCAACTTGCAGTACAGCAGTAAAGAGTGACTGAAGTTTATCAGAGCACAATTCACATGACTGGGGGCAGCTGGGAAACTGACAATATGTCTAACCCCATTTCAGATTTCAAATTTAAATAATCTGGTTGCTGTTTTAAAAATGTATTTCAGTGCAGAATTCTGCTGGAGCATCATTAGATGCGTTTTCAAAAAAATATGTTCCAGTATCCCTTTTAATAATGAATAAGGGGGTTATGACTGCAGCCACTACTCAGTGTTATTATTTAATATGCAGGTGTATTTATTGATCACTTGACTTCAACTTGTGGTGACAAGTGGGAATGTGTCAGTGTCCTGGGCATTAGGAATGTTTATGACTGAGCTCATACTCAGGTCTTCATAGAATTTAGTATGAAAGTTCTCCTGATACCAACTAATCGTGTAAGGACTTGTGTTTCGCTAGGGTAGGTTGGTGACTTATTAAAGGTTACATATCAGCAGTATAATAACACGTGCATAAATATTCTGTTTTCAGGTAATGTTTGAGACCTACCAGTTCTCCGGAGTTTATGTTGCAATACAGGCTGTTCTCACATTATATGCACAAGGTGGGTCATTTATCTGTATGTATGAAATATTGCTGCCACAATGTGTTCCCCTTACAGTTTTTAAATGAGCTACAGGCAGAATGTACTTCACATTCACTGATTTTGTACAATGGAAAAGCTGCAGTTTGTAACTGATTTTACTGGGAAATGAGAATTCAAGAAGCATAATGCACATTACTGAATCATACTTGTCTATAATACACATTACTGAATCATACTTGTCTATAATACACATCACTGAATCATACTTGTCTATAATACACATTACTGAATCATACTTGTCTATAATACACATCACTGAATCATACTTGTCTATAATACACATTACTGAATCATACTTGTCTATAATACACATTACTGAATCATACTTGTCTATAATACACATCACTGAATCATACTTGTCTATAATACACATCACTGAATCATACTTGTCTATAATACACATTACTGAATCATACTTGTCTATAATACACATCACTGAATCATACTTGTCTATAATACACATTACTGAATCATACTTGTCTATAATACACATCACTGAATCATACTTGTCTATAATACACATTACTGAATCATACTTGTCTATAATACACATTACTGAATCATACTTGTCTATAATACACATTACTGACTGAAAGGTGCAGCGCGCATGCGCAATTGGCGCTGTGCGGCACATAGAAAAACCTTTTTTTCTTTCAAGTATGATCGGGACGGGGGCCCATTAGGGGTCGGGGCCCACCGGGTTTTTTCCCGATATCCTGCCGGGCCAGTCAGACACTGGTACTCACCGTTTATAAGGATATAATTTACAAGATATTCATGGCTTTTGTGTATTATAACTATAAATACTGTATACCTTTGGCCAATCAAAGTTAATTCTTGGATGTTGGATTAGTTTGTTTGATCTACTGCAGACGTGTAGTTAAAGGAGAAGGAAAGGCTAAAAGTAAATAAGCTTTATCAGAAAGGTCTATATAAATACACCAGTAACCCCTCAAAGTAATGCTGCTCTGAGTCCTCTGTCAAACATCACATTTCTTTCCCTCTATTGTGTACTCATGGGCTTCTGTATCAGACTAACTGTTTTCAGCTTAAACCTCCCGGGCTTGGGCTTGAGCATGCTCAGTTTGCTCCTCTCCCCCTCCCTGCTTTTATCTGAGCCCAGAGCTATGAGTGAGCAGGGGGAGACTCAGGCAGGAAGTGATGTCACACCAAGCTAATATGGCAGCTGCTATCCTAAACAAACAGAGAGAGCTTCTAGAGCTGATTACTCAGGTAGGGTAAAGCATTCTGCAGAATAAATATAGTGTTATAGCTTGTACTATTGTGGCTAATCTATTGGCAATAAACTGCCTTGGAGCTTTCCTTCTCCTTTAATGTAACCCATAGTATAGGAACAACCCCTGCTTGTTGTCTTTACACAGCGTAAGTTTGCTTGAACAATGAGTGACACTGGAGACCTGTTGCCAGTAATGCGACCGTCACAAATTGGATCTGGAGGTGCAACTGAATCTGGTTTATGAATGTTGCATGTTTGTTCACTTCTTTCTAGGTCTGTTGACTGGTGTTGTGGTTGATTCTGGAGATGGTGTCACTCACATCTGTCCTGTGTACGAAGGCTTTTCTTTGCCGCACCTCACCAGGAGACTAGATATAGCCGGCAGGGATATCACCCGATACCTTATAAAGGTAAAATAAAAGGCGCTTCCAATTTTTCATACTTACTTTTCATTGTTCTAAAAATGTCTGATCAATTTTATATGTACTGCAACCCAAATGATTTTTGTTTCTGCCAGTGCAGTGTTTAAAGGAACAGTTCAGTATAAAACTAAAAACTGGGTAAATAAATAGACTGTGCAAAATAAATAATGTATCTAATATAGTTAGTTAGGCAAAAATGCAATGTATAAAGGCTGGAGTGAGTGGATGTGTAACATAATAGCCAGAACACTACTTCCTGCTTTTCAGCTCTCTTGCTTTCCACTGATTACCAGGCAGTAACCAATCAAAAACTTGAGGAAAGGCCACATGGGACATAACTGTTGCTTTTGAATCTGAGCTGAATGCTGAGGATCAATTACAAACTCACTGAAAAGTTATGTCCCATGTGGCCCCCCTTATAGTCACTGACTAACTCAGAGTTAGAGAGCTGAAAAGCAGGAAGTAGTGTTCTGTTACTGAGCTTCTGGCAGGCACTGTTAGAGCCATTTACCTCTCATTTGGAACACGAACAGGAAGTAGCAATAACAATACATCTGTAGCCTTACAGAGCATTTGTTTTTTAGATGGGGTCAGAAGAAGGCAAATAAAAAAAAAACTATAAAAAAAGAAAAAACGCAGGCCAACTGAAATGTTGTTACAATTAGCTGTTCTATAACACATACTAAAAGTTAACTCAAATGTGAACCACCTTTTAAGTTTTCTTTCATAGGTCCATTGCCAAACACTTTCATTCGTGAGCAACTTGTAGATAAACTTGTATAAACTTTACATTAAGAATTGTATCTCCTGCAGTTGCTGTTGCTGCGAGGCTATGCTTTTAATCACTCTGCTGATTTTGAGACTGTCCGTATGATCAAGGAGAAGCTTTGCTACGTGGGATACAACATCGAACAGGAGCAGAAACTTGCACTGGAGACAACAGTCCTTGTAGAGTCTTACACAGTGAGTACCACAATCCTCTTCTATATGTTATGTACAAAAAGGAAAACTATACCCCCCAAACAATGTAGGTCTATATAGAAATATATTGCATAAAACAGCTCATATGTAAAACTCTGCTTCATGTAAATAAACCATTTTCATAATAATATACTTTTTTATTAGTATGTGCCATTGGGTAATCATAAATAGAAAACTGACATTTTAAAAAATAAGGGCCGCCTCCTGGGATTCACTGTGCACACAAACAAACCAAACAAACTATACATGTAAGGTCACTTGAGCCAATTAACAGACAGAGTTCTGTCTTTTGCTTCCTCACTTCTTCCTGTTACAGTTAGAGCTGCAGTATTTCTGGTCAGGTGATCTCTTCCCGTTACAGTTAGAGCTGCAGTATTTCTGGTCAGGTGATCTCTTCCTGTTACAGTTAGAGCTGCAGTATTTCTGGTCAGGTGATCTCTTCCTGTTACAGTTAGAGCTGCAGTATTTCTGCTCAGGTGATCTCTTCCTGTTACAGTTAGAGCTGCAGTATTTCTGCTCAGGTGATCTCATCCTGTTACAGTTAGAGCTGCAGTATTTCTGCTCAGGTGATCTCATCCTGTTACAGTTAGAGTTGCAGTATTTCTGGCCAGGTGATCTCTTCCTGTTACAGTTAGAGCTGCAGTATTTCTGGCCAGGTGATCTCTTCCTGTTACAGTTAGAGCTGCAGTATTTCTGCTCAGGTGATCTCTGAGGCAGCACACATACCATCATTAAATGGGGGTTCAAGGCAAGAGATGTAAAAGGACAATATTTACTTATTCCAGTTAGGTAAGATTCTTTAATATGCCACTTAATATGATATATCTGTTGCTTAAGTATTAATTTTGGGGGTATAGTTTCCCTTTAAAGATTCTCACTGTACAACATATCCTTTCCCTTTGCTTTTATACATTGGTGGATGATGCAGAAATCCTCCTGTGTTTGCCAGAATTTGTATGTTTTTGAAATCTGCAGCTTTCTATTGCACAGCTCTGCAGAATATGTTGGTGTTTTATAAATACAGGTATGAGGTCTATTACCCAGAATGCTTGGCAATTGGCTTTTTCCAGGTAATGTTTTTTCCATAAATTGGATACTTTTAAGTCTTCTATAAAAAAAAAAGTGAAAGTTAATTAAACCAAAAGGATTGTTTTGCCACCAATATGGATTCAGCTTAGTTACCATCAAGTACAAGCTACAGTTTTATTATTATAAATAAAAAGCAAATGGTATTTAAAAAATAGTATTATTTGCTTGAAATGGAACCTCTGGGAGACAGTCCTACCTTTACTTTGAAACTTTCTAGATATTCGTGTTCCAGATTAGAGAATCCCATACCTGTACTTGTTTATAGCACAGGTATGGGATCCGCTATCCTGAAACCCATTATCCAGAAAGCTCAGAAATATGGAAAGGCCATCTCTCATAGACTCAATTTTATCAAAATAATCCACATTTTCTTTTCTGTGTAATAATAAATCAGTAACTTGTACTTGATCCCAACTAAGATATAATTAATCCTTATTGGAGGCAAAACAGCCTGTTGGCTTTATTTCATGTTTACATGATTTTCTAGTAGACTTAATGTATGAAGGTCCGAATTGCAGAAAGATCTGTTATCCGGAAAACCCCATGTCCCGAGCATTCTGGATAATCAGTCCAATACCTGTAATAATAATACCGTATATACTCGAGTATAAACCGACCCAAGTATAAGCCGAGGTACCTAATTTTACCTACAAAAACTTGCAACACTTATTGACTCGAGTATAAGCCTAGGGGTGAGAAATGCATCACTGGGTGAACAGCGCAAAGCAGGGTGCCGGGACGCACATGGGCAGAGAGTGCAGCCTCATACCCCCTTAATGGACACACAAGTTGTAGTGACTATAGAATAAGAATTGACGGGACAATGTTTTTCTGGGCTGCTCTGCAGGGCTATACTTTTATATGTAAAACTACAGGTCAAGTAGTGGCAATTAGTAAGGAGCCCATTCACATGCCAGCCACTGGCACAGCATAAATGCAGGCACATGAGCTTGCCCAGTCAGCTTGCAATCCTGCAACATGTGTAGCCCATTATTAGAGGGATGCTCTCTCGAAGCATCCTCCCTCCTGCTCGTCTCTTCTACCTTCTTCCTGCTTGTCTCTTCTCCCTCCCTGCTGCTCTTCTCCCTTTCTCCTGCTCATCTCTTCTCCTCCAGCTCATAATCTTTTAGTTGGGCAGGAGCCAGGGTGTACCCCACCCCCAGTACCTGATCGTGTAGTTAGGCATGGTGCCAGACGCACAGACAGGGAGGCGGACTTGTCGAACACCGCTGTACTCCATCTCCAGCTCGAACTGCAGCTCATCAGGGGCTCCCCGGGGGCGTTGAGGAGCTACACGGAGCAGAACACGGGCAGTGCCTCCCCCAGACTCAGGCCCTCCAGCAGGCGGCCCACCGTGCGGTTCTGCAGCAACTCTTCTTAGTGAGCCACCGCTGGAGCAGTGCCGTGTCCCGCAGTTTGCCGAACAGCAAAAGTAATACGGAACTGGCAACTCTCCTGTGCTTCAGCCGTCGGCTCTGATTTCAGGTAGTCCCGCAGGGAGGCATCGGGCTCCATGGGCCAGAGGGGGGTGAGAGAGGGGTTCAGGACGGCAGCGGTATAGCTGGAGGACACCGGAAGGAAGTTGTCATCTGTTCTGCACTTCCGCCTCCAGCAACGCGGCACCTGGCTGTCCCTTTTGGAAGTTTGTTTCTCCAATGGGAAGCGATAGCAGGTATTTCCAAATGCGTTAGCACTGCGTGCTGCCCTTGTTTCGTCCTGGGCACCCCTGACGTAGACACTTTTATTGAGGGGAGTGATGGTGGACTTTGTGGGAGGTACCGGTATGTGTCTCCCATAACGATGTTGTACAGCAACAGTTTTTAATTCCTCAGGGTACTCAGCAACCTCGACTCCAACAAAATATATTTTCCCGGTGCCCTTGCAGCGCTGCACAGCCATTGACTCGAGTATAAGCCGATGTAGACTTTTTCAGCACATTTTGGGTGCTGAAAAACTCGGCTTATACTCGAGTATATACGGTACTTCTGGACAATCTACTTCTACTAAACTGAAAATCTCTTCATGACCACTGGGGAGTGCTGTGTAGGAGGAGTAGAGTAGTAGGAGTTGGAGGAGGAGTAGTAGTAGTATCTCGGCACTTATTTGTGGTTACACATACTCTAGTACAATGATCCCCAACCAGTAGCTCGTGAGTAACATGTTGCTCCCCAAACCCTTGGATGTTGCTCCCAGTGGCCTCAAAGCAGGAGATTATTTTTGAATTTCAGACTTGGAAGAAAGTTTTAATTGTAGAAAAACTAAGTATAGTGCCAAGTAGAGTCTCCTGTAGCTGCCAGTCCACAAAGGGGCTACCAAATAATCAATCACAGCCCTTATTTGGCACCACCGGGGACTTTTTCATGTTTGTGTTGCTCCCCAACTCTTTTTACATTTGAATGTGGCTCACGGGTAAGAAAGGTTGGGGACCCCTGCTCTAGTAAATGAAAACTCAACAATTTCCTAGTGTTCAAGTAGCCACTCATGGTTATAGCTTTAAATATACTTGGAACCAAAGGTCTGTGTAAGGGTAAGTGATAGAATGTAACCATACTTAAAGGGGAACTATCTGGAAAATGAAAATGTAATGAATGTAATACTGAAATGAGAAACTTTCTAAATACAATCAATTAAATATTCTACTGTTTCTGAAATAATCAAGTTTATGTTCACTATTCCTCTCTCAGCATCTGTTTCTCTTCATTCTCTCTTCATGCAGCAGTTGGGTGTCAGATATTCACTGACAGTTACATCCAATATATCTTATAGGGGGGCTCCTTTTGCCTAGAAGATGTATTAGAGCTCACTCAAATAACTTATTCCAGTACAAACAAAATGTAACAAAATAACTGCCTTTTGCACAAATTCTGCATGTAGAGAGACATGATGTCTGGTGAGTTTAATAGAGTGACCTCTAATACATCTTCTAGGCAAAAGGAGCTCCCCTATAAGATATATTGGATCTGTCAATGAAAATCAGTCTCCCAATTCCTACATGAAAAGAAACAGATGCTGAGAGGGGGATTGTGAAAAGTAACTTGATTATTTCAGAAAAGGTTCAGAATTTTTCATTGATTATATTTAGAACATTTCCTATGAGGAAGCTTATATTACATTTTCACTTTTGCAATAGTTTCCCTTTAAATAAATAAGATCTATTCTCCCATTGCATTTCTGGCTCTGTTTTTTTTTAATTTTCTCAATTTATTTTATTAAGTGGGAAGCAGAATCAGCAGTCAGTCTTGTGTATATATCCCATTGCTTCTTCTTGGCTCTACACAATTCATATGTTGGTTGTTTTATTCCCAGTTTGACTGGTTAGTGGCTGCTCTGTATCAATTGAACGGTTTCCATATTGTGCCAGAGGAGTATTTGCGCACAGCACTGCTTTCATTTCACACTAGCAAAAGCAGAGAACTCTTTATTTTGTTTATATTCCTTTAAAATTGGACACTGCAAATCTTTGTGTGATCACTGAGTATTTGTATTGCACAGCTTCCAGATGGCAGGGTTATTAAAGTTGGGGGAGAGCGCTTTGAGGCACCAGAAGCTTTGTTCCAGCCTCACCTTATCAACGTAGAAGGCGTCGGGGTTGCGGAGTTGTTGTTCAACACCATCCAGGCAGCCGACATTGATACTCGGTGAGTCTCTGCTCTTTGTGCATTAGTACAGCTCATACACATCTGCCATCTGTTATACAGGATTTACTGGATAACAGATCTTTCCCTAATTTGGATCACCATACCTTAAAGGAACAGTAATATCAAGACATTAAAGTGTTTTAAAAGAGATACAACTATAATGTAGTGTTGCTCTGCACTGGTAAAACTGGTGTGTTTGCTTCAGATACACTACTATAGTTTATATAAACAAGCTGCTGTGTAGCCATGGGGGCAGCCATTCAAGCACAGGATACACAGTAGATAACAGATCAGTACTACTATAGTTTATATAAACAAGCTGCTGTGTAGCCATGGGGGCAGCCATTCAAGCACAGGATACACAGTAGATAACAGATAAGTACTACTATAGTTTATATAAACAAGCTGCTGTGTAGCCATGGGGCAGCCATTCAAGCACAGGATACACAGTAGAAAACAGATAAGTACTACTATAGTTTATATAAACAAGCTGCTGTGTAGCACAGGATACACAGTAGATAACAGATAAGTACTACTATAGTTTATATAAACAAGCTGCTGTGTAGCAATGGGGGCAGCCATTCAAAGGAGAGAGGGCTCAGGTTACACAGCAGATAATCTCTGTAGAACATAATGGTGTTATCTGTTATCAACTATTCAACCTGTGCCATATAGCGTTTTTCAATTTCAGCCATGGCTACACAGCAGCTACACAACTGAATATAAACACACATGCCTGTAAAACCTTTCTCCTTGCTTTTCTGTAGCTGTTTATTACAGATGAAATGCTTTTTTGGTTCTGTCTTTGCCTTCTTATACAGAACATTCTGATCTCTGTTCTCTCTTGTTTTCAGGGCAGAGTTCTATAAACACATCGTGCTGTCGGGGGGCTCCACAATGTATCCAGGGTTGCCCTCCCGCTTAGAGCGAGAACTTAAACAGCTTTATTTGGAGCGAGTCCTCAAAGGAGATGTTGAAAAATTATCGGTAAGGCTTCCATTTTTTTTTTTTTAAGATCTCTTATTGAAAGAGACGATGCGCTTGCTTCATGTTTCATATTTCGACTGTTTGCATTGCGCAGGACGCATTGTGCAGCAACACTATTGGGCAATTCACAAAAGGAGAGAGAGACCATTTGTGGAGTAAAAGTGATGGTAAACTGGAGTAAAATACTTTCTCCTTATTCACAAACAGAAATCCGATTTAATGAAAGAAAATATTTAATGAAAGAAAAACACACTTTTATGAATTTGTCTTTCAAGTGACATAAAAATGGCGCAAAAACGTCAATTTCTCCAAACATTTTCAAAATGGAGTAAAGCTCATTATATAACTCTTCCCCGTGTGCCAGATCAATTCTAATATAATCTGATTTGGTTCAGACAATCTTCACTTCACCCCTCTTGTAGGTGCCCCATTGGGGAATTATTATCATATTAATAGGGATCAGCATTTTATAGTCAGGGCACAAGTTTGTGTCTAACCCTATAGGTGTAAAAGGCTCATTAACAAAACAAGTAAAACACTGATTAAATAAAGTGTAATTTATACAAATTTATATGTAAAAAGTTTTAACACACTTTATTTTATTTTACTAGTTTAATCTTAATGAATGAGGCAATATTAGATATTTAAGTGAATATATTATCTAAAGGAAAAGTAAAGCCTCCCAAGCATTTAGATTTAGCAGCAATTAGACCCTTGACCTAAGATAATAAAACATATTTCTGATACAAATCCCTATATTATGTAAATAGCGTTTCTTGTATTTAGATCCTTATATCTTGTTACAGAAGTGGAGTTGAACAAACATGTCGGCAAAGTGGAATTAAACAAAACATGTCGGCAGAAAAAATGATGTATAATGTTCCTGGGTAAAATAAACTCCCTGCCCCAAAAATTCCAATTTGATGTCTGACTGACAGGTGTAGTAAGAGCTAAAGACAAATTCAGAAAACATCAAAATCTGAAAAGTATCCGTTTAAAACACAAATTCACAAAAGCGGACATAGAGGTTTGTGAATTTGGTGGGAAATCTGATATTTTTATCTCCATTTTTATTTAGTCTCAATGGGGGGGGGGATTCATAAAAGTGCTGCTATTGAGACAAAAGTGGAAATAAAATAAAAAAATTTGGATTTCCCATCAAATTCACAAACAAATCTCCACTTCTGTGAATTTGCTTTTAAACAGACACTTTTCAGATTTTGTCTTTCACACAACATTTTAACAACATTGTTTTCTGAATTTGTCTTTGGCTCTTACTACACCTGTCAGTCAGACATCAGATTGGAATTTCCGGGGGAGGGAGATTACCTAGGAAAATTAAAATCTAAATACAAGAAATGCTATTTTAGATAATATAGGGATTTGCATCAGAAATATGTTTTATTATCTCAGGTCAAGTGTCTAATTGCTGCTAAAACTAAAAAAAAATGCCTGGGAGGCTTTACTTATCCTTTAGATAATACATTCACTAAAATTGCTGATATTGCCTCGTTCATTAAGTTAAAACTAGTAAAATAACATGTTGGAGTTAAAAAAATTTTACATATCAAATTGTATAAAATACACTTTTTTTTTTTTTTTTTTTTTTTGAATCAGTGTTTTACTTGTTTAGTTAATGAGGCTTTTACACCTATAGGTTTAGACACAAACTTGTGCCCTGACTATAAAATGCTGATCCCTATTAATATGAGAATAATTCCCCAATGGGGCACCTACAAGAGGGGTGAAATGAAGATTGGCTGAACCAAAGCAGATTATATTAGAATTCATCTGACACATGGGGACGAGTTACACTGAGTTTTACTCCATTTTTAAAATGACGGGAGAAAATGTTGTTTTTGTGCCATTTTGAAAGACAAATTCATAAAAGTGTCTGTAAACTTTCTTTCTTTCACTAAAATTTGAATAGTGGTGGTTGAGTCGGAATTTAGGTGGAAATTTACACTACAGTATTTAATAATATAGTACGAATTTACACTGTTTGTGAATATGGAGAAAGTATTTTACACCAGTTTACCATCACTGTTACTCCACAAATGGTCTCTCTCCACTTTTGTGAATTCCCCCCTATAAGTTGCTTGTTTTGTTTAGCAAACTATAACTACATCTTAAGTGATCCTGATCTTTCCATTGGAACATGATCGCAATGTGCCAATATTTCTAAGAAAAAATGGTCACTTTACCTGCTTTCTAATAGGCAACCAAATTATCACAACATCCAGAATGACCATAACATATTCTAAATTTGTACACAACCCAGTAATGTCCTCCGCTCCATAGGGATTCACCGAATCCACGGTACTGAACCAAATCCTTTTGCCTAGAAGATGTATTAGAGCTCAGTCTATTAAACTCACCAGACATCATGTCTCTCTACATGCAGAATTTGTGCAAAAGGCAGTTATTTTGTTTGTACTGGAATCAGTTATTTGAGTGAGCTCTAATTTATGTTAGGAAAGGAGCCCCTCTTTAAGATATATTGGATCATTCATCATACACAAAATGTAACAAAATAACTGCCTTTTGTACAAATTCTGCATGTAGAGAGACATGATGTCTGGTGAGTTTAAGAGTGACCTCTAATACATCTTCTAGGCAAAAGGAGCCCCCCTATAAGATATATTGGATGTAACTGTCAGTGAATATCTGACACCCAACTGCTGCATGAAGACAGAATGAAGAGAAACAGATGCTGAGAGAGGAATAGTGAAGATTAACTTGATTATTTCAGAAACAATACAGAATATTTAATTGATTGTATTTAGAAAGTTTCTTATTTCAGTATGAGGAGCTTATATTACATTTTTGGGATAGTTCCCTTTTAAGATCAGACCTAATATTTTATGTATATGAAAAGCTCCGAAGGCTTCAGTGATAGTAGAATAAATCCGGTGCACGTGGAACGTATGTTCAAGAATCACGTGTTCTCTCCTTCACCATCGTTCTTTCTTATTCCAGAAATTTAAGATCCGTATTGAAGATCCTCCCCGTCGCAAGCACATGGTGTTCCTGGGTGGAGCAGTATTAGCCGACATCATGAAAGACAAAGACAACTTCTGGATGACCCGCCAAGAGTACCAAGAGAAAGGCACGCGTGTGCTGGAGAAGCTTGGCGTGACTGTACGATAAACACAACTGCCATTGCCCGTCGCTTCTCTAAAGCTTTCCTTATTTCCTTTATTGCCAATCTTTCAACTCATTCACTTCCATGACTTTCTTGGAAAGGCCTGTCTGTGTCCTTTTGACCTAAAGATGGAAGTTTTTTTTCCTGAATTCCTGAGGAGAGTTTTGTTTGTGTGTTTGTTGATGTAACTCCGTTTGACTGGAACACGTCTTTACAAACACCAAGCTCCAGCCCCAGAGCCGACTCGCTCTTCATTGGCCATTAGTCACAGTGGTCTTTTCCCTCTAGTGTCCTGCTCTAAAGCTGCTTTATCTTCTACTCACCACTGGGTGGCTTGCCTTTGTTTTCATAAGGGAATCCTTAAAGGGATACTGTCATGGAAAAAAATGTTTTATTTCCAAAACACATAAGTTAATAGTGCTGCTCCAGCAGAATTCTGCACTGAAATCCAATTCTCAAAAGAGCAAACAGATTTTTTTATATTCAATTTTGAAATCTGACATGGGGCTAGACATATTGTCAATTTCCCAGCTGCCCCAAGTCATGTGACTTGTGCTGTGATAAACTTTGATCACTCTTTACTGCAAGTTGGAGTGATATCACCTCCTCCCTTTTCCCCCCAGCAGCCAAACAACAGAACAATGGGAAGGTAACCAGATAGCAGCTCCCTAACACAAGATAACAGCTGCCTGGTAGATCTAAGAACAACACTCAATAGTAAAATCCAGGTCCCACTGAGACACATTCAGTTACATTGAGTAGGAGAAACAACAGCCTGCCAGAAAGCAGTTCCATCCTAAAGTGCTGGCTCTTTCTGAAATCACATGACCAGGCAAAATGAGCTGAGATGCACCTACACACCAATATTACAACTAAATACACTTGCTGCTTCAGGAATGACATTTTATATTGTACAGTGAATTATTTGCAGCGTAAACTGTGTCATTTAGACATAAAAATTACACCATAAAAATGATGACAGAATCCCTTTAAAAAGCAGCTTTACTGCAATATCCATGAGATGCATCCTCATTAGTTTTTGCACCCTTTTCCTCATTATTCTTGCATTCTCATACAAAAAAAGAAAATCAAGATTTTTTTTTTTTTTAAAAAAAAAAAACCTTTTGGTGTTTTGTACAGCAATTTACAAATCCCGCTGCTGCTTTTCTGTCACTTGTTATTATTTCTGTTTTAATTTTTTTCCCCCAATTTTTATTCGATAAACTCGTGTGAGAGGAGGTCCCTGTGTGATGATTATCATTCATAGGCATTGGTTACATATATTAACTCCATTACTGCTGCTGAACTGTAACCCCCAACAACACAACTGACTGTGGGATCTCTCAGGGTTTTGCTGGGACGTAGCTGATCAGTAGTGAGAGTCTGATGGATGAACATCCCTGAATTAAATGGTTTCCGCCTCCTTTCTTTGCCGTGAGCCTCCTCCAGCCCTGCAAACGTGGAACACGGGATTTATTTCAATTCCCTTCCGCCCGTCCCCTTTCTTTTTTTTCCCCCCAATTAACGAAGCACTTGATCAGGTGACCCATTCCACTAGGAATAAGCTCCCAATTACCGGAACGTGTTTGTGATGATTCCAACTAGAGAGTCTAGAGAATTCCTATGTATGAATTTCTTTTGTTTTATTCTTTTCCTTTGTGCGCTGGTTCCTATAGAAGAGCCGGGAATAGATTGTGCTGTAAGGCCGCGCCAAGAGGAATGTTCCCAAGACAAATAAATGACGTCTAATGGTTTATCTGAGCCACGTCTCTGCCACCCTCTGTCTTCTCCACGAGGCAACGGTTGCTGGGGAGAAGGTTTTTTTTTTTTTATCAATGGAAATGTGTTTTTTTGGTGCTAATCGATTGTATGATGATTTGGGATGCGCCGAATCCACTATTTTCAAATTGGGCCGAATCCTCCGCGAAAGATTTGGCCGAATACCGAACCGAATCCGAACCCTTATGTGCATATGCAAATTAAGGGTGGGAAGGGGAAAAAAATTTTACTTCCTTGTTTTCTGATAAAAAGTCACGTAATTCCCCTCCCCGTCCCTAATTTGCATATGCAAATTAGGATTTGGATTTGGTTCGGCTGGGCAGAAGGATTCCCGAATCGAATCCTGGATTCTGTGCATCCCTAATGATAGATTAATAGGGATTGTATTTCTCTAGACAAGAGAGAAACCTGCTGGTGGCATTTGGTGTGTGTTGTGCATAGGGATGCGCTCAATCCTAATTTGCATATGCAAATTAGGGACGGGGAGGGAAAATCGCGTGACTTTTTGTCACAAAAGAAGAAAGTAAAAACGGACAAAAAAGTGTGAGCTCTGCGCTATGTCCGATTTTAAAGGGATACTGTCATGGGTGTCCATACATTCATTTAGTGCTGCTCACAACTTTAAAGGGATACTGTCATGGGAAAACATGTTTTTTTTCAAAATGCGCCAGTTAATAGAATTCTGCACTGAAATCCATTTCTCAAAAGAGCAAACTGATTTCTTTTATATTCAATTTTGAAATCTGACATGGGGCTAGACATATTGTCAATTTCCCAGCTGCCCCAAGTCATGTGACTTGTGCCTGCAGATATAGGTATTTAGTGCGCTGGTTGCCAGTATACTGTTCCCTAGGTTCCTAGATGGAAACAAGAAGGCTATATAGTGTATACCATATAC
Source organism: Xenopus petersii (assembly GCA_038501925.1). Classification (NCBI taxonomy): domain Eukaryota; kingdom Metazoa; phylum Chordata; class Amphibia; order Anura; family Pipidae; genus Xenopus; species Xenopus petersii. The sequence goes on along the minus strand of CM076681.1, from coordinate 145,280,866 downwards.
CATCCCTGAAAAACTGTAATACACTATATAGCCTTCTTTTTTCCATCTAGGAACCTAGGGAACATTATACTGGCAACCAGCGCACTAAATACCTATATCTGCATTTAATAAGAAAGTAAAAACAGTTTTACCCTTCCAACAACTAATTTGCATATGAAAATTCAGATTCGTCCAAATCTTTCGCGAAGGATTCAGGGATTCGCCCGAATCCAAAACAGTGGATTCAGTGCATCCCTAGTTGTGCAGCATCTGCATCAGTGCACTCCCAGTGCTAATTGACTGGATCAAGTGGCAGCACTTAGTGAGTTGTAGTTCCAATCTGGGATAAGCCATGGGTCAGGATAATTATCAAATTTTGGTTTGGAAGCCGGAGTTTCCCTTTAATAAAGAGGCCACATAACACAGAAACCCCTAATATACCCATCACAGTTACCTGTTTCTTGAAAAAGTCTGAATAAATTCTATGCTGAAATTCTCTTTCTGCATCATTTGAAATCCTGGCAGGGAAGGAGGGACTAAACACTGATGTTACACATTGTACTTACAGACAACATGCAGGAACTACATTACCCACAATGCATTGCACTGGGATGTTCCTTATTGAAATCACGTGTGCTGGGAATTGTGGGGTTTGGAGGATACAGGCTGAGGACAGATGATACAAAGTAACAGTAGTCAGACAGCTCAGCAAAGTAGTCAGATCAGCAGGGGGCTGGGCTTAGGGAACTGTCAGAAACCATTAAAAATCATGAAATGTCGGTATATTTTTTAATTGATGCATATTGCGAAGTTGCTTGAAATTAGGTTTACTTTTCAAAAAGCTTAAGTTATGTTTGTGTGGAGTTCCTCTTTGTGCAGTCTGCTCTTCTAAGGAGGACTTTAAAGGTACTTCTCGCATGGAGGCAACTATATGTACACTGCAGAGTTGATACCAAGGCAAAATATATCCTTGTTGGCAGGTTCATCGGATACTGCCCCTAAAAAAAAAGAACTATAAATCGCATGCAAAGAGAATTTTAAGATAAATGTAAAAAAGGGTTACATTTCTGGTGTCCGCATCTCTTTAAAAGAAATTGTTCAGTATAAAATCTGGGTAAATAGGCTGTAAAGTTAAAAAAAATTTCAATGCTCTCTAACACACTGAACAGAACACTACTTCCTGCTTTTCAGCTCTCTTGCTTTCTACTGATTGGTTACCAGGCAGTAACCAATCAGAGACTTGAGGGCCACATGGGACGTAACTGTTGGTTTTGAATCTGAGCTGAATCCTGAGGATCAATTACAAACTCACTGAACAGTTATGTCCCATGTGGCCCCCCTTATAGTCACTGACTAACTCAGAGTTAGAGCTGAAAAGCAGGAAGTAGTGTTCTGGCTATTATGTTACACATCCACTCACTCCAGCCTTTATACATTACATTTTTGCCTAAATAACTATATTAGATACATTTTTTATTTTGCACAGCCTATTTATTTACCCAGTTTTTATTTTTATACTGAACTGTTCCTTTAAAGAATGTAGTTAACCTTTAAAATGAACTTGTAGTATGGCATAGTATAAAATGATATTCGGTAATTTTTTAATCATTAGGTTTTTCTTTGTTCAGCAAGTCTCTGGCTTGAAATTCTAACTGCTATCTGGTTTACTAGGTCTTAATTACCCTAGCAACTAGGCAGCCGCTTGGATACCAGAATGGAAGATGAATAGTAGGGTACATAAGCAGTAACTTATTCACCTTTAAATTAATTTATAGCATGATGTCGAGAGTGAATTTATTATTTGTGGTTTTTGAGTTATTTAGCTTTTTATTCAGCAGCTCTACAGTTTGAAGTTTCAGCCCTCTGGTTGCTAAGGTCCAAATTCCCCTAGCAACCATGCATTGATTTGAATAAGAGACTGGAATGTGAATAGGAGAGGCCTGAATAGAAAGATGAGGAATAAAAAGTAACAAAAACAATACATTTGTAGCCTTACAGAGTATTTGTTGTTAGATGGGGTCAGTGACCCCCATTTGAAAGATGGAAAGTCGCGGGTGAAGAATGTAAATAGTTCAAAAACTACATAAAAAAAAAATAATAAAGACCAATTGAAAAGATGCTTAGTAATTCTATAACATACTAAAAGTTAATTTTAAGGTGAACCGCCTCTTTAAGTCACTCTGTAGCAGATAAGAACAGGAAAACTAATAAAATGTTTAAAATATTCAGTTTGTCAACCTGAAACTGTACTGAACATATTCCTTGTCCCAGTAACAAATACGGATCATTAAATCGGAACATGACATTCCCGGTAAAAAAACCAAACTCCTAAAAAGGGAAAACTACTTATGGGAATCCCAAAATGTTCCCACACTTTGATGCTCCTGAAGATATTTGCAATATTGCACTTTTCATCTCACACGCGCACACATGTACACACGTACACACACACGTACACGCGAACACATGTACACACACACCCCCCCCTTCATGTTAGAGCAACAACTGTACAAAGAATCAGCTCTGTAGCCGAGAAAGTCCTGTTCTCTCTGTGCCCCAGACTGGAGCCTGACAATCCCTTTGCTCATCAGCCTTTTTTTCTGCCAATAGAAGGGACTTACCTGCTACACACGTGGCACATATGAAGGTGATGTGTGAGCAAACGTTTATTCACTGTTAAAGGGATACTGTCATGGGAAAAAATTTTTTCCAAAACACATTAGTTAATAGTGCTGCTCCAGCAGAATTCTGCACTGAAATCCATTTCTCAAAAGAGCAAACAGATTTTTTTATATTCAGTTTTGAAATCTGACATGGGGCTAGACATATTGTCAATTTCCCAGCTGCCCCAGTCATGTGACTTGTGCTCTGATAAACTTCAGTCACTCTTTACTGCTGTACTGCAAGTTGGAGTGATATCCCCCCCCCCCCCAGCAGCCTAACAACAGAACAATGGGAAGGTAACCAGATAGCAGCTCCCTAACACAAGATAACAGCTCCCTAAGAGCAGAGACACTGCTATTTCGGGAGATTAGTCCCACTGGTGACTAATCTCCCCAAACTGCCTTACTGCCAGCTAGAATGTAAATCACCGTCAGGCTGGCTTTGGACTTCAGACTTTGGGGGGGGGGGGGGTCATCACTCAAACTCTGATGTCATTTCAATTAGCATAAACAAATTGGGCAGTTTTAAAATCCAAACCCACAGCAACTTCCAAAATGAGCCCAAATCTGTACCTATCAGGTTTGGACTTTTAAAGGAGAAGGAAAGCTACGGAGGCATTTTATTGCCGATAGATTAGCTGCAATAGTGCAAGCTAGAATGTTATATTTATTCTGTAGAATGTTTTACCATACCTGAGTAAACAGCTCTAGAAACTCTTTGTTTCGGATAGGAGCTGCAGTATTAACATGGTGTGACATCACTTCCTGCCTGAGTCTCTCCCTGCTCTGGGCTCAGATTACAGTAGAGAAGGGAGTGGGTGGGGGAAGAGGAGCAAACTGAGCATGCTCTTGCCCAGGGCAATGAGGTTTAAGCTGAAGGCAGGAAGTCTGATACAGAAGCCCATGAGTACACAATAGAAGGAAAGAAATGTGCTGTTTCTTTTGACAGAGGACTCAGAGCAGCATTACTTTGGGGGTTTACTGGTATATTTAGATGGACCTTTCTGATAAGGCTTACTTAGTTTTAACCTTTCCTTCTCCTTTAAAACCTGCCAATTAGTTTTAAAAATTTGGTTATAAACCTGCCAATTTGGCAACCCTGGGCCAAACACAAGGGGTATCCCTGTGGGAACTACTCCCTCTCCAGCTTTGCTGACTAACTAAATCCCTGGGGTAGAGGAAAACCTGACACTCCGATGAAATAGAATAGTGACATCTAGTGGCCACTCACTCAACTGCCAGCACAAGCCTTTCACATTCACAAAATGAAATCACTTCCCTTCTAGAACTGAGGAGCCAATCAGTGACGAGTTCTACCCAGGGGACCAAAGGATCTAAAGACGAGCCAAATCTTTACCCTCCTAAACTTCTATTTCTTATTCTATTCCCCAAACACAAGTGTTGCCCCTCATCTGTGGATTAGAGAAATAAAACCCAACTGCTCACGTCCCACCCACTATGTCCCCAGCCTGTATCATGGGCCGTGCTTCTCATATATATACGTGTCAGCTCTGCAGCCAAATCTGTTCCTTCCATCTCAGGAGCTCAGTCATTTGCAGCAATAACTGTAGGAAAAGGACAGGAGTGGAATAAATAGATAAAGCAGAAGCTTCGCTCACATCCACTAAAGTGTCAGTTGGAAACAATTGGGTTTGTGTCTCGGGGCAGTTTCCAATGTACAGAAATGTTTAACCCTCTCACTGCCATTGCTGGGTTTATTGATTTAACCCCCACAGAGGCTTTGTACAAATTTACCAAAATCATTGTGACAAGTCTGTGTCCTGCTGGTATTGGCAACGACCCCGGGGGACACAGAGATAAAAGTATAAGAGACGTATTAGAAGAAGTGATTATGTACATGAGAGATATCCAGCGCTGTTGTACTGCAACTCCCAGCACCCCCCCCCCCCCGACAGCTAAAGGCCTGTTCTTTTAGGAATGGCAAAATAAACTCACAATGTGTCAATACAAATCCTTTATCTTCTTTTCCACCAGGAGTCTGTAGTGGCGCAGTCTTACCACCAGGGGTCCCCAGATCACAGGCTGAGAACTTCTAATAGAATCTTATGAATACAGAAATATTTGCAGCAATTGTGATATTAGATGATCTCGTCCGCTGGTGGGTGTTACAGTTTCCCAAATGTAGTGAAATACTCATTAATGCCATTATACATCATTTTGCACTGGTTTGAACAATGGGTCTCTGTGCACTGCAGCCTGAACGGCCAGCCATAAAGCGAAATCTCAGCCATAAAGCGAAATCTCTGCCATAAAGCGAAATCTCAGCCATAAAGCGAAATCTCTGCCATAAAGCGAAATCTCAGCCATAAAGCGAAATCTCAGCCATAAAGCGAAATCTCAGCCATAAAGCGAAATCTCAGCCATAAAGCGAAATCTCTGCCATAAAGCGAAATCTCAGCCATAAAGCGAAATCTCAGTCATAAAGCGAAATCTCAGCCATAAAGCGAAATCTCAGCCATAAAGCACAGCACAACTGTTGTTTTCTGAAATAAAGGAATCCATTGGATTACACTATTGAAGCACAAACCACTATTCTTCATTGTATAATGTACAATACACTACTATTATATTGTAATGCTGTACAAGTGTCAGTATATAGATAATCAGCCCCATGCTTGGTGGCCACAAACTTGGTGAATTACAGTGGACAGAAGACCCTCACCAAAAAAAAAACCAAAATGTAGGTGATTTCATGGAATTTACACAAAAGAGGAATTGTTTGTAACTATAATAATATGTGACTGGGCAGAGAAGACAAGAAGCAGAATAACGACAGTAAAGATAACGGATCATATGGGATTTCTATGAGAATAACAGCAGCAAAGGTGGAGACTCCAGTTAAAATGGGAAGTTTGAAGCCTCAGTCCGACCGGTGCCCAACAAGGTTTTGATATTCCCGGGTATAAACCAGTAGGAGGGACTAACGTGTAAATCAGTAAATAAGAGGCTGGAAGGGATCAGAGTAAGGGCAGGATCGAGGGGCTCTCGCAAGACTGTTTCGGAAATTCAGAAACCAGAGACACTTGAGGTAAAAGACACAAATGTATTTGCCATAAACTCCATAGATTCTAAACTCACAACTGGTCAAAGCCCCAAACAAACAGATCGCAGGGTTTTAATAAACGTAACTTAAAGGACATGTAAAGTCTAAAACAGAATAATGCTAGAAATGCTGTATTTTGTATACTAAATATAAACATGAACTTACTGCACCACAAGCCTAATCAAACAAATAATTTGTACTTTCAAAGTTGGCCACAGGGGGTCACCATCTTGTAACTTTGTTATACATCTTTGCAAGACCAAGACTGTGCACATGCTCAGTGTGATCTGGGCTGCTTAGGGATCGTCATAAACAAAACTGCTTGAGTTCTGCATGGCTGGGAAGTAAGGCGGGGGCTCCCCCTGCTGTTCATAAGTATGATTGTTTCCCTGCAGAGCAGTTAGGGACCGTCTGACAATTCCTATCCACAGCAGTAAATGAAGGGAGAATTTCACTGCATACAGTCAGGTTTCTTATAAAAATGGTAGACATTTTTTAATTAAAATATATTGGAGATAGGTTTCTTTTTCATTAAAGAAAGTAAAAATGGGATTTTATTTTTTTGCCTGTACATGCCCTTTAAAGCTGAAAAGGAGAGTAAAGAGATGTCGCTGCACCAAGAGCTGCTCCTACATCCGAACAGGTGGCTCTGCCTCAAGGCCCAGTCACTAGTCACCAACACTCGCTGAGAACAGAATCCATCCAAGTCCCGTGGGGCTCAGGGGAGAATCAGCAAACATAGAATTTTATTCTCTCTCAAGACTTATAGACAAATGGAAGGTCTTTTACTTTCAGTCAATGATCGTATTGCAGGGCCGGGGGCACATGAATTACATTGTAGGGCCGGGGGATGTGCAGTTTCTTGGAGTCGCGTGTCGCTATTTTGGTTTTCGTTTTAAACTTCCCCTTTTTCTAGAAATGTGAGTAAATGTGATTTACTGGAAACTGTAAGACAATGAAGAACCCAGTGCCGTCTCTGTATTGTAATTGTGACACATTTGCCCAGTCATTTCATTGGGCCTCATTTCACTCCAACACACCAATGATTATTATATATTATTATATATTATTATATATTACTGCTTAATAGCTTTTCAGTGCTGGAACAGTTCATTAAATAGTGAGAAGGAAACACTTGCTCTTGTATTGAGTCTCCCCAACTGATATCTGGTCGAATTCAAATATCTATTGGGCAGATTTGAAAATCTTTTATGGTGAGGAGCACATTGGCAAGTTCATGTGGTCCTCACCCAACTGATCTCCATAATGCACCAGTATGATCCCAATTGTCCCCTAGGCCAATGATCGGCCTTATTTGGTCCAGCGTGTGGATGGCAAACACGGCCTCATTTGGTGTCCCGGGATACAACTTCTCTGCTGCTCCCATCATGACTTTGTTACTGTGGGGTGACAACAATCACATTCTTCTCAATCAGTTTGGCCCCTCTCCATGGCTTAGGAATTCTGCTGGCTTCTTCTTCAGCTTCTCATTCTAACTCCAGAAAGCAAAGATCTGATTGGGCAATAGTTGCTATGGGCATCTGCACTGAAGCTGTCAAATAATAATATATTTAGTAAATTCAGTAAATCTGCCCCATAGTGAGGAAACATATCTTCTCCTGATGAAGTGAGATCCACATACTTGGTGCTAATCAGAGGAACTACAGAACAAATGTTCTTGCTCCAAATGCATTCAAGTCAAGGGCGTTTTTTCTAACGACAACTTTTTTGTCCTGCATTAAAGTCAATGGGTGTTTTTTATTATTGGCGTTTTATTGCTGTGAATTTTTCCTCTGCAAATCTTCGCTGCAGTTTCGCGGAAAAATTTGCATAAACTTAGAATTTCGCCCGCAAATCCATGGCTAGTGAATAAAGTCGCTCATCACTAGTTGTTTCTGACATTGCAACTCCTAGTCCTTGGCACAATCATAGAGGGGCACACAGTGTGGGACTGGGATGTCAGGGGTCCACCAGAAAGCCTTAGACTATAGGCCCACTCTTCAAATGATTTTTCCTCTTCTCCTCAATTGATTTATTTATTCTTCAAGTCTTTTCTTTACACATTGTAATATATTCCTCCATCTATTTAGCCTTACGGAAAGAACATGTAATAGGCCAAAAGGTTAGAAGTTTGAGAGCCCTCTGACAACTGGGACCCCCTGAACTTTTCCTGTCCTTCCAGTGGCCCAATGAGACACTGAGGGCACATTGCACTTTTTTATGGGTCCCAATATAGTCCCTCAGCAAATCTCCAGGCTTCCAAGCTCATTTGTTCCTCCCTTGGGCAACTGCTCCAGTAGCAACATCAGCAATATCTTACTGTCTAGATGAATCAGTCTCTGCCGGTCACTAGTCTATACCCAATGTCTCCACTGTCTCTCTCTAACACTTTCAGTCTGTCTGTTGCCCCAGAGATATTGACTTGTGCTTCTTGCTTTGCCCAGTCTCTATAAAAAGCAGCTTTTTACTGGATTTCTTCCAGTGATTTCCTGAATTGCTCATTGTTTTCATGGCTGTTTCCTGAATTGCTCATTAACAAACGCAGTCTGATGTGATTGTGATCTAGGAAGTCCTGCCTATATAAATAAATACTCAGAGACAGTAGAAATCTGCAATAGGAATAACTTGATGAATAACTAATATATCATTGTATCAAGCCAGTCCCCCCACAGAAATTATGCTTCCTATTTATTTCCCCTTAAATTGACAGCTATGGTGGACAATTAAATTGGAACAGTTGCAAAACTTGCATTTTTTCATAGGCACCCACTACACGGCCTATAAGATGGTCATAGTCTGAGAATTCAATGGCTTCCAATATATAATATAGAATAGGCCTCATAGGGCCAATCAGAGAAGCCAACATTGAGGGTCTATTTGTAGAACAATTAGATGTAGACATTGCTAAATGTAATGGGATTTATATCAGCCTACTGTGGAAATAAGAAATAGTTTATGGAAATTGTTCTGGGCTGGGATCCACTGAGATCTTCTGGTAGGTCATTCCAACTCATGGTAGGTCAGTCATGCTCAATAGATCAAGGACCATGGCACTAATGCAGTGGGTTGTTAAAGTCTAGGTCTGGCCCACTAGAGCTGGTGGGGACTCAGCCTGAAGGCCACTGAGGATGAACTATGAGAAGAAAGGCCATTTACTCTCCTACTTCCACCTGAAATCTCAGCTTGTAGTGATATACGGATTAAATAAGTATTTGCTGTCCAAGACGTTCTGTGTGTAAATGACTGATACAACAATATGTTCCTATAATTATGAGCCAACAGTGGGCCCGGAGCAAAGGTGGGGCTGTTACTTGAAAAAGTGTATAAATACAGAGAGAAAGAAGAGAAAGAAAACACAGACCATATTTTTATGCCTCTATATCCATAATATGTAGAATATTACATGACAGTCATGTGAATCTTCAACATGAAGGAACCTAAATACGATAATTGGTTCAGATTGGGCCAAAACAGCAGAATTGGCCGAGTGGGGCAGCTCTAGGTTTCTTCTCGTTGCTTTTTGCCCCTATAATTACACAGACTTGAGATGTGTTCAATGTAACCAAGGAAACTGCATCATAGAATTGTAAACAAGCAAAAAAAACTGCAAAAAAATGTAAGAAGAAAATGTCAGAGATTGTAGAGAATTAGACAAGACCCTGATGAGGTGCGATGGGGACAGGACATCTGGGTGGCTGAACAAATATTCTCCCCAGGGGGATATCTGGAGATTTTATTCATTTCATTAGGAATCCTCATTAGACTCTTTCCCAGTGGAATTGCCATCCCTGTTTTTTGTACTTTGCACCCTGACCCCCATCATCTCCTCTGGTCACAAACCCCTGTGTTGCCCCATTTATGAATACGTATGAATACATTCCTCCCAACATTCTGGAAATAGAAAGAGGGACAAAAAGATTTGCCGCGTGGAGGACGGCAACTTTTATTAACCACACCCTAGAAGTATTTATAAAAAAAAATACATGTTTATTAAAGGTCAGACACATGCAGGCTGAACTGGGTGTCAGTGGCCATATAACTGGGGGGCCTACATGATTTTATCCATTCTATCGCCCAGGAGTTAAGATAATTCTGAGCTTTCTGGATAATAGGTTTGCGGATAACGGATCCCATACCTGTATGAACCTCTAAGATCCAGTATAGTGAGAGCGGCCCAAGGCCGGAGCAGAAGGAGTTAAGCGCAGCAATGGAAACACATGACACTCCACCTCTGCATTTCATGGAAACTCGTTGGTGTGAGACATCGTCAGCCCACGGAAATCCTACAGACAGGAGCAGCTTCAGCCAAATCCACCTACGAGAGGCAGCTGCTGCTATACGGGCCTATGAAGAGAAGGAGGAGGAAAGAAAAGGATAACAGGGAGGCAAAACAACTTCATGGAAAATAATAAAAAGCAAAACAAGATGTTCCAGAGGCAGGAGAAGGACAGGAAGCACGACAGGTGCAGGAGACAGGAAGTTTATAACAGAGGCAGGAAGGATGCTGGGAAGATCCAGAAGTCAGGAAGTAAACAGGAAGTAAACAGGAAGCCATTTCTAGTGCTGTCTTTACTGGTGACAGGATGATTCTTCTCATGTTTATAAATAAATAATGTTCATTCTATATAAATAAATGATGCTGTTCATAGCTTCTGTGTAATACTTCTTGGCTGTCATGTATCTAGCAGCTGACACTTTCCCTCGGCTGTTTCACAGCATTGGCTCGCCACTTTTCTGGAGAAAAATACCGGACTTTCTGTTTTTGTGGGTTTTCCTTATAAATAACATTGGCATCAAGCAACATTTTTATCAGCCAGGCCAGTAAAATACCAGCCATGTGGCAACTCGATTCACAGCCCCATTAGCCTAAGTCAGGCCAAAGGCAGGCCAAGCCCCAGCTAAGGTTGCCACCGAGCCGGTATTTTACTGGTCTGGCCAGTAAAAATTATGGTTGATCCCAATGTTATTATTAAGGAAAAAAGATAAATATATAGGAAGGCCGGTATTTTTTTCCAGAAAAGGTGGCAACTCTAGCAGCGAGGCAATGGACTTGAGCCAATGGAAGAACAGAGCGACTTATTCCAGGGTTCCCTGAGCTCTACACTCAAAGAAATGAAAGATGATATTTTAATCTAATAAAAAGACTTTGCTTTCCTTCCCCCCCCCCCACTTTCTCAGTAATGGAGAAAACAGCTGCAAAGTTAATATTCACTTATTCGTAAATGCAGTTGCCCCAAACTGAACTCTTTACCCTAAATATTCTTCCCAAACTGGGGTTGCCGTTTGTCTAATGGAAATACTAATATATAAATGTGTCATCCCTACTTTCCAACCAAGGGCTAGAGCACCAGTAGAATTCTCTGTGTGGAGGGCTCGGAGTAGTAGAACCAGTGCCGGGCCAAGTCGGCCAGTCGCCCTAGGCAACCCAGCCAACTACGATAGCCCCCAATTGTTCACACATGCGCAGAAGAGGACGAGTGACTGCGCATGCGTGGAAGATCGCACGATCGCCATTCAGCAGGAATTGCAGCCACAGATGGGTCCAAACTAGGGGAAAGCATCAAAAGAGGTATGTGCCTGGCGCCCCTCTGCCTTTGCGCCCACCCCTAGTTCCGGCCCTGAGTAGAACTACACCTCTCTGATGCACAGTTAAATAGACAGAGGTTCTTGTGGCAGACCATCACCGGGTTAATTTTCATTCATCCAGGTCATGGTATATCTAATATAAGTAATTAAAAAATACACCTTTAAAGCTAGCAGCTAGTGGTCAAGATCCCCTCCTATATAAACCTCCTGTATAAATACTATGGGAGTAAATACTGGCTTGAATAGTTTTTCTCACTGAGGTCACTTCATTCTAAGGTCAGTATTGCCTTGGGAGAGCTACAGTACCTGCAACTATTAATCTTCTGGTGGAGCATAAGATTACTCTAACTAGCTACTTCTGTCTAACTCACTGTCTAACACAAAATTACCCATGTTGCTTTCTAAGCTGCTCGCTCACAGGGTTCCTGTTTCCTGACTTTTTTCAAGGGATGGTCCCATTAGGACACACTCTTTACTGGGGTTTGTCCCAGGCTCCCCAGCAGACATCCACCTTCGTCAGAATATGGAGGCCAAAGAGGAGGTGCAACCAGCTCCCACTTACCAAAGGAAGTGGTTACTGCCCACCTTGGCCAGTAAGGGAAACTGCCCAGGTATCTAGGCTACAGGTACAGTGTCGGACTGGAACACCAGGGGCCCATCCAAAAACCTTAGACCCAAAAACCCAATGGTTGCTTATAAATACATAATGGTACGGTTTCATGGCTTTCCCATGATTTTATAATGGTGTTTCCTCTCCATGGAGACTTTGCCATAAAGAAGTGATTAAAAAACAATGGTGCCTGGATCAGTGACCTGGATCAGTGGCTGACGGATTTGGCCAAGAATCAGCTCCTGCGCTACCACCTGCTCCTCCTTGGCTGCACCCGGAACCCCAGCAATGGGGCAACAGTTTGTAAGTCAGAACAGAAGGGCAGAAGGAGAACACTAAAAAAAATTTAAACAATTAAAAATAATAATAAAATTGAACTCTCAAAGTCGATTTATATTTTGGTTTTTCGGGGTGAGTGGCCCTGACAACCAGATCACATTGTTAGTTGAAGGCTGGATGGAGTCTGAATAGGGGAGGTTAATCATTCATAAAAAAAATAAAGTAAATAAACTATGAAAATAAATAAACTATTTAAGTGCTTCCTGCACAGTATTTGGGGGTCATACAGAGATAAAAGCATGTTAAAGGCAAAGTTCATCTTTACATACATTGTTCATACGTTATAAACTAACCTGTTCCAATCAGCTTGTCCTTTAGTCTATATTATTTTATTTTTAATGATTAGCTTTCCTGACTCTTTCTTGCCTGAAGCTGATCATGGTGTCTGGTTTCCTTTCACCCCAGTCCCTGCATTGTTCAGTTCAGATGTTGTTGTAGTTCTGCAACAGCTACAAAAAAGTTTGCCTGTTTCTTGTTTTGCTTCTGATTAGATGTGACCCTCCTTCTCATTGGAACTAGTCTAGGCACAAATGTGAATAACAGGGACCAATGTACTTGGCTGCAGACGCATTTGCATTGATTGAATTCATCTAAATGACTATATTACAGTAATGGGCACCCACGTTCCCAAACAGTCCAGCCCTATATACTGTATATATGGACACAACAAGGGAAAGCCAGGACAGCTGGAGTGTTCACTCAAATCCTAAGTTTGTAGGCAGTTACACCAGGAAATTTGGATCAGACGATTGAGGGAACGGGCAATTAAGATGCTCCAAGAAAAACATCACAGTCCGGCTGGGTGTTTATTTACAAATGTGGGTCCTGCCTTTCTGAATAACACGTTAGTACCTTTATGATTACCCTGTACATAGACTGGGTAACAAATGAAATGATTTTGATTGGAGGTTAGAGACAAATTGCTTTCAGTTTAGCCAAGTAGGTCTTGGAATTCTTGTATTAAATAATGTATTCTATACAATAATCATCCCTAATTGTGCCCCACGCAGGAGGTTGCGCAATACTGTATCTCTCAATGGGGATATGGCACGAAAAGGGTCAAAACTGAGCTTTTTGCTCTTTGTAACTTGTTCTTTGTAACTGTCTCTATATTTAAAACCTGGATACAGTCAGTAAAACGTCTATCCCTGATAAGTAGCGCAGAAAAGGTGTAGCGCTCCTCAGCGGCTGTGCTTGTCGGAAATATGAGCAAACAACATGGAGCAGGTTGAAATTAGGGACATTATTAGCCCACCCCTGTTTCTGATATCCCTGGTCTGTTCTTGGCCTTCACTGCCCTTTCTCTTATTTCCCCCATAGCAGTCCTGCTGTCCATCCAGTTCTTGTCCCAGTTATAACATCTAAACTGGTAGTCAGGGAAGAGCAGCTCATTGGACAACCTTCATTAGGGCTTTTCTATGAGTCTTCTCCTGATTCACATTATTCTTATAGTAAATGTCCCTCCATAGGTTTCATTTCTTTCATTAACCCGAGGCTGGGAAGCTCACTTGTGTTTAGGCTGCTAATCATTCATAGACTTTCCCTTATCCAGAAGAATATCAGCTCCATAGAGTTACTTTCTCTTAAGCACCCACGATGGGTATATTTTAAAGGACATTTTTTAGTAGCTGAATGCACAAAATGTCTTAGAGGAGCAGGAAAGCTCCGGAGGCATTTTATTGCCAATAGATTAGCCACAATAGTGCAAGCTATAAGACTATATTTATTCGGTAGACTGTTTTACCATACCTGAGTAAACAGCTGTAGAAGCTCTCTGTTTGTTTAGGATAGCAGCTGCCATATTAGCTTGGCGTGACATCACTTCCTGCCTGAGTCTCTCCCTGCTCACTCATAGCTCTGGGCTCAGATTATAGCAGAGGAGGGAAGAGGAGCAAACTGAGCATGCTCAAGCCCTAGCCCTGGAGGTTTAAGCTGAAAACAGTTAGTCTGATACAGAAGCCCATGAGTACACAATAGAAGGAAAGAAATGTGCTGTTTGTTCTGACAGAGGACTCAGAGCAACATTACTTTGAGGGGTTACTGGTGTATTTATATAGACCTTTCTGATAAAGCTTAATTTTCTTTAATATATATTGATAATGGGTAGGGTGCAGAGAAAAACAACAGACAAGTCACTAAACACAACACATAGTTACTTGACTCACCAGTATCATAATGTGGTCCAGGTGGTCCAGTCCCAGACCCTCAGATTAGGGGAGCGGATGAAACTGTAAAATAAAGGGATATGCACAAAAGAGAGGCGTAACAAAGTAGTTACAACTACAACTTTATTTATACCATTATTAATGCAGCTTTACATGTTTTGTGCCTACATTTTTCATTTAATCATTTTCATTTCATGTGTAAAGTAATAATAATAATGGTATATGGGTTTTTATTTTTTTATTACTACTTCCTTTTTTGATGGTTGGGCTTCTGTGGACCTTCAGTGTACCTGTCCCTTTATTAACTAGTAAATTGGACCCATAGCAACCAAATAGCTGTAATTAATACCTGGAGAGCTAAAGAGGGCTACAAGTGGTGTATTTCTAGTAACCTATAGTAACCAGTCTGCAGGTAGCATTTACCATCTTGCTGTTTCAGTGCAAACATTGGGGCAAATTCACTAAGATGCGAAGTTGCGCCAGCGACAGCTTCGCCGCACTTCGCCAGGCGTATTTTCGCCAGTGCTACGCAAATTCACTAAAATGCAAATTTGCGTTCAGGGAGGCGAATGGTAGCGAAGTTGCGCTAGCGTTAATTCGTCAAGCAAAGCAAATTTACGCGAGTGATGCCTCATTTGCATACGGCGCCAAGTTAAAGTTGAATGGACGTATATGTAGCAGCAAATACATTACACTACACAAGCCTGAGAAAGCTTCATAAAATAAAATAAAGTTGTTATTTTACCCTATACATGTGCCCCCTGTATAGTTTAGGTGCCATATGTTAGGAAATGTAGGGGGGAAGGAGGGTATGATTTTTTTCAGCCTATCACCCTTAAAAAAGGAAAAGACACCAGCGTTTTTTGGGACTATTTTTTTTTTTAAAACTCCAATCTACTCAATTGTAAACTCTGGCGAAGGAGGTCACGTTCAGAAAAAGGAGCAGCACTATTACTTGATACATTTTGGGAAAAAAAAAAACAGTATCCCTTAAAAAAAAAAAAAAAAGAAGACCAACGGTAAATAGTTTCAGACAGTGGCGTAACTAGATGTTACTGGTCCCCACAGCAAATTCATTTTAGGGACCCCAACATATCCAGGTTGTCCTGTTTTCCAAATATATGTTGAAATTGCTTACTATTTGGGCCTCGTGGGGCCCCTCTACCTCTTGGGCCCCCCTGCAGCTGCAGGGTCTGCTTCCTCTGTAGTTACGCCCCTGGTTTCAGAATATCCCTGTTTACATCACATTTTGTATGATACATAAGGTACATAGCCTATGGCACGCGACCGACGATTAGAACCTGGACAATAAAAAATGAGCTGAAAGCCAGAGAGTATTTTTCAGATTATATATTTGTATTTACATGTTCTGGAAAGCAGTAACTACATTGATCATACATATTAGAAACAATAAAAAAAGAAGGTAACCAAAATGTACATCATTACACATTTATGTATATATTTTTTTTTTGCTTTTCCTTTTTTACACAGGTAAAAATGCTTATAAAAAATTACTACAACATGGTTTACTTTTTTTTGTAGGTTTTTTTTTAGTATACAGGTACATAATGAATATACGGTTTAGGCACTTTCATTTGTTAATTGGAGCTGGAAAACAAAATGGAGAGGGTTATATGTCCATGACACGGAGAACGAGAGGTTAACTTTCCCTTTACTACGGGTACAAAAATAAAATCTGAAATCATTTCTCCAGGTTGTTAATGTCCGGCACATGGAACGTTTGTGAAGCCCCTGCGTGTAAATGGCCACGTGCTATAGGACTCTATCAAAGCACATGCCTTAAAGGAGAAGCAAACCCTTAAATTTAAAAAAAAAACCCTACCCTACATAGACCACCCTCCCTCCTACCCACAGGCTAAGTGTTAACCTGGGCATATGCCGCTAAGTCTTTACTTGCCCCTCGGTGCAGATTCTGTCCAGCGGAGTTCAAGGGCGACATCTTCAGCCGCTTTGGTAGTCTTCGGAATGAGACTGGCGCTTTGGCAATTTTCATGCGTTTTGGTGAATGCGCAGTTGTCGTGAAACAGAATATCGCTCCACCCGCGCATGCGTCGCTTCGCTGGTCTCATTCCGAAGATTACCGAAAAGAAGAAGATGGCGCCCCTTAACTCCACTGGACAGAATCTGCATAGAGGGGTAAGTAAAGACTTAGGGGCATTTGTCTGGGGTAACACTTAGGCTGGGGGAGGAGGGTCTATGTAGGGTAGTTTTTTAACTTTAGGGTTTGCTTCTCCTTTAAACCCATTAGCAATTAACATTAAGGAACAATACATAGGGGGCGGGGTTTGCCAGTCGGGGGAATGCGATATATTCATTTAAATGATGAAATGGTTGGAGATGGGGAAAGAACTGGCGAAGAGAAGTAGAACTGGCAGTTACTGAGCAGCTCAGGATAGCGGCCATTGCTATATAGGAAAAGCAGTAGCTCTGGGAGGCCCACTCCACTCTTCGCTGGCCGGGGGACTACTTGCGCCTCTACACTCAGTAGGAAGTGACCTGCCATTGCGGATCAATATGATCAAAGCACTTCCTGTTTAGAGGTGAAACTTTCTTAGCGTTGGGCTTTAAAAGAACAAATTTGAAGACAGTAAAAGGGTTAAAACAAGTACCAACCGCATTGTAGGGGTTTATCTTCCACTTATTATATATATATATCTATCTGCATAGCTATTATCTGAGCTGCCATATTGTTTATTGGTTGATGCATTTCACCTTCTGTGTTTTGGTCTACGCAAAATAAAAGGGTCCGATGCCAATGTATCAATTGAAAGAGAAAGAATAATAATCGCCCTCATATTTCACTGTGGATAGAAGGGGATATAAATGGAATCCAACCGAGAATGTAATAACCAACGACATGTAGAAAAGTGAGGAGGGTACAAGATGGACATGGGGGTCTTCATGAAGATCAGGGAGGAACGGAGGGATAACGAGGAATCAAAGACATGAGCAAGTGCTGTGGTTCTTCTACAACTGCCCAACATGGGGGAACAGATATATCAGATCTCCACTTTCTCTCTACGTCCTCTGCTTTGCCACTAACCCTAAAACCAACACAACTTCCTACTTCCTGTGGCAGTGACATATAACCAAGTCCCTAGTAAGGATAGAGCCTAATTGTACCTTACTGTTCTCTGCTATTCGTTTATAACTATGGGTTATGGGCAGTGGTGTAACTAGAGAGCACCGGGCGCCAGTGCAAGAAAATCTTCAGAGGGGCCTGGCGCACTCCTGATCCCCCATCTTCCCGCCCACTTCCTGTCCTGAGTCAGCCCCACCCACATCCTGTCTCCACCCACTCCCGGGTTGCAGGTAAGAGAGCGGCTGGGGAGGAGGGGTTTTTATTAGCTATAGAGGAAGCAGACCCCACAGTCTGAGCTCCCCAGTTTTCCGGGCCCCCTGCAACTGCCGGCTCTGCTTCCTCTATAATTGCGTCACTGGTTATGCGCTCACATCACATTCATCTTGTTACTTCAAGAGATTAAAAGCTGCCATAATTTGTCTAAGTATCGTCTTGAGATCCACCATAGGAATCTGACTCAGGATCTAATGGAATCGACGTCATAGAAATCGGTCAATGTCTTGTTCTGCTCCTTCCACTAGTTAAACAGCTGCTGAGTCAATCACAATGGCACCTTCCACTCATAGGAATAAATGTAGGAATGTTCTGTACAAACTCCTGCCGACTAATCGCCTCTTCTTTGGGGTGACAATCTCTCTCGTGGCGCGTTTTCCAAAGTTGCCTCATGGGGAAACTTCGGGTGACTCCGGAAAACAAAGCGCCACAAGTGCCATCCCGCTGGCGGTTTTTCATTATAGCCGAGGGGAAGGCAGTTCAGAAAGATTGTCGACCTGAAGAAGAGGCGATTTGTCACCAGGGCGACTAATCTCCCCGAATCTGCCCGTGTGCCCTGACCTTAACAGCTGAAGGCCCTGTGCAAAGCTGACTTTAAAAGCCCTTTATTGAAAGACAAGTAAATGTAACTCAATTATGACATTTTAGCTGCAGTTGAATAGAACTTGATGGGCTGGGTCACACCAATATCAAGTAATAGCTCTTGCAATCACTCCCTACTATACCTGCTATCTCACAGCCCGGGTCCCTTCCCAGAGACTATACTACTATACTGTTACTATAGACACCATCTCTCCCTACTATACCTGCTATCCCACAGTCACACTCCCTTCCCAGAGACTATTATCCACTGTTACTATAGACACATCTCTCCCTACTATACCTGCTATCACACAGTCATACTCCCTTCCCAGAGACTATTATCCCACTGTTACTATAGACACCATCTCTCTCTACTATACCTGCTATCCCACAGTCATACTCCCTTCCCAGAGACTATTATCCACTGTTACTATAGGCACCATCTCTCCCTACTATACCTACTATACCTGCTATCCCACAGTCACACTCCCTTCCCAGAGACTATTATCCACTGTTACTATAGGCACCATCTCTCCCTACTATACCTGCTATCCCACAGTCACACTCCCTTCCCAGAGACTATTATCCACTGTTACTATAGACACCATCTCTCCCTACTATACCTGCTATCCCACAGTCACACTCCCTTCCCAGAGACTATTATCCACTGTTACTATAGGCACCATCTCTCCCTACTATACCTGATATCCCACAGTCATACTCCCTTCCCAGAGACTATTATCCACTGTTACTATAGGCACCATCTCTCCCTACTATACCTGCTATCCCACAGTCACACTCCCTCCTTAGAGACTATTATCCACTGTTACTATAGACACCATCTCTCCCTACTATACCTGCTATCCCACAGTCACACTCCCTTCCCAGAGACTATTATCCCACTGTTACTATAGACACATCTCTCCCTACTATACCTGCTATCCCACAGTCACACTCCCTTCCCAGAGACTATTATCCCACTGTTACTATAGACACATCTCTCCCTACTATACCTGCTATCCCACAGTCATACTCCCTTCCCAGAGACTATTATCCACTGTTACTATAGGCACCATCTCTCCCTACTATCCCACAGTCACACTCCCTTCCCACAGACTATTATCCACTGTTACTATAGACACCATCTCTCCCTACTATATCTGCTATCCCACAGTCACACTCCCTTCCCAGAGACTATTATCCACTGTTACTATAGACACCATCTCTCCCTACTATACCTGCTATCCCACAGTCACACTCCCTTCCCAGAGACTATTATCCACTGTTACTATAGACACCATCTCTCCCTACTATACCTGCTATCCCACAGTCACACTCCCTTCCCAGAGACTATTATCCACTGTTACTATAGACACCATCTCTCCCTACTATACCTGCTATTCCACAGTCACACTCCCTTCCCAGAGACTATTATCCACTGTTACTATAGGCACCATCTCTCCCTACTATACCTGTGATCCCACAGTCACACTCCCTTCCCAGAGACTATTATCCACTGTTACTATAGGCACCATCTCTCCCTACTATACCTGCTATCCCACAGTCACACTCCCTTCCCAGAGACTATTATCCACTGTTACTATAGGCACCATCTCTCCCTACTATACCTGCTATCCCACAGTCACACTCCCTTCCCAGAGACTATTATCCACTGTTACTATAGACACCATCTCTCCCTACTATACCTACTATCCCACAGTCACACTCCCTTCCCAGAGACTATTATCCACTGTTACTATAGACACCATCTCTCCCTACTATACCTGCTATCCCACA
Source organism: Xenopus petersii (assembly GCA_038501925.1). Lineage (NCBI taxonomy): Eukaryota > Metazoa > Chordata > Amphibia > Anura > Pipidae > Xenopus > Xenopus petersii. Next base: position 145,260,705 of record CM076681.1, on the reverse strand, counting down.
GTCACACTCCCTTCCCAGAGACTATTATCCCACTGTTACTATAGACACCTCTCCCTACTATACCTGCTATCCCACAGTCACACTCCCTTCCCAGAGACTATTATCCACTGTTACTATAGGCACCATCTCTCCCTACTATACCTGCTATCCCACAGTCACACTCCCTTCCCAGAGACTATTATCCACTGTTACTATAGACACCATCTCTCCCTACTATACCTGCTATCCCATAGTCACACTCCCTTCCCAGAGACTATTATCCCACTGTTACTATAGACACCATCTCTCCCTACTATACCTGCTATCCCACAGTCACACTCCCTTCCCAGAGACTATTATCCCACTGTTACTATAGGCACCATCTCTCCCTACTATACCTGCTATCCCACAGTCACACTCCCTTCCCAGAGACTATTATCCCACTGTTACTATAGGCACCATCTCTCCCTACTATACCTGTAATCAACCTAGAGGTAAATACATGGTGTGATATTGAGTTCTCTCTAAACACAACTGCAGGGTCCAGGGGCTACTTGGAACTTAAATAGTTCTCAGCTCTGGAATCAATCATTCCCTTTGATTTGATGGCATTGCATGGAAAAACCCGACCCCATAGTGGTGAATGTGGCTTTGCATTAGCACCAGGACGGTATATTTAAACCCACAGCACAAGTGTTTGTTGGCAACTGTCCCCTACTGAACAGAACAATTTGCAATATACTTTACAACTGGTTATTTTAGGAGCAAATATTTACATAAGCTGTGAAAAAACAGGGCAGCATAACTTAAAGCTACTTGGCAAAAAACTTAAAGTTTCTCTTTAAGACTAATGTGCAAGTGGAGGGCGGGGGAAAGGCATGCGGCAATTAACTGCAAGTGGTTATTATGGCACAAAAAGCCAGTGCCCAGCTGCCTCCCAATATTTAGATTGTACTATGCTAGGAAGCTAAAATGTTCCATATATTTATATATATATAATTTGAAATATAAAAATTATTTGGCTATTTTTCACATTATTTTTGTTAATTTTTTCTTTTTTACTGATGAAAACACCCTACATAAGGCCTCAGATGAGAGCAGAGCAGCGGGGTCAGTTTTGGGTCCCAAGCAACTCTTATAGTGTAACCAAAAGATTTTGCTGTGATTGTTGGACCTCGTAAAAGGAGCCTCTAACTGCTGAATAATCTAGATGCCAATTCTACTGCAATATCCGGGGCCCATAGGCATTGGATTGGTACTTAGTGGCCATTGAGCTTAACCAGAGGGAGGTGTTTCTGGAATTCTATTGGACATTAATAAATAAAAAGGATGAATCCTATAAGTAAAGGATACATCACTACAAATATATTGGAAATAATTATTATTATTATTATTATTAATAAAATATTTTACTTAAAATAGTTATAACTTTACAATGAAAATATTTTTTTTTTTTTACATTTTCGCAACGACACCGAATTCACTATTTAGCAGTACCGTCAAATGCGATTTCAGTGGCGGGTCGGTTACTAGTGAGCAGTTCTACGGGACAAGCAGCACAATGTGACCAAACCCGCGCTCTTATTAACTTTGTTCCGCTGGTTACCTACTTGTGAACGCCACAACACTTTTGCCTTCAGCAGAAGAATAAATAGTTTTACGCAGTAAAACAATAAAACAAGTCAAAGACTATACTTTTGTACATATCTGAAACCGAAATGACTTTTGATCCTCTCCCTTTTAGTAACATTGCTGCCGGCAGAAGACATCGGATGATGCGAGTCGCCCTTGAATTCTCTTGCCCCAGATCCTCAACACGGTAGCACCATGTTAGACATTTGGAGGGTGAGGTTTCCCTTTACACAACACAAGTATCTAGTGTTTTTCACTAGTCTGCCATGTCACTCATTCTTCTCATTAATAGTCAACTCCCTCTTTAAAAGTACATTGCATTTTCGAGGATAACGACTACACGCAATATAAAAAGTTTAAGATCACCCAATTTTTATTTATACTCCCAAAAAGTATAAAAAGATAATATCAACTTTAATCCCTCGTGTGACAAAGATGCATCACCCGTATGGTGACCAAGCAATTAGGCCACCACAGGGTCAGCTTGGGCTACCAAGGACCAGAGGATCTCCCAATGGGCCCCAGCCAAGAATAGTTTCCATCTTATATGCCTATATAACCCCTCTTACATTAAAGGGATTGTGTCATGATTTTTAGGATGTAGTTTTTATTTCTAAATTACACTGCAAATAATTCACTGTACAATATAAAATGTCATTCCTGAACCAGCAAGTGTATTTAGTTGTAATATTGGTGTGTAGGTGCATCTCAGCTCATTTTGCCTGGTCATGTGATTTCAGAAAGAGCCAGCACTTTAGGATGGAACTGCTTTCTGGCAGGCTATTGTTTCTCCTACTCAATGTAACTGAATGTGTCTCAGTGGGACCTGGATTTTACTATGGAGTGTTGTTCTTAGATCTACCAGCTGTTATCTTGTGTTAGGGAGCTGTTATCTGGTTACCTTCCCATTGTTCTGCTGTTAGGCTGCTGGGGGGGAGGGGGTGATATCACTCCAAGTTGCAGTACAGCAGTAAAGAGAGACTAAAGTTTATCAAAGCACAAGTCACATGACTGGGGGCAGCTGGGAAACTAAAATATGTCTAGATGTCAGATTTCAAATTTAAATATAAAAAAATCTGTTTGCTCTTTTGAGAAATGAATTTCAGTGCAGAATTCTGCTGGAGCAGCACTATTAACTGATGTCTTTTGAAAAAAAAAAAAAAAAAGTTCTCAAGTTCTCTGGTGGCCATTAGGAGGCCCAGTCAGACGCTGGCCATCACATGGCTTGCATCTTTTAATCTGCTTCTAATTTGCATTAAGTGACCAAAAATGTAGTGTTTAGCTGGGTAACCCAAGCCAGAAAAGAAAAAAAATACATGACAAAACATTCTATGTGATCTGATAGGCTGTGAGAGGAAATTTCAACAAACGTGGAATTTAAACTTTATCAAATTCCCTTTTTTTTTTAAGTTAAAAAATATTCGTAAATAAAAAAAAAAAATGACATTAAATGATGGACTGGAAGTGAGATTTAGTAACATTTGGAAAACAAAAATATAAAAGGTTGTGTGATGAATTGTTAAAATCAATCAGGCTAAATCATGCGCAAATTGTGCCACTCTATGTAACCTAGGGGCAAACGGATCTACTGAAATGACCATGGCTCCAGCATAAATCGCAGAAAACTCGCCCACGCAACCCACATTCAGCGCAGAAGATTTAAAATAAAATGTACAAGGAAAACAGAAGAAATGGTGCTGGACATCCAATATTATATATGCTCAAATAAATGCTTTTGGCATGATAAGGAAGGAGAAATACTGCATGATGGGAACTCCTGTCTCATCCAATGTTAACGTAGGTAATACCTGGTTGCTGGGTAAAATACTTATAATGAGGCTTTTTTTCCATCTCTATCCTGAGGCCTCAGAAGCCCCATTAGCAGAAGTGTTGTTGATATTTCTGGAAGTGCCAAAGCTATTTACAGGTGATACTTCAGTCAAGTTGAGACTTGACAGATTTAGATTGGCCATGTCCATACTATACACCTGAATTCTCAATGGCAAGAGCTAAAATGCCGTCTCCTCCTTACCGGTTTAGCATTTCATCTTTCTGAGCTGGAAAATGAGTTGGTTAGACACCTTAGCTGAATTCACCGTGGCTGAATAAAACTGCTTTTCAAGTTGAGGCAAAGCTGTAGCCAAAGGTTGGAAGCGAATGTTCCACCTCAAGGCGCTTCCCCATTAGATCATGAAAGATGCATAAGATTAAAAAGTCCTTCGATTACGTGTGATCATCCAGCTGCTTTGTGTTTCCCTCCGCAGCACCGGCACATGACACCGCAGTTATAGCAAGCCCGCAGAGGGAGGTAACAGCACATGCCCGGCGCGATGATGGATAAGGGGATAAGGAGCATCCACCGAAGGCAAAACTTTTCATCGCTGGTGTCACAAGAACAAGCGTCTGTGTAATCCCCTTCTGAGTCAGACATGCAGTGATAGAGCACACAGTCTGCAAACCCCATGCAGCTAATGCAGCGGATGCAGTTTCGCACCAAATCTGGAGCGTCCTGGCACTGTCCCCTTCGGTTTTCGTCATGGTTAAACATGTCCCTGCAGTAAATACATCTGGACCTCTCTCCATCTTTTCTCCTGGACGTGCACCTTGAAGGCTGAGTACTTATAACAGAGGTCTTCAGGTCTTTGGATATGCCAACGTCTGTGTGGTCTACATATGGGTAGCTGTAATCATGTTTGGTACATTCGCTTTTAGCAAACCGAACATAAGAGTCGATGCTCTCAGAATCTGGGTATTTGCGTTGAATGGGCGCCTGACGATAGTCTTCGTAGCCTGTGAGCCAGTTCCTTTCCCTTGGGTTGATCCGCACTATCTCATCATCATCATCTGGGAAGCTGACGTGTCGATGAGGCAGAGGCAATGGCTGAAATGCACAGAATAGAGTAATGAGAAAAACAAAAGGCCCCCTGCACTAATGGCTCTAGCACAGGGGTCCCCAACCTTCTTTTACTCGTGAGCCACATTTAAATGTAAAAAAAGAGTTGGAGAGCAACACAAGCATGAAAATGTCCGTGGGGATGTCAAATAAGGGCTGTGATTGGCTGTTTGGTGGCCCCTATATGGACTGGCAGCTACAGGAGACTCTGTTTGGCACTACTTCTGGTTTTTATACAACCAAAACCTGCCTCCAAGCCTGGAATTCAAAAATAATCACCTGCTCTGAGGCCACTGAGAGCAACATCCAAGGGGTTGGAGAGCAACATGTTACTCACGAGCTACTGGTTGGGGATCACAAGCAGATAGAATATCAGTAGTCAGGAAAAATGATACTTCATATAAATATTGTATATACTGTGTACATATACTCACTCTACAATTTTAAGAAGTAATAGAAATGAAGTAATGGGCATCTATTGTTAAAGGGATTATTTCACGATTTTTATGGTGTAGTTTTTATTTCTAAATGACACTGTTTACACTGCAAATAATTCACTGTACAATATAAAATGTCATTACTGAACCAGCAAGTGTATTTACCGTATATATTCGAGTATAAGCCGAGTTTTTCAGCATCCAAAATGTGCTGAAAAAGTCGACCTCGGCTTATACTCGAGTCAATGGGCGCTAGCTGAGATTGCAGTCACTGCTAATCATTCCTATACCAACAGAGGACGCTTGGGGAGAGACTGCAATATCACACAGCGCCCTCTGTTGGTTATATGAAAGATTAACAGGGACTGCAATATCACACAGCGCCCTCTGTTGGTTATATGAAAGAATAACAGTGACTGCAATATCACACAGCACCCTCTGCACATGGTAGTGGGACAATGCACACAGTAATCCGTTTGGCAATGCTCTGCCACCATCAACTTTGCAAAGAAGTCCGGTTGATCACTGGGGGGGGGGGCGCTTTGGGGCAATGTGAGCTGCTGGGAGACAGGGCTGTAGTTGTGGCTAGGCTTATACTCGAGTTAATAAGTTTTCCCAGTTTTTGTAGGTTAAGTTAGGCACCTCGGCTTATACTCGGTCGGCTTATACTCGAGTGTATACGGTCGTTGTAAAATATTGGTGTGTAGGTGCATATCAGGTCATTTTGCCTGGTCATGTGCTTTCACAGCACTTTAGGATGGAACTGCTTTCTGGCAGGCTGTTGTTTCTCCTACTCAATGACTGGGGCAGCTGGGAAAACTGACAATATGTCTAGCCCCATGTCAGATTTCAAAGTTAAATGTAAAAAAAATCTGTTTGCTCTTTTGAGAAAGTGCAGAATTCTGCTGGAGCAGCACTATTAACTGATGTGTTTTGAAAGAAAACATGTTTTCCCAGGACAGTATCCCTTTAAAGGAGAAGGAAAGGCTAAAAGTAAGTAAGCTTTATCAGAAACGTCTATATAAATACACCAGTAATCCCTCAAAGTAATGTTGCTCTGAGTCCTCTGTCAAAAGAAACAGCACATTTCTTTCCTTCTATTGTGTACTCATGGGCTTCTGTATCAGACTAACTATTTTCAGCTTAAACCTCCAGGGCTAGGGCTTGAGCATGCTCAGTTTGCTCCACTCTCCCTCCCTCCTGTAATCTGACCTCAGAGCTATGAGTGAGCAGGGAGAGACGCAGGCAGGAAGTGATGTCACACCAAGCTAATATGGCAGATGCTATCCTAAACAAACAGAGGTTCTAGAGCTGGTTAGTCAGGAATGGTAAAGAATTCTACAGAATAAATATAGTGTTATAGTTTGCACTATTGTGGCTAATCTATTGGCAATAAACTGCTTCGGTAGCTTTCCTTCTCCTTTAAGGGAAAGCTTGTCAATGCACACACAGGTGTGAGGCTCACCTGCACTTTTGGTGAGGGCCAAGTATCCCCTATTGCTCCTGAGATAGGAATCCTGATTTTATTCTAATATGGTGAGTTGGTTCTAGACTAAATTAATGGAATCCAGTTGTTTTTCAAATGCCAGTCAGTATGGGAGCTGGGAGGAATACTTACTGTTTGTCCTATAACTATGGTAAGGTTACCGTTATTATGCCCCCCTATAGTAGGTGCTGGCTCACAAAAGAGGACTTCACCCAAAATAAATAATACCTGTACTTGTTCTGTAGGATAATGTTCAAAACCAGGAAGATCAATGTTGCTCAGGGTGCTGTATCGACAATGTCCGCCGGGCAAAGGAGAAGCGATTGTCCTCACTGGTGGCTCTCGCTTCTGGGAGGAGTTTGAGGAGCTGTCAGTGTTGGTCTGTAAGAAACAGAGATTTTATTAATAGTGGAACGTATGGAGCAAGTACAACTTCCAGGGCTGCAACTATGCAAAAAGAGGGTTTTATAAAAAAAGATGACGCCCCAAGGATATGAGTAATCTTTAACGTTGGTATTCCTTTTAGAAGAACGATATGTTCACTGTGAACGTATGGGACCTGTTATCCAGAATGCTCAGGACCATGAGTTTTATGGATAAATGGTCTTTTTTTCATAATTTGGATCTCCATACCTTAAAGGGGTTGTTCACCTTTAAAGGGATACTGTCATGGAGAAAAATAGAGTTTTTCTTTCAAACACTTCAGTTAATTGAATATAAAAAAAATCTGTTTGCTCTTTTGAGAAATGGATTTCAGTGCAGAATTCTGCTGGAGCAGCTCTATTAACTGATGCTTTTAAAATAAAACTAGAATCAAACCCCACAATCACTTGATCTCCCTACATATTCATCTCATGATGTGTGAAAAGTTGGGATTTTTTTTAACATGCTTAAAACAGCAAACTAAATTGTAGTGGCCCTTTAGCAGCAGTTTCTATACAAGTTGTGTGTGTTGAAACAAGCGCATGTTGAGGCACAAACATGAGGAAAGGAATGTGATGAGCCTGAAATAAGCCGCCCCTTTGGTTTTCCATCTTATCCCAACTCTAAGTGACTATGTCTTTGTATTATCCACAAATAAAAAATGTTTACAACGAACACCAGACCAAATATCAAGCAAACACCTGGATTCTCTAACACTTTGCTGAAATAAAAAGTCTGCAGTGTGGCCAGTTTTTATCCCTTTAAGTCAGGGGGTTAGAGAGACGCTAAAAATTCAACACAAATGACTGAACTATTCTCTTCCCCCCTACAAGAGAAAAATTCATATTGTCCAGGATTTGTGCAGTAAACGTGTTTCCAGTTGCCAAATGAAAGTTTGAACACATTTTTATGTGTTATTACAGTTTTGCTAATGAAGGTGCATTGCCCTTTAAGCTGTGAGTTCTCCCAAGAGACCTGCTTATCTTACATTGTTACAAAAGTATCTAAGTATCTATACTGGGCTCTCTGCCAAAAGCCAGTTAAGTTAGAAACTTTGTAGCTTTCTCTGGCTTTTCAGTGCAGGAGATCAGAGAGAAAGTTGGGACATTTCAGTAACAATCCAAGACTGCGGGTTGAGCTGTCAAAATCGGGACTGTCCGGGAGCTGTCTAAAACGGGACAGTTGGGAGGTATGCTATATGGATAATTTTGGGAGAGGTATGCATGCGGGACTCCATCAGTGCTCATCACCCTCTGTGATTGGCCTTCATAAATCAAATGTGGCAGCTAGCTGGGAAGCGGCAGCTAATGAAAGTTTATGAATTTAGACCCCCCCCACAGCTGCTTTAGAAAGACACAAAACTTCAATAATAGAAAAACTGCTGCAAATAGAAAATTAGAAAACAAAGTCTTTAATTCTGCCAAACCAACTGAACTGATAAAAAGTGTTGGAAGACAAACAACCCCCTTTAACAATTATATAGAGAATAAAGTAGCCCTTATTGTAAAATATGAGGATATTATAAGTCACAGAGGAGTTCCATGACCATTTATACAGGTCATGGAACTCCGTGGTAACTTCTAATATCCTCAAATTTTACAACTGCCCTTTTATTAGACACCAGTGGGATCACCTGACTATAGTTGGGAAGGGTGGGAGCTACAACATGGAACTGGTCACTGCTCCTGTATAACTATCCCACTGGTGTCTAATAAAAGGGCAGCCAAGTTTGGGAGTTTTACTTTGAAAGCAGCAAGTAAGTTGCAGGTAAAACTTAGTCCCTTTGTAAAATGTATAATTAAGCAATTGAATTCTTAATGAATCAGATGAAAATTAAGTGTAGGACTGGCCAGATATGGGATGACTTTGACGTAGTTGTTCAGCTTAAATATATTGTAATATATGGACAAACAATCCCTGTTTTGTTTAAAGGGTAAGGCATTTTTTAGTAGCAGTAGCACAAAATGTCTCTGTCTTAAATATATTGATAATGGGTTGAGTGCAGAGGACTCTTGTATTTATATATATAAATAAAACATACAGATAAAATATCTATATATGGTACTTACAGCAAACACATCATCATCACCAAGCTCTGCCTCGTTATGGATTGTGGAAGAAGAAGTTGTAGATCCTTTAAAAATAAGGAAAGCAGCTAATTAATACACATTAAGCATTTTTAAAGTCAAGATAATGAAACATCAGTAAAACATTAACAGAACATCGGTGACTTTGATTTAAAGAGTAAGTTGATCCAAAAGTATTTTGAGTCAAGTATTTTATGTTAAATGTTCTAGACCAGTGATCCCCAACCAGTAGCTCGTGAGCAACATGTGGCTCCCTAACTTCTTGGATGTTGCTCCCAGTGGCCTCAAAGCAGGTGATTATTTTTGAATTCCAGGATTGGAGGCAAGTTTTGGTGGATAAAAACCAGGTGTACTCGGTGTGCCAAACTGAGTCTCCTGTAGGCTACCAGTCCACATAGGGGCTACCATATAACCAATCACAGATCTTAATTGGCACCCCAGGGACTTGTTTCATGCAACGTTGCCCACTATACATAGGGGCAAATTCACTTAAAGGCGAATTGTTGGCAACAAACTTCCCACACTTCGCGCCACTTCGTCTAGTGAAAATTTGTTACAACTATGCTAACTCACTAAAATGCAAAGTTGTGTTCTGGTAGTGAATGCTGGCGACTTTTCGCTAGCGTTACTACAGCAGTGCGAGCGTTTCAAATCAAAATGATGCTAGCGATCGCTAGCCCTATTATGCTTAAATCAATTTGAATTGGGCGGGTACATTAAAGTCGTATGGACGCCTTTATTAGAGATGTTGGTGCAAATGCTCTACTGCGCATGCGCCAAATGTCATGAAGTTTTCCGATTTGGCGCATGCGCAGTAGAGCCGTACAGGTAACTGTTCCTACTGCGCATGGGCCAGAAGATGCCGGTCAGAGCAGGAAGAAGACGCGCGTGGGAGCAGATGGCGACTGTGAACTCCGTGGACAGGACCTGCGCAGAGGGGTGAGTAACAAGTTAGGGGCATTTGCCCAGGGGGACAGGTAGGCCAGGGGGGAGGAGGGAGCAACACAGGGGAGGGGGATAGGGGTTTTGCGCCCCGGGGGTTTCCTTCTCCTTTAAGCAGCCCAAAGGCACAGGCACATATTGGATGTACTGGATTTTTGATGTTAACATTTCTAGACTGCTAATATCAGGCCTTTGGTTAAGTCAGGGTTGTGGACATTTAGGGGCAGATTTATCAAGGGTCCAATTGAAAATTCGCATTTTTGAGTTTTTTTTTAATGGTCAAAACTGTCAAATTCGACTAGTTTTTTTAAAAAAAAATCAAATTTCTGAGATTTATCATACTCTGGCCCTTCTATAACTCGAATTTGACTATTCACCACCTAAAACCTGCCGAACTGATGTTGAAGTCAATGGGAGAGGTCGAGGGATCAATTTTCAGATGTTTGCAGCCTTCCCTCGAATCGAGTTTTTAAAATTCGAAGTTGATTTGAGTTTTCGGGTCGATTCCTTCCAACCAAGTTTTAAAAATGTGATTTTTTTTTTTGTAAATACATTTCAATTGGTCGAATTTATGGGAGTTTTAAAAACTCGAAATTCGACCTTTGATAAATGTGCCGCTTAACTGTAACAAGCTAAGACAACCAGCCTAGGATTCAGATCCAGGGTTCGGTTCGGGATTCGGCCTTTTTCAGCAAGATTCGGCCAAATTCTTCTGCCCGGCCGAACCAAATACGAATTTACATATGCAAATTAGGGGCAGGGAGGGAAATCACGTGACTTTTTGTCACAAAACAAGAAAGTATTTTAGTAGTAGTGTTTTCCCCCTTCCCCTAATTAGAATTCGGATTTGGTTTGGTATTCAACCAAAACTTTCTCAAAGGATTTGGGGGTTCGGCAGAATCCAAAATAGTGGATTCAGTGCATCCAACTGAAAATGACCCATGTCTGATGCCTTATTACTCCATGTTTGAAAGTGAAAATATGGCTCTGATGACTATAGAAACGGTTTGTAACAAAGTACAAAGGAACAAAGTATTTATAATCATATAAATAAATAAATAAATAAATAAATAAATATATATATATCCTCCTCTTTCTTTGCCTGACAACATTATCCAGCTTCTGGGTTTTTCTGGTATCACCAGCATGAAAAAAAGAGCATTGGAATGTGACAAATCTCACAGGCCCCACGGCCGTAGGCGAAGAACAGACAAAACGCAGGTTTCATTACCTTCTGTGAGGTCTTCAATGGCTTTGCGGACTCCTCTGTCGAAGGCTCTGGCATCAGCTGGACTCTGAAAGGTGAGGCCAAACCTCCTGTTTTCCACTAACCAGTGATGAAATGTTGGAGTTGCTTTCCAGTAGACCAAGTCCTTCTTCAAATAACATTCCAATAAGATCTAGGAGCACAGCGAGGGGAGAAGGCTCATTATCCCAGATAAATATCATTCCATACAATTATTACGGATAAGCCTGTAGCAATTAAATCATTAGTTATACACAACTCTGAGCTTTCACCGAAGTAGAGCCAGTATATACTTGCCAAAATGAACCAATTAGGAAATGGAGCTATAGAGCTGCACATTAAATGTATTAATATATTTTTTTTTAAAAAATGTAATTTCCCCTATTAATATGTAGGTTCCTTTTTGCAATTAACGGAGAAGGAAAGGCTAAAAATAAGTTAGATTTATCAGAAAGATCTATATAAATACACCAGTAACCCCTCAAAGTAATGCTGCTCTGAGTCCTCTGTCAAAAGAAACAGCACATTTCTTTCCTTCTATTGTGTACTCATGGGCTTCTGTATCAGACTAACTGTTTTCAGCTTAAACCTCCAGGGCTAGGGCTTGAGCATGCTCAGTTTGTTCCTCTCTCCTATTGTGTACTCATGGGCTTCTGTATCAGACTTCCTGTTTTCAGGGCTAGGGCTTGAGCATGCTCAGTTTGTTCCTCTCTCCTTCTATTGTGTACTCATGGGCTTCTGTATCAGACTTCCTGTTTTCAGGGCTAGGGCTTGAGCATGCTCAGTTTGCTCCTCTCTCCCTCCCTGCTGTAATCTGAGCCCAGAGCTATGAGTGAGCAGGGAGAGACTCAGGCAGGAAGTGATGTCACTGCAAGCTAATATGGCAGCTGCTATCCTAAACAAACAGAAAGCTTCTAGAGCTTTTACTCAGATATGGTAAAGCATTCTGCAGAGCAGAATAAATATAGTGTTATAGCTTGCACTATTGTGGCTAATCTATTGGCAAAAAACAGCCTCTGTTGTTTTCCTTCTTCTTTAAAGGGTTATATAATTCTAGGCAACTTTCCACTGAACACTAGTTAATAACCTTTGGTGGTTTGTAATTATTTGCAAATGTAAATGTTATTCAAAGCAGTATTTGCCCTTTGCTGCATCGGTGGTTCTGACGACTAAAATAATGTAGCAGAAGCCAGGTAATTAACTGTTGGAAATTTTGGCCAGAGAAGAGCTGGACTGTGATACCCTGTCTCAAGAGTCAGAACCAGTAGTGCACAGAGGGACAGTTAAAGTTGTTTGCAATTACATTTACAATTAAACATTTTGTTGGGTGGAGACGAATGAATTATTAAAAAATATCAATTCAAGCATGTTGAAAGATTTTTTTTTTTTTATTTAAATTTAGGTAAATACAATGAAAAATGACAAACAAAATCCATATCAGGATAATGAAGGTAAGTAATACATACATTTTCAAGTATTCTATAACTGTAAATAACAATTTAGTACAATGAGTAATAAGTTGGTAATAAAAGTAAACCTACCGTATATACTCGAGTATAAGCCGAGTTTTTCAGCCCCCAAAATATGCTGAAAAACTCTACCTCGGCTTATACTCGGGTCAAGCGCAAAAACGGTCGCCGGTGCCTTAGAATAGTAGCCGGCGCCTAAGAATATTCGCCGACGCCTTAGAATATTCGCCAGCGCCTAAGAATATTCGCCAGCGCCTAAGAATATTAGCCGGCGCCTAAGAATAGTCATCCAAAAACGAGATTGAAACTTACCAGAAGCTGCTGCATTTCTCCCCCTCGGCTTATACTCGAGTCAATAAGCTTTCCCAGTTTTTGGAGGTAAAATTAGGTACCTCGGCTTATACTCGGGACGACTTATACTCGAGTATATACGGTAGATAAGAATTAAATTGGGTTAGCTTGACTTGCAAATGATAGAATAGACTCCATAAATCTTTGGAATTTAAGAAAAAGAATACAGAATCTTGTCCAACTGTTCTTTGTCAATTTGAGATAAAGTACTTATAAATAATTTCCATTTAAACCAGAATTTAGATCGATTTTTCTTGTTGTCAAAAGTAAAGTCAATTGCTTCATTAAAACAAAGGATTTTCAACTCAGAAGACACATCTTTTATAGAAGGAGGGTTGTTATCAATCCATTTATTAAAAATGGCTCTCTTAGCTGCTGCTAATATTAATTCAGTATATCTAATCGAATATAACTGATGCCTAAATTTAGGCTGTCGTAACGTTGATAGAAGATCCAAGCCATCAACGTTATTCAATAAAGCTGTTTTAGATGACAATGTAACTTGGGATGTTGAAAGATTTTGCTCTATTCACACTTTCAAAATGCAATTCAGTCCTGAACTTTTTTCTGGAAACACAATGCCCCCCCCCATTGCAATTTTCACCAGCTCTAACTGACTGCAGCCTGCCTTCAGCAGAACAATGATCTAGAGCAGGGATCCCCAATCTTTTGAACCCGTGAGCAACATTCAGAAGAAAAAGGATGAAAAACGTTCTGTCCTGTCGTACCGAATCCTAATTTGCATATGCAAATTAGGGCTGGAGAGGGAAATTGTGTGACTTTTTGCCAGTAAAGGAAGTAAAAAATGTTTTTCCCTTCCCACCCCTAATTTGCATATGCAAACTTGGATTTGGTTCAGTATTCGGCCGAATCCAAAATAGTGGATTCCGTGCATCCCTAGTTTTTATACAACCAAAACTTGCCTCCAAGCCTGGAATTCAAAAATAATCACCAGCTTTGAGGCCACTGGGAGCAACATCCAAGGGGTTGGGGAGCAACATGTTACTCACGAGCTACTGGTTGGGGATCACTGGTCTAGAACATATTCGGGAAACTGACAATATGTCTAGCCCCATGTCAGATTTCAAAATGAAATATAACAAAATCTGTTTGCTCTTTTGAGAAACAGATTTCAGTGCAGAATTCTGCTGGAACAGCACTATTAACAATGTTTTCCCATGACAGTTTCCCTTTAATGCCACTGTATCTGTGAGAGGATAAAAACCGACAAACTGAGACAATAGTTGAGAGTAGGAGATGTCAAGCTGTAATGATGGGACTTCTGCACAGTTATTAGTGAGTAAAAACAATAAACCACATTTTTCCTTACCAGTTTGTCATTCAGTCTTTCCCCGTGGATGAGAAAATTGCTCCTCCCACTCTCCTCTGGATACACCTTGGAGACGCCAACGCGGCTCAGTCCGCCTCCTTCATGCGGTAGCCACCCCCCTCTGGAGTCATCCCGGCTCATAACCACCGCCTTCACACGCACAATGTAGCTGTCACTGCAAGAGAGAAGCACATAAGTCAGTCAAGCTAAGAAAAAGTAGACTTTTTGTGGATGAACAGCAGAAAGCTTATTTATAATATATATTTAATGCAATACACAATAGCTCTGTCAGCTCCCTACAATACCATCAAATGAGCAAACAAAAAAAAAAAACATATCTGAAAGCATCTGTGCAGTTTTTTCACAGATCATCAGCATTCTTTACTTACAAACTCTACTTAATCCTTTTTTTTAATGAAAAAATATTGTTAAAGGAATACTGTCATGGGAAACGTGCTTTTTTTTTAAAATAAACACATCAGTTAATAGTGCTGTTCCGGCAGAATTCAACACTGAAATCCCTTTCTCAAAAGAGCAAACAGATTTTTTTATATTTAATTTTGAAATCTGGCATGGGGCTAGACATATTGTCAGTTTCCCAGCTGCCCCCAGTCATGTGACTTGTGCTCTGATAAACTTCAGTCACTCTTTACTGCAAGTTGGATTGATATCCCCCCCCAGCAGCCTAACAACAGAACAATGGGAAGGTAACCAGATAGCAGCTCCCTAACACAAGATAACAGCTGCCTGGTAGATCTAAGAACAGCACTCAATAGTAAAATCCAGGTCCCACTGAGACACATTCAGTTACATTGAGTAGGAGAAACAACACGCTGCCAGAAAGCAGTTCCATCCTAAAGTGCTGGCTCTTTCTGAAAGCACATGACCAGGCAAAATGAGCTGAGATGCACCTACACACCAATTTTACAACTAAATACACTTGCTGCTTCAGGAATGAAATATTATACTGTACAGTGAATTATTTGCAGTGTAAAGAGGGTTAGTAAGAAATAAAAACAAAAGGATTACAGAAACCAAAGGACTTTTGTTAAGGCAGCTGCAGAAGAAAATTGCCAAAGGCGTGTGCAGAAATGTCACCAAGAAGCTGCACGATTCATGAATCTGAAAAATTCTCAATAAGCTTTGCATGACAGTCTTGCAGCTACATACTTTTAGATCTCGCCCACCACCTACTGAATAATAATACCATAGGATGATATCGAAGCCTTACTCTTTGCACATATTCACTCTATTGTACTATGCAATTGTCCTACAGCTCCACTGAGGAAAAATGTCCGCGTCTGTACTTGTTGCACGAAATTAATGAAACTTTATATGGGACCCAAGAAAGCTGCAAAATATCTAAACTTTAAATGGAACTCAAGAAAGCTACACAATATCTAAACTTTGAATGGAACTCAAGAAAGCTACACAATATCTAAACTTTGAATGGAACCAAAGAAAGCTACACAATATGTAAACTTTAAATGGAACCCAAGAAAGATACACAACATCTAAACTTTAAATGGAACCCAAGAAAGATACACAACATCTAAACTTTAAATGGAACCCAAGAAAGCTACACAACATCTAAACGTTAAATGGAACCCAGGAAAGCTACACAACATCTAAACTTTAAATGGAACCCAAGAAAGCTACACAACATCTAAACTTTAAATGGAACCCAAGAAAGCTACACAACATCTAAACGTTAAATGGAACCCAGGAAAGCTACACAACATCTAAACTTTAAATGGAACCCAAGAAAGCTACACAACATCTAAACTTTAAATGGAACCCAAGAAAGCTACACAACATCTAAACTTTAAATGGAACCCAAGAAAGCTACACAACATCTAAACGTTAAATGGAACCCAAGAAAGCTACACAATACTGTATCTAAACTTAAAATGTTACCCAAGAAAGCTAAACAATATTTAAACTTTGAATGGAACCCAAGAAAGCTACACAATATCTAAACTTTGAATGGAATCCAAGAAAGCTACACAACATCTAAACTTTAAATAGAACCCAAGAAGGCTACACAACATCTAAACTTTAAATGGAACCCAAGAAAGATATACAATAGCTAAACTTTGAATGGAATCAAAGAAAGCTACACATCTAAACTTTAAATGGATCCAAGAAAGCTACACAATATCTAAACTTTAAATGGAACCCAAGAAAGCTACACAACATCTAAACTTTAAATGGAAACCAAAAAAGCTACACAACATCTAAACTTTAAATGGAAACCAAGAAAGCTACACAATAGCTAAACTTTGAATGGAATCCAAGAAAGCTACACAATATCTAAACTTTAAATAGAACCCAAGAAAGCTACACAACATCTAAACTTTAAATGGAACCCAAGAAAGCTACACAACATCTAAACGTTAAATGGAACCCAAGAAAGCTACACAACATCTAAACGTTAAATGGAACCCAAGAAAGCTACACAACATCTAAACGTTAAATGGAACCCAAGAAAGTTACACAATACTGTATCTAAACTTAAAATGCTACCCAAGAAAGCTAAACAATATTTAAACTTTGAATGGAACCCAAGAAAGCTTCACAATAGCTAAACTTTGAATGGAACCCAAGAAAGCTGCAGTGTTGCAATTTACACGGAAGCCCAGAAACCTGCACAATACTAAAACTTCAAATGTTGCACAAGAAAGCTGCACAAATATGCAACTTAACATGGAACCCAAGAGAGCTGCACAGTGTTGCAACTTTACATGGAACCCCATAGAACATGATTGTCCTAGTAGAGGCCTGTGCCAGCCGTACACCCTGTGTGTCACTGTATATCATACACAAAGTGATAACAGAAGAACATTATAGGGGCAAAGCACATCAGTAAGTGTCTTGACTACTATGCACTGCATGCAATATTTCAAAAACGTAACTATAAAAATATGCTTGTATCAAGTGAAATAGGCCTCTTATACAAAGACTATGTGGACAAATGGAACGAGCTCCATTAGTTTAACCTGAGATTTAAGAGAGACAAAGAGAATGACACTGGGTATACATATTGCTTGTGGGATTTAGCAGCTGCTGAAAGGAACTTTTCTTACAGCTCCACCAATGCTCCACCAATGCAATCAAGTCCTAGTGACCTTCAAAGTCAGCGGAAGTTTCAACACATATTCAGTTTCCCCACAGATATTATTTTGTTTTCAATATCAAAAGATTTACTCACCAGATTATCAACAGCCATAAATAGATGTTATTTTATCTGTTCAAGAGAAAGCAATGCTGCTAAAATATAGATGCACAATTGTCTGAAAACAAACTGCATAACAGGGATGAAAACACTGGGTTTCATATCTGTACAAAGTGCTGATCTTCTCTCATTGAATTAATGCTATAAAGCTACTGCCATAGAGCAGGATCATTTAACAGTAGGGTACAGATGGTATTATCCTGGGCACCACAATCAGAGAAGGCGTTTGGAGGACAAATATACATAAATGTCCACAGGACACACATACGGATGGCAACCATTACTTAATATTGCCGTACATAGCTGGCAGACATGTTTGATGTTGGAAATTTGGGATCACATAGTATAACGGGAAAAGTTTCCTCCTGGGCTCAGTGTCCCATGGAAACCAAAGTGCAACTAGCTTTTACTAGTCTACTACAGTTATAATAGTAATAACAACAAACATCTGACTGGTTGCTAATGACGGCTTAAAGGAAAACTATACCCCCCAAACAATGTAGGTCTCTATAAAAAGATATTGCATAAAACAGCTCATGTGTAAAATCCTGCTTCATGTAAATAAACCATTTTCATAATAATATACTTTTCTAGTAGTATGTGCCATTGGGCAATCATAAATAGAAAATTGCCATTTTAAAAAATAAGGGCCGCCCCCTGAGATCGTAGGATTCACTGTACTCACAAACACACAAACTATACATGATCGTTAACATGAGCCAATTAACAGACAGAGTTGTGTCTTTTGCTTCCACACTTCTTCCTGTTACAGTTAGAGCTGCGGTATTTCTGGTCAGGTGATCTCTTTCTGTTACAGTTAGAGCTGCAGTATTTCTGGTCAGGTGATCTCTTCCCGTTACAGTTAGAGCTGCAGTATTTCTGGTCAGGTGATCTCTTTCTGTTACAGTTAGAGCTGCAGTATTTCTGGTCAGGTGATCTCTTCCCGTTACAGTGAGAGCTGCAGTATTTCTGGTCAGGTGATCTCTTCCCATTACAGTTAGAGCTGCAGTATTTCTGGTCAGGTGATCTCTTCCCGTTACAGTGAGAGCTGCAGTATTTCTGGTCAGGTGATCTCTTCCCATTACAGTTAGAGCTGCAGTATTTCTGGTCAGGTGATCTCTTCCCGTTACAGTTAGAGCTGCAGTATTTCTGGTCAGGTGATCTCTTCCTGTTACAGTTAGAGCTGCAGTATTTCTGGTCAGGTGATCTCTTCCCGTTACAGTGAGAGCTGCAGTATTTCTGGTCAGGTGATCTCTTCCCATTACAGTTAGAGCTGCAGTATTTCTGGTCAGGTGATCTCTTCCCGTTACAGTTAGAGCTGCAGTATTTCTGGTCAGGTGATCTCTTCCTGTTACAGTTAGGGCTGTAGTATTTCTGATCAGGTGATCTCTTCCTGTTACAGTTAGAGCTGCAGTATTTCTGGTCAGGTGATCTCTTCCTGTTACAGTTAGAGCTGCAGTATTTCTGGTCAGGTGATCTCTTCCTGTTACAGTTAGAGTTGTAGTATTTCTGGTCAGGTGATCTCTGAGGCAGCACAGAGACCATCACAAAATGGTGGCTCAAGGCAGGAGATGTAAATGGGCAATATTTACTTAAATATATATTCCAGTTTGGTAAGATTCTTTAATATGCCACTTAATATGATATGAACTATCTGTTGCTTAAGTGTTCATTTTGGGGGTATAGTTTACCTTTAAGTGATACAATCCATACTGCCATAAAACTCCCTTGGTTTCATATAGAGATGCACCGAATCCAGGATTCGGTTCGGGATTTGGCCTTTTTCAGCAGGATTCGGATTCGGCTGAATCCTTGTGCCTGGATGAACCGAATCCTAATATGCATATGTGAATTGGGACGGGTAGTGAAATCACGTGACTTTTCGTCAAAAAGATAATTTTTTCCCCACTTTTTCCTTCCCTTCCCCTAATTTGCATATGCAAATTAGGATTCGGAGCAGTATTCGGCCGAATCTTTCACCAAGGTTTTGGGGATTCCACTGAATCCCAAATAGTGGATTTGGTGGATCCCTAGTTACAGATGTATTGATATGCTATGTATCTAATAAGGCCCCATTCAGTATATTGTCCCCACTGGATTCAGCAATTGGCTTTGCTAGCTTCTGGACTGTGCACTTTTTAAAGCTCTGAATGGTTCTAAAACCCCTATGGACTACAGGTCTTGTCCTGCCCATTTCAAAGTTGAGGAAAGATCAATACTTACAAATGCCCCAAGGGGCGGATAGAAACTGTGCCACACAATAGACTCTTTTGGCAGTAACTGAATAACTCAAAGCAAAAACATTTTGTTTTCATTATGGTTTACTGTTGCTCGTGATCTACGATTACCTATTAATTCCAAATAGGCCACAAATATGCAAATGCTTTCATTATGTCTCTGAGGAAACAGAAGAATGAAGCAAAAGAACGAGAATCGACCCATTAAGGGAAGAGAAATTCTTTTGACTGGTTAGATTTCCTCTCTAAACTGCATTTATCTGAAGTCTGTCTGGATGTTTATGCACCACATTTTATCACAGCATTTAATGATATATAATAATTTCCTGTCTGCTCTTTAGGGTTTCTGGAACATAGAAGGGTTTTTACATGTGGTCAGGGACTTGCTCAAGAAGAAGGTATTTAAGCGTGTGCAAGCAACCCCCAACGAAATTAGGATTAATGAAACAGATTGTACCACTCTTGGATTTCCACCATATAGCACGGAGGGTGAATACAAAGTAGGGCAGATTCAAATTGCAAATTTCAACTAAGAGGGTTATTTATCATCTACTATCAATAATAATTCTGTAGTTTAGGGTCGGCAGGTATGAGAACTCACCACACAAGGGAAGAGGTCCAGGTGCACGGCCCTGAGCCCTCAGCACGGGGAGCAGGCACTCAATGAAGGCAATCTTCAACCAGGCAGATACATTCAAAGTGAAGAGATTTTTGTGTCCACAGCCTTACGCGTTTTGCGATAAACACTTAATCATAGGCTTACTTATCATCTAGAGCAGGGATCCCCAACATTTTGAACCCGTGGGCAACATTCAGATGTAAAAAGAGTTGGGGAGCAACACATGCATGAAAAATGTTCTTGGGGTGCCAAATAAGTGCTGTGATTGGCCATTTGGTAGCCCCATGTGGGTTGTAAACCTACATTGAGGCTAGGTTTGGCAGTACACATGGGGGCAAATTTACTAAAGGGCGAAATGACTAACGATGGTGAAAATTCACCAGCGTGACGTTATTTCATTACTTCACCAATTTATTAACAGGCGCAGGCGTAACTTCGCTAGCCAAGTGCTGGCGCTCATTTGCACTCAATCGCCAAGCGAAGTTGCGCTCTGTCAAATGGACGTAACTCCGCAAATTCACTAAGATGTGGATTTTACTGAACGTTACCACTTGCGCCAGACTTGCCTTCACCACCTCAGACCAGGCGAAGTGCAATAGAGTAGATAGGAGTTCCTAGAAAATTAGTGGAAAAGTCCGAAAAACGCTGGCGTCTTTTCCTTTTTTCAGGATGATAGGCTGCAATAGAGCGTAATTTTTTTTGGGGGTAACAGGCTTCTCCCCTACATTTCCTAACATATGGAACATAAACTATACACTGGGCTCATGTGTAGGGCAATATAACAACTTTATTTTATTTTATTAAGCTTCCCTGGGCTTGTGTAATGTATTTGCTGCAACATATACGTCCATTCAACTTTACCTTCCCGCCGTATGCAAATTACCCAACACTAGTGCAACTTCGCTCTGCTTGCCGAACTAACACTAGTGCAACTTCGCCTGCGTTCGGCGCCCTGGACGCAACTTCGGATTTTAGTGAATTAGCGTTGTCTGATCAAATTTTCGCCTGGCGAAATGTTGCGCTGCCTGTGAAGCCGTTGCTGGCGAATTTTCGCCACTTAGTAAATTTTCCCCCTGGTTTTTATACAACTTATAAAACTTGCCTCCAAGCCTGGAATTCAAAAATAAGCAGCTGCTTTGAGGCCACTGGGAGCAACATCCAAGGGGTTGGAGAGCGACATGTTACTCACGAGCTACTGGTTGGGGATCACAGATCTAGAGGTAGTGTTTCAAGTAGAAAAAAAGAAAATGGGGGGTGGAAGGGTGAAATAAGCCCCATTCATTGAAAAACCAAGGTTCCCATCTGCTGTATATTTCAAGGTACAAGTTGTATGTTTAGCAGATGTATGTCTAGGTCTAGCAGATCAGTCACAACTTCCATTTGCTGGTGGCTCTAATGAGTTTGGTTTGTTCACACTGGTGCAAATACAAAAGGTACAGTTATTACGTATAAAACCTGCTCACTGGTATCCATTGTTGTTCCTCTAACGTTCCTTTTCCCCTTGCTGAAGCAGTCCTGTAATGTGTTAATCTCCTGAATCTGTTATAGGGGGCATGGTATAGCAATGTAACATGGAATTATGGGTCCACACCCCTCCAGATACCCCAGTCTCTTATACTCAAAAAACATACAGGCAGGTTAATTGTCTAGAATCAACGTAAACATAGTTTGTGGAAATGTGAGTTTGATTGTAAGCTCCACTGAGGCAGGGGCTCGAGCAAATGATAAACTAATGTAACACTTGGAATACCGTATATACTCGAGTATAAGCCGACCCGAGTATAAGCCGAGGTACCTAATTTTACCTACGAAAACTGGGAAAACTTATTGACTCTAGTATAAGCCTAGACACAACTACAGCCCTGTCTCCCAGCAGCGCACATTCTGCCAAAGCGACCCCCCCAGCGATCAACCGGACTTCTTTGCAAAGTTGATGGTGACAGAGAATTGCCAAACGGATTACTGTGTGCATTGTCCCACTACCATGTGCAGAGGGTGCTGTGTGATATTGCCATCACTGTTAATCTTTCATATAACCAACAGATGGCGCTGTGTGATATTGCGTTCACTGTTATTCTTTAATATAACCAACAGAGGGCGCACTGTTATTCTTTCATATAACCAACAGAGGGCGCAATATTATTCTTTCATATAACAACAGAGGGTGCTGTGTGATATTGCAGTCAGTTATTCTTTCATATAACCAACAGAGGGCGCACTGTTATTCTTTCATATAACCAACAGAGGGCGCTGTGTGATTTTGCAGTCACTGTTATTCTTTCATATAACCAACAGAGGGCGCTGTGTGATATTGCAGTCTCTCCCCAAGTGAACTGTTGGTATAGGAATGATTAAAAGTGACTGCAATCTCAGCTACTGCCCGCTGACCTGAGTATAAGCCGAGGTAGACTTTTTTAGCACATTTTGGATGCTGAAAAACTCGGCTTATGCTCGAGTATATACGGTAAGTTGCCCTAATTAATTTGAGGATAATAACAACTAAAACTACTGGGGGCACGGTCAGCTAAATGTGCACTTGGGAAAGGCCAAGAGAAAGCAGAAAGAAGTCCAAATGTTCGTCGTTCGTACTAAATGAGAATCAGAATTCAGCCAAAATGGCCGTGCATCAGATAATGTTGAAAGGAGAGACAAGCTTGCAGACACCAGAGCAAGGAATGCATTTCAAACAGGCCCTTTTATAAGCACAGGGTTTACTCTTTTAGGCTGAATTCAGGCCAAAAGGTCAGGAAATGGTTTAGTTATAGACCGTGGCTTGAATAGCAAACACTGAGGGCTGACTCCCTAATCCTTTTCATAGTCTGCAAACAAACACCGTCTATGAGTAAAGCTCTATAAGGAGCAATCCATTCAGAAAAACACACTGGCACACCTTGGCCTTCTGCATCAGCCCGATAAATTGGGGAGACATTGCCTGAAATCTGAAACCAAAGCACTCCGAGTGCCATCCCGCCGGAGATTTAGATTCTAGCCGGCAGGAGGGAGTTCAGGAATATTAGTCGCCCCCGAAGAAGAGGTGATATATAGCCGGGTGACTAAATCTCTCCGAATTTTTGTTTCTGCCCTTAGCCTTATAGGGGAACTAAACCCTAAAAATTAATGTGGCTAAAACTGTCCTATTTTCTATAGTGAACTTATTGCACGAGGCTAAAGTTTGAGCTTGTCAACAGCAGCAATGATCCAGGACTTCAAACTTGTCACAGGGGGTCACCATCTTGGAAAGTGTCTGTGACACTCACATGCTCAGTGGGCTCTGATTGGCTGTTGAGAAGCTAAGCTTAGGGCTCGTCACTAATTATCCAGCAGCAGAAAATGAGCTTCCCTGGCTGTAATATAAGCTGATGCTACAGGTTTGCTGATTATTCAATTCTGATGCTAATTGCACTGGTTTCTGTGCTGCCATGTAGTAATTATGTGTATTAATTACTAATCAGCCTTATATTGTGACATTGCTATTTTATGTGTACTGTATATTGTGAGTGGCTCCCTAAGCTCAGTAAGTGAAAGCAGCACAGAGCATGTGAATCAGTGAATCAGCAGAAAAGAAGATGGGGAGCTACTGGGGCATCTTTGGAGACACAGATCTTTACTGCTAAAGGGCTGCGGTTGCCTTGGGCTGGTACAGAAGTACAAAACATCATGTACAACGTTTCTACCTACTTCTTTAGTTAGGCTTTAGTTCTCCTTTTAGGGCATGGTAAACCCAAGCAAATACCCTGCCGGATAATCTAGAGATTGATCTATCTATCTATCTATCTATCTATCTATCTATCTATCCATCCACCCGTCATCACCTCATCTGACCTTGTTATCTCCTGATATCTGGCAACTATCTGCAATTCTGCAATGGAGATCAACAAGCTCGGGAGATTCCCAGATTCCCTTAAGATTGACTGAACACTAAAGAGTGCAATCTGATGATTAATGTGTTTGGCCTAAATCTAAAATGTATTCCTTCCTTTAGGATCATGAGCCGGACATCCAAAAAATCATCTTGCGTTTTGGTAATTCCTGTGTTTGTATGAAGCCACATAGTGTACTGGCCAATAAAACTTGGGTGCAACATAACTGATCAACAGAAACACAAAAACAGAAAGCTGGTGGAAAACTCCAATCTTACATGAATGCCGTTATCAGCCAATCTGGAAAAGCATTAGACCATGTACTTAAGACTGCGGCCAGGGATCAGTATAGCTTTCTGGATAATAGATTCCATACCTGTATATCAAGAATCTTTGCCATAAAGCAAGACAGGGCTGCTGCTGCTTGCACAAATCTAAACACAAGTACTAGCAAATGGATTCTACCATAAAAAAAATTCTAATTCTATCGGTAGAAACTCTTTTCACCCAAATCACATTCCCTTTCACCAGATCTAAACCTATAGGTTTGGACCCATAAATTGGTCCCTGTGCTGTTTAAAATGGGTCTCCCTGAAAACAGTAAAAATTCCTTCAACGAAAGACAATAGCAAGGAACATTATGGGTTCAAAACCAATTTTTGGGTCCCAAAGAACTTCATTTGGTCCCCCTGATAAAAATATCGAAAAACATTGCCTTGTACAATATTACATTTTGATTTCTGGCAAAAAAATATCCTTTTATTTACCAAATGCCTTTAAATAGCAAATACAAATGGTTTTCTGTTCATTATATTTGTGCTGTGCCAGAAAGCATTCAGCAAAGATACTATGGAAACTGGAAAAGATGGAATTATTAACAAATGCTAATCAATTAAAGAACACATCACTGAGGAAGGGCCATGTGGTCCCAAAACGTTGGATCATTTGAAAAGTGTTGTATAGCACCATTGAATAAATTTGGATCACCCCGTTTGCTGCAACCACAGGTATTGGCATTCTTTTCTATTTTAATTTCCCTTTAACCCCTTTAGGCATCTGCTGCTTATAGTTGCAGCAACATGAGTGGGCCCTTCAGACAGAAATCTCATTGATCTTGCCTGACTGCTATAGCATTGCTGTGTGGTATGTCATTAAAGGGCATGTAAAGTCTAAAATAGAATAAGGCTAGAAATGCTGTATTTTGTATACTAAATATAAACATGAAATTACTGCACCACAAGCCTAATCAAACAAATGATTTATGCTTTCAAAGTTGGCTACAGGGGGACACCATCTTGTAACTTTGTTATACATATTTGCAAGACTAAGACTGTGCACATGCTCAGTGTGGTCTGGGCTGCTTAGGGATCATCATAAACAAAGCTGCTTGAGTTCTGCATGGCTGGGAAGTAAGGCGGGGGCTCCCCCTGCTGTTCATTAGTATGATTGTTTCCCTGCAGAGCAGTTAGGGACCGTCTGACAATTCCTATCCACAGCAGCAAATGAAGGGAGAATTTCACGGCATACAGTCAGGTTTATTTTTTTGCCTTTACATGCCCTTTAAACTTGTTTGTAAAGTCTTATAAAACACAGCCAGGCAGTTTTATCTTTTAACCGGGAAGGAAAATGGAGCAGGGAAAAATTTTCAATCCAAAAAGAAACAAAATGCAGAAAAAGAGATAATACGAGATACTGGATGGAACAACACAAAGGACATGGGCCAAAGACAGAAAAAAAAATCTGGGCCCATGGTCATGAAGAAAGGTTGGGTCGCTCTCTGAGAGGGGAAATAGAAAGTCAGAGGTTTTTACAGCAATCCTCCAGCTGTGTTGATCTTCAACACCCAACTGTACGCTCACCTTTACCTGTTCAAATGCATTTGTGAGTTGTAGTTTAATAACATCTGGAGGTGTTCCAAGCTGGCATTCCCAGTCTGAACTCTACACATTACATTACCCTGGGCTCAAATAAGAGGAGCACTAGCTCAGGTATAAGATTAGATTAGTAGGTATAAGATTAGAGTCACTTGGGAGTGCATAACCAATTGGTGGTGATTTGTGGTTTAGTTCTCCTTTACAACACACCAAAAAGCCAGCATTATTTTTTGCTTTTGTTACACAAAGTGGAAATTTTGGAGTTGTTGCTCCCAGTTCATGAATAATGGAACAAAAGAAAATAAAGTTGGTGCATAAATTCCTCCACTAAAGCTAACTGGTCCAAGACACCAGTATCCATTCACATGCTAGAGATAACCTGATAAAAGCACTGGTTTCCATGATCCCTACTTCTTGGGTGGTCTGAAGGTCTTCTTTAGTTGGTCTTCCTCAAATAAGTGGCCATCCCTCCAGACTTTAAGAGAACAGCCTGACCAAATCAACATGGGAGGGAGTCATATGGTGACTGAAAGATGTGCTGAGGCAAGTCAACATCTGCCAAGGGTTAGCATGAAGCAGCACGCCTAAATATGTGCAGTAAGCCTACATGCAACACTTCTTTATGGGTAGGTGCACCACTTACTGGAACCCTCACAGTTCATACCATGTGTTAGGCAGCCCTCTACCCAAGAAGGGTGAGCAGGAGAAGGCACACGGCAATACCCTTCCTGCTCCTAATTTGCACATCAGTAAAGGGATTCGGTCATGATTTTTATGGTGTATTTTTTATATTCTAAATGACACTATGATGATACTGAAAATAATTCACTGTACAATATAAAATATCATTCCTGAAGCAGCAAGTGTATTTAGTTTTAATATTGGTGTAGGTGCAATCTCAGGTCATTTTGCCTGGTCATGTGATTTCAGAAAGAGCCAGCACTTTAGGATGGAACTGCTTTCTGGCAGCCTGTTGTTTCTCCTACTCAATGTAACTGAATAAGTCTCAATGGGACCTGGATTTTACTATTGAGTGCTGTTTTAGATCTACCAGGTAGCTGTTATCTTGAGTTAGGGAGCTGCTATCTGGTTACCTTCCCGTTATTCTGTTGTTTGGCTGCTGGGGGGAAAGGGAGGGGGTGATATCACTCCAACTTGCAGTACAGCAGTAAAGAGTTTATCAGAGCACAAGTCACATGACCGGGGGCAGCTGGGAAACTGACAATATGTCTAGCCCCATGTCAGATTTCAAAATTAAATATAAAAAAAATCTGTTTGCTCTTTTGAGAAATGGATTTCAGTGCAGAATTCTGCCGGAGCAGCACTATTAACTGATGTGTTTTGAAAAAAACATTTTTCTCATGACAGTATCCCTTTAACATGTCCTATGGTCAGGGAGTAAGGACAGTGCTCTCCTGATACTGCATTCTGCTCCTTGAGTGGGTTTTTTGGTGAAAGGAGCAGAGTGCATCCCTAGGGTGCAAGTGCTTGTTAGATCAGCACCAACGGGATCTGTCAATGACTCCCTTCTCAACATCTCTTGACAGATGGCAGCCTGGCTAAACAAGTAGGATCTTCACAACCTTAACATATTGAAAACAAACAGCTGATTGGCTACTAGGGGGTAACTAGACCATGAAAGAGTAAGAGCATAGCAAAGACTTGGGTATCATGAAAAGCCACACTTAGGACTTTTACAGACCTCCATGTCCAAGGCTACTTCTATAGTCTCATAGGCTCTTTAATAGCCAAGCAATTAACATGCATAGCCACTCAAGCTATCCCAGTGGGTTCCTAGCAGTAGTAAGCACAGTACAAGCATGCATTGTTTTCTCTGTGGATCTGGTGCTCAAGAAATGCCTTGGTTACCATTTTCACTTCTTCTCCAGAGTCCAAGGGTTAGGATTGCTCTTTGGCTTTCATACAGTGTTTTTCTTTGGGTAGAATTCTACAGGCTTCAACAGATGAAACAGGCAGATGAAACAAGTATATCCTAGTCAAGAATTAAAATAGTTTAGGACCGGGGTTATATAAAGCAAGTTTTCATTTTTATTTTGGCAGGAACCTTGGTCTCAGCTACCTCCACCCATTAGAGTTGTGTCAGGTTGGCAATTCAAACAAGTTCAGACACACTTTCAATTTCAGAGCATTATCAATCTTACAAACTTTGCTTTTTAGACTTGAATGTTATGAACACTAACCTGCCCTTAACTATGGCGTATATTGTTTATAAGCATAAGGGTGGCACACCTGCACCGCGCTCCAGGCTTTAAAGCTATAATCCTTTATGTACAGATAGATAAGGGTGCCTTCCATTTATTTTCCCATTAAGGTACAAGAGCAAACTGCAGTACAGTCCACTATGTGTGTACTTATTATTCCTTATATGCCCAATATGTAAAAATGAGTGGAAAGTGCCATACAATACTTCATAGACCAGTGGTTCCCAACCAGTGGCTTATGGGCAACATGTTACTCACCAACTCCTTGGATGTTCCTCCCAGTGGCCTTAAAGCAGGTGTTTATTTTCCAATTCCTGGTTGGAGGCAAGTTTTGGTTGAATTAAAACCAGATTTATGGCCAAATAGAGACTCCTATAGCCTGCCAATTCTTATGTGACTACCAAATAGTCAATCATTTGGCACCCCCAGGGTGTTTTAATTCTTGTGTTGTTCTGCAAATCTTTGTACATTTGATTGTGGGTCAAAAAAATTTAAAAAAAAACAAACTTTGGGGACCCCTGCCTTTGACACTGCAAAACCATCTCCAGTGGTAAGAAAGACGGTGATATGCTGTGAGAATATATTGGTGCATTAGCAGCTAGCAGTGCAGTGTGATCACAAACTCGTGTGTATAATATGCTTTATATAACAGCACATTTTTGAAAGTGAAAAGGTTGCGGTTTGAGGTCTGCAAAAATCTGGTTATGCCTCAAATATCACAAATATAACAACTTTAACAGCTACGAAAACCATGTGCTGGACAAACATCATCTCCAACGCCTTAAAGGGATACTGTCATCGGAAAAAATGCTTTTTTTAAACACATCAGTTAATAGTGCTGCTCCAGCAGAATTCTGCACTGAATTTGTCTTTCAAAAGAGCAAACAGAATTTTTTAGATTTAATTTTGAAATCTGACATGGGACTATATATATTGTCAGTTTCCCAGCTGCCCCCAGTCATGTGACTTGTGCTCTGATAAACTTCAGTGACTCTTTACTGCAAGTTGGAGTGATAACACCCCCTCCCTTACCTCCCCCCCCAGCAGCCTAACAACAGAACAATGGGAAGGTAACCAGATAGCAGCTCCCTAACACAAGATAACAGATGCCTGGTAGATCTAAGAACAGCACTCAATAGTAAAATCCAGGTCCCACTGAGACACATTCAGTTACATTGAGAAGGAAAAACAGCAGCCTGCCAGAAAGCAGTTCCATCCTAAAGTGCTGGCTCTTTCTGAAATCACATGACCAGGCAAAATGAGCTGAGATGCACCTACACACCAATATTACAACTAAATACACTTGCTGCTTCAGGAATGACATTTTATATTGTACAGTGAATTATTTGCAGTGTAAACAGTGTCATTTAGACATAAAAACTACACCATCAAAATCATGACAGAATCCCTTTTAGTTATGTTAACTGACTCAGGGTTTGTGAGCCCTCATTCAGGCACTCGGGAACGCAGAACATTTTGCAGATCCATTATCCTTTAAGACCAAAGATCCATCCCGGGAATGTTCCTCAGACATTGAAAAATTGTCCCAAAAAGCAAATTACATCAGAGGGCAGCTATTACTACCCTTTAAAGGGACCCTGTCATCAGAAAATGTTTTTTTCAAAACACATCAGTTAATAGTGCTGCTCCAGCAGAATTCTGCACTGAAATCCATTTCTCAAAAGAGAAAACAGATTTTTTTTATATTCAATTTTGAAATCTGACATGGGGCTAGACATTTTGTCAATTTCCCAGCTGCCCCTGGTCATGTGACTTGTGCCTGCACTTTAGGAGAGAAATGCTTTCTGGCAGGCTGCTGTTTTTCCTTCTCAGTGACATGGGTTTTTACTATTGAGTGTTAGATCTACCAGGCAGCTGTTATCTGGTGTTAGGGAGCTGCTATCTGGTTACCTAACCATTGTTCTGTTGTTAGGCTGCTGGGGGGGGGTAAGGGAGGGGGTGATATCAGTCCAACTTGCAGTACAGCAGTAAAGACTGATTGAAGTTTATCAGAGCACAAGTCACATGACCAGGGGCAGCTGGGAAATTGACAATATGTCTAGCCCCATGTCAGATTTCAATATTGAATATAAAAAAATCTGTTTGTTCTTTTGAGAAATGGATTTCAGTGCAGAATTCTGCTGGAGCAGCACTATTAACTGATGTGTTTTCCCATGACAGTATCCCTTTAAAACATGTGAAACAGCTGTGAGTGCTATTACCTATACAATGCCTGGTATTCTTAGAACGTATACTGTATAAGCATCTGTCTGAGACTGGCCAAAATTCTTGAAATGCCTGCCGTACAAAAATAGCAAACTTTGGCTTGTTATAGATTTGGAAGAGATTTGAAAATTTCAAATGTTTGCACAGACTCCACGGAAAATCCTCCCCTGACAATTTCAAACTATTTGGAAGGCATTCTAAAGGACCAAAAACACAATGTTAAGAATCTAAAAGACAAATGCATGAATTAAATGGCCTATTCCTTTAGATATGCACTGCTAATACAGGTATAGGATCCATTATCTGTAAACCTGTTATCCAGAAAGCTCTGAATTACCGGAAGGCCAGCTCCCATATATATTTTAATCAAATAATTCATATATTTTGTAATTATTTCCTTTTTTCCTGTAATTAGACGACAGTACCTTGTACTTGAGCCAAACGAATATATAATTAATCCAAACTGGATGTAACAATTCTATTTGGTTATTTAATGTTGAATTGATTTTTTTTTTATAGTAGACTTAAAGGGGTGGTTCACCTTTAAGTTAACTTTAACTATTTTGTAGAATTGCCAATTCTAAGCAACTTTCAATTGGTCTTCATTACTTTTTATATATATATAGTTTTAGAATTATTTGCCTTTTTCTTCTGACTCTTTTCAGCTGACCTAAAACCAAATGCTCTATAAGGCTTCACATTGTTATTGGTACTTTTTATTACTCATCTTTTTATTCAGGTCCTCTTCTATTTATATTCCAGTCTCTTATTCATATCAGTGCATGGTTAAGAAGACCTTACCAACAAAATTGTTGAAATTACAAAGCAGAGACCTGCTGAATAAAAAGCTAAATACTTCAAAGGCCACAAATAATAAAAAATTAAAACAAATTGCAAATTGTATCACAATATCACTCTCTACAGCATATTAAAAGTTTGTCTCAAGGTGAACCACCCCTTTTAAGTAAAGGGGGATCCAAATTACAGAAAGATCCCTTGTCCGGAAAACCCAGATCCCGAGCATCTTGGATAACAGGTCCCATATCTGCATACGCAGAATTGTATTCTTTCTCACTATATACAAAAGTTTAAGGTGCCCCTTCTGCCTAGTTGTAAGTGTCCTAGCGCTATTGGGGCAAATTATTATTATTATTATTATTATTTTTATTAGAAAAGCTACGTTACCCCCAACCGGAGTGCGGGTTAATATCTTTGGTGGGAGGAAATTATTTTGGGCAAAGGGCACCCTTTAAGGCCATGTGGAAATGGTATTTATTTTTTATACGTTGTGGGGTTTTTTAATTAAATGGGGGGTTCACCTTTAAAGTAATTTTTATTATGTTATAGAACGACCAATTCCAAGCAACTTTTCAATTGGTTCTCATTATTTTTTTTTTATATAGTTTTACAGTTATTTGTCTTTTTCTTCAGATTTTTTGCATCTTTCAAACGGGCGTCGCTGTCCCCTTCCAAAAAAAACCAAATGCTCTCCTATTCGTATTCCAGTCTCTTATTCAAATCAGTGCAGTGTCGCTAGGGTAATTTGGGCCCTAGTTACCAGATTGCTTAAAATGCAAATTGAAGAGCTGCCGCATAAAAATCTAAATAAGTCAAAAACCGTCAATAATTAAAAATTAAAACAAATTGCAAATTATCACAGAATATCACTCTCTACATCATACTAAAACAATCACATTAAGTAACTTATTTCTCTTGCAGAATTTAAACGGTTACAAGTTTGCTAGGGTCCTTGACCCAGGGGTCGGACAATAGACTATACATATCAGAAAGGATGATCAAGAGAATAGAAATGCAAGTAAAAAAAATAAAATTATTAGAAAGTCGCAGTAAAATCTACTAGTTACTTCATTTTTTAGATATGGTGCAGGCGACATACTAAAACTTAATTTAAACCCAAAAAGCAGGATCTAAATGTGAACACCAACTCCATGAGCCTGACAAGAAATGCATAGCACCCCACTTTGAATGCAACTGTTACAGGTAGGCATGGGCCAAATAAACCAAGCCCAGAATGGAGGCAACAGCAAAGAGCTCAGATACCCATAGAGCCTATCCTTTTCTGCAGCCATATTCATAGCTATTCTGTACCATATATCCCCAAATTGACAAACCTGTAATCCCATATATAAGGGGCTTTATACAGAAAGGAACATCAACTCCCAACAATCGAAACAAAGGGCCATAAGAACAATTAAGGGACAAGTTGCACAGGAAGTAATGGGCTTTATCTTTCGATCAGAAGATAATGACATACAATCCCTTTAGGAAACAAGAAACTTAAAGAAAATAAAACCCAGAGTATTTTAAGTGCTTCCATTTCCCGTGTTTTCTCTCCACTTAAAACTAAAATGATGTTGCCTGAGGAATAGGAGACCAGCACTCACCTCTGCCTCAAAAAACAAAAACGCACGTCTAATAATAAAAAAAGAAACTGTCACGACCGGCACCCGATACCAGAACAAGTGCCAAATACCCTGGTCTCGGCTCGGCTTCACCAGTAGTGTGACCACCGTTGGGCTTCGAGAGGAGCCCTCAGCTTACTTGGGTGCCATCTGGACTTAATAAGTGGTACAAGGCGAGATGTTGAGGCTGGCAAAGGGGCACGGCTGTTAGCAGAGTCTTTTGGGCCGAAGGTCCCGGTACAAAGGATTAAGCAGAAGGACGCTCAGACAGGCTGGGTCGAGGCAGGCGGATATCAGAAACGTCAGGCAGGCAAGGGTCAAATGGGGTTGTCAATCAAGGGGCCTAAGAGTTGTCGTAGGCAGGCAAGGGTCAGGATACAGAATGCAGAGTAGTCAGGGAACAGGCAGGAGTCAAAACCGGATAATCAGAACAAACAGGTACAGGATCAGATGCACAAGGCTCAGGAACCACTAGAAACCAAGTTCTATCACAGGCACTGGCTGGGGGTCAGAATGGGCCTTAAATACAATGTAATTTCACGCCAAAACGTGCGACAATGCTGTACCTAAGGATAAAAGATGGCGCCAGCTCCGGCGACTAAGAACCACACGGCGGGCGACCCCGCCACACAGGTCATTTCACTACAGAAACACACATATATGGGTTTTATGCGTCTCAACTTTTCTAGAGCATCTATTCAGAAAAGGGTTTTAAAGGAGAAGGAAAGGCTAAAATTATGTAAACTTACCAGAAAGGTCGATATAAATACACCAGTACTCATGGGCTTCTGTATCAGACTTCCTGTTTTCATCTTAAACCTCCAGGGCTAGGGCTTGAGCATGCTCAGTTTGCTCCTCTCTCCCCTCCATCTCTGCTGTAATCTGAGCCCAGAGCTTACCCTTTAAGCCAAAAGTGGGCGACAATTCAGATTGTTTTTTTATGACCACTTAGTGGGCTGGAAACCTCACGGGTAGCAGAATGATGTGAATTGCTCCACGTGCCAAAAAAAAAAAAAGGGCAACACCCAATCATATTATGCCAAGGGGTGAGACCAGTCTGAAACAGCTAAAGATGGCAATATACATAGCCAGAGTTACTAATGAGAACAACCAATGAAGCTTGCCCAAACACACCATTAAATGATGCCAGGATAAGTATAATCCGCAATTAAGCACAATTTTATAAAGATTCTACAAAGTGTGATTCTCAGCACGACGGCCAACAACAAGCAAATTCCTTAAAAATAAAAAAGTAATTACAGAATAAAAAAAAAAACCCACACAGTAGGGAACATTTTTTATATTTGGACATCCTTCTTTGAGCTACTCATGCAAGGAAGGACTACGTAACTTGTGCTACATAAATAAATGGGGATGAGTCAGACACTTGGCCTTTCCAGTCTGCAAGGAATGGCAGACCCAGAAGTTCCTTTGCTCAGGAATCAAACGTCAGACATTCCTCATGGTATGTGATTGTCTCACTGGTGTTTGGCCTCGATTGGGAATACTGTATGTAAATAAAAGACTTCTGTCACTCAGCTCTTTGCTTGGATCATGGCTGGTTAACTGGAGGTTACATGTGTCCCCCCAAGGTCTCCAGAGCCTTTTCTGTAATTAGTATTATATTAATATAATTTAGCCCTTGACTATGGGTAATACAAATAAATAGCCTACTGCTTTACGCAAAACCTATGTGCAGTGCAACAATAAGCAGTAACAATTAAAATTTAAAATTCAGGTATAGGATTAAATATCTGGAATGGTTGGGATTCGGGGATTTCAAGATAAAGGAGTTGCAAAAATTCAAGTTTATGGGACATTATGTTTTCCTTGGAGAACAGGAAAAAAAAACTTTCGTTTTGGTTCTGGATTCGACCTTTTTAAGCTTCTGCTGAATCCTTCTGCCCGGCCAAACTGAATCCGAATTTGCATATGCAAATTAGGGGCGGGGAGGGAAAATCACATGACTTTTTGTCACAAAACAAGAAAGTAAAAATTGTTTTCCCTTTCCCACCCCTAATTTGCATATGCAAATTAGGATTCGGATCGGTATTTGGACAAATCTTTAACAAAGTATTCGGGGTTCGGCTGGATCCAAAATAGTGGATTCGGTGTATCCCTAAATAAAATACGTATTCCCGGACGGCAGTGATGCGTGGGTCGGGATTTCCCTGACCCTAACCTGTCCTCCTTTAGCCCGCCCGCATCCGTGCTTCCGGGTTGCTTTTACAGACCCGCCCCACCGATGACTTCACAAAAGGGGCAGGGCAAGCAGGCGCATCGTCTATAAAAGTCGGACCCGGAAGTCAGCATTTGACGGTGGTGGGCTGGGAGAGCAGGAGAAGAGCTCAACCCGCACCCGAGAAAAAGCGTACAAGGTCGGCTCGAACCCGCCCGACCCGCGGGTATTGGGCTGGCCCGACTGGCGGACTTAGAAACTCTGTTTGGGGCGAACTGTTAAGTACTCAGCTTTCCTCAGATGAAGGAACGCAAAAAAGCAAAAAAAACCAAAACTCAATCAACGGCACTCAATGTAACCCGTTACACTGGGCAAGTACCATCAACAGTATGAATCCCAGTATGAGTTCAAATGAATACATGATTGAGTACAACAATCAAGAGAAGGCAAAATTCTAATAACTACAAATACCAAGAGTTTTCATTACCTCCTCACTTACTAATAAAGCATTACATATATTGAAAACCATGAACAGTTAAGAGACAATAAAAGTATTGTGGAAGTCAAGTTTACAACTCGCACACATATGGATTAACGGCTATCCGGGCACATAATTAGGAACAGGAGGCTCGGAAGTGCAGACCTCCCACAGACTTCCTTTTAACATTTGTTGTCAAAAAAATATAAATAAATAAATGCGGTTTTTGGCGAAGGAGATCTTCCAAACCACAGAGAGCAGGACATAATTAGCCATCTAGTAGAACTGAAAGCTCTGCTGACAATGAACTGAATGCCTCTTGTGAACAAGAAGATGGGAACAAGAAAACCAAAGGAATAGGTCTCACTTTAAACAAAAGAAAGCAGCTGTCAAAGAGCCGAGCCAATTAATATACGGTGTTACTCCACCAATAAGGGTAAGGACACACTGGACGATTTGTCGCCAACGTTTTAAAAAAGTAAATTGCGGCGACAAGACGATCGTCTTTTTTGAACAGGCGATTCACAGCGACTATTGGCACAGAGCGATTTGTATCCCATTACTCTGTGTGGTACGTGCTCCACCCAAACCGGTTGTGCTTCCCGCTGTTACCCGGCGTCTTTGCGTTCTTGCGTCATTGCGTTCGCATTGTAATTTGAATACAATTGCTGCTACTTATCTGTATGTGTGCGCGTGTCTAGGAGATTTCAGTGCTTTTCTAAGTACATGCTATTTCTGATAAATCGCTCGGAAAAGGGTCTCAGTGCGTTTTGGAGCTACAGGTGATTCACAAATGCGCTGTGGGCACAGGAGCTGGCGTCTTTCATTTGGTTTTGTTCAGAGACAAAACGAGCAAAATGTCGCCACGATTTGCTTTTTAAAAACGTTGGCGATAAATCGTCCAGTGTGTCCTTACCCTAAACGTTCTCTACTACACGGACATACCCTTTTCAAACGCAGAGAATCCTTGCTCTCCGTTCTCTGTGCAGTACATTGATGTCACTAGAAACATAATAAAACAAAATACATTTGCCAAAGCTACATGTGCAGAGAAAACAGGTACCCCATGCATTCAAAGCAGCCAGTCTGCCAATAAGCTGTGTGTACAATTTTATAATTGTTCAGATATTTAAACATGTGGTTAATTTGTTCTCTATTTTTCCTTTACGCTATAAACTCCCGAAGCAAAAGTGGGGCTTGCTCTATAGATACCTAAAATACATATGGGGTTCAGTAAAAAGATGACTAAAGTTTGCTGCTTATCTTGCAACCCACAGCAACCAATCAACAGGGAGCATTTATAGGAGAAGGAAAGCAACTGAAGCAGTTTATTGTCAACAGATTAGCCACAATAGTGCAAGATATAACACTATATTTATTCTGTAGAATGCTTTACCATACCAGAGTAAACAGCTCTAGAAGCTGTTTGTTTAGCATAGCAGCTGCCATATTTGGTGTGACATCACTTCCTATTTGAGTCCCTCCCTCATAGCTCTGGGCTCAGATTACAGCAGGGAGAGAGAGAGGAGCAAACTGAGCATGCTCAAGCCCTAGCCCTGGAGGTTTATGCTGAAAACAGGAAGTCTGATACAGAAGCCCATGAGTACACAATAGAAGGAAAGAAATGGTGTTTTTTTTTGACAGAGGACTCAGAGCAGCATTATTTGAGGGGTTACTGGTGTATTTATATAGACCTTTCTGATAAAGCTTACTTACTTTTAGCCTTTCCTTCTCCTTTAATGGTCAGGTGATCAAAAACACACATTTGATTGGTTTTCATATGATGGCAAATGTTAGTTAAACCTTTTATTAAATAAACCACGTCCGTTTAATAAGGAGAAATTCGTTTTACCAGTCTACAGAGAAATATATGAGAGCACGTCTTTTACAAACAAGCATTCTTAAAGGAGACATATAGCATCACCAAAAAACACTCCTATGGTAGGAAATGAATAATAATATTATGAATTGATGGTGCTGCTTATTATAACCTTCCGTTCCCTATCAGGTCAGCCTCGCTGCTGATTGGTTCCTATCCTCCAGTGTGGTGCTCCCCTGCACAGCCTGGAAAAAGAGGCAGCAGAAAGTGAAGCAAATGGGCGGGACTATCTGGGTTTTGCAAAAATTTTCAATAAATCATCCAGAAATACTACTTTTTAAAGCACATTCCTTCTATATTTAAAAGAGTAAAATGTGACAGCACATTCTTATTTTTAATACAATAGGTCTCCTTTAAACAGGTAATCGTGAGTTGCTTTGCTATTGTTTCTGGTCAGATCAGTTGAACCCCATTATCATTTCCGTTACCCCCACTGCTCTCTTCAGAATTTCCTCTGCAATGATACAATATTGGAGCCAGCTCAAGCGAGGTGAAACCCACCTAAAAATAGTTGCGTGCAACCTATGATTTTCAGTTGCCATAGCAACAACTAGCAGTTATGACTCAGACTGAATCTGTATAAACACTTGGGGTGAACAGAATGGAGTATTTTGCCAGGGTTTGTTTCAAGATTCGGTCAAACTGAACCCAAATTTAAGGACGGACATCTGTGAATGGCTCTCATACAGGCGAAAATTGTAATCATCATCAGTTCCCCTTTAAATTACCTTTATATTTAAATGTTGATCAATATTCTTAGACATATTGCAGTTGGTATTCCATTTTAAATTATTTTCTGCACTTTACATTATTTAGCTTTCTGTTCACCTGCTTTCTAGTTTACGTTTGTTAAAATCCAATTTTCCCTACCAACCAGGCTGCGATTTGAACCAGAGACTGGAAGGTAAATATGGTCTAAACAGAAAGATGTTCAAATGTAACAGTCGTGTCAGAAGAGAAAGACTAAATAAGAAATGGCTGGGACATTCTATACGATAATAAAAGCTATATTAAAGGAAAAGGAAAGCTACAGAGGCAGTTTATTGCCAATAGATTAGCTGCAATAGTGCAAGCTAGAATGCTATATTCATTCTATAGACTGTTTGACCATAACTATGTAAACAGCTCTAGAAGCTCTCTGTTTCTTTAGGATAGCAGCTGCCATATTAGCTTGTTGTGACATCACTTCCTGCCTGAGTCTCTCCCTGCTCACTCATAGCTCTGGGCTCAGATTACAGCAGGGAGGGAGAGAGGAGCAAACTGAGCATGCTCAAGCCCTGGCCCTGGAGTTTTAAGATGAAAACAGGAAGTCTGATACAGAAGCCCATGAGTACACAATAGAAGGAAAGAAATGTGCTGTTTCTTTTGAGCAGAATTACGTTGAGGGTTTACAGGTGTATTTATATAGACCTGTCTGATAAAGCTGACTTACTTTTAACCTTTCCTTCTCCTTTAAAGGTGAATTATCCCATAGATTACCATTTCTGGTGATACATTCTCTACTACAGCTTTTTGCGACATCAGCCCAGCTCAGTCCTAGTTCTCTAGCTATAGTATATCACACCAAATACAGTGTTGTTCGATCTAGAACATAAGAAGGGTTGCTGGTTGTCCAAAGTTGATAAAATACCCAAAAGTGGATACAGTGCACAAAAATCCTTGTGGCTTAGAGCTATTAAATGTTTGCAAATTAAGACACTTGTGACCTACTAGAATTACATCTTAAATTGTAAAATATTAAAATCCCGATTGATTCATATACTGTAGCCAGATATAACAAGGTACCAATTTGATACATCTATAAAAAGACAAAATCCTCAAGGCAGAACAAAAAAAAAAAAAGCACGCTGGAATTAGACTGTAATCTATGAAGTCATGAAATATGCTGTCTGATGGTATTATTAGAGGCGACAATGAACCAACTAGCAGCACAGATATAACGTTCACAATACTGGTGGTGACAATCAATTGTGCTCTAAAGGCACGCTCTCTCCCTACTAACTGTTAAACCCACTGTTACTATAGGCACCATCTCTCCCTACTATACCTGCTATCCCACAGTCACACTCCCTTCCCAGAGACTATTATCCACTGTTACTATAGACACATCTCTCCCTACTATACCTGCTATCCCACAGTCACACTCCCTTCCCAGAGACTATTATCCACTGTTACTATAGACACCATCTCCCCCTACTATACCTGCTATCCCACAGTCACACTCCCTTCCCAGAGACTATTATCCACTGTTACTATAGACACATCTCTCCCTACTATACCTGCTATCCCACAGTCACACTCCCTTCCCAGAGACTATTATCCACTGTTACTATAGGCACCATCTCTCCCTACTATACCTGCTATCCCACAGTCACACTCCCTTCCCAGAGACTATTATCCACTGTTACTATAGGCACCATCTCTCCCTACTATACCTGCTATCCCACAGTCACACTCCCTTCCCAGAGACTATTATCCACTGTTACTATAGACACATCTCTCCCTACTATACCTGCTATCCCACAGTCACACTCCCTTCCCAGAGACTATTATCCACTGTTACTATAGGCACCATCTCTCCCTACTATACCTGCTATCCCACAGTCACACTCCCTTCCCAGAGACTATTATCCACTGTTACTATAGGCACCATCTCTCCCTACTATACCTGCTATCCCACAGTCACACTCCCTTCCCAGAGACTATTATCCACTGTTACTATAGACACATCTCTCCCTACTATACCTGCTATCCCACAGTCACACTCCCTTCCCAGAGACTATTATCCACTGTTACTATAGGCACCATCTCTCCCTACTATACCTGCTATCCCACAGTCACACTCCCTTCCCAGAGACTATTATCCACTGTTACTATAGACACCATCTCCCCCTACTATACCTGCTATCCCACAGTCACACTCCCTTCCCAGAGACTATTATCCACTGTTACTATAGACACATCTCTCCCTACTATA
This sequence comes from Xenopus petersii, assembly GCA_038501925.1. Classification (NCBI taxonomy): domain Eukaryota; kingdom Metazoa; phylum Chordata; class Amphibia; order Anura; family Pipidae; genus Xenopus; species Xenopus petersii. The sequence goes on along the minus strand of CM076681.1, from coordinate 145,220,221 downwards.
CCTGCTATCCCACAGTCACACTCCCTTCCCAGAGACTATTATCCACTGTTACTATAGGCACCATCTCTCCCTACTATACCTGCTATCCCACAGTCACACTCCCTTCCCAGAGACTATTATCCACTGTTACTATAGGCACCATCTCTCCCTACTATACCTGCTATCCCACAGTCACACTCCCTTCCCAGAGACTATTATCCACTGTTACTATAGACACCATCTCTCCCTACTATACCTGCTATCCCACAGTCACACTCCCTTCCCAGAGACTATTATCCACTGTTACTATAGGCACCATCTCTCCCTACTATACCTGCTATCCCACAGTTACACTCCCTTCCCAGAGACTATTATCCACTGTTACTATAGACACATCTCTCCCTACTATACCTGCTATCCCACAGTCACACTCCCTTCCCAGAGACTATTATCCCACTGTTACTATAGGCACCATCTCTCCCTACTATACCTGCTATCCCACAGTCATACTCCCTTCCCAGAGACTATTATCCACTGTTACTATAGGCTCCATCTCTCCCTACTATACCTGCTATCCCACAGTCACACTCCCTTCCCAGAGACTATTATCCACTGTTACTATAGACACATCTCTCCCTACTATACCTGCTATCCCACAGTCACACTCCCTTCCCAGAGACGATTATCCACTGTTACTATAGGCACCATCTCTCCCTACTATACCTGCTATCCCACAGTCACACTCCCTTCCCAGAGACTATTATCCACTGTTACTATAGGCACCATCTCTCCCTACTATACCTGCTATCCCACAGTCACACTCCCTTCCCAGAGACTATTATCCACTGTTACTATAGACACCATCTCTCCCTACTATACCTGCTATCCCACAGTCACACTCCCTTCCCAGAGACTATTATCCACTGTTACTATAGACACATCTCTCCCTACTATACCTGCTATCCCACAGTCACACTCCCTTCCCAGAGACGATTATCCACTGTTACTATAGGCACCATCTCTCCCTACTATACCTGCTATCCCACAGTCACACTCCCTTCCCAGAGACTATTATCCACTGTTACTATAGACACCATCTCCCCCTACTATACCTGCTATCCCACAGTCACACTCCCTTCCCAGAGACTATTATCCACTGTTACTATAGGCACCATCTCTCCCTACTATACCTGCTATCCCACACTCCCTTCCCAGAGACTATTATCCACTGTTACTATAGACACCATCTCCCCCTACTATACCTGCTATCCCACAGTCACACTCCCTCCCCAGAGAAATCCCATGGCTACTACAGGAATTGCTATGTAGTATGCAAGGTTAAAGTGAAAATATGTTCATAGGAACGCCAGTAGTATTGAAAATGGAACCTTTTTTTTTTTTAACAATTCTGAAGGCAAGGAAAACTACTTGGGGGGCCTTTATAGCCTAAGCTGCACAGACCTGCTGAAAGCCTTGCAGCACGGGAGTTCAATTCCAGCTTATTCATGTTCAGCAGGGAGATTGCATGTTCTCCATGGGTTGGCATTGGATTTATTCGCTGGTTTAACTCTGATTTGATCTATTCTGAATTTATCACATGGATGTGGAATCCAACTCACAAACAGCATTAAAACAATGGAATCAATTTCCAGTCTACTAACCTAAACAGATGGATCCCATTTGCAACTGGAGAATCGGCTTTCTGGCGATCGGATTACTTGCTACTCTGAATAAGGCTTTATGTAAAGCTTGTCAGGATAATCCTTCTCTCCAAACCTTTAGTTTTACCCAAAAAATAAGCACAGCTCAACCTACTCTGATCTGACCTACTCGCCATCTGCAATGAATCAAGTTACCAACTTTTATACGGTCAGATCCAAATGCCAACAAATACTAGGAAGAAATAAAAAAAACAAAAATGAATGGCCCCAGCCCCTCTCAGAGCTTCCAGCCAGGGAGTAAGAATGTTTCCAGCAGATGAAGGAGTAATTTATAACACATGCGATTTCGTGCTCAGCCATTGGTACGTTTCATGTTCGGAGGTCACATGACACCTGACAGGACAACACAAAATGGTGAGACGAGGGGCAAAAAGCAGATGAACAATTAAATATTGAGGTTGCTGGAAGGGCTGTTATTGTGCCAGATGTGACCTCTAATCCCAAGAATCCGGATAACAACAAGCGCGGAGAATAAAACATTCTAACATAAAAAACATGACATTTGCAATTGTGCCAGAAGGTGTTTTGGAAAAAAAAAAAAACATTTGACTAAAACTTGTAGATTTTGGATTTTCCCATATGAAAATCACCCTTATTGTACAGTGAAGTGCAGTAAAACATTGTTAGCCAATCACAGCGCAGGGAAAGTTACTACAAGGGCCACGATTGGCTTGTGATCAAACATAATACTTGCCCATGTAGGTCTATTTCCTTTCTCTTTGTCATTGTTTATATGAGCCAGTCTGGAAAGCTTTATAACACTCGACCAACCACCCAGTCTACAATTTCTATCTGATCAAAAAATCCATTCTTTAAATCACAGAATATTGGGTTTGCTGTAAAAAAAAAACAGAGATGCACCGAATCGACTATTTTGGATCCGCCCAAACCCACAAATCCTTTGCAAAAGATTCGACCCAACACCGAACCGAATCCTAATTAGCATATGCAAATTAGGGGTGGGAAGGGGAAACATTTTTTACTTCCTGGTTTTGTTACAAAAAGTCATGCAATTCCCCTCCCTGACCCTAATTTACATATGCAAATTAGAATTCGCCGAATGTGAATCCTGCTGAAAAAGGCTGAACTGAACTGAATGCTGGATACGGTGCATCCCTAAAAACAACGTATTTTTAAAAATATGTGATTTTATATAAACTGGCTATATTTACTAATAGAGGTATGGGATCCATTATACAGAAAACTTCAAATTCCAGGAAGGCATCTCCCATTAAAGGGATGGTTCACCTTTAAGGTAACTTTTATTATGTTATAACGGCCAATTCTCAGCAACTTTTCAATTGGCTTTTATTATTTATTTTTTTATAGCTTTATACTTGTTTGCCTTTTTCTTTTGACTCTTTCCAGCTTTCAGATGGGCGTCGCTGACCCCATCTAAAAAGCAAATGCTCTGTAAGGCTACAAATGAAATGTTATTACTACTTTTTATTCCTCATCTTTTTATTTAGGCCCACTCTTCTTCATATTACAGTCTCTTATTCAAATCAATGCATGGTTGCTAGGGGAATTTGGACCGTAGTTACCAAATTGCTTTAAAGGGATACTGTCATGGGAAAAAATGTTTTTTTCAAAATGAATCAGTTAATAGTGCTGCTCCAGCAGAATTCTGCACTGAAATCCATTTCTCAAAAGAGCAAACTGATTTTTTTATATTCAATTTTTAAATCTGACATGGGGCTAGACATTTTGTCAATTTCCCAGCTGCCCCCAGTCATGTGACTTGTGCTCTGATAAACTTCAATCACTCTTTACTGCTGTATTGCAAGTTGGAGTAATATCACCCCCTCCCTTTCCCCCCAGCAGCCTAACAACAGAACAATGGGAAGGTAACCAGATAGCAGCTCCCTAACACAAGATAACCTGCCTGGTAGATCTAAGAACAACACTCAATAGTAAAATCCAGGTCCCACTGAGACACATTCAATTACATTGAGAAGGAAAAACAGCAGCCTGCCAGAAAGCATTTCTCTCCTAAAGTGCACAAGTCACATGACTGGTGGCAGCTGGGAAACTAACAATATGTCTAGCCCCATGTCAGATTTCAAAATTGAATATAAAAAAATCTGCTCTTTTGAGAAATTGATTTCAGTGCAGAATTCTGCAGGAGCAGCACTATTAACTGATGTGTTTTGAAAAAAAAACATGTTTTCCGATTTCTATATGAGGGAACCTACAGGCAGTGAAAGAGTTAAGGGATCCCATTGAGCCGGTGCCATTTCCGGCCTATCCCTTTGCAGCACTGCCGTAAGGCTTTTAATGAACTGTTCCGCCGCTGCGCGTTGAGCTGAGAAGGGAGGCGGGTCCGCGGTGTAAGTGACGCAGCTGTAGGGCTGCCCCATGAATGGAGAGTTTATGAATGACGGCGGTCACGTGAGCACAGCCAGGCCCGAGCTCGATTCACAAATAAACAGATTTCCTCCAGCGTCATCTCTAGTCGTGGGAATCCGATCTGCTGCTCCTGGCATCGACCCAGCCCTGACCCCTCCTCCTCTATTACTCGCGCTAAATAAAGGAGCCCGTCAGACCCGCCTGAGACAGAGACGGACTGACTTATTTGCTGGGGGAGGGGCGTGACACTGCGGCCTAGTCCACCCGCCAATCCGTACAGTTTGTCTCGCAGACACCCCCCTCGATATTTTATGAATGGAGCGGCGCATGCAAATGAAGTGAAGTGAAAAAATGGCCGCGACACTTGTAAACACAACTGGTGGCTGTTCCATAAACACAAGCGGCTCACTTCCCTCACTTCATGGCTCCTCTGTGCCCGGGCTGAGATTAAGCGCCTCAGCGTGCGGCTCCTCCCCCTACTCCTCCCTCACATTCTCTTGCACCTCACGGAACCGCCCACTGTACCTCATAATGAGGCAGATGCTTCTTGAGTTTGGGTAAAGAACGTGCAAAATGGGGTTTCTTAGTTTTTCAGTCACAAATAGCGCAGGATGAACAAGTGTCTGATCCCCCTGTAGCAGGAACGATAAATTCACTGACGGGTGACACTAGACAACAGCCCCTGACTAGACTTGAGTGAATTTCACCAAAAAATCGCTGCCAGTGCCACCCATTAAAGACGCGCGACTCCATACAATTCTATAAGCGTCATTTCTGAGTGAAAAGAAGGCAAAAACAATTCACCCATCCCTACCCCTGATATTTCCACTACATGTGGCCCAATCACCCCCAAAGCCTCCAAAATAACGACTGTCTGTGGCATCTCACACTGCACTTCTGGCAACAAACTGTACCAAGGGCCGGGCCTAAAGATACACAATAACTCGCCAAACGAGCCGATCTTTCCCTGATATGCCCACTAACAGCAGGATAATATCAGGGTTTGAGCGCTCAGCCCAAATGGATTTCAACAAAGAGAATGGCGGCCCTTGATCGCCAGAAAAATCAAACCTTCCTGATTTATATCTTGGCCAGATATCGATCGGGGAGACCTGTAGGAGCCCCCCACACACGGGCAGATAAGCTGCTGAATTGGTCTCAATGACAGATAGCGGCAGCTTTAATCAGCCCATGTGTGGCCACCTTTACTTTAATCACTGGGGGGAGCCTACCAAACTTAGCACCCACTGACATGTTAACTTTTCATTCTCCTTTAAAAAGGTAGTTCCCCTTCAAGTTAAAGGGATACTGTCATGGGAAAACGCTTTTTTTTTTCAAAACACATCAGTTAATAGTGCTGCTCCAGCAAAATTCTGCACTGAAATCAGTTTCTCAAAAGAGCAGAACAGATTTTTTTATATTCAATTTTGAAATCTGACATGGGGCTAGACATATTGTCAATTTCCCAGCTGCCCCCAGTCATGTGACTTGTGCTCTGATAAACTTCAGTCACTCTTTACTGCTGTACTGCAAGTTGGACTGATATCACCCCCCTCCCCCCCAGCAGTCTAACAACAGAACAATGGGAAGGTAACCAGATAGCAGCTCCCTAACACAAGATAACAGCTGCCTGGTAGATCTAAGAACAGCACTCAATAGTAAAATCCAGGTCCCACTGAGACACATTCAGTTACATTGAGTAGGAGAAACAACAGCATGCCATAAAGCAGTTCCATCCTAAAGTGCTGGCTCTTTCTGAAAGCACATGACCAGGCAAAATGAGCTGAGATGCACTTACACACCAATATTACAACTAAATACACTTGCTGCTTCAGGAATGACATTTTATATTGTACAGTGAATTATTTGCAGTGTAAACAGTGTCATTTAGACATAAAAACTACATCATAAAAATCATGACAGAATCCCTTTAACTTTTAGGATGTTATAGAAGGGTCAATTCTACGCAACTCTTCAACTGGGCTGGTACAGAAGCACAAAACACCATGAACAACATTTCTACCTACTTCTTTAGCTAAGTTTTAGTTCTCCTTTAACGTAGGACAAACACTGTAGGCTCAGCCAATGAATCTGACAGTTTTTCTCAAACTATATCAGATGCCACAACACAAAACAGTATTATGGCTGTTTGGGGTACAGAAACTTAACACAAACAGTGGATTTATCTCCGGAAGCTAAAATGACAACACACTGAAGATGTAAAACCTTAAAGGGATACTGTCATCGGAAAACATGTTTTTTTCAAAACGCATCAGTTAAATAGTGCTGCTCCAGCAGAATTCTGCACTGAAATCCATTTCCCAAAAGAGCAAACAGATTTTTTTATATTCAATTTTGAAATCTGACATGGGGCTAGACATTTTGTCAATTTCCCAGCTGCCCCTGGTCATGTGACTTGTGCCTGCACTTTAGGAGAGAAATGCTTTCTGGCAGGCTGCTGTTTTTCCTTCTCAATGTAACTGAATGTGTCTCAGTGGGACATGGGTTTTTACTATTGAGTGTTGTTCTTAGATCTACCAGGCAGCTGTTATCTTGTGTTAGGGAGCTGCTATCTGGTTAACTTCCCATTGTTCTTTTGTTTGGCTGCTGGGGGGGGAAAAGGGAGGGGGTGATATCACTCCAACTGGCAGTACAGCAGTAAAGAGTGATTGAAGATTATCAGAGCACAAGTCACATGACTTGGGGCAGCTGGGAAATTGACAATATGTCTAGCCCCATGTCAGATTTCAAAATGGAATAAAAAAAAATCTGTTTGCTCTTTTGAGAAATGGATTTCAGTGCAGAATTCTGCTGGAGCTGCTCCATTAACTGATGCATGATAGTATCCCTTTAATAAATGACCTGCAACATGCATCAATCCAGCTGGCTATATGGTGTATAATAATATAGGATAAGTAATACCAGAGGGAAAATATTTTACTTTTGCATTTAAAGGTAATACTAGTGTGCATCTGTTGCAAATACCTGTACAACATTTTTAGCAGCAACATACAAACATAAAACAGCAACATAAAAACACCTATAGGAAATGTAAGTCCTACAGCCCTAATTGCTCTACAGCATCTAATTAATATAAATTATATACAAGGTTATGAAATAAACAAATTCATGCTACCAGTGCATGGTAACAATACACTACATTTAAATGCATACAAACACTTTTTTCTTTTGGTGCTACTGGCCATTTAAATCTGCAGCTGTCAGTGACGACACTCTCACCTTAATCTTTTATATCCATTCATGAAAAGCCTCCAATTACAATGTAAAACATAGGTATAGATTTGTAAAACACCAGGGGCATATTAATCAAAGGGAAAAGACAGGTCTCTGATCAGTATTCCTATATCTCATTTACATACCAAAAATGCAGTACAGTTAACGGACCTGTTATCCAGAATGAGCAGGACCTGGGGTTTTCACCACAAGACACAATTTGGATCTTCATATGTTAAGTCTACTAAAAAATCATGTAAACATTAAATAAACCCAACAGGATGGTTTTGTTACCAATAAGAATTATTTATATCTTAGTTGGGATCAAGAACAAGCTACTGTTTTATTATTACAGAAAAAAAGGAAATCATTTTAAAAAATTTGGATTATTTGGATAAAACAGAGTCTATGGGAGGTGGCCTTTCCATAATTCTGGAGAACAGATTTCATACCTGTACTGTATCTCTAAAAATTCATATATGACCTAAACCACGCACAGTTCCATTGCACTGGCTTTTGGGGAATTTTTGAGACTTTTACATGAAATTAAACATGGAAACGCCATATCTGACCACCTTCTTATTTCTGTGGCGTTTTGTGCATGTTTTTCTCTATGAATTTCCTGTAAGACCCTTTAAAAAACATATTGTTCTGTATTTGCTTTTGGGTGAATAATAAGGAATAGTAAGTAAACTATTTACAGGCATCAACTTGAGGTTGAAATGGGCAAGCAGTGAGCTTTGCTGTTGCTTATTCAATGGAATATGTAGAAGTTACAAAAGTGGTTTATGTCTAAGTTCTAGTACAATTATAAAAATGAAACACAAAATGCAATGATTCAAGTACCCTTCAAATCTCAAAGTAGCATGATGTGCTCAGCAAAATGGACAGGTCTACACATGTGCTGCAGGTATCAATGCACATAACAGGCTTCACAGAATGCAGAATATAAGTGAATAATAAGGGATCCTTCATTAATGTGGATCACCATGCTAGAGTCCTGCAGTGGGTCGGGTACAAACAAATACCCCCAGAATACCTGCAAAGTGACGTCCCCACTGTGTCGGTGTCTCACAGGTAACCATTTAGCTGCAGTGGGGTGGGCTACAGACGGCAACTGAAGGGGGAACAGATGAAGATCTACTTTTTAAAATGTAAAAATCAGTAGCTTCCGGGCCAGCACCTACTGTGGGAACGGTTTGGGTGGAACGCATAGGGGTGACAAAGCAGGTAAGTTGGTCCAGGTCAGGCTTAGGGTTAGCGGGTAGGGATGCACCGAATCCAGGATTCGGTTCGGGATTCGGCCTTTTTCAGCAGAATTCGGATTCGGCCGAATCCTTCTGCCCGGCTGAACCGAATCCGAATCCTAATTTGCATATGCAAATTAGGGGCAGGGAGGGGAATTGCGTGACTTTTTGTCAGAAAACAAGGAAGTAAAAAATGTTTTCCCCTTCCCACCCCTAATTTGCATATGCAAATTAGGATTCGGTTCGGTATTCGGCCGAATCCTTTGTGAAGGATTCGGGGGTCCGGCCGAATCCAAAAAAGTGGATTCGGTGCATCCCTATTAGCGGATAAAGGTAGAATATGGGTCTAAATAAACCAGACCCACACAAGTATCTACACCATGCCTAAAGCTATGAAAAAGTGCTAAAAAATAAAAACAAACCAATAGGATTGTTTTGCCATCAACATGGATTTCCGCTAGCTTAGATAAAATGAAGTACAAGATAATGTCTGAAGAACTGATCTGAGTTTTCTGAATAATAGGTTTTCAAATACTGGATCCCTTCCATACCTGTACCTAACTTCCCATAACAGAATAGGGCAGAGATTTACAATGTAATAAGGTTTCACTGAAATTGAACCAGTAATGCCTGCTTTCTGCAACACACTGAAAATACACATTTAGCCAAAACTAGCATGTATAGTTGCAGTGAGGTCCGGCTGAAAAATCCACTTTGGTACAGTATTGTGTGAGCCTACAATCACACAGGCTGCTGAACAAAGTTTTGAGTTATAGTTTCTTGCTTTCTGCATCACTGCAAGATATATGGGTCTACTATACAAGGCATCTTCAACCTGTGGCACTACTGGAACTCTCAGCAACCGCTGAAAACTGCAATCATCTATCTTTTATCTATCAATCATCTATCAACTATAAATTATCTATCTATCATCTATTTATCAACTATCTACTGTATATACTCGAGTATAAGCCGAGTTTTTCAGCCCCCAAAATATGCTGAAAAACTCTACCTCGGCTTATACTCGGGTCAAGCGCAAAAACGGTCGCCGGCGTCCAAGAATAGTCGCCGGCGTCCAAGAATAGTCGCCGGCGTCCAAGAATAGTCTCCAAGAAACGAGACGCCGGCACCTCAAATGGGAGCAGAAACCCTCAATTTTTTGATTGAAACTTACCAGAAGCTGCTGCAGTTCTTACCCTCGGCTTATACTCGAGTCAATAAGCTTTCCCAGTTTTTGGAGGTAAAATTAGGTACCTCGGCTTATAATCGGGACGGCTTATACTCGAGTATATACGGTATCTCTCTCTCTCTCTCTATCACACAAAGACCCAGAAGCATTCATAGTCTGTCTGCAAGTGAACACTGCCAGGCAATGCCAATAAGAGAACTATATGGTGCGTAGACCTGTCACAGACACGTATGCAACAACAATTTGTAAGATTCAGTCGGTAACTTGGGGAAACCAACTTCAGGCCCATTTAGATAACAAGGACTCTGGAGATCACGTACATCCTGGTGGTTCCATTTAACACACTTTCCCTTAATCCTGCAGCAATGCCCCACAGCCAACGGGTGCGACTAGCTCATGCCTTCCACATGTATTTATAAATGTTTTCGGATAAAATGCCATAAATGTACAAGTCATTTCTCAAAGACACAGACATGAAGGAAGCAGCCCAGCAGTTGGGTACAGGGATTCCTCTGTGGGTTTGTGTGTGTGTGTTAGAGCCATGTGCAGGATTAATAATAACAATAATAATAATAAGCTCAGCCTGCTGCAATGGCAACACACATCAATATAAATGACAGGCCTGCAGGTGATATAACTACACTATGGACTGATACTCTATGCAAACACTGTATATATATCCAATACTTATCTTGTACTGTGCTATTAATGCCAATATTAATGCCAATGTTAATGCCAATATTAATGCCAATGTTAATGGCAGGGATAGGAGCCCATGAGTTTATATCCAAGCTGAACTTGCAGCAGCTGAACTAGAACTTGCGGCTCTCACAGACTGACACTGGGAGTTGTAGTTGAAACTACTCAGAGCTACACTGTATCACTATTAATTGCCAATAATAATAATGATAATAACACAGAGACATATCTGAGTCTCACTTACTCCTCCGGGGGGGTTTCCTCGCTCATTTTGTCTCTTCTCACCGGCTCTGTCCCGCCTCGGGGGGCTCCGAGCTGCTCATCTTTCCCCTCATTTGCCCCGAGTTATTAGTGACAGAGGGGGGGAGAGAAGGACGTCGGGAGTCGGTCCCCGGAAGCATCGGAGAGACCCGTCCCCCCCTCCTCCTCCGTGTAAGTGGTAGATTCCTCCCGGCCGGGAACTGGACTTCTTGTCACTCACTCGCCTGCCCCGCCCGCACTGTCCGCGCTCAGTGAGGCTCTTACTGTTGGCGGTGGCCCCGTCCGAGCCCCATTTCTTGTTACTCCATGTTGGATCCTCTTCCCTCGCTCTGTCTCTGTGTGACTCTGATAGAGTCTGAGTGTCTCACCCGCCGCAACCGCAGGGACATGAGAGAGAGACACAGAGGAAGTGGGGCGGAAGCGATGACGTCACCCTCCCCAGCAACAAGCGGCTGCGAGGACACGGGGCTTGGGAAAGGGAGGCGTGGCTAGGCGGAATGAGGAGGAGCCTGTGGGGAGGGGTTTGAGCTGGGCAATAACTAATAAGTCACACACTGGTCGTGCTCTTAACCTGCAACTGTTGTTGTTGGGTCACTTCGACTATTTGTACTTCAGAATAAGCTCTGTGAGAAATATAAATCTATTCAGGTGTTTTACTACAACTTTGTGATCATAGGAAAGTCTTACACACTGTCACATATTCACTACAAACTCAATGACCTGAGATTAGTTACATGTGTGAGAGCAACTCCTGTGCGGGAACTAAGGGCACGTCTGGCCTGAGACTCAACATAAGCCACTCCCACTACTCACAGACCCAACAGCACCACGTGGCCTCAATAAATAGACTTGTCACATGACTTCTGATTTACTGGTCTGGCACATAATAATAATCATGACTGGTCCTTATGTTATTAATTGGGAATAAAGATAAATATATAGGAAGGTCAGTGATCCCAATGTTATTAATAGGGAATAAAGATAAATATATAGGAAGGTCAGTGATCCCAATGTTATTAATAGGGAATAAAGATAAATATATAGGAAGGTCAGTGATCCCAATGTTATTAATAGGGAATAAAGATAAATATATTGGAAGGTCAGTGATCCCAATGTTATTAATTGGGAATAAAGATAAATATATAGCAAGGTCAGTGATCCCAATGTTATTAATAGGGAATAAAGATAAATATATAGGAAGGCCAGCGATCCCAATGTTATTAATTGGGAATAAAGATAAATATATTGGAAGGTCAGTGATCCCAATGTTATTAATAGGGAATAAAGATAAATATATAGGAAGGTCAGTGATCCCAATGTTATTAATTGGGAATAAAGATAAATATATAGGAAGGTCAGTGATCCCAATGTTATTAATAGGGAATAAAGATAAATATATAGCAAGGTCAGTGATCCCAATGTTATTAATAGGGAATAAAGATAAATATATAGGAAGGCCAGCGATCCCAATGTTATTAATTGGGAATAAAGATAAATATATTGGAAGGTCAGTGATCCCAATGTTATTAATAGGGAATAAAGATAAATATATAGGAAGGTCAGTGATCCCAATGTTATTAATTGGGAATAAAGATAAATATATAGGAAGGTCAGTGATCCCAATGTTATTAATAGGGAATAAAGATAAATATATAGGAAGGCCAGCGATCCCAATGTTATTAATAGGGAATAAAGATAAATATATAGGAAGGCCAGCGATCCCAATGTTATTAATTGGGAATAAAGATAAATATATAGAAAGGTCAGTGATCCCAATGTTATTAATAGGGAATAAAGATAAATATATAGGAAGGCCAGCGATCCCAATGTTATTAATATGGAATAAAGATAAATATATAGGAAGGTCTTTTCAGAGGCTTTCAGTTCCTTTCTTCAGCTTCAGGTCTTTTTGGCGACAGCTTTTGGCCGATTTTGATTCTTCCCGACTTAAAGGGGTGGTTCACCTTTAAATTAACTTTTAGTATGTTATAGAATGGCCAATTCTAAGCAACTTTTCTTTGGGTCTTTGTTATTTTTTTTTTTTATTTGCTTTTTTCTTTGGATTCTTCTCAGCTTTCAAAATGGGGGTCACTGACCCCATCTAAAAACAAATGCTCCATAAAAGCTATACATTTATTGTTATTGCTGCTTTATATGGTACATCAACAAAAACAGCAGTACTCCTGTATTATTTGTAAAAAGTCAAGATCTTTAATTAAAGTGCCTTCAGGCAGTTTAAGTAAAGATCTTCACTATTAACAAACAATACTGGAGTGTTGCTGTTTTTGTTGATCTGCGTTCATTTTGCCTGGCAGAGGGTACAGCGTTCACCTGGGGCTACATAGAGCTGTTTCCCACTTTTGAAGCACACATGAACTAAATTTATTGCTATTTTTTATTCCTCATCTTTCTATTCAGGCCTCTTCTATTCATATTCCAGTCTCTTATTCAAATCAGTGCATGGTTGCTAGGGTAATTTGGACCCTAGCAACCAGATGGCTGAAATTGCAAACTGGAGAGCTGCTGAATAAAAAGCTAAATAACTCAAAAGCCGCAAATAATAAAAAATGAAAATCAATTCCAAATTTTCTCAGAATATCCCTCTCTACATCATACTAACATTTAATTTGAATGTGAAGAACCCCTTTAAGGGGGGGGGGCTGGCAAATCCAGGAAGTGTGGCACCGCTGGGCCCTTCAAGCTTAAAAAATGCCGTGCCCAGTACAGCTATACCTGCTGTGCCCCTCCTAATGGCCACTCCGTATGGAAGCTGCCCCTCTATCATATCATTTACCAGAATCCACAGAAGGTGCCCTTCCAATACACGGGTTTTAGTCAGTTCCAGGATTAGGCTCATTTAAATGTTTAATCTGCTCGTGCCCAGCTAGTTAGTTGGTGGCACATCAGCAGATGAGGAATGTGGTGGGGCCGACTTGATGCAGTGCCACCAGAAATGATCGTCTCAAAATCTCCTCTCTGGGGACCAAAATAAGACTATATTGTATTTTTAAAGCTGTGTCAAATATTTTACATGTGAAAAAAATATCAAATAGTATATTTATAAATCAATATTTATGCAGGGTCTTATTATTTGCTCGGCAACTGTCAAGCTTGGAATTTCAACTGTTACCCGGTCATTATGGCTTAAATTTTTACATTTTAAATTCATTTTGTTGATGCCACCAAATAAGTGGATCTCTTCCCAGTTTGCATGAGCTCATCAATTCTTGGCCAGATATTGGCCTGGCAGGGCCCCATACACCTGCTATTAAGCTGCTGATCTGGAGGGGCTAAATCATCACCGCAGAGTAGGCATGTGCCTAGGGTGCAAAAGCTGGGGGGGTGCCAGGCACGTACCTCCTCTGTTGCCTACCCCCGTCTGGTCCCCTCTCTATTTTGGCATGTATTTTCGCTTCCGCGTGTCGATTGGCACATGCGCTAGCGGCATTTCACGCAGGAGCACCGAGAGCAGCAGTTTGCGCATACACGTAATTAGCCGATACTGTAACTGGCCAGGTTGCCTGGGGCACTTGGGGCAGCCTGGCCGGCTCTGACTACACCCCAAGTAGTTTGTTAAAATTGCATATAATCATGTATGTAACTATCCAATTATGGAAAGATCGGTCATTTTCTTTCTTTTGTCAACAGCAAGTTGCATTTAATTGTGTACTAATATGGCTCTTTGACGATTTACGTGATCTTGCCTTTTATTGTAGTGATAGTAATGTTTTTTTACTGTCTATTCTGCCTGTGTTGCTGGGTGACAGGCTTGTTCCTATTCTACTTTTATGCCTGTGGGTATGTTTGAGCTTTCTGACCTGATTTAAATTACAAACACTTGGGGGGGGGGAATTCACAAAAGTGTCGGTAAAAAAAGTGACCCAGAAGTGGCGGTCGACAAATTTGTAAAATGTCGTATGAACGGCAAATTCACAAAGGCAGATGTTACCGTCTCTGAATGTCTCGTAAGTCTGACAATTTTCATCATACAAACGACATTTACCAAGACTTTTTAAACGACAATTTGACTGACATTTTCATTTTGGAGAGCCTAAAGTGTCTGAAAAATTGTCGGTAAAAAAATGAGTTTACAAGTAATTCATAAAAATGTCGGGAAAAGTGGCGCCGAAAAAACCACGCCCACTTTTAACGACACTTAGGGGCCGATTCACTAAATTCGAGTGAAGGATTCGAAGGAAAAAAACTTCGAATTTCGAAGTGTTTTTTGGGCTACTTCGACCATCGAATGGGCTACTTCGACCTTCGACTACGACTATCGAAGGATTTGAACTAAAAATCGTTCGACTATTCGACCATTCGATAGTCAAAGTACTGTCTCTTTAAAAAAAACTTCAACCCCCTAGTTCGGCAGATAAAAGCTACCGAAGTCAATGTTAGCCTATGGGGAAGGTCCCCATAGGCTTGCCTAAGTTTTTTTGATCGAAGGATATTCCTTCGATCGTTGGATTAAAATCCTTCGAATCGTTCGATTCAAAGGATTTAATCCTTCGATCGAATGAATAATCCTTCGATCGTTCGATCGAATTTTCTGCGCTAAATCCTTCGACTTCGATATTCGAAGTCGAAGGATTTCAATTCCTAGTTGAATATCGATAATTAACCCTCGATATTCGACCCTTGGTAAATCTGCCCCTTATAGTGTTGCACATGTCAGAAAATTGGCGGAGAAATACTCTGTGAATTTGTCGGCTGTTGCTACGACACTTTCTACGACATTTTAGAGACATTTTTTCGTTCACCACACTTTTGTGAATTCCCCCCCCCCAAGTCTGATTAAAACTGGAGCCAAGATTTTTGCGTTATAGACCTTAGTGCAGCAAGGTCTGAGCTAAAGAGTCAAGATTCTGCATTCAAAACAATGTAATAAAAGAGGCAGTAGTTTTAAGGCACATTGATGTCTAAGTAGCCTTCCACAGAATCTAAGTATTGGGCAGATACTGTAGGTAAAAGCAGATGTGGATAGGTGACAGGTTTGCAGGTATGTCGGCCAGAAAAATAGTTTCTTTTCTCAACCATATACTTACTATTAGAAGGCATCACTTATAGTTTTATGGTGGGTTGAGTTGAATATTGTACCATGGGTTGGTACATCCACGTCATTCAACCTGCACATGTCTCGATCCCAGAACCTACACACAGTTATAATGTATAGACATGTACTTAGTCCCTAACAATTTGCACAAATCATTTACTGCATAACAGTAATGTTTTAAGTATGTACAGGTTTAGAGTAGATCCTCCAATGATGACTTGAATGGAGTAGGCAGCTGCAGTAAAAATCTGGCACTGACAACAAATACAATACACTCGCCATAGACAATAAGATTCGCTGGTTTGGTGAGGTCGCCAAATGAGTGGATCTTTCCTGAGATGCCTACCAATGTCAGGGCGATAGCGGCATAATCTGAATTTTCGGCCCTAGGGCCAAGCGATCGGATTATATGAAGGAAATGGGCACTGACAGGTCGTGGTACCACATCAACTCGCCTATGTGGTCCTCGCTCGCAGGAAAAACCAAACCTGCCCGATCAATATCTGGCCGATTTAAATGCCTTAAACCTATAGGAGCTTGTGAGGTGTCCAAGAAAGGGTTGTTATAGGAGTCCACAACCTTCTTCACTACCCCATGCCTATCCTTCTTTCTTTGTAAAGCAGTGTAAAAAAAATAACACCCGATTGTGGCGGGCAGCGTTACACTGAAATGGTGGTTTTTTTGCACTTTCCACATCTTTTCCATACCCAGAAAACAAACCCATCCAGACCTGCATAAAACACCTATTACTAAATGATGATTACTAAAGATTTGGTATTTTTTTGGTTGTGGGACACCATAAACTTTTAATTCCCCCCATTGAATTTGATTGCAATGGATTAACACATTGTTTGTCGATTTCCTGAGGCTTAATAATTTCTTGTTAAGTGTCAGATAGTTGACTGCAATACTAGAACCTATTAGAGTATTTTCAGTGAACTCAATGACACTCCCTGCATGCCAAAAAACTGTACTTAACTTTGTTATTGTATCTAGCTATAAACAAGGGCCCATACTTCATACCTGCAGTATTTCTATTGCTTCGGCACATTTCCTAAGCAAAGCATTAATAGCCTAAGCTCATCCTATGTAATAAAACTGTTATTACAATGGTCTGCTTAACCCAGTTGAGTTAGTCAAGGATAAAAACAACTATTTGTCTAATTTTTCAAGTTGTAACGTTCATTTCTTTATCTTATTTTGTAATGTCCCTTTAAAATCCATTGCATAATTGATGTGTTCTTCATTCGGTGCCCAAGAATGTTACACAGAGCTAAGCAATTCATGGAGGGGTTTCATTGGTACTGTAAGAAGTGATTTAAAGAGCGTTTTCTTATTAAAGGAGAAGGAAAGCTCCAAAACCGTTTATTGCCAATAGAATAGCCACAATAGTGCAAGCTAGAACGCTATATTTATTCTGCAGAATGCTTTACCATACCTTAGTAAACAGCTCTAGACACTGTCTCTGTTTGTTTAGGATAGAAGCTGCCATATATGCTTGGTGTGACATCACTTCCTGCCTGAGTCTCTCCCTGCTTACTAACAGCTCTGAGCTCAGATTACAGTAGGGATGGGAGGAGGGAGGGGGAGAGGAGCAAACTGAGCATGCTCAAGGCCGTGCCCTGGAGGTTTAAGCTGAAAACAGGAAGTCTGATACAGAAGCCCATGAGTACACAATAAAAGCAAAGAAATGTGGTGTTTCTTTTGACAGAGGACTCAGAGCAGCATTACTTTGAGGGTTTACTGGTGTATTTATATAGACCTTTCTGATAAAGCTTACTTAATTTTAGCCTTTCCTTCTCCTTTAAGAGCATTCATAAACAACGTGTAGTAGTCCCTGTGGGATGAAAAAAGATTTAATGTCCAGATTTTGTAAATCACGTGAGCACCTCCTAATGTTATTCACACATTACTGCAGCTGTTTACAGACTTCTCACTCCTAAATGAAACTGAAAACGTAATTAGTGAACTTCATGTAGTGTTAAGTGTAGGTGTCCATGCTCAGTTCTGTACCTATACAATAACATTTGGTGGTTTTGTCCGCTTGCGCTCCTCTTCTGAAAAGGAATTAGGGCGACGATCCATCGTGCGGTGCTTGATTTATCCTCCCTGGCTATCTCCTTTAAGACAGGGAGGAGAAATAGAACGCCGACCGATGGATTGCCGGATTGCCTTTTCTGAAGAAAAGTTTCTGTGTTATTTCTTAATATAGACTTTGCGATTTCAAATTTTTTGAAAAAAACTTTGTGTTTTTTTTTCCCGTTGCATACTAACTAATTAAAAAAAAACTTATGTTACTGGTCCTTTAACTCATGGATTCTGCTCAGCAGGACCAACGATAAGTTTACAGAGTTGGTGAACCACCTCCCAGAGCTTCTTCAGAAAGACATAAGAAGGTGAAAAATTAAACTTAAGAAAAACGGTCACAAATAGAAAATAGGAAGTAACTGAAAACAGTCTTTATTTGTGGTGAACTATCTGGAAACCTTAAACATAAGGATCAGGAGATTTTACCATTTGTTGTCCTTTAAAGTCAAGTGACTTTAAAGCACCGGTAACAATCTATTGACTATTTATATATCGATTATGGAAGATTCATTTTTTTGTCAAATTTGGGTTCTGGTTTGGTTTTATGTTCCACTGAATCTTTTATGTATGAATCAAGTGTTAATGGTTCAGAATGTTTGATATTACAGCCCTTATCAGACTTGAAGTCTGGTCCAAGGAGAAAGCAGGATCCAGGCAAGTACAAAATAAGTCCCATACGCGGTATCCAACGGGTCTAGAAAGTCTCTTAGTGGAAATCAAACAAAAGTCAGGGCAGCAATTAGAGTAGTCAGAAGGGGATAGTAGAGTCAACAACCAGGAAAGCCAGTAAAAGAGCAATTTAGGACCCATCCAGGAACTTACAGAATAAGACTGAAATTCTGGCATTTCACCTGGGTCTTTGATGACTTCTTATTTTGAATTTGGACCCAAACTGTGGTGTGATGATATCATGCATTGGTATGCAGCTATATTGGGGCCGGCATTCTGTCACCAGTAAACAATGCGGTGGCCATGGGCGCCACCATCTTGGAAGCCACGCCAGGTGGCACGGACACACCAGGAGTCACTCCTTACAGTCAGCCAGTCAACCCGAAGATAAACAAATCAGTCAACTGCAGTGAAACCTTGATTTTAAGTACCCTGATTTTAGGTTTTCCATTTTGCATTCCATTTTTTATTTGTAATCCCACACATTTATAATGAATTTCAGTTGGTGCATTTCCCTAAATTTAAAGTAATGTTTTCCCATATTTTATATATAAATTTTGTCCTGAGGTTCCACAAAAATTGCTGTTTGTCCTCTCTGAATGTTTTTACTAGGGATGCACCGAATCCAGAATTCGTTTCGGGATTCGGCCTGGCCGAACCAAATCCGCATCCTAATTTGCATATGCAAATTAGGGGCGGTGAGGGAAATCTCGTGACTTTTTGTCACAAAACAAGGAAGTAAAAAA
The DNA here is from genome assembly GCA_038501925.1 of Xenopus petersii. Taxonomy (NCBI): domain Eukaryota; kingdom Metazoa; phylum Chordata; class Amphibia; order Anura; family Pipidae; genus Xenopus; species Xenopus petersii. The sequence continues at coordinate 145,200,986 of CM076681.1, read as the reverse complement.
TGTTTCCCCTTCCCAGGCCTAATTTGCATATGCAAATTAGGATTCGGTTCGGTATTCGGCTGAATCTTTGGCAAAGGATTCGGGGGTTCGGCCGAATCCAAAATAGTGGATTTGGTGCATCCCTAGTTATTACTTGTGAAATAAGAGGTTTTACGTACTAACCAGATGTATATTTTGCCATGGTTCTGCCATTCCAATGAGTTTGCCCCTTATCGAGTCCTGCACCAATCACTTATTGCTTTAGGTTGTGCATGTGACTGACTGAGAGAGTCTTGCACATGCCCCCCATAGTGTAACATTAAGGGGCAGATTTATCAAGGGTCGAAGTGAATTAGAGGGAATTTTCTAAGTAAAAAAATTTTGAAATTTGAGTAATTTTTTGGATACTTCGACCATCGAATAGGATACTACGACTTTGATTTGAAGTAAAATCGTTTGAATATTCAACCATTCGATAATCGAAGTACTGTCTCTTTAAAAAAACTTTGACTTCAATACTTGGCCAAATTAAACCTGCCGAAGTGCTATGTTAGCCTATGGGGACCTTCTAGAGCATGTTTCTAAGTTGTGGAAGTCGAAGTGAAATAGTTCGATCGATCGCTGAAATCCTTCTGCCGCAAATGGCCAAATTCGATGTAAAAAAACTTTGACTTCGATATTCGAAGTTGAAGTATTCTAATTCGATAGTCGAATTTTGAAGCTTTTTCTACTTCGAAAATTCGACCCTTGATAAATCTGCCCCTAACCCTTGTTATTAACACACTAAGGGCCCCATTTACTTAGTTAGAGTGAAGGAATAGAATAAAAAAAAACTTCAAATTTCGAATGTTTTTTTTTGGCTACTTCGACCATCGAATTGGCTACTTCGACCTTCAACTACGACTTCGAATCGAATGTTTCGGACTAAAAATCATTTGAATATTCGACCATTCGATAGTTTAAGTACTGTCTCTTTAAAAAAAACTTCGACCCCCTACTTCGCCACCTAAAACCTACCGAGGTGCCATGTTAGCTTATGGGGATGGTCCCCATAGGCTTTCTATCAATTTTTAGGTCGAAGGATTTAATCATTTAACTATTTGCGGTAAATCCTTCGACTTTGATATTCAAAGTCGAAGGATTTACATTCCCTCAACCCTCAATATTCGACCATAAGTAAATTTGCCCCTAAATATTTCACTGTAAAACTGACTCCTGTGCTTATATCCTTTCAGTACTTGAAGAAAAAGTTGCTTCAACAAATTTCCCTGATTTTATATTTTCCCCGATTTTACATCATTTTATCCTGTCCATTGAAAAACGTAAAATAGGAGTTCTGCTGTATGTGACATTGAGTTGACCATCATAAGAAGTAGCAAATGTAAAAGAACATGATCCATTTTCATGAATGAATGAATAGTGATGGGCGAATTTGCGCCAAAATTTTTTTCGCACGAAATTCGCGAAACGGCAAAAAATTCGCGAAATGGTGCCGGCGTCTTGTTTTTGACGCCGGCGACAGTTTTTGATGCCGGCGTCCGTTTTTTTGCGAAAAAAAAAATTTATTCGCGCAAATTCGCCGCGAATTCGCGCCTGGCGAATAAATTCGCCCATCACTACTAATGTATTCAAATATGTCAAATTTAAGCTTTGTTTACTAGACGCATGCTGAAATTTCCACTTTAATTCTCCAATGCCTTTCTTCTAGGGATGCACCGAATCCAGGATTCGGTTCGGGATTCGGCCTTTTTCAGCAGGATTCGGATTCGGCCGAATCCTTCTGCCTGGCCGAACCGAATTTGCATATGCAAATTAGGGACGAGGAGGGAAATCACGTGACTTTTTGTCAGAAAACAAGGAAGTAAAAAATGTTTTCCCTTCCGACCCCTAATTTGCATATGCAAATTAGGGTTCGGATTCGGTTCGGTATTCGGCCGAATCTTTCACAAAGGTTTCGGGGATTCGGCCGAATCCAAAAAAGTGGATTCGGTGCATCCCTACTTTCTACAATGGACATCATTTTATCCTGGACATCATTTTATTCCTATATTACTCAGGACACCATTTGTTGACCTCTCGTGGGAGAAGAGAGATAAGCGCCACACCGAGAATTTGCACTGTTGGCACATGACACAAATGTGAACTAGATGATATCTTTAGTTTTATTAACTAGGGACAGAAACTCGTTCTGCTAGAGAGGCTAAGAATAAAATACGATGGGATTTCATTTTCAATTAAAACGAAAGTTCTCCTGAGCCCCATTTGCCCCAAATATAAATCTAATTATGAAGCAATTGCTCTTGTCCAGAGCACAGCTTGCTGGTAAGCCAAGAATATGCAGCTGTTTGTAGGAAAAACAGCCAAAAAAACTAGAATAAGTTATAGTTTCAAGGGCAAATGAACACATAGAAACAAATCCATTGAAGGAATTACATTTTAAAATTCTCCCGTTGTACAATACAGTGAAGCATTTTTTTTTTCATTTTAGTGGGCTTTAAAGGGCATGTAAAGTCTAAAACAGAATAAGGCTAGAAATGCTGTATTTTGTATACTAAACATAAACATGAACTTACTGCACCACAAGCCTAATCAAACAAATAATTTATGCTTTCACAGGGGGTCACCATCTTGTAACTTTGTTATACATCTTTGCAAGACCAAGACTGTGCACATGCTCAGTGTGGTCTGGGCTGCTTAGGGATCGTCATAAACAAAGCTGCTTGAGTTCTGCATGGCTGGGAAGTAAGGCGGGGGCTCCCCCTGCTGTTCATAAGTATGATTGTTTCCCTGCAGAGCAGTTAGGGACCGTCTGACAATTCCTATCCACAGCAGTAAATGAATGGAGAATTTCACTGCATATAGTCAGGTTTCTTATAAAAATGGTAGACATTTTTAATTAAAATATATTGGAGATAGGTTTCTTTTTCATTAAAGAAAGTAAAAATGGGATTTTATTTTTTTGCCTTTACATGCCCTTTAAGCACTTAACACTTGCTTTATATATTTTCCATGCATGCCTGCTACCATCTATAGAAATACCCACTACATCTGATGTGAGATGAATACCACTCCCAACATTTCTGAACTGACAAATCCCAATGTTCCTGTTTCTCAGGCATTTAACCCTGAGTGCAAGCTCTACAGTCTAAGGGACCATATACTGGTTAATCCACCTCTAGATATCCAACAAATTAGTCTTGCTCTGCCAAAAAAAGACATTTCAAAAAGGTCCGCACTGAGAAATGCTTTTAGCAAATTTGTGATCTTAGACCCCAATATTGATGGGTGGTTCAGTAAGCTGAATTGCCATAGAATGCTTTTTTCCAGTAAAATAGACTCACTGATAGAATGCACTTTCCTAGAAGCTTGACTGCTCTTTTCTAGCTTTTTTGATCAAGATTTGAGAATGACTCATTCTGATTTGAACCCAGTTTTGATCAGATTCAATATATGACTGAATGATTACCCGTGTTATTATAAAATTGATTAAAATCTATTGATCCATAATGATGGTTGTAAATCTGCCTACCTCCATTGATAAAGGGGTTGTTAATAGATGTATTCCCTTTCATTCAAATGGACTTCACCAAGTCCAGGTTGATATTAAATAATATTGCTAATACAGTATATGCAGATTTTGCATATTTTGAGTAGGGATGCACCGAATCCACTATTTTGGATTCGGCCGAACCCCCGAATCCTTTGTGAAAGATTCGGCCGAATACCGAACCGAATCCGAACCCTAATTTGCATATGCAAATTAGGGGTTGAAAGGGGAAAATATTTTTTACTTCCTTATTTTGTGACAAAAAGTCACGTGATTTCCCTCCCCGCCCCTAATTTGCATATGCAAATTAGGATTCGGATTCGGTTCGGCCGGGAAGAAGGATTCGGCCGAATCCGAATCCTGCTGAAAAAGGCCGAATCCCAAACCGAATCCTGGATTCGGTGCATCCCTAATTTTGAGCTTTTACACAAAATATATTTGCAAGGGAAAACAGCTTTATTTTACTTACTTTTTATAAAATTTGTATTTAGCAATATGAAATGAATTATACATTTATGTTTGCTCACTACTTCTTTTGGTGTTGTAAAAGCATATCCATCTTGTGATTTTACTGGCTTCTTACTAGGGATGCACCGAATTCAGGATTCGGTTCGGGATTCGGCCTTTTTCAGCAGGATTCGGATTCGGCCGAATCCTTCTGGCCAGCCGAACCGAATCCGAATCCTAGTTTGCATATGCAAATTAGGGGTGGGGAGGGAAATCGCGTGACTTTTTGTCACAAAACAAGGAAGTAAAAAATATTTTCCCCTTTCAACCCCGGTTCGGATTCGGTTCGGTATTCGGCCGAATCTTTCACGAAGGATTCGGGGGTTCGGCCGAATCCAAAATAGTGGGTTCGGTGCATCCCTACTTCTTACATTTCTGATTGGAGAAGGACAATTAGCAATCAAATAAATCAAGAAGCAAAAATAATAAATAACATTTCCAAGGCTCAAATTACAATTTACAAAATGGAGAAAGTTGATTTAAGCTTAGTAGAGTTCATAGAAGTTAATACAACCTGTAGTTGGGAGTTACAAGCTCTGATAGTCGTTGATCGCTGCATTTACATGAATGGATATAGCTACAGGGTTAAAATAAGTCATTTTATTGCTTGTTTAAAAGGCAGTTTTTATCATGAATCATCAGTTATAAAAATCATTTTAGACTTTTCCCCATGAAAAGCAGAATATTTCCGGCTGCTGACTAGGCTTCCTGTGATAGCAGATAAATAGGCTGGAAAAGACGGACGAGTTAAAACGAGGAAATATGAATTAAGGTGGCCATACACGGGCAGATAAAGCTGCTGATATCGGTCATTTAAACCAATTTGACAGCTTATCTGCCCGTGTACGGGGGCTTCCGACGGGTTTTCCCGATTGATATCTGGCCAGGATATCGGTCGGGAAGGTATGATTTTTACCCGACCGACCTGTCGGAGCCCCTTTGTGTATCATAATCCAATTGTTCAACCATACGGCCGAACGTTCGGATTACCCCGAGCCATGCCGTTAGTGGCATATCAGGGAAAAATGGGGTAAACCCCTTATGTGTTTAAACCCCTTATGTGTTTATTGTGTCAAATGATGCACAACGTTTTGGGGGCACGCCCCTTCGTCAGGTCATCACCTGATGAAGGGGCGTGCCCCCGAAATGTTGTGCATCATTTGACACAATAAACACATAAGGGGTTTACCCCATTTTGCTTATGAGCCTGTGTGCGGATTCCTCCTTTCGTTCTGTTCCATTGGATTTCGGGGAGTGCCGTCTCCCTAGAGGAAAGTGCACCAGGCAATCGAGTTTAATAGAGTGAGCTCTAATACATCTGCTAGGAAAGGAGCCCCCCTATAAGATATACTGTATATACTCGAGTATAAGCCGACCCGAGTATAAGCCGAGGTACCTAATTTTACCTATGAAAACTGGGAAAACTTATTGACTCTAGTATAAGCCTAGACACAACTACAGCCCTGTCTCCCAGCAGCGCACATTCTGCCAAAGTGACCCCCCCCCAGCGATCAACTGGACTTCTTTGCAAAGTTGATGGTGACAGAGAATTGCCAAACGGATTACTGTGTGCATTGTCCCACTGTCCCACTACCATGTGCAGAGGGTGCTGTGTGATATTGCCATCACTGTTAATCATTCATATAACCAACAGAGGGCGCTGTGTGATATTGCAGTCACTGTTATTCTTTCATATAACCAACAGAGGGCATTTTGGGATATTGCAGTCTCTCCCCAAGTGAACTGTTGGTATAGGAATGATTAAAAGTGGCTGCAATCTCAGCTACTCGGGTCGGGTACCGCTGACTCGAGTATAAGCCGAGGTAGACTTTTTCAGCACATTTTGGATGCTGAAAAACTCGGCTTATACTCGGGTATATACGGTATTGGATCTAACTGTCAATGAATATTTCAAAATAAAGCATAATGGGCATAATATTTGAATTTTCGTACATTTCAATATTCGTCTGCCTAGGCAGATTCACACAGCGTCAAAAACAGGGAAGACACTCATTGATTCGCGAAGAGAGAGGCAGGCGTCCCGAAGGCCCCCCACTAGATCACCAGGGGTGAGTTTACTTACACACTGAAAGCTTGTGCCTTCATTTAGAATTTTATATTGGTGAGCAATAGTCCATAAATCAGTCCATGTACCCTGGACCTCTGTTTCTTTTGGCTCTCCAGCCTAACATTTCAAGTATTAATTGGGTAAAAGTCATGGAACAAGAAGGGCATCTATAATGTAACAATCCTGTAGGTCACCCACCCTATTGTCCTATTAAAATAAATCATTCCTAAAGGAGCACTCTACCCCCTCGTTTAACATGATGAACATTAATGAGTAGAGCTTGTGCCTTTTGTTTTTTTTGTTTTTTTAATTTCTTTTATTTTCTTTTTTAGGAAAACAGGGAAATTGAAGCTCCTCTGTTTGATCCTTGTGAGGTAGATAATTAGGTTCCGAGTTTACAGTTAATCCCCTAGCATAATGGACTTCTGCTAACAAAACAGTCACAGTGAAGGATGAAGGGAGAGGCGTTGTGTACAGGCATGGGATCCGTTATCCAGAAACTCATTATCCTCAAAGCTCTGAATTACTGAAAGGCCATCTCCCATAAACTCCATTTTATCCAAATAATCCAAATTGTTAAAAATGATTTCCTTTTTCTATGTAATAATAAAATTGTAACTTGTACTTGATCCCAACTAAAATATAATTAATCCTTATTGGAGGCAAAACCAGCCTATTGAGATTTATTTTTACATGATTTTCTAGTAGACTTAAAGGAGAACTAAACCCTAAAGTTAAAAAAACCCTACCCCCTTACCCTACATAGACCCTACATAGACCCCCCTCCCTCCTCTCTCCCAGCCTAGCAAATGCCCCTAAGTCTTTACTTACCCCTAAAATCTCTGAATCTCTTACTACTACTTCCTACCAACCCCACCAGTTCTATTCCTGCAATGTTCTCTGCCTAATCTATAACTCGTAACCTATCGGGATCCGTTCAGTCTCCTCTCCTCAACCAAGTCTAACTACATTTATTGCCTTCAGTTCTACCTGTATGTGATGCAGCTTTGGAGTAAAAATGCACAATTCATATAAGTCAGTGGCATATGGTTTCAATGTTATTTTTTTTCTGCAGGGAAACCAATTTTTTAGTCTTAGAAAATGCAAACATTGTCATTCAGGTAACACAATCGGATGTACATTTTTAAGACAACGATGACTCATTCACATAATAAAAATAGCTGAATATTCTAGTTTTTATATGCAGTTGCTTTATACAGCTTTTATCAATAAGCAGGCGCAATGAGAAATAATCAAATTATTTGGGTGGTGGTGAGGTTTATAAGCAGAACGCTTTGATGATTCATATGGATGATTCATATCTTGTGCTGAAGGGAACTGTAATCACAAATACTGGGAAAATGTTGTTTGTACAAGTAAATTGCCAGGGAACGATCAAGGTATTTAATTACAAGAGACTTTGATGGCATCTTGGGCATTGAAGGCTTCACAGTGTTGGATACTATGGGGCAAATTCACTAACATTCGTAGTTTCGCCAGGCGCAACTTCGCCGCACTTCACCAGACGTAGTTTCGCCAGCGCTCCGCAAACTCACTAAAATCTGAAGTTGCGCACAGGGGTAGCGTAAGATTGCGAAGTTGCGCTAGCGTTGATTCGCTAAGTGAATGGAGGAACACGTATCAGCACTACAAATGGCTAGAAAACCTTCAAAACATCAAATAAAAATTGTTATTTTGCCCTACACATGTGCCCACTGTCTAGGTAAGTCGCCATGAGTCAGGAAATGTAGGGGGGAAGGAGGGGAGCCCCAAAAATTTTTTCGATCTTTTTCAGCCTATCACCCATCATGTAGAAAACACGCCAGCGTTTTTTGGGACTTAGAAAATTTTTTGACTTTTTTTGAAGCAATCCCTATCTACTCTATTGCGCTTCGCCTGGTCTGAGGTGGCGAAGGAAGTCTAGCGTAAAAGGTAGCGTTCAGTACACTGCGCAAGTTAGTGAATTTGCGTAGTTAAGTCGCTAGCGAAACTTCGCCAGGCGTAAGGGTTTGAAGTAACACTAGCGTTCGTTAGTGAATTTGCGCAGTAACGAAAAATGCCAAATGCTAGCGAATTAACGCTAGCGTTCGTCGCTTAGTGAATTTGCGCCTATATGTCTTTAGTTTATACAGAATTACTATCTTTAATGATTGATATGATTAGTTTCCAGGGCTAAATGTTACCTGTATGAACCAGGGAAATGTGTGTTTGAGTTTTTGTACAATAGTACTTACACTTAAATCTGTAGAATACAAGGGTGGGATCTGTTACCGGAAACCTGTCAGGCTCTGATTTACGGGAAGACCATTTCCCTTAGACTTGATTTTATCCAAATAATACCAATTTTTAAAAATCATTTCCTTTTCTCTGTAATAATAAAAAAGTGATATAATTAATCCTTATCGGAACAAAAGCAGCCAATTGGGTTTATTCAATGCTTAAAGGAGAAGGAAAGCTATAGAGGCAGTTAATTGCCAATAGATTAGCCACAACATTGTTAGCTAGAACACAATTTTTATTCCTTAGAATGCTTTTCCATACCGGAGAAAACAGCTCTAGACATTATATCTGTTTGTTTAGAATAGCAGCTGCCATATTAGCTTGGTGTGCCTGAGTCTCTCCCTGCTAATTTATAGCTCTGGGCTCAGATTACAGCAGGGAGGGAGGAGAGAGGGAGGAGCAAACTGAGCATGCTCAAGCCCTAGCCCTGGAGGTTTAAGCTGAAAACAGGAAGTCTGATACAGAAGCCCATGAGTACACAATAGAAGGAAAGAAATGTGCTGTTTGACAGAGGACTCAGAGCAGCATTACTTTGAGGGGTTACTGGTGTATTTATATAGACCTTTCTGATAAAGCTTACTTACTTTTAAGCTTTCCTTCTCCTTTAAAGGATCATCTAGTTGACTTAAGGTATGAAGATCCAAATTATGGAACAATTTAAGATATCCATTATCCAAAAACCCCCAGGTCCCAAGCATCCTAGATAACAGTTCCCATACCTGTATGCAGAAGACTGAATAAGAGGTAAAGGGTCAGTCTGTTGGGCTGAGCGGGAATCTTTGCAGCCACATGTTAAATATAATACGAACTGCCTCTAATTCAGAGCTTTCTGGATAATTTTTTTGCATAAGGGATTCCATTCCTGTACAAAATAAAATATGTCGACCTAATAATCATAATATGAGTTATTCTCCATTAGTATCTTTCTAGAAATTAAATCAAATCAATTTTAGGGCCAAGAGCAAGAAGTGATGTTGTATAGTAATATCTAAAATTCTTATCTGTCCTTCACTAATTTGGGAAATGCCTTATTTAGTCACTTGATGCTTTTTGTGCATTTTAAAGGGAAAAAGTCCAAAAGTTTCCAAAAAAGTAAACCATATTGCAGGTTATCTGGTTACACTGTGTACAAAAGTTCATAAAAATTGGATTGGATCACAAAAATGTGAGGTTTTGCTGCAGATAACAAACAAGGCCTTAGCATTAGGAATCATTTTGTAACTGGGAGTCCATACACCTGATTTCCGTATATCTATAGAAATAGCCAGAGGGACAAGCCCTGGTTCCAAGGGCACTCAACACACAAAATTATTTATATCAAAAGATATATATCCCAAGGCTTGTTTTCACAAAAAAATTATTTATTAGTATTCAAAATTTAAAAAGTTTATGATACATACTGACCCCACATGGCCCACCTTACGCGTTTCGTACCCTCCGGCACTTAGTCATAGGTGTCATAGCATTAGGAAAGCATGTTATTGCAGGTATGGGACCTGTTATTCAGAATTCTCAGGACCTGGGGCTTTCCAGAGAACGGATCTTCCCCTAATTTGGATCTTCATTCCTTAAGTCTACTAGAAAATCATATAAACATTAAAAAAAAACAAAAGACAAGTTAAATAATTTTAAAAAATTTGGATTATTTGGATAAAATGGAGTCTGTTGCAAACAGCCTTTCAGTAATTCAGAGCTTTCTGGATAACAGGTTTCTGGATAATGGATTGCAAATGCATTGAGGTGCAAAGATTTCAGTTTAAATTCCTCATATTTTTCCATCTTGTTTATCATGGTAACCAGTGCCGGACCAAAGCCCACCGGGCGCCCTAGGCAGCTACTAAACCCGGTCGCGCATACACAGAGGAAGCGCGATCGCAGAAGAGCAACGAGGCCAGCCAGTGCGCATGCACGGAACAGCATAATCGTCGAGGAAGGGCGAGTTCACATATGCAGTAGAGCGCGCACTTGCGTGAATTGCTACCACAGCTTCTGGACAAAACAGTCCAAACTAGGGGAAGGCGTCAGAAGAGGTACATGCCTGGCGCCCCTCTGCCTTTTCTGCCTCTTCTGCTTACCCCTAGTTCTGGCCCTGGCCGCAATATGTGAATCTAAATGCCAACCTGTTTTGAATACTAAAAAATAAATACAAAGAAATAATTAGAAATAATGCAAAGAAATAAATGGCAGCATCCCATGTGGTTGTGTAGGTTAGCGGATGATCTTGCTTTTATTTTCATGAATAATTGTGTGTATATAGAAAAATAAGTCGATTTTTTTTGGATTCCTCTTTCGCTCTATTCCGTTTGGTGTAGGCACATTACTTAGGAGTCTAACAACATGTTCTTTTAATGCTGCAGCTACACGGCATTTGATTACAAACCCACTCACTGTGACTCAGTCCCTGAGCTTATTCCACATAATGTTTAGATAAGTGTAACGGCAGCGATTAGAACAAATTGTTCTCTGTGACTAACCCCCTGTCCACCCTAGGATGACAATGAGTAAACCTGGTGGGAGTTATCTTCCCCCCCCCCCATATTCATGGAAATGCCTAAATATAGATTTTTAATACCTGCACGGCAACATAAATCTGTCTTTTCATTAAAAAAAAAATACTCTTGTGGTGCCATACGCCATTAACGAATTATCCCGAGACCCATTGCATATAATGCCTTTCCACGAGGCTTCCGGTTGAAATTTAAGATGAATTTCCCGACTGGATCCACTGCCGGTGAAGCTCTAATCACAGGAACTCGCTGACGGCGCCGGAGAGAAAAGGACACAAAGGAGTTAAGGATGTGGGAGTTGAAAATTAAACTGTATGTCAAACTCTGAACAGGATCAGGAGGCATTTGCAATATGGTAATAATAGTTCAGTACTTGGAATTAAATGATCGTTTAAATCATCTGGCATCAAGACTCTTGTTTTCCAGAAAACATGCAATGTACTATCACATGGGTGTGATTCTATACATGACTTCAAAGGAACTCAGTCAACATACCCTTTGTCTATCTGCATTCATTGTATCTGATGTGCTTTGGGCAGGGGTGTAATAACAGTATTCCAATATATGACACAGCTCCAGCCAAGATAATAATCTAAAAAGCCTTTATTTGCACATGGCTTCAGGATCTGCAACAAACATGACGTTTCGGGCTCACCTGTAGCCCTTTTTCAAATTACTGATACATCTGTGAGGTTACAATTTATACTCAATTATCACAGCGACATCTCTTGGCTACATTGTTTCAGTACTCCAACAAAAATGACAATTTTGACATAGTCTCACTTGTCTTTCTCTGTAACTTTTAGAATTATCTGTCTGACTTAAGTTTCAAAGTCTTTATACATCTGGGTATACTGGTGAGCCTTACAGATCAGTCCATATTCTGAAAAATATAAAAATACAAATATCAAAATTACAACTGGATAAAAACTATTGAATACCATCAAATTTTGAAGTATAGAGATTATCTAAAAATAGGATGTAGATCATATTCACGGTTAAGGCCATGGGGGGGGTGTAATAACAGAAAATGGACTGTGGCTGATGGTGGTTGGGGAAGTAGAGGAGGCTTAGATAGGATTTTGCACATGATCATTTTAAGGGTAAGGGAACATTTGGGGAGATTTAGTTGCCCAGCGACAAATCGTGTCTTCTTCGTGCGACTAATCTCCCTGAAAAGCCTTTTGTGCCACCTAGAATCTAAATCGTGGGAGGGATGCCACTCGGAGCGCTTTGCAGGCACGGATCTGTAGAAAAGTCACCCGGGCCTAGGGCGGCAGGATTTTAGGGGCAGCATTCTGACCAACCAGACCCACATTGGTTAAAAAGCTCTGGAGATACGCAGGAGATACAATCTACTCTGCACCAATACCCATGGCTCCGGTCCAGGAGATCAAAATTTGCATGAAAAAGGGGAGGGGACAGGGGCGACGAACGGGAGTGGGCCAAGGGGCTCCCGCTATGTAAATCCGGCCCTGGTGCTTCGTTTTTCGAAGTCGCCCAAGGAGGCAACTTTGACCGACTTCGGAAAACGAAGCCCTCAGAGTGCCATTCCATCAGCGATTTAGATTGTAGCTTGCTGGAAGGGTTTTCGAGGAGATAGTCACCCGAAGAAGAGGCGATGTGTCGCCAGGCAACTAAATCTCCCTGAATCTTATCATGAGCCTTTACCATAAGGCTATGGGGACTCTAAGGCTAGGGCCACACAGGAAGATTCAGGGAGATTGGTCGCCTGGCGACTAATCGCCGCGTCTTTGAGGCGACTAATCTCCCTGAATGGCTTGCTGGTATCTCACACTTGCTAGCACTAAAGTTGCCTGCGTCTATTCACACGCGGCGATACGGTTTTCAAAGTCGCGAGGCACCAGCAAGGCAATCACGAGGCAATTTCGAGAGACTTTGAAAAACGTGTCGCCTCGTGTGAATAGGCGCAGGCGACTTTAGTGCTAGCGGGTGCAAGATACCAGCAAGCCACTCAGGGAGCCCTTTAGCAGTAAAGATCTGTGTCTCCAAAGATGCCCCAGTAGCTCCCCATCTTCTTTTCTGCTGATTCACTGATTCACATGCTCTGTGCTGCTGTCACTTACTGAGCTTAGGGAGCCACTCACAATATACAGTACACATAGAACAGAAATGTCACAATATAAGGCTGATTAGTAATTAATACACATAATTACTACATGGCAGCACAGAAACCAGTGCAATTAGCATCAGAGTTTAATAATCAGCAAACCTGTAGCATCAGCTTATATTACAGCCAGGGAAGCTCATTTTCTGCTGGATAATTAGTGACGAGCCCTAAGCTTAGCTTCTCAACAGCCAATCAGAGCCCACTGAGCATGTGAGTGTCACAGACACTTTCCAAGATGGTGACCCCCTGTGACAAGTTTGAAGTCCTGGATCATTGCTGCTATTGACAAGCTCAAACTTTAGCCTCCTGCAATAAGTTCACTATATAAAATGACATTCATTTTTAGGGTTTAGTTCTCCTTTAAGTATAACAATTTGGTATCCTGAGTTTAATTTGCAGTAAGAATTTGTTCACTGTATGATGGATAAGTCAGCATAAGGAAGGTTCGTGGGTTGTGTTAGCTAGCTAGTTGTTAGTGGGATAGAGGGTCAATAACTGCAATATCACACAGCGCCCTCTGTTGGTTATATGAAAGAATAACAGTGACTGCAATATCACACAGCGCCCTCTGTTGGTTATATGAAGGATTAACAGCGATGGCAATATCACACAGCACCCTCTGCACATGGTAGTGGGACAGTGGGACAATGCACACAGTTATCCGTTTGGCAATTCTCTGTCACCATCAACTTTGCAAAGAAGTCCAGTTGATTGATGGGGGAGAGGGTCGCGGAATGTGCGCTGCTGGGAGACAGGGCTGTAGTTGTGTCTAGGCTTATACTCGAGTGAATACGTTTTCCCAGTTTTCGTAGGTAAAATTAGGTACCTCGGCTTATACTCAGGTCGGCTTATACTCGAGTATATACGGTATATTGTTAACACTAAATGGTTTCACTCTCTTGGAAAAAAATTCAAACTGAAGAACTTCTGACTTTGGCCTAAAATTAACCTTCTCGAAAGTGATCCCACTATAGCAATACACTTATCTTCCAGTAATGAATTCCACTACCTGCAATGTCTATTTTAATTAGATGAGATTTATATACTGTCATCTGTAGCATTGGCTTTCCCAGAAAATAGGCCAAAGGGCTCCACAGGGCCTCCCATGTAGGGCACAGAATAGGACAGGCTGTGCTGGGAGCAGTGCATCTGAAATTAATTGGAACATGTAACTAATTAAAAAAAAATAAAACTATTTTAAGAAAGGTCTTCACTGGTTCCATAGTAATTTTAAGTAAAACTGAGCTTCTTTAATACCAAAGGGTAATAACCAGGGAGAGTATTTATCACCCCAAGCCAATACCAGGTGCAACCACATTTGACTGCAATTACATCTGCCTTTTGGGGTAAGTACCAGCCTTGCTCATAAATTTGTCAGTTTTGATGGGGACAGCGGGGGAAGAGCAAATTTTAATACTTGCTGCAAATTCTCAATTATATTGAGGTCAAGTATAACTTTGGCTATGTGGTTAGGGTCCTTGTTTTGGTCAAAGCTAAAAATTAGTTTTTTCTCTAGAAATGGCCATTATTTGTCTTTATCCATCTTACCCACAGCCTTAGGACTAGTTTCTTCCAATGAAAAAGCATCTCATAACATGATGCCACATTATGCCACCACAACCACTATGCTTTATCATGGGGATTTTCTATCCCCCGCCAACATGAGGTGGCATCTGTTCTTTTGCCCCCCTTCCACTGTGCTTACATTTCTGGGGGTCCAATGGTGCCTGCGATGCGCAACTGTGTTCTCCTGAACTAGAAGAGACACAGTTTGGATTAAATAGCTGAACATTAGTCTCTTAAAGTTTCTTAAAGGAAAACTATACCCCCAAAATGAATACATAAGCAACAGATAGTTTATATCAAATTGAATGACATATTAAAGAATCTTACCAAACTGGAATATATATTTACATAAATATTGCCCTTTTACATCTCTTGCCTTGAACCACCATTTCGTGACTCTTATCTGTGCTGCCTCAGAGATCACCTGACCAGAAATACTACAACACTAACTGTAACAGGAAGAAGTGAGGAAGCAAAAGGCACAACTCTGTCTGTTAATTGGCTCATGTGACCTTACATGTGGTTTGTATGTGTGCACAGTGAATCTTACGATCTCAGGGGGCGGCCCTTATTTTTTAAAATGGCAATTTTCTATTTATGATTACCCAATGGCACATACTACTAAAAAAGTATATTATTATGATAATGGTTCATTTACATGAAGCAGGATTTTACACATGAGCTGTTTTACTCAGTATCTTTTAATAGAGACCTACATTGTTTGGGGGGTATAGTTTTCCTTTAACTTGCCTTATTGGTTCAGTGCCCCTGCACCGTCATACCTTTTAACAACCTTCAAACAGTCTTTGATATGTTTATTTTCCAGAAATGGCTTTCTACCATAAAATCAATCGAAGTGGAGTGTCCTGCTTGCACTTGTCCTATGGGTGGTTTCCCATAGGACAGCTCATTCAGAGGTACTATTGCATACATAGTAACATAGTAAGTTAGGTTGAAAAAAAGACACACGTCCATCAAGTTCAACCTTTTAACTTTTTTTAACCTACCTAACTGAGAGTTGCATCTGAAACCTCTCCAATTTGCCTCAGAGGGGAAAAAAATCCTTCCTGACTCCAAAATGGCAATGGGACCAGTCCCTGGATCAACTTGTACTATGAGCTATCTCCCATATCCTTGTATTCCCTCACTTGCTAAACACCATCCAACCCCTTCTTATACCTATCTAATGTATCAGCCTGTACCACTGATTCACTTCCCAGCTCTCCCTGTAACACCCCTTTCCCTCCTCTAATCTCATTGGCTCCCTCCTGTCTGCTGGGAGGAGCTACTGGTGAATAAAGCATCTGACCCTTCCTTGTACCTATCTAATGTATCAGCCTGTACCCCTGATTCACTTCCCAGCTCTCCCTGTAACACCCCTTTCCCTCCTCTAATCTCATTGGCTCCCTCCTGTCTGCTGGGAGGAGCTACTGGTGAATAAAGCATCCGACCCTTCCTTGTACCTATCTAATGTATCAGCCTGTACCCCTGATTCACTTCCCAGCTCTCCCTGTAACACCCCTTTCCCTCCTCTAATCTCATTGGCTCCCTTCTGTCTGCTGGGAGTAGCTACTGGTGAATAAAGCATCCGACCCTTCCTTGTACCTATCTAATGTATCAGCCTGTACCCCTAATTCACTTCCCAGCTCTCACTGTAACACCCCTTTCCCTCCTCTAATCTCATTGGCTCCCTTCTGTCTGCTGGGAGGAGCTACTGGTGAATAAAGCATCCGACCCTTCCTTGTACCTATCTAATGTATCAGCCTGTACCCCTGATTCACTTCCCAGCTCTCCCTGTAACACCCCTTTCCCTCCTCTAATCTCATTGGCTCCCTTCTGTCTGCTGGGAGGAGCTACTGGTGAATAAAGCATCCGACCCTTCCTTGTACCTATCTAATGTATCAGCCTGTACCACTGATTCACTTCCCAGCTCTCCCTGTAACACCCCTTTCCCTCCTCTAATCTCATTGGCTCCCTCCTGTCTGCTGGGAGGAGCTACTGGTGAATAAAGCATCCGACCCTTCCTTGTACCTATCTAATGTATCAGCCTGTACCACTGATTCAGGGAGACAATTCCACATCTTCACAGCTCTCACTGTAACAAACCACTTCCCAATATTTAGCTGGAACCTCTTTTCTTCTAATCAGAATGGGTGACCTTGTGTCAGCTGGAAAGACCTACTGGTAAATAAATCATTAGAGAGATTATTATATGATCCCTTGGTTAATTTACAATCGAAGTGCAAATGTGGTTGTTCTGAAATAGACAGAGATGTTGTGTGTATTGAGTAGTTCCAGGTTTCCAATGGTGGGTTGTGCCAATAAGCACCGCAGACACTACTAACACCACATCATAGAGATTTCGTTATCCTCATTTTGACGATTTTGACCGCAACTTGTCCCCCAATTCAAAAAGACATGCATTGGGCACAATTGCAACAGACTACATGTAATTAGGCAACATTTTTTTTTTTTAATAACTTGGATGGAATTCCTTTAGAATACTATAGGTTGTAGATGGACTGATGGGTGGATGATGCAATGAAAGGATGATTGCCATGAGTGTTTCATATTAATCGCACAAGAAAGTTATATTGTTAACACTAAATGGTTTCACTCTCTTGGGAAAACAGCCAGAAAAAGATTCAACATTTCTAACTTAATTGGCTTTTGGCAGAAAGCCCAGAACAGCCACCAGGTGCACTTAGATACTTTTTAACAATTTAAGATAAGCAAAGAAACAATTGTAATGATTTAAGATGAGCAGGTCTCTTGGGAGAATGTAGACTCACATCTTAAAGGGCAATTCACCTTCATTAGCAAAACTGTAATAATATAAAAACCACAGAAATGTGTTCAAACTTTCATAACCTGCCCAATTCTGTAACCTGAACATGGAAATTATGGGGCGTGGCCACAAAATGGGCATGATCAAAAATTGTCCCCGCGCTCTGCTCAGCAAATCTATTTGTCCCTCTTTCTATTTCCACAATGTTGGGAGGTATGCTATTAACCTTGAGGTTTCTTTTCTGACTAATGCCCTCCTTAACTGGTCACTGAGTTTTGGTGGATATTCTTTACTAGGCAGAGTCACTATTGTAATATAATCTTTCCATTTTTTAAATAGAACAACAGTGCTCTGGGGATGTTCCAATTATGGGATTGTTTTTATAACCCAACCCTGATTGGTGCTTATCCAGACCTTTATCCTGGACAGAGCTAACAGTATGCATTCGACGGTCACGTCACAGTTTAATTGTATACAGGTGTATTCTACTAATTCTGACTTTGTGAAGACATCAGGTTACACCACAGTTTATTAAGGTATGTCACAGCAAAGGGGTTGGATATAATACAATTAAACATCTTAATATAATTTATTTTCTATATTGTCAATAATTTTGAAAACAATGCAGATTCCACCCTCCTTGTCAGTGAACCCCTACAAGTATTTTGTGTAGAGCAATGACATAAAATCCTATTTAATTCCAACTTGTAAGATCCAAGGCAGTAAATATGCAAAGCACTTCAGATAGGCTTATAGATGATATGTATCTTATAATATAGATATGGTTGATAATCTATAGATTTAGGTATGGCCTATATGGATAACAATGCATTTGCAAATATACCAGAAGACTAGGGTGATTTATTGCATAATTATCCTCAGGTTTGTGTTATCGATTATAAAGCTAGTAATACAGACAATGTGCACAGGTGGCACACAAAATGATCAAGTTAGTGACATAAAAACAACTATTTGGCCTCTAGATCCCAATGGCAGCTGTACGAATAAGGATCCTGGCACATTGTACACTTTCTGAGGCTTTGCCCACTATCTTTTTTCTAAATATAAAAGGGCTTGAAGTCCTATGGAATACACTAAAAAAGTTATCATTTGATCGACATCAATGCGTTTAGGTAATCCTAAATTCATAACTTTAAGTTTTATCAGACAATTGGTTTATCAGTAACCAGACCATAAAAAAAGTGTCACATAATTAAACAAAAGGTTAACTGAGCTCTGTTCATGTCAAAGAAGTCTCACAAACCTTCTATTTGGGATGTACTGACATCTTGTGGTCGGCAAAAGGTTTGCAGACAACATAGAGTAAACTACAGCTAAAAAACAAATAATGAACTAGAAGAAACATGAAGTTATGATAAAAAAAAACCACTAAACATAAATCTCTATATTTCATATGCTGATTACAATAAATTAAAGGATTTATGATTCGATAAATATAGATACATACAGGAAAGAGAGAAAGAAAGGAAGAAATACAAAAGAAAGAAAGAAAGAAAGAGAGAGAGAGAGAGAGAGAGAGAGAGAGAGAGAGAGAGAGAAAGAGAAAAGAAAGAAAAAAAGAAAGAGAAAAGAAAGAAAGAAAGAAAGAAAGAAAGAGAAAAGAAAGAAAGAAAGGAAGAAAGAAAGAAAGAAAGAAAGAGGAAAGACAGAGAAAAGAAAGAAAGGAAGAAAGAAAGAAAGAAAGAAAGAGAAAAGAAAGAAAGAAAGAAAGAAAGAAAGTGAGAGAGAGAGAAAAGAAAGAAAGGGATAAAGAAAGAAAGAAAGAAAGAAAGAAAGAAAGAAAATATAGAAAGAAAGAGAAAAGAAAGATAGAAAGAAAGAAAGAAAGAAAGAAAGAGAAAGAAGGGAAGAAAGCCAGAAAAGAAAGAAAGAAAGAAAGAAAGAGAAAAGAAAGAAAGAAAGAGAAAAGAAAAAGAAAGAAAGAAAGAAAGAAAGAAAGAAAGAAAAAGAAAGAAAGAAAGAGAAAAGAAAGAAAGAAAGAGAAAAGAAAGAAAGAAAGAAAGAAAGAAAGAAAAAGAAAGAAAGAAAGAGAAAAGAAAGAAAGAAAGAGAAAAGAAAGAAAGAAAGAAAGAAAGAGAAAAGAAAGAAAGAAAGAAAGAAAGAAAGAAAGAAAGAAAGAAAGAAAGAAAGAAAGAAAAAGAAAGAAAGAAAGAGAAAAGAAAGAAAGAAAGAGAAAAGAAAGAAAGAAAGAAAGAAAGAGAAAAGAAAGAAAGAAAGAAAGAGAAAAAGAAAGAAAGAAAGAAAGAAAGAAAGAAAGAAAGAAAGAAAGAAAGAAAGAAAGAAAGAAAGAAAAAGAAAGAAAGATAAAAGAAAGAAAGAAAGAAAGAAAGAAAGAAAGAAAGAAAGAAAGAGAAAAGAAAGAAAGAAAGGAAGAAAGAAAGAAAGAAAGAAAGAGGAAAGAAAGAGAAAAGAAAGAAAGAAAGAAAGAAAGAAAGAAAGTGAGAGAGAGAGAAAAGAAAGAAAGGGATAAAGAAAGAAAGAAAGAAAGAAAGAAAGAAAGAAAGAAAGAAAGAAAGAAAGAAAGAAAGAAAGAAAATATAGAAAGAAAGAGAAAAGAAAGATAGAAAGAAAGAAAGAAAGAAAGAAAGAAAGAGAAAGAAGGGAAGAAAGCCAGAAAAGAAAGAAAGAAAGAAAGAGAAAAGAAAGAAAGAAAGAAAGAGAAAAGAAAAAGAAAGAAAGAAAGAAAGAAAGAAAGAAAGAAAAAGAAAGAAAGAAAGAGAAAAGAAAGAAAGAAAGAAAGAAAGAAAAAGAAAGAAAGAAAGAGAAAAGAAAGAAAGAAAGAAAGAAAGAAAGAAAGAAAGAGAAAAGAAAGAAAGAAAGAAAGAAAGAAAGAAAGAAAAAGAAAGAAAGAAAGAGAAAAGAAAGAAAGAAAGAGAAAAGAAAGAAAGAAAGAAAGAAAGAGAAAAGAAAGAAAGAAAGAAAGAGAAAAAGAAAGAAAGAAAGAAAGAAAAAGAAAGAAAGATAAAAGAAAGAAAGAAAGAAAGAAAGAAAGAAAGAAAGAGAAAAGAAAGAAAGAAAGAAAGAGAAAAGAAAGAAAGAAAGAAAGAGAAAAGAAAGAAAGAAAGAAAGAAAGAAAAAGAAAGAAAGAAAGAGAAAAGAAAGAAAGAAAGAGAAAAGAAAGAAAGAAAGAAAGAAAGAAAGAAAGAAAGAGAAAAGAAAGAAAGAAAGAAAGAAAGAAAGAAAGAAAAAGAAAGAAAGAAAGAGAAAAGAAAGAAAGAAAGAGAAAAGAAAGAAAGAAAGAAAGAAAGAGAAAAGAAAGAAAGAAAGAAAGAGAAAAGAAAAAGAAAGAAAGAAAGAAAGAAAGAAAGAAAGAAAGAAAGAAAGAAAGAAAGAAAGAAAAAGAAAGAAAGATAAAAGAAAGAAAGAAAGAGAAAAATAAAGAAAGAAAGAAAAGAAAGAAAGAGAAAAGAAAAAGAAAGAAAGAAAGAAAGAAAGAAAGAAAGAAAGAAAGAAAGAAAGAAAGAAAGAAAAAGAAAAAAGTAAGAAGAATGCTGAGTAGAGCCAGAAGATAAAAAAAACTATTCAAAAACTATAAAAAAAGAACTGAAAATTTGAAAGCCAATTGAAAAGTTGCTTAGAATAAGCCATTCTATAGCAGACTAAAAAAGGACTTGTATTTCTAAATAACTGAACTCCAGTTAAAGAAATATTCTATGTTGTTTATGAATTGATGTTTTATTGTTAAATCACAAACTGTGGAAGAAAAGTGTTTTTTTCTTTTGCTAAGATTAAAACAAAATTTCATCTCAACATTTTATAGATCTTACTTAAACTGTAGCATTCCCAAATATTGCAAATGTTCAGGGGAACAATGTTCTTGTTAAAAAAAAAAGTAAAATAACATCTGGAAAAGGAGCCCCCTAGACAGTATGGGAAATTGACCTGAGAGATACAACAACCATCAAAATGAGGGTCATCAAACTTACTACAGTGACAATCTACTCAATTCCATTTCCGGGGCTGCTGCCGCCTCCCGTCCTCTGCTCTGGAGTGGAGTCTGGAGTGGGACTGAGTTTCTGGTTTAAAAAATTTAAATTTGGCTTTTAAAGATACAGGAGACGGCCTGATAACTAACTACTTGCTGCCGCCTGAGGCAAGATCCTCACCTTACCTCCTGAATCTCTTTATGACCAAATGTGAAACTAGTGTCGATGCCGAAAATACATTCTAGAACAAGAGAATCCATATAATTAATAACATTTCAGGAATGTTTTATACTAGGTTCGGCACCTTTCTTTTTCTACACGTCTAGACAGGGACATCAGGGGCATGATGAGGGGGGGGGGGGGTTGGTTTATCTCATTTATGGCTGGTTAGTTTCTAGGAGCATAAATGTGTGAAAATAGATTTGTGAAAATCAGTATACCCTATTTAAAGAAAAACTATACCTCCCAAACAATGTAGGTCTCTATAAAAATATATTGTATAAAATAACTCATAAGTGAAACCCTGCTTCATGTAAATAAATCATTCCCATAATAATATACTTTTCTAGCAGTATGTGCTGTTGGGTAATCATAAACAGAAAATTGCTTTTTAAAAAAATAAGGGTGCCCCCTGGGATCGTAGGATTCACTGTGCCCACAAACAAACCAAACAAACCAAACAAACCCTACATGTTAGGTCACATGAGCCAATTAACAAAAATTGTGTCTTTTGCTTCCACACTTCTTCCTGTTACAGTTAGAGCTGCAGTATTTCTGGTCAGGTGATCTCTTCCTGTTACAGTTAGAGCTGCAGTATTTCTGGTCAGGTGATCTCTTCCTGTTACAGTTAGAGCTGCAGTATTTCTGGTCAGGTGATCTCTTCCTGTTACAGTTAGAGCTGCAGTATTTCTGGTCAGGTGATCTCTTCCTGTTACAGTTAGAGCTGCAGTATTTCTGGTCAGGTGATCTCTTCCTGTTACAGTTAGAGCTGCAGTATTTCTGGTCAGGTGATCTCTTCCTGTTACAGTTAGAGCTGCAGTATTTCTGGTCAGGTGATCTCTTCCTGTTACAGTTAGAGCTGCAGTATTTCTGGTCAGGTGATCTCTTCCTGTTACAGTTAGAGCTGCAGTATTTCTGGTCAGGTGATCTCTTCCTGTTACAGTTAGAGCTGCAGTATTTCTGGTCAGGTGATCTCTTCCTGTTACAGTTAAAGCTGTAGTATTTCTGGTCAGGTGATCTCTTCCTGTTACAGTTAGAGTTGCAGTATTTCTGGTCAGGTGATCTCTTCCTGTTACAGTTAGAGCTGTAGTATTTCTGGTCAGGTGATCTCTTCCTGTTACAGTTAGAGCTGCAGTATTTCTGGTCAGGTGACCTCTTCTGGGTACAGTTAGAGCTGCAGTATTTCTGGTCAGGTGATCCCTTCCTGTTACAGTTAGAGCTGCAGTATTTCTGGTCAGGTGATCCCTTCCTGTTACAGTTAGAGCTACAGTATTTCTGGTCAGGTGACCTCTTCCTGTTACAGTTAGAGCTGCAGTATTTCTGGTCAGGTGATCTCTTCCTGTTACAGTTAGAGCTGCAGTATTTCTGGTCAGGTGATCTCTTCCTGTTACAGTTAGAGCTGCAGTATTTCTGGTCAGGTGATCTCTTCCTGTTACTGTTAGAGCTGCGGTATTTCTGGTCAGGTGATCTCTGGGACAACACAGAAAATATAAAATGGTGGCTCAAGGAAAAAGACATAAAAGGGCATTATTTACTTAAAGGGATACTGTCATGGTTTTTATGGTGTAGTTTTTATTTCTAAATTACACTGTTTACACTGCAAATAATCCACTCTACCATGTAAAATGTAATTCCTGAAGCAAGGAATTTTACTTGTAATAGGGGCGTATAAGCAGCCATCTCAGATCATTTTGCCTTATCCTGTGCTTTCAGAAAGAGCCAGCACTTCATGAAGGAATTGCTTTCAGGCATTCAGGCAGTCTATTGTTTATCCTACTCAATGTAACAGGAGGAGTAGCAGTGGGACATGGATTTTTACTAATCCAGGGAAATAGCTACCAGGGAGCTGTTATCTGGTTACCCTCCCATTGTTCTGTGATATCACTCCAAATTGCAGTACAGCAATAAAGAGTGACAGAAGTTTATAAGAGCACAAGTCACATTACTGGGGGCAGCTGGGAAACTGACAATATGTCTAGCCCCATGTCAGATTTCAAAATTAAATATAAAAAAATCTGTTTGCTCGTTTGAAAAATGGATTTCAACTGATGTGTTTTTTCATGAAATTGCTTTAAATGTGTATTCCAGTTTGGTAAGATTCTTAAATATGCCACTTAATATGCTATAAACTATCTGTTGCTTAAGTATTCATTTTGTTGGTAAAGTTTTCCTTTAAAGGACAAAGTCAGCATCTGCGAGTGCAGTGAGTTCAGTGATGGCCTCTCTGTTATTCAGGGGGCTCAGCTGAACCTTGGGGTTTTATTTGCAGCTGATTTTCTCTACAGGTGCATAAGTCACTTTGTGACCCCGACTGCAGCTGTGTAGGAGTTACCAACATTTCCAGACTGAAGTCCACGTACAATGAGATCATTTACTGGGATAGAAATTCCCAGAACTAAGCAGAATAATTGATACTACAATCACCTCAGAAATCTGTGACCCTGTTGCAAGGAAAAAATAAGTTTGGGACTGCAAAAAGGAGCCTGAAGACAAAGGGAAAGATTTATCATATTTCAAGTATAAGGGGGAAAAATGAGACAAAACACGTTTTCCCTCGTAATAATGATATTTTTTAAAATTCATGAGCACTGAAATATTTAAGAGAAAACCCAGTCAGAATAGTTGCAGTTTGTGCGGACACAAAAATGCCATTGTTTCATTCATTAAACTGGTTGAAAATAAAAAATGTTATGTTTTGGTGTTTTACTTTTAAAAATTTACAACTATTCTAGTTTTCAAAAAATAAGCTTGAGAATATTTGCATTCGCATTTTCTGCCTCGTTTTTTCTTGAATTGTGAAAAAACTCAATCCCAAATCCCCCCCAAAAAGTCTGCAAGTTTTTCTGGATCTGCTTTACTGATCTGGTTTCTAAACCAATGAAAATATTCCGCTACTATAACAGAAAGCGAGATATAGTTGTAAAGACACCAGTGATGAGTGAAACTGGCCAATTCCTCCATACTGAAAAATTTACAAAACAAAAAAAATTGTCAAATGCATTGGAGTCGGGGGTGTTTTTTTCAGCTGCGTTTCTTTCTGGCGCCAAATGCATTAGAATCCATAGAGATTTTTTGTTGCATTTCTCACCCCAGATGCATTGGGTAATGTATTTTGGAGTCAACGGGGCAGATTTAATAAATGGTGAAAATTCGCCAGAAATCTCATCCGCAGGGACATCCTCCTCAATCTTATGTCAGTGACATCATATCCTGTATGCTGATAAGATGAAGTTAGATCCTCCTCAATCTTATGTCAGTGACATCATATCCTGTATGCTGATAAGATGAAACTACATCCTCCTCAATCTTATGTCAGTGACATCATATCCTGTATGCTGATAAGATGAAGCTACATCCTCCTCGGTCTTATGTCAGTGACATCATATCCTGTATGCTGATAAAATGAAGTTAGATCCTCCTCAATCTTATGTCAGTGACATCATATCCTGTATGCTGATAAAATGAAGTTAAATCCTCCTCAATCTTTTTTCAGTGACATCATATCCTGTATGCTGGAAAGTCATAAAAGTTCTTAAAAAAAATGCTGGGTTTTTTTCATTTTTTAAAGCAGGATTGCCTTCAAAAGTTCTAACTATTAAATATTTTTGTGTTAAAGGAAAACTATACCCCCAAAATGAACACTTAAGCAACAGATAGTTCATATCATATTAAGTGGCATATTAAAGAATCTTACCAAACTGGAATATATATTTAAGTAAATATTGCTCTTTTACATCTCTTGCCTTGAGCCACCATTTCGTGATGGTCTCTGTGCTGCTTCAGAGATCACCTGACCAGAAATACTGCAGCTCTAACTGTAACAGGAAGAGATCACCTGACCAGAAATACTGCAACTCTAACTGTAACAGGAAGAGATCACCTGACCAGAAATACTGCAGCTCTAACTGTAACAGGAAGAGATCACCTGACCAGAAATACTGCAGCTCTAACTGTAACAGGAAGAGATCACCTGACCAGAAATACTGCAGCTCTAACTGTAACAGGAAGAGATCACCTGACCAGAAATACTGCAGCTCTAACTGTAACAGGAAGAGATCACCTGACCAGAAATACTGCAGCTCTAACTGTAACAGGAAGAAGTGTTGAAGCAAAAGACACAACTCTGTCTGTTAATTGGCTCATGTGACCTAACATGTATGGTTTGTTGGTATGTTTGTGAGTACAGTGAATCCTACGATCCCAGGGGGCGGGCCTTATTTTTTAAAATGGCAATTTTCTATTTATGATTACCAATGGCACATACTACTAGAAAAGTATATTATCATGAAAATTGTTTATTTACATGAAGCAGGATTTTACATATGAGCTGTTTTATGCAATATCTTTTTATAGAGATCTACATTGTTTGGGGGGTATAGTTTTCCTTTAATATTTTTTTTACAACCATTTAAGGGACATGCCACATTTGTTTTAGGGTGGGCTCATGTCTAGGGCATTAGAGGATCTCTTTTTTATTTATTTTCGAATTTCGAAGTGTTTTTTGGGCTACTTCGACCATCGAATGGGCTACTTCGACCTTCGACTACGACTTAGAATCGAAGGATTCGTACTAAAAATCGTTCAACTATTTGACCATTCGATAGTCGAAGTACTGTCTCTTTAAGAAAAAACTTGGACCCCCTAGTTTGCCATCTAAAAGCTACCAAACTCAATGTTAGCCTATGGGGAAGGTCCCCATAGGCTTTGCTAAGTTTTTTTAAACGAAGGATATTCCTTCGATCGTTGGATTTAAATCCTTCGAATCGTTCGATTCAAAGGATTTTATCGTTCGATCAAATGAATAATCCTTCGATCGTTCGATCGCACTATTTGCGCTAAAATCCTTCGACTTCGATATTCGAAGTCGAAGGATTTTAATTCCCAGTTGAATATCGAGGGTTAATTAACCCTCGACATTCGACCCTTGGTGAATCGGCCCCAAAGTGTTTCTTCATTTCCATCTCTAATAGTCCTGCCAGCAAAGAGTAATACGTCTGAAAGTAATGTGAAACATGTTTCTACAGAAGAGCTCACATGATTTCACGCTTGTTCAGCTTTCCACTAATTCATTCCGGTGTCTGCCTTTAAGTAATAATATGTCTTCACCCTATAAAGCTCTAGTTGAGCACAGAAATAAATGCCAATTTTGTGGTAATCGCTGCACATCTAGGTGGCACATTCCTGTTCCAGGGTTGCAGAGTTCCTTCCTCTGAATTAGGAAGTGTGACCACAGTAATTAGCAAGCGGAGTCCAGACATAAATACATTGAATGCAGGTATCTGTCCTACCACGGCTGACCTTGTGAGTGAAGAGGAGCAGAAGAAATACAGGATAAAAATAAAAATATCACACGTGTGATTTTGCTTCTTTAATGTTTTTTTTTACTTGAATGAAGAAGCACTCTACTGGGGTTTATAAGAATGGACTTCAATACAATCTGCACAGATGTTTTTATCTTCTAAATTGTTTGGATGTCAAATATTTCCTATAAATATAGCTTTTATGTGGTGCTTTCTTCCAGTCCCCATCATTTGGTTATGTGACATACCTTCCACTATAGCTGAGGAGCTCCTTATGCCTAGAAGATGTATTAGAGGTCACTCTATTAAACTCACCAGACATCATGTCTCTCTACATGCAGGATTTGTGCAAAAGGCAGTTATTTTGTTTGTACTGGAATCAGTTATTTGAGTGAGCTCTAATACATCTGCTAGGAAAGGAGCCTCCCTATAAGATATATTGGATCTAACTGTCAGTGAATATCTGACACCCAACTGCTGCATGAAGAGAGAATGAAGAGAAACAGATGCTGAGAGAGGAATAGTGAAGATAAACTTGATTATTTCAAAAACAATGCAGAATATTTAATAGATTGTGTTTAGAATGTTTTTTTTTAATTTCATTATGAAGACGCTTATATTAAATTTTCATTTTGGCAATAGTTCCTCTTTAAAATATGCACTATAATATTATAAGGATGCTCCTAATACCAGCACTATTGGAAGTATTGGAAGTTCTCCAGCCAATAGGGCAGTATCCCCATACACAACTCAAATAATCTATAAGCATGAGAATTCATGATAAGTTACTATAATCAATACTGACAATATACAATGACACCGGATGAAACCATGGAATTATATCAAAAGCATTCTATGTTTACATATATGAAAGGCTGGAATAAGTCTTACATAGCAGGTATGGAGGTCCACATGTTGGTTTAGCCCAAAAAGGACCTCGAGGTTAGAGTGATTATTAGTGAAGTACACCAGATCATATGCTTCAATTTAGCAATTCAGCACCAAACTTACCAAACTTTTATTTATGGAAGTCAAAGTACTGCCAAAGAGGAGCAGAAAATGTTAAACTGTAAGTAATGTAGATTAGCCACACACCAATTTTAATCATGTATTAATTAAGAGATTAACATCAGTAGACCAGTCAAGAAGCCTCATGTAACATTAGTCAAGCAGTAGCTTGTACTTGATCCCAACTAAGATATAATTAATCCTTATTGGAAGCAAAACCAGCCTATTGGCTTTATTTAATATTTTCATGATTTTCTAGCAGACTTTAGGTATGAGATTCCAATTACAGAAAGATCTGTTATCCGGAAAACACCAGGTCCTGAGCAGGCCACCGCATTTATCTATTTATTTAGAAGTTTAGAAAGCAGATATTCATTAATATATTAAGTGATATTAATTATATACTAGTTGGGGTCAAGTACAAGGAACTGTTTTATTATTAAATTTATGTAATTTATTATTAATTATTTGATTAAAAATGAGTTTATGTGAGACGGCTTTCCTGTAATTATGAGGTTTCCGGGTACAGGAATCTATACATATATTTACAGTATTCTGCAGCACTGAACATTAAAAATGTGACCAATTAAATTGAAGTAGTACATACAAATACATGCAGAAATTGGAATAGAATATTAGGCATATTGTTTAGAAAGTTGGCTGCACAAAAAACTGTTGGAATGGCACAAGAATAGCAGACACCTGGGTGCAAAAATTATTTCTATTTCTTATATATCTGCAATAAACATCTGATAACTAACTCAATCCCCGGTCCCAAACTTGCTGACATATGTGATAAAGCTCCCTTTGTACCCAAAACAGCATGTGCCTAAATATCAACTCAACATGATGAATAGGAAAGGCAGAAAATAAAAGAGCTTTACACGGAACAGAAACCTGTATATTATTTTCCTTTAATCCTGGATCAGAGCCAGGGCGCTCGTTTGTGGAGATGTTGTGCGAGTTCTTCAAGGAAATAAAGAATTCCAAATGGGTTTCAGAAAGCAAAAAACATATATTACATCTATATGAGAACAAGGAATCTCCCTGGCCTGTTGGCTGCAGCGCTCTACTTCTTCTCCGAGCTGTCACAAGAAACATGTCTGAAGAGAGAAAGGAGCAACCACTTCACATATTTATTGATTACATGTGTTGCTGGTTCGGGGTTGCACAAAGGGTAAATGGCAATCTAGGGAAATAGACTCATAGCTTTCCCTTCTGTCTGATCCGTAAGACATAAAGTCATTTAAATCTAGGAATGTCTCTGTACCACTGGAGGGCAGGCACACACTGTGAATGAGTGTAGAGGGAAACGGAAAATTGATTGAGAATATTGCATTGAATTGCTCTATTTGTCCATCCATGGATCTGCCTGACAGTCTATCTGTTTAGCCGCCAGCCATGCTCACTTGCAGAATTGTTTCCTTGTAGAACAATGTGGATAAACAGCAGAACTTTCGAAAGAATTGTTATTGTTTAGTTTAGATTGTAAGCTCTTTTGGGCAGGACCAGTGGCATAACTATAGAGGAGGGGGGTTTCCAGGCTGAAGGCTTAGCTTCCTCCATTGCAAATTTACTCACCGAAAATGTGATCTCTTCCTGTTACAGTTAGAGCTGCAGTATTTCTGGTCAGGTGTAATGGATTCTAACTCACCTTCCAAAGATGGCGTCCAAGATGGCGACCTCCTGCCTCACCGCATGGTTCCTGATGGGCGCAGCTCCATGGTGTCATCGTCTTCCTGCTCCCGGATTGGCCGCCGGCGACGGAATGGACGCCGGCGTCAGAACGTCAGCGTGGGGACGCTGGCGTCTGCGTCTGACGCAAGCACGTCAGCGTCTGACGCCAGTGCGTCAACTTTGGCGCCAAACTCAGAGACTACTTAAACCTCTCTCCCCTTCCAGTCCCTGCCCAACTATAGGTTCCTGTTCGTCTGTTCCTGGGTGTGATATACTGCTTTTGATTCTTGTGTACCGACTCTTGCCTGTTATTACGATTCCTGTTGTCTGCTGCCTGGTCTGATCTATTTGCCTGTACCTTGACGATTCTTTTGATAAACCCTCTTGTACCTCGAACTTGGTTTGGTCTCCTCTTTGGTCTACACTATTACTGCGCCTTCGGGCCCTTACAGTATAGTTGGGCCATGGACCCTTTGGAGGAGACTCATGCTTCGCCTGATGTTGGTGAAACCATTCGAGCTTTGGCTTCCCGAATTGACTCTTATGAAGTACTCCAGTCTCACTTCGGTCAGGCCATTGGCGCAGTCCTGGAGAAAGTGTCTACCTTGACTCCCGTGGCACCAGTCGCTGTACCTGCAACCCCGCTCCAAGTCTCCGAGACTCGCATCCCCGCACCTCCTCTCTACAGTGGTGATCCTGACGCTTGCAGAGGGTTCATTATCCAATGTGAGATCCAGTTTGCCCTGCTGCCAGGTCAGTTTGTCTCGGAGCGAGCCAAAGTGGGTTATGTTATCTCCCGTCTGCAGGGAAAGGCCCTAGAATGGGCATCACCCTTTTGGGAAAAGAAGGATCCTCTGATCGATAATGCCTGTGCCTTTCTCCATGAGTTCCGGACGGTGTTTGATGCTCCTGGACGAGCCATAGCTTCTTCGGCTCGGTTTTTCCAGCTCCAGCAAGGCTCCCGCTCGGTTCCTGAGTATGCCATTGAGTTTCGCACCCTGGTAGCGGAGACGTCGTGGAACAATGACGGTTACCATGCTGCCTTCTACAACGGCCTGGCTATAAGAATAAAGAACGACCTCGTATCCCGGGAAATTCCTCCCCGCTGGGAAGAGTTGGTCGCCTTTGCCGTGAAGGTTGAGCTAGACCGTGAGTATTCTAAGAAGAACCCTCGTTTCCAGCCTATCCTGGCCCCCCGCTTCCAGAGACCCCTGCTCAACAATCCTGCTTACTTCTCGCCCTCTCCACCTCCTGCGGCTTCTGCTTCTTCCTCTCCTACATCTGCTGAGGAATCGATGCAGATTGGACGGGCCCGTCTTTCCGAACAGGAGAAGAACCGGAGAAAGGCGGCGGGATTATGTCTCTACTGCGGGGGCAAAGCTCACTCCGTTCTCGAGTGTCCTGTGAAGCCAGGAAAACGCCAATACCTCGGTAAGTTTGGGGAGACTTACCTGGGTGGAGTTTGTCCTTCTCCCCGACCGTCTGGTCATCGTTTCCTACTTCCGGCACAGATCCAGTTTGGCTCCCGGAGGATCTCGGTTCAAGCCTTCGTAGATTCTGGTGCTGCCGGGAATTTCATGGACAAGACTTTTGCCAGCCGACATGCTGTTCCTCTTCTTCCTCTGGCTATTCCTCTGCGAGCTCTGGCAATTGATGATCGTCCTCTGTCTTCTGCCATCATTTCACAGACCACCTCGGAACTTTCACTCAAAGTGGGCACCCTGCATTTGGAGAGACTGTCCTTTCTTCTTATTGATTGCCCTTCTACTCCTATTGTTCTGGGTCTTCCATGGTTATGCACCCATAACCCAGTCATTGATTGGTCTTCTTCACAAGTTACCCGTTGGAGTCCACATTGCCAACAGAACTGTTTACCTGCTGTGCCCATTGTCAAAGTTTCCTCTGTGTCTTCTAAGCCCTCTCTTCCAGTTGTATATCAATCCTTTTCGGATGTCTTCAATAAGGGCTCCACTGAGACTCTTCCTCCCCATCGACCCTACGACTGCCCAGTTGAACTCTTGCCTGGTTCCATGCCTCCTCGTGGCCGCACCTATCCTCTGTCTCCTTCTGAAACAGCTGCCATGAAAACCTACATTCAGGAGAATCTCCAGAGAGGGTTCATTCGTCCCTCATCGTCTCCTGCTGGAGCAGGTTTTTTCTTTGTCGAAAAGAAGGATGGCAGTCTGCGGCCCTGCATCGACTATAGAGGGCTGAATAAAATCACTATCAAAAACCGTTACCCTCTCCCCTTAATCTCTGAATTTTTCGATCAGTTGAGAGGCGCTAATCTCTTCACCAAACTTGATCTTCGGGGCGCCTACAACCTCATACCTTGACTCCCGTGGCACCAGTCGCTGTACCTGCAACCCCGCTCCAAGTCTCCGAGACTCGCATCCCCGCACCTCCTCTCTACAGTGGTGATCCTGACGCTTGCAGAGGGTTCATTATCCAATGTGAGATCCAGTTTGCCCTGCTGCCAGGTCAGTTTGTCTCGGAGCGAGCCAAAGTGGGTTATGTTATCTCCCGTCTGCAGGGAAAGGCCCTAGAATGGGCATCACCCTTTTGGGAAAAGAAGGATCCTCTGATCGATAATGCCTGTGCCTTTCTCCATGAGTTCCGGACGGTGTTTGATGCTCCTGGACGAGCCATAGCTTCTTCGGCTCGGTTTTTCCAGCTCCAGCAAGGCTCCCGCTCGGTTCCTGAGTATGCCATTGAGTTTCGCACCCTGGTAGCGGAGACGTCGTGGAACAATGACGGTTACCATGCTGCCTTCTACAACGGCCTGGCTATAAGAATAAAGAACGACCTCGTATCCCGGGAAATTCCTCCCCGCTGGGAAGAGTTGGTCGCCTTTGCCGTGAAGGTTGAGCTAGACCGTGAGTATTCTAAGAAGAACCCTCGTTTCCAGCCTATCCTGGCCCCCCGCTTCCAGAGACCCCTGCTCAACAATCCTGCTTACTTCTCGCCCTCTCCACCTCCTGCGGCTTCTGCTTCTTCCTCTCCTACATCTGCTGAGGAATCGATGCAGATTGGACGGGCCCGTCTTTCCGAACAGGAGAAGAACCGGAGAAAGGCGGCGGGATTATGTCTCTACTGCGGGGGCAAAGCTCACTCCGTTCTCGAGTGTCCTGTGAAGCCAGGAAAACGCCAATACCTCGGTAAGTTTGGGGAGACTTACCTGGGTGGAGTTTGTCCTTCTCCCCGACCGTCTGGTCATCGTTTCCTACTTCCGGCACAGATCCAGTTTGGCTCCCGGAGGATCTCGGTTCAAGCCTTCGTAGATTCTGGTGCTGCCGGGAATTTCATGGACAAGACTTTTGCCAGCCGACATGCTGTTCCTCTTCTTCCTCTGGCTATTCCTCTGCGAGCTCTGGCAATTGATGATCGTCCTCTGTCTTCTGCCATCATTTCACAGACCACCTCGGAACTTTCACTCAAAGTGGGCACCCTGCATTTGGAGAGACTGTCCTTTCTTCTTATTGATTGCCCTTCTACTCCTATTGTTCTGGGTCTTCCATGGTTATGCACCCATAACCCAGTCATTGATTGGTCTTCTTCACAAGTTACCCGTTGGAGTCCACATTGCCAACAGAACTGTTTACCTGCTGTGCCCATTGTCAAAGTTTCCTCTGTGTCTTCTAAGCCCTCTCTTCCAGTTGTATATCAATCCTTTTCGGATGTCTTCAATAAGGGCTCCACTGAGACTCTTCCTCCCCATCGACCCTACGACTGCCCAGTTGAACTCTTGCCTGGTTCCATGCCTCCTCGTGGCCGCACCTATCCTCTGTCTCCTTCTGAAACAGCTGCCATGAAAACCTACATTCAGGAGAATCTCCAGAGAGGGTTCATTCGTCCCTCATCGTCTCCTGCTGGAGCAGGTTTTTTCTTTGTCGAAAAGAAGGATGGCAGTCTGCGGCCCTGCATCGACTATAGAGGGCTGAATAAAATCACTATCAAAAACCGTTACCCTCTCCCCTTAATCTCTGAATTTTTCGATCAGTTGAGAGGCGCTAATCTCTTCACCAAACTTGATCTTCGGGGCGCCTACAACCTCATTCGGATCCGAGAGGGCGATGAATGGAAGACCGCTTTCAATACTCGTGACGGGCATTATGAGTACCTAGTAATGCCATTTGGTCTATGTTTTGCCCCTGCAGTCTTCCAGGAGTTTGTAAATGACGTTTTCAGAGATTTGTTGGGGCAATGTGTAGTCGTTTACCTGGATGATATCCTCATTTTCTCCAAAGATCTTCAGGAACACCGTTGTCAGGTGAAGGAAGTTCTTCTTCGTCTTAGAAAGAATAATCTCTTCGCCAAGTTGGAGAAGTGTTCTTTCGAGGTGCCTTCCATCCCTTTCCTTGGGTATATAATCTCACAGCAGGGGTTCAAGATGGATCCAGCCAAGGTTACTGCAATTCTTGATTGGCCTCTACCCACCAGCGTCAAGGCTATTCAGAGGTTTATTGGCTTTGCCAATTATTATAGGCAGTTCATTAAAGGCTTTTCTTCCAAGATTTCTCCTATTCTTGCTCTCATCCGCAAAGGGGGCAAACCTCAGCACTGGCCCCCTCTAGCTGTGGAAGCCTTTGAAACATTGAAAGAGGCCTTTTCTTCTGCACTGATTCTGAGACACCCCGAACCTCTTCTGCCCTTTTTCCTTGAAGTGGACGCCTCTGATGTGGGAGCTGGAGCCGTTTTATCTCAAAGGTCTTCTTCGGATGGGAAGTTACATCCGTGTGCATTCTTCTCCAAAAAATTCTCTTCTCCCGAGCAGAATTACGACGTTGGGAATCGTGAACTGCTTGCGGTCAAATTGGCCCTGGAGGAGTGGAGGCATCTACTTGAGGGATCTTCTATTCCTGTGACCATCTTTACAGACCACAAGAACCTTGAATTTTTCCAGTCGCTGAAACGTTTAAATCCTCGTCAAGCCAGATGGTCTTTATTCTTCTCCAGTTTTAATTTTATCATCACCTTTCGTCCTGGCTCAAGAAATAGAAAGGCTGATGCGCTGTCCAGGAGTTTTGTTCCCGAGATTTCTTGTTCTGAAGATCCCGAACCTATAGTGCCTCCTTCCAAGATTGTTGCTGCCTTGTTTCCCTCCTTGGCTTCTGAACTTCTTTCTGCCCAGGCCTCTGCTCCTGATAACATTCCCTTGGGGGTTGCTTTTGTTCCACCTGAGTGTCGCCAGGCCATCCTATCTCAAGCCCACAATTCCAAACAAGCTGGTCACCCGGGGATTGAGAAGACCACTGAACTCCTGTCACACTTGGTGTGGTGGCCATCGATGAGAAAGGACGTGAAAGACTTTATTTCTTCCTGTGCTACCTGTGCTGTCTCTAAAGCTAGTCATTCTTCTCCCAAAGGTCTTCTCCTGCCGTTGCCCATCCCTTCTCGCCCTTGGACTCATGTGGCAATGGATTTCATTGTCGATCTGCCCTTATCCTCCGGCCACACTGTGATCTGGGTGGTGATCGACAGATTTAGTAAGATGGCCCATTTTACTCCACTTCGGAAATTGCCTTCTGCCTCTGAACTTTCTGAACTTTTTATTAAACATATTTTTCGTCTCCATGGTTTTCCTGCTGAGATTGTTTCTGATCGGGGTTCTCAATTTATATCCAAGTTCTGGAGGTCGCTATGCAAGGCCCTTAATATTTCTCTCCAATTTTCCTCTGCTTACCACCCACAATCCAATGGTGCCGCTGAACGGGTCAACCAGGCTTTGGAGCAGTTTCTGCGCTGTCATGTGTCTCTGTGCCAGGACGATTGGTCGGATCTTCTTCCTTGGGCTGAGTTCGCTCACAATAATGCGCTGCATTCCTCTTCCCTAAAGTCTCCCTTCTTCTGTGTTTATGGTCGGAATCCGTTGGCCTTTCCTCAAGATCTTCTTCTTACCAACGTTCCTGCGGCCAACGACCAAGCTGCTCACATGTTGGCTATCTGGGAGGCCACTGCCACTAATTTGGAGAAGAGTTCCCTGGCTCAGAAGAGGTTTGCCGATAAGAGAAGAGTTCCTGCCCCTCCATATACTCCTGGTGACAAAGTTTTTCTTTCTACTCGTATTATTCGTCTGAAAATTCCCACTCCCAAACTTGGCCCTAAGTTCATCGGTCCTTATCCTGTCGTCGAAGTCATCAACCCTGTGGCGGTCCGCCTTCAACTTCCTCCGGAGATGCAGATTCCAAATGTCTTTCATGTCTCGTTACTTAAGCCTGCTGTGTCTTGTCCTTCTTCTTCTTCCCCAGCTCCTGTCCTGGTTGATGGTCACCAGGAATTCGAAGTCAAGAGGATTTTGGACTCTCGTTTTTCCAGGGGTACTCTTCAGTATCTCATCGAGTGGAAAGGGTTCGGTCCGGAGGAGTGCTCCTGGGTGAGGAACTCGGACGTCCATGCGCCTGCCTTGGTCCGTAAGTTCCATAGACTTTTCCCTTCTTCTCCTAGTCTCGGTGGTCCTGAGGCCCCCCCTAAGGAGGGGGGTACTGTAATGGATTCTAACTCACCTTCCAAAGATGGCGTCCAAGATGGCGACCTCCTGCCTCACCGAATGGTTCCTGATGGGCGCAGCTCCATGGTGTCATCGTCTTCCTGCTCCCGGATTGGCCGCCGGCGACGGAATGGACGCCGGCGTCAGAATGGGTGCCGGGGGCAGGACGTCAGCGTGGGGACGCTGGCGTCTGCGTCTGACGCAAGCACGTCAGCGTCTGACGCCAGTGCGTCAACTTTGGCGCCAAACTCAGAGACTACTTAAACCTCTCTCCCCTTCCAGTCCCTGCCCAACTATAGGTTCCTGTTAGTCTGTTCCCGGGTGTGATATACTGCTTTTGATTCTTGTGTACCGACTCTTGCCTGTTATTACGATTCCTGTTGTCTGCTGCCTGGTCTGATCTATTTGCCTGTACCTTGACGATTCTTTTGATAAACCCTCTTGTACCTCGAACTTGGTTTGGTCTCCTCTTTGGTCTACACTATTACTGCGCCTTCGGGCCCTTACATCAGGTGATCTCTACCTGTTACAGTTAGAGCTGCAGTATTTCTGGTCAGGTGATCTCTTCCTGTTACAGTTAGAGCTGCAGTATTTCTGGTCAGGTGATCTCTTCCTGTTACAGTTAGAGCTGCAGTATTTCCGGTCAGGTGATCTCTTCCTGTTACAGTTAGAGCTGCAGTATTTCTGGTCAGGTGATCTCTTCCTGTTACAGTTAGAGCTGCAGTATTTCTGGTCAGGTGATCTCTTCCTGTTACAGTTAGAGCTGCAGTATTTCTGGTCAGGTGATCTCTTCTTGTTACAGTTAGAGCTGCAGTATTTCTGGTCAGGTTATCTCTTCCTGTTACAGTTAGAGCTGCAGTATTTCTGGTCAGGTGATCTCTTCCTGTTACAGTTAGAGCTGCAGTATTTCTGGTCAGGTGATCTCTGAGGCATCACACAGACCATCACAAAATGGTGGTTCAAGGCAAGAGATCTAAAAGGGCTATATTTACTTAAATGTATATACCAGTTTGGTAAGATTCTTTAATTTGCCACTTAATATAATATAAACTATCAGTTGCTTAAGTATTAATTTTGATCGTAAAGTTTTTCTTTAAGCAGCAAGTAGTCAGCATAACAATTTTCACCTATTAGTGGATGTTCTGCAAGAGCCAGGCCACCACACCAGGACATGCAAGGCAAGCCTCCTTATTAACCTGCTCCCCTCTGTCTCACCAACTCTCTCCTTTACCTCTGCACCCCTCCGCAGGAGGTCCTACTCGCAAAATCATATCAAAGCTTTTATCAAGGCTATGCAAGCAGTATGGTCCTCTTCCTTTGTGTCCAGAGTCCTTGTGTCAAACGCACTCTGTGGAGTTCAGTTTGAAATAGTAATGTGCTTCTTTAGCGGAATCCACTGTATGTGTTCTCGCCGGAGCCAACACAAGAGATCCAGACAAGAATGAAGATGGCTAAAATTGGATTGTGGATTTCAGCAGGCTGATTTCGGCCCCCTGTTGGCCATAATCTAAAAATGTCAAAATGTGCTCCTTGCATTTCCATGTAATTGTGTTTGGCACCACTTGGTCCGTCCAACCTTCT
Source organism: Xenopus petersii (assembly GCA_038501925.1). NCBI lineage: Eukaryota > Metazoa > Chordata > Amphibia > Anura > Pipidae > Xenopus > Xenopus petersii. The sequence continues at coordinate 145,163,394 of CM076681.1, read as the reverse complement.
GTTCTGAATTCAGCACTGTTGTACCTATTGACTAGGGATGCACCAAATATTTCAATTTAGCATTCAGCAAATCTCAGAATCCTACTTAATGGATTGGCCTGAATATGAAACCCAATCTATGTACCCTTGGCACCACCAGAAAATGCCAGCATGCGGATGTTCATATTTTTGGTTTATATAGGGTTCACACCTTTTCCCCGCGTGGAATCCGAGCAGGTTTGGAAAACCAGGCAGGCAGTTTTGACCCGGGCAGCCCTTCAAAAAACCGGACTGGTGGCAACCCTTGTTCAGATTCAAACTTGAATTCTGAAGTAGCTGGAAGCTCTAGGGCTCTCTCAGTGCTCTGGGTCAATTGCTTCAATTCAATTGCACTGAAAGAATAGGACTCACATGTCGCTTGCATGTTAAATGGCACCAGGAAGATTTCAAATATTTACATTCATTTTGTTGATTCGGATACAATCATGTTAGGTGCATTGCAGTTGCGTCAAGAGCACTGTGACTGCAATTTTGCTGGAACTCTGGGGAAAACACTGCATTCTGGGAAAAAATATGGCAATTGGGTTCAAAATTGCACTTTGGTCACTTGTGAACGTACAAATGACCTACTGACATTCACGAAAAATGCAGTTAGTTGGGTCGTATTGAAACGTTTTCAGCTCTGCATTAGGCAAATCTAAACAATATTGCCAAAAAAAAGGCAATGATATCAACTAGACCTCAACCATGGAACCAGAGTGTCCTTGTTAATTCTGTAAACTTGATAAAAATAGACAGCAAATGCTGTATTCTGGAACATCTTTTTATTTGATTTTATATGTTTTTTTTTTTCTATGATCTTTTGGGAGGGACGGCTCTCTTTGTTGGTTTCAAAGCAATACAATTCAACACAATTCAAACACAGCCTTCCTGGGCAGAAAAAAAATAACAATTTGTTTTACTTTCCCCGGAGCAATACAATGCAATCACTGTCTACCTGTCACAGGGATAATTGGATGCAATGACGAAATTATGGCTTTGGAAATTTGATAAAGAGACTTCTGCAGTCTTCAAATCTTCTGCACCAGAATAGTTTTAATACTGTTACATGGAGCCATTAAAAGGCAATACATCCCATGGAACGACATTAGCCAGCCAAGGAACAATGGAGAAATAGCGTAGTTTCACGTTCACAATTATATTGGACACCCCTATGACCTTTTTTCATTCTTATGGTGCTCCCCAACAATTTTTATATGTATAAAAAAAGGTTAGGGACCCTGGTCAAGGGATCACGTCACTAGCTAAGTAGGAGTGACTGACTAACGAGCACTGGAACTTGGGGCTCTGTTCCATTATATTCAGGGAAGAGACCTGACTAATGACCCTTATGAAGTAATGCCCAAAATCCACACTTTACTGTTATTAGACGACAAGGTTTATTTCCTGGGTTGGAAACAATCAACAGAGCTTGTCCTTCTCAAATAATCCTCTTCTCTCCCCCTCCAGAATCATGTGACATGATGTAATTTTCACCCCAAATAAAATAGAACAATAAAAAAAAAGCCTTGAAAGCATATTTATCAAGGGTCGGGTTTCGAATTGAAAAAACTTCGAACTTCGAATTCAAAAAGAATAACCGAATGGTGGTTGAAGTTTTTTGGGGTCGTAGTGGGCCTACTTTTTTTAACTTCAATCTCCCAAACTCCCCCAATTGCCTCCATACAGGTTTTAGGAGGTTCCCCATAGGCTAAAACAGCACTTCGGCAGCTTTTAGGTGGCGAATGGTCGAAGTTGAATTTTTAAAGAGACAGTACATGATACATTTCTAAGTTTTTTTCAACTTCGAATCGAAGTTGGACTATTCGATGGTCGAAGTACCCAAAAATTACTTTGTTTAAATTTGAAGTTTTTAACCTCAAACCTTCACTTCGACTTCTAAATCTGCCCCAGAATGTTTAAATTGATGACAAGCTTTGAGGCATAGTCCAGCATTAGAGCTGTTGGAGAACCTTGTGAACAGGGAAAAAAACAAGGTAATGATGAGAAGAGAGAACTCTAAGAAAACCGAAGCCATTTAAGCATAAACCAACAGATTTGCTGAAAGAGTCAAATATCATTTAACTTAGTTTAAAGGCTCCACGAGAAGGTCATTTCAGATTTGTGCTGGGGATGTAACAAAATAGCAGGCGGCAGCAGCTTTAGCTGTGGTTTGTTCTAGTGGAAAGAAAAACATTTACTGTAATGCCAATTAGCTCAAGAACACAGAAGTATGACATAAAACCCCAACATTATAAAAGACTTAAATCCCAAACCCAAAGAGGTATGACATGCAAGACAAATAGTTTAAGAACTGCATTTGAAAGCCAAATAAAATGAAAGTGTGAGCCAGACGCTTTACTGCTCTTACCCCACTCACTGTTTGCCCATCCTAGACAATAATAACAGGAATAAACTCTAAGGGGCTGTAAACATGTGCCAGTATCTCCAGCAAGCGAGGAAATCTAATGAACAATACAGCAGAGAGAAAATGAACTTTCTTCTACGTGGACACTCCAAGCTGAAATAAGATTAGGGATGTACAACCACTTACATATTCATGGTGTTTTTAAAGGGATCCTGTCATCGGAAAACATGTTTTTATTCAAAACGCATCAGTTAATAGTGCTGCTCCAGCAGAATTCTGCACTGAAATCCATTTCTCAAAAGAGCAAACAGATTTTTTTATATTCAATTTTGAAATCTGACATGGGGCTAGACATATTGTCAATTTCCCAGCTGCCCCAAGTCATGTGACTTGTGCCTGCACTTTAGGAGAGAAATGGTTTCTGGCAGGCTGCTGTTTTTCCTTCTCAATGTAACTGAATGTGTCTCAGTGAGACATGGGTTTTTACTTTTGAGTGTTGTTCTTAGATAAGATCTACCAAGCAGCTGTTATCTTGTGTTAGGGAGCTGCTATCTGGTTACCTTCCCATTGTTCTTTTGTTTGGCTGCTGGGGGGAAAAAGGGAGGGGGTAATATCAGTCCAACTTGCAGTACAGCAGTAAAGAGTGACTGAAGTTTATCAGAGCACAAGTCACATGACTTGGGGCAGCTGGGAAATTGACAATATATCTAGCCCCATGTCAGATTTCAAAATTGAATATAAAAAAATCTGTTTGCTCTTTTGAGAAATGGATTTCAGTGCAGAATTCTGCTGGAACAGCACTATTAACTGATTCATTTTGAAAACATTTTTTTTTCCCATGACAGTATCCCTTTAAACATTGCAAATGTTTTCCTTTATGCTGTTTTCTACTGGCACTGGAAAAGAACGGTCTTAAATTTCCAAACGATAAATGTATAATTAGTGGAGTTTTTTTTGGGATTGTCTCATTTGTAGAATCTAGGGTTCATTCCCCCGAAAACATTTTGCATAAAGCAAGAAATTTTCATTATAAATGTCCTTTTTACGTCACTTAAGCAGTATGTATGTTTGTATGTTTGTTTATGCTTTTCTGTTCACTGTTTCTGAGTCATGTAACGTGTAATTAATGTCATTTAAGTTCTCCTTCAATAAAAGCAACAGCAGCATCCGGTATTGTTTGTAAAAAGTGAAAGGCAACGTTTATGGCCCTTTGACAAAAGTTTCCCATTAGACTAGACAGTTGTTTTTTGTTTTGTTTTTTAACTTATTAGGTAGCCAGTAGAAGTTGATTAAAGAAAAGAATATGATATGAATACTAATTTGCAGTCAGGAAGGATTTTTTTTTCCCTTGTGGAGCTTAAATGGCACTGACCTTTTTGAGCTTTTTCTCCACTTTGGATCTGTAAGGAATACTTACCTCTGCCGCTTCTTTCTGCCTTCCCAAGATGGCGGCGCCCAGGGAGTCCACGTGGCTTGATCCGACGCCAGAGTCAGAATGGACACAGCGATGTGGCGCCAGTGTCAGATTGGACATCATTGCGTTCATGTGGCAGCAAATGAGGCCTATTTAAGGTGTCAGAACATTACGGACATATATAGGTTCTACCTTGTTTGTTCCTGGGTGCACTTTATCTTGTGATTATTCATTCTCATGTTTGACTTCTGCCTGTTTGTTGGACTTTGAACCTTTCTCCCTGCCTTGACCCATTTGCCTGGACTTTGGACGATTCTTATCGGATACCTTACTCCTTGGTCCTCTATCCTAACAGAGCCTTCGGCCCCTAACAGGATCAGTTTGTTAAGCCTTACTTAATGGCAACTGGAAATTCTCCCTGGATAAATCTCCTACCCAATGTTATTTACATTCACAGGCACAGTTGTTTTGTGCAAATTTCCTTCCACTCTTAACGCCAAATGCTCTTTTTGCACTTCTCTACACCTTCCTGATTCTCATCCCAAATTGTGCGCAGTTGCGTCCATTGATGTAGAGGAACACTGGAGCGACCAGCACCTCCTAACCAGGCAGTAGCTCCAGGGGCCAATGTGCTGGACAATGGAAATCACTTCAACCAGACTTCCAAAATATTTGGTGCAAATGTGTCCATTTTGCGATGGAGTGCAAGTGCAATTGCATTAATTTTGATGCATCAGACTTAATTGCGTTTGATGGTTCACTCACTAGGGTTCTCACAGGCACTTGTATACAAGACTCTTTGCAGCACTGATACTCTCCACAGAAGCACCAACCACCTCATGGACATCTAGCAGCTTGCTGGGGGGACGGGATGCAATCTCTCTGTACAGTTGCAGTAGTTCCAGGCCAAGCAGATACAGATTTCTCTCTGGTCTCTTGGACAGGCTTTTCCTTTCTGGTTGGGAGTTGCAGTACGAAATTCTTTATATATTTTGGTGGCCCACCCTTTAGCTTGGGCACCAAAACCGGGCTTTGTTGCCTGCCACTTCCTGACTCTTAACCAAACAAATCACTGCCCTGCCTGTAATCAGGCTTGATAATATCACAGGCAGAGGAAGCCCAGACACCGGATCTGTATTGTCAGATAGGAATGCTGATATAATTGCAGGAAAATCTCCCTGATTTTCTACAACTATAAAAGGTTATAGTGTCCCTTTAAGCAGTAGTCAGAAGTCCTGTAACAGAACATAGGCGCAAATTCACTAAGCGCCGAAGTGCCGAACGCTAGCGTTAATTTGCTAGCGTTTGGCATTTTTCATTACTGCGCAAATTCACTAACGAATGCTGGCGTAATTTCGCTAGTGTTACTTCGCACCCTTACGCCAGGCGAATTTTCACTAGCGACGTAACTACACAAATTCACTAACTTGCGCAGTGTACTGAACGCTACCTTTTACGCTAGACTTCCTTCACCACCTCAGACCTGGCGAAGCGCAATAGAGTAGATAGGGATTGTTTCAAAAAAAGTCAAAATTTTTTCTAAGTCCCAAAAAACGCTGGCGTGTTTTCTACATGATGGGTGATAGGCTGTAAAAGATCGAAAATATTTTTGGGGCTCCCCTCCTTCCCCCCTACATTTCCTGACTCATGGCAACTTACCTAGACAGTGGGCACATGTGTAGGGCAAAATAACATTTTAATTTGCAGATTTGAAGGTTTTCTAGGCATTTGTAGTGCTGATACGTGTTCCTCCATTGAAATTTGAATTTCGCGCCGTATGCAAATGAACCATCGCTAGCGAAACTTCGCTTCGCTTGGCGAATTAACGCTAGCGCAACTTCGAAAACTTACGCTACCCCTGTGCGCAACTTTGTGGAGTGCTGGCGAAAATACGCATGGCGAAGTGCGGCGAAGTTGCGCCTGGCGAAACTTCGCATCTTAGTGAATTTGCCCCATAGTGTTACAGAACACCTATTTATATAATTGTTTCTTTACAGGAGATCTGGTTTGTGCATTTTTCAATGAATTAAGAAGGAATAAATATCCAAATTTCTTATGATATTTTATTGTGTCCATTGTTCTCCGTTTTGAGAATCTTATTCCATTGCTCCACATTGGAATGGGTAAAATCTTCAGTTATTTCTTTGTGTTGCTGATAGTGTTCTTGGTAAATTAATTACATCGCTATGTCAATAAACACTTTCAAGATTTGTTTTTCTAGCCTTGTTTCCAGTCTCTACAGAAAATGTATTGTCGGGATTAAAGAATATGTAGGAGTATTTGATCACAGATTCATGGTTTAATCCTAATGTCAATAGCAAGTTAACAATGAAGTCCAAAGCAGTTGTCTAAGTGAACTTCTGTTTTCAGGGCTTTCATTTTTTTATTCCACTTTTAAGTTCATGTAACAGTTTTATTTTTTTATGAAGCTGAACTCTTTCTTCCAAACTTCAGATTTGTTAGCTCAATTACATTTAAGAAAGCGTTGTCTCTAAAGAGGACATGCATTTTGCAAATCTGTAGATGTAGTCTGATGTTCCAGTTCTTTTTGTAATTGGATTTTCCTAGAGCTCTGGGAATAGAAACAGCTGTGGTCAGCTTTGAGACCTTTCATACACGGCTAGTTATGGCTGATTGTTAAGCAACAGGCATCACCGAGGTTTGTTTTTTTTCTGCCAGTCCTTTTAAAGAAAATGGAAACCTAGTATTAATGAAGTCATAATTATGTATAAGGCAGTAATATAACTCCACTAAGGACAGCGACCAAAAAAAGTGACTCAACTGACCACTTGTGACCGTTAATGGATTTAGCAACTAATCATTGTTTTATTGGTTTATTGACTAAGGAAAAGCTGAATATTTTTAACCTTTTTTAACTGAGGAAATAGATTTTTCATTGTTGGATGAAAAATGACCAAAAAATTCCAAATTAATATAATACAAGGAAGGAGGAAGCAGCTACAAAAAATTCAATCTAGAATACATCTAGAATACATAGGGCCATGATGTAAGAGAGAGAGTTTAGTCCTGACGCTTACACATAAAAACTAAACTGGGCTTGAATAATTAAATTCAATTTCAAAAAATTCCGGCGCTTCTGCAATTTCTGTCCATTTTGGCACATGCGCAGTTGTCGCAAACCAGCAAATTGTTCCTAATGCGCCGCTTTGCCGTCTCCCACTAAACTTACCAAAGACCCAGAAGATTGCTGTGTGGAACTCCGATGCCTGAATCTGCGCTGAGGGGTAAGTATAAAGTTAGGGGCATTTCCCCGGGGGGCAGCTATGCTGGGGGGAGGATGATTTTTTTGAAAATGGTTGAATTATCCTTTAACACAGAGAACACAGAGAGAGGAGATTGTTACCAGTCCCGCTCGTTTAGTCCAACCCTGGATGGAGCTGTAAGCTTGGCCCAAGGTTTGCTGGACACTAAAGAGAAGTAAGGGAGCAGTTTATTGGGAGAGGAGGTCTCTTCAATGGCCAAGGTGGTCTGCTAGTGAATTACCACATGACAGGGGTCCTGGAGGCTTCGTGAGAGGAACAGTGTGTGTGACAATTGGAGAGGATTCTCTAAGAGTTATTATCCTGTAACTGAAAATTGCTGGTCAGTTGTCTCCGGTCTGCCACTGCTAACCTGCCTAATAAAGTCTGCTTTGGTTCATTGCATTGATGTGTGGCATGACTACTTCTTACAGTAGAGGCCTAGGCTGTGCTTGGGATCATACCAGTATCAGGTACCAACTTTACTTAACAAACAAGGGAAACTTGTGCTCACCACTATTTTTTAAAACCATTAGGCGGGGGTGCAATGAGGCTGTGACCACAAAATACATATAGACAAATACAAAAGTCCTCTGCACTCAACCCATTATCAATATATTTAAGACAGAGACATTTTGTGCTACTGCTACTGAAAAATGTCTTACCCTTTAAACAAAACAGGGATTGTTTGTCCATATATTGCAATATATTTAAGCTGAACAACTACGTCACAGTCATCCCATATCTGGCCAGTCCTACACTTAATTTTATCTGATTCATTAAGGGGCAGATTCATTAAGGGTCGAATTTCGAAGTTAAAATTACTTCGAAATTCGACCCTCGAATTGAAATCCTTTGACTTCGAATATCGAAGTCGAAGGATTTAGCACTAATCGTTCGATCGAACGATCGAAGGATTTTTCGTTCGATCGAACGATTAAATTGTTCGAATCGAACGATTCGAACGATTTTAATCAAACGATCGAAGGAAAATCCTTCGATCAAAAAAAGCTTAGCAAGCCTATGGGGACCTTCCCCATAGGCTAACATTGACTTTGGTAGGTTCTATCTGCCGAAGTAGGAGGTCGAAGTTTTTTTTAAAGGGCAAGTACTTCGACTATCGAATGGTCGAATAGTCGAACGATTTTTACTTCGAATCGTTCGATTTCGTTCGAATTCGAACGAATTTAACCAATTCGATGGTCGAAGTACCCAAAAAATACTTCGAAATTCGATTTTTTTTCATTCGAATTCTTCACCCGAATTTTGTGAATCGGCCTCCCCGAATTCAATTGGTTCATTATACATTTTACAAAGGGACTAAGTTTTACCTGCAACTTACTCGCTGCTTTCAAAGTAAAACTCCCAAACTTGGCTGCCCTTTTATTAGACACCAGTGGGATCACCTGACTATAGCTGGGAAGGGTGGGAGCTACAACATGGAGCTGGTCACTGCTCCTGTAGAACTATAACAAACAAGGGAAAGTTGTGCTCACCACTATAAAAGTGTTTGTAAAATGTATAATGAAGCAATAGAATTCTTAATGAATCAGATGAAAATTGAGCGTAGGACTGGCCAGATATGGGATGACTTTGACGTAGTTGTTCAGCTTAAATATATTGTAATATATGGACAAACAATCCCTGTGTTGTTTAAAGGGTAAGGCATTTTTCAGTAGCACAAAATGTCTCTGTCTTAAATATATTGATAATGGGTTGAGTGCAGAGGACTCTTGTATTTGACCAACTTTACTTATACATCCCTTGCCCTTTGTTTTAGCATGAAGTATGCAGTAGCTAGTGGTGGTTAGTCTAAAGAACTGGGTTTGGTTAAATGCTTCACCACCCATCCAAGTACCCATCTTGAGTAGTACATTTGACACTATTTAAACCATTACAATCCAATCAAAGTGTTTTCATGGAACCAGGCAGGTATTGAAGTCATATTGGTGTGAACTATTAGAGTAATATCACAATGATCCAGTCACAACAGTCCCATGAAACTCACTAAAGCAGCTGTTCATTGTTCAGTTATATGACTGGAGGTGTCAATTGTTGTGAAACCATTACCCCCGCAACTTATTTCTCTGTTATTATTCAGGTTTCGTTTTTCTGGAAGGGTAAATAATTGGTCTTCATTATCAACACTTAATAATCTTAAATGTGTGCTCAATGGACAACATGAAACTGTTACAATACAAAGAAAAGACTCTTGTATCTCTAGAAATATGTTCTTTTTTATATATATTGTTTTTTCATTTTTTAATGCAAAAAAAATGGCATGAAAGTATTAAATACACCAAGCCTGGGAAAAGGACTAACTGTTTTGTATTAGTCGTCTGTGTTATTTGACAACTTCCAGATCATTGCAAAAAAATTAATGGCAGCTTTGCATTTACTTTTTCAAATACTTTTAATAAATCGCCATGTGGCTCAATTTACTGCTGCATTAAACTCTGCTTATCCGCTGGAATTTGTTGATCATTTTTCAAAACAGTGAGTGAATATGATGATCACACATTTTACAGGATTATAAGATTTATGGTCAATACATTTTAATGCACTAGGCTTTATTTTACTGGTTAATAAATCAGTGTTTGTTCTCCTGTCTAGTAAATCTATGTATTACTTCTATTTCAGAGAAAGGATGAAATTAATGTGAATTAAAAAAAAAAAAGCTACAAATTGAGTTGGGAGCCAAAATCAGTTTTTAAAAAAATCAGTAAATTAAAAAAAAATCTGGCCCAACTAGAATTCACTATTTGACCTTATTTATCATTAAAAAAGTACAAATTAATTGGTTTGGGGAAAAATCCAGAAAGACGTGTACGAAAGATCATATCATATGATTTTTTTGTCATGTTTTCCCAAATTGTATGATTTTTTCAGATTTTTGCCCAAAAAAGTCCAAACTAGTTGAATTTTCAGGCTAATTTCAGTGCAGACCACAGAAATTTTCAAATAGGATAGGGACCTCTACCATTGACTGGTTGATATACAACCTTGGCAGGTCTGAGATGCCGGATTTTCAAATTCAGACTTTTTGCAGCCTTGAGGTTTAATAAATCCCGAAGAATTTGAGTTTTTTTTCCACCAAAAATTCGATTTTATAGTAAAATTTGGACTTTGATAAATAACCCCCTAAGTGTTTATGGTAATTATGGGCAACCTTCAGAGATATTGCTCATGACTCAGAAATGGTAAGTAAATTGTAGCCTAATGGAAGGGTAAATTCATGAATCACAGAAAGGCCTAAAGTAACCAGTGGTAACTATACAAGGTGAATGATGGAGAAAGGGTTAAACTACAGTATGTATGAAAGAGAGGAGCAAAAGCAGGGATTGAAACTCTAGAGTAGGGATCCCCAACCTTTTGAACCCATGAGCAACATTCATAAGTAAAAGGAGCTGGGGAGAAACACAAGCATGAAAAATGTTCTTGGATGCCAAATAAGTGCTGTGATTGGCCATTTGGTAGCCCCTATGTAGATTGTCAACCTTATTGACACTATGTTTGGCAGTCCATCTGGTTTTATAAAACCAAAACTTGCCTCCAAGCCTGGAATTCAAAAATAAGCACCTGCTTTGAGGCGACTGGGTGCAACATCCAAGAGGTTGGAGAGCTCACAAGCTACTGGTTGGGGATCACTGCTCTAGAGAGAGTGAGGAAGAGAGTTTTATGTGTAAACAGTATTATTTCTGTTCCAGTCAGTAGTTGGCACTACTAGGTAAAGGGCACCCTGAGGAGGTTCTACAGCAGGTTTTCCTCTCTGGCACTTAGAGGTAATTTCTCTAGAAATGCCATGTAAGGGAAAGCTACATGTGCCACTTTCTCGTTGGCTGAGAAGACCTGATGTTTACTCCCTCAGTAAGGTACCCAAAGTGAGTCAACAGATAGTAATTGGTTAGACTGGTGGTGCTCACTGAAGTTGGTAAGAGAAAGTGGTAGTGCCAGATAGTTTAGCAGCTGAAGTTTCCATGAGCAGTACCAATGAGGCCCTGGTGGTACCTTGCCAGACAGGGACCTAGTGAGAAGGGAAACTAGAATTAGATAGGGCATAGGACCTCCATCACAGGCTAATCTTGTGCCCGTAGTCTGTGTAGTACAAAGAACCTGACCTGAATAGAAGAAACTGTAAGGTAGGCAACAGGCAAGCCCAGAGGCCTGGGAATTCTTGTTCTGTTTATTGATAATAACATTGGGGTTTGTGTGACAATCATTATTGGAAAAGTGATGGTGGTGTGTACCCCAAAAGGTTTACTTTGACCAATAACTGCTAAAAGGTACTGAATGCCATGTTACAAACCAATAAGAAATGTCTCTGTAACAGAGTCACTGACTATAGTATTAAAATTCAACAATTGCAACCTGAGTTCTTCCCTGGGGTGGGGGGGGGGAGCTTGCAAGGTGATGAAGCCTAGATTGTTCTCTTGGGTCCCCCAGAAAGCCTAACCTAGTTTTAGGGAGCCCCTGACTGATGATTGACCAGAGCATGGCTTAAGCTACTTGTGAGTTGATCTAAAGAGCAGAAAAGTGCTCCCAGAAACCATTAAAAATAGAGAATTAATGTTAATTTCCAAAGTGCTCAGGGGCTACTTTAAATAAGTCAACAGAAATGTATATTTTGGGTTTAGATCCCCTCTGTGCCTTTTCTTTGCATTTTTCTTTTTTAGGAATTTAACAACTGTTCTGCAAATGGAGATGCTGCAAAGTTATTTTCTTTTAAAGACAAAGACATTACAAGTAAAAAATAATGCCCCTACAAATCCCTTTTTTAAATAAAGAATAATAGATATATACGTATACACAACAGAACTTTGACGAGACGTTAAATATTCATAGAGGTATTTGGGGAATGATACATGCGCGCATCCAAAATTTGTATAAAACTGTATATGATTATGCAAAATATGTGATTATAATGGATCCTCTGCAAGACAGAGAATGAAAAATGCGGTTATTGCTCTACGCTGGAAGAACAGCGAAAAAGTTATGGCTGCGAATATTTCCTTTACAATCTAATGAATATTTTTCAAGAGGATGAGTTTAAAAAAATGACGGCCTGAGATTGGTTTTTGAATTTGCAGCAAGTGAGTTACACCAGGGTCGGTACAATACTGATCATTAGAGAATTAGACAACAAAACGAACGGGAAACATTGGGAAGCACAGCAACCAATAAGAATGTGAGTGCTTTAGGCTTTCATTTCACAAAACAATATTATATACGGGTTAAGGCTTTTTTTTTAACTCAGGGATGATCAGCAAATAATTGCATTAAAGGGGAATTTCACCTGAAGTGAAATTCTACTATTTTAAAATGGGCTTTTATTTCTATCCTGCGTTTAACACCTTTTTGGAAATAGTCTGCTCACTGATACCTTGTACCTCACTTGGACTTGCCCATACTTGCTTCTGGTAGCTGTAACTCCTGCTTTTCTCTCAGGTGGGCCTTCGCTGTACTGGAGGAGAAAGGGTTAACCATACCAAATCCACACACAGAACTCAAGCTCTCAAATAAATTTGGCGCCAGTTTTTCTTAAAACAAAACCAAAAAAAACCTCTTTATTGAATGAAAGGTTCACAGTTCCTTGGACGGGGCTGAGCTGATGGAATAAGGTGGAAACCTTGTCTCAGAAGGCAGTGAGCGGCCAGTTTCAAGGGTCCACAAAAAGCCGCCACTTGTAACTTTAAGAGCTGAATTTTCAGGCTTTAATCTGGAAATTCGGCTGCACTAGTGCACAATGCACTAGCGATGCTGTCCCTTTTTGACCTGCTCCGACGCTGATTTTTAAGCGCTGAGCGGGGGGGTGCCTCAGGCATCAGCAGCCCCAGAATCGCTTAATCGTAAAGCTTACAGTGGTCCTTTACTCCAAGAAGTTGCTATTCCTGAACCAGCCACTTGAGTTCCTATACTGGTGTCATTGACACTGCAGGGTAAGTAACTTCCCGTTGGAGCCACTGGCTGCTCTACTATCTACCCTAATCCTACCTCTCACTCCTAGAGTGAGCTACTACAATTTTTTGTTTGCATTTACTCCACCTACCGAGAACTACCTCTGTACACACCCTCTTCTTTTCAACCATTCACTCTGTCTTAGAATACAACAATTAGCATTATAATTCGCCTCATTTTAATATAATCTTCCCTTTCGGCTGATTGTATGACACACAATCCAAATAATCTACACTCTGTGATCTAAGTCAAGGCCACTTTATGGCACTAGTGGGACCAGGGTGAAGATGCCATTGGTGGGCCACCACAGCTGCCCCAATATAGGACAATGAATGTAATAAGGAAATACAGAAACAAACTGTTCTTACTGAAGAAGACCAGACTGCCACTCTGAACAGTAATGGAAACATAATCTGTAATACCAGATTTTCACTAAAATGTATCTTTTAGCAACACTTAAAAAAAGGTGGGCCCTTGGCAATTTCCCCTTTTGCCCATTTAACAAAACTGCCCTGATCTAAGTGCCAGTTTTCAGGTTAAGTGTGTTTCACTGGTTTTCAAAGCATTATTAAACTGAAAACAACCCAGTATATAATGATCACAGGACAGGGACATATCAGCCTTGAGAAGCCAACAGAAACAGCAGCCATGTCATAACTACGTACATTTTGGTTCAATCCCCAGAAACCCCCACTTCTGCACGAGCTTGATGAACCCTCCTGTAACTGCCGGAATGAACTGCAAATACACAAAACACATTGGCGTAAATTCACTAAGCGCCGAACGCTAGCGTTAATTCGCTAGCGTTTGGCATTTTTCGTTACTGCGCAAATTCACTAACGAACGCTGGCGTAATTTGGCTAGTGTTACTTCGCACCCTTATGCCAGGCGAATTTTCGCTAGCGACATAACTACGCAAATTCACTAACTTGCGCAGTGTACTGAACGCTACCTTTTACGCTAGACTTCCTTCGCCACCTCAGACCTGGCGAAGCGCAATAGAGTAGATAGGGATTGTTTCAAAAAAAGTCCAAATTTTTTCTTTCGCGCCGTATACAAATGAACCATCGCTAGCGAAACTTCGCTTCGCTTGGCAAAATAACGCTAGCACAACTTCGAAAACTTATGCTACCCCTGTGCGCAACTTCGGATTTTAGTGAATTTGCGGAGCGCTGGTGAAAATACGCCTGGCGAAGTGTGGCGAAGTGCGGCGAATTTGCGCCTGGCGCAACTACGATTCTTAGTGGATTTGGGCCAGTGTTTTATTTTTTTCCAATATATAATGCTCTTCCATAGTCAAATCTCACATCAGGAGTGTTGTTTTTTTGTACAAAAAAACGGAGACAGCACAGTATGAATATGGATCATGTGTTGGATGTATTGTGACTATTGATCACACGGTCAGTGAGATTTGAGATTTTATTTTGTTTTGTGCTGTAGTTGAATCACGTTTTTGCCCTTGAAACTGTCATTGTGCAGTGGGACTAACTGATTAGGAATTTCGACCATTGATCTCTTGTGATTTCATTATAATTGTTTAGTCAGTGTTGTTAATTGTAAATGAGTTAGTGCACAATTCTCGGCACTAAGCAAACTGTGAATGGTTGTACAGGTATGGGATCCTTTATCGGCAAACCCGTTATCCAGAGAGCTCTGAATTACGGAAAGGCCGTCTCTCATGGAGATCCAAATCGAGGAAAGATTCCTTATCTGCAGCATTCTGGATAACAGGTCCCATACCTGTATTGCTTTTCAGTTCTGCATTTATGGTGTTTATTTGTCACTCATAAAACTTGCAATTTGTGCCTGACCACAAATTGCTGGTATTATTGCTATGAATTATTGTATTGCTGATTATTAGGGTGGTGGCACACGCTGCTACTTGGGGAGATTAGTTGCCCACCGACAAATCGCCTCTTCTTTGGGCGACTAATTTCCTTGAACTGCCTTTCCACCGGCTAGAATGCAAATCGCCAGCGGGATTTCACCCGGATCGCTTTGGCTTTCCAGAGTTTTCTCGGGCGACTTTCTGACAAAGAGTCCCAGCCCGGCGTCGATTAACATTCTAGCTGGCAGAAGTGACGTCATGACAAGCTGCAGGGAACGCCACGAGGAGAGGGAGAGATAAAAACTTTGCCGGCAAATATTCCTCCTTGTATTATATTGGCAACCTGCTAAGGACTTGCGGTTTATTTGTATTCTATATTTCATATAGAAATGTTTTTTAAAAGTATTTTATTATTAAACTGTATAACGCTATTGGATTTCTGTATTCCCTTATTAGAGCGTAGATGTACTTTATGAGGAGAATCCACAGCTGTGAAATACTACATACGATATCCCTATTCATGGTCTTGTAAGTAGGTATTTCTGCCAGATTGGTGGAGGCTGCGGGATTAATCAGGATTAATTAAACACTCAGGGGAGAGGAAGGTTCATTGAATAGAGTTTTGTATGTACACAGGGTGTCATTCAAATCTCATTGGAACTTATTACACTTTTATACTGTTGAGTAGAAGCCTCATTTGTATTAGCATTTTAGATTGTATGTATGCCGAGGTGTCCATCTTTGTAATGGGCAGGGTATTAGTATTTACAGAATGACGTTTATACACAAGTTAATAAAAGAAGGCTGGGCCAGAGCAACTTGTCCATTACATTTGGTCAGTGGGTACTGTAGGCATGTGTATGTGTATAAAAATAAAGCTACATATATAAACTATACATAGATACAGACATACTTATGAATATAACACTCAGTGAAGAAGGAAGCAGCAAAAGGGAAACAGTCCTGGATGTTTTTTCCCTGTTCCAGGCAGAATGGGGTCATTAATGCAGGAGGATTCCATGCTGATCATTCATCTATAAAGAGTAGGAAAGAATAGGAAACTCGTCTGAAACTCAGATTGCTGACAGAAGCTTTCTGCTTACGTCTAACTAAATATGGAATTTTGAGGAACAGGTCCGTGGTGTTTTGGGAAAAGCCTGACATGACCAATTTTTCCCTCCCACAAGCTCAGATCTTTAGCTATAAATAAGTGTGTCCCAGAAAACACTGCTATTTCAGCTACAGACCCGGGATATTCATCAGGAATATTCAGACTTGTAACTAAAAGAGCAGTTAAAGTTAATGATACAAACAGGACAGAATTGCTCATGGGACATAAAGTGCAGAGGTATATGGAACTGAGTGAGGATAAAAGTCCTAATGTCACCCCCAGACATCTCGTAAGGAGTTAAATATGAAACACCGTCATCAACATAATTACACTAAAACCACTGAATATTTTCTATCTTTAAAGCAACAGAACTGCTTCTCTCATATTAACTCTATGGCAGTGAAATCAGTTGCATTTGTGTTGCTTTGATTAATGCACTTGCCATTGTCTGACACAGGGTTGAACTAGACTAGAGGTCACGGTTATGGAACGCTCAACCCCTTCCCAAAAAAACACCCAATTTGGGGTGTCAGGTGCTGTACTGGAGGGCCCACAGCTGCCATGGAGCCATAACCCTGTACTAAAAAGAATTACCATTAGCACACTGTGTGACTTGTAGTTGTGCAAAAAGGTATATTTAGCCAATGAAGCCTACACTTGATAAAAAGGGTCTTGAGGGCCAGAAACGTTGCCTTATTTTGTATGTATTTGGGCTAAATAAACCTTTTTGCACAACTACAACTCACACAGTGTGATCAGTTTGGGATTCCTGTCTTCACCACCCCGAGGCCTCTTCATGCCACAGGGTCCTAGTGCCCAGCAACATCGCGCCACATGGGTCCTAGCGTCCGTCAATTTCGCGCACAACCCCCTGCAGAAGCGTGCACGATTTTGCTCAAGTGCTGGCGATTAGCACCTATTAGAATACGGCTCGGTGGCATGTCTTGGCACAAATCCGGGCCTGAGTCTGCTGCTGGTAATTCTTTTTGGTACAGGGTTGAACGAGGCTGGTGGGACACAGGAAAAAAAACAATTGGGACCCAAGACCCAGACCTGCTGAAAACTGAGGACACTCACCACCCTCCCTCGATGCAGTTGCAATAGGATAATAAGGCCCTAGAGTTGGCAGCACCGATTGGGCCCGAACCCTCCAGTCTGACCTTGGCCACATACCCCAAATCAGAGTTGGACTGGGATGCCAGGGGCCCACCAGAAAGCCTTAGACCTTGGGCCCACCAGAAAACCTAAGACTGTAAGCCCACCACCTTAGACAGTGGACCTTTCCAAACTGTTATTCCTCCTCTACTCACTCAACCTCTTTATTCTCCTAGTCTTTTATATATACTTACAATATTCTCCCATTATTAAGCATTTTTCCCCATAAAGAAATTTGGAATGACCATGAAATAGGCCAAATGTTTAGAAATAAGAGGGGCCACCTACACCTGGGCCCACCGGGAGTTTTCCTGGTATCCTGGTGGGCCAGTCCGACACTGCCCTAAATCCATCTTAAATTCTAACAACCTCAACTTTGCATTTATTATTTTCCTTTTGCCCCCACCCAGCTTCTATAAGATCATTATATTCCCTACACTCAGCACATTTCACGAGCCCCGTCTTTCCCTGATCTTTGGTAACCGTCCTTATTTAGGACAAGGACATTTAATTGACTGGGGGAGTCAATATGTTAGGGCCCCCCATTGATTTGATTTACTATTTTCTTTGTGTCCCGGCGCTCCCCTTTGGCAAATAATAAAATGTTACTTTCTAGAGTCAAGCAAGTCCACAGTAGAAGATTGCAAAGTCTGCAATTATTTAGGTAAGAAGATGCAGTGGAAAGATACTTGTGGTGTTTATACAAATGGCCTGCAGGTGTCACTGTGCACATGACTTATACTGTGTATATACATAGTACTATCAATACTGATTAAGAGTGATAGAGTTGGAAGTTACTGAAGTGCAATGGCTGCATGAGTCTGCTAATAAAGTTATACTCTACTCATCCTCGGCTACTAAAACATAACAGTTCCCCTGCTCAGTGAATGTTTATTCAGAATAGAAAAGTGAATTCACTAATGTATTCCTAATGGATTGTCACCACCCTCAAGCAGTGAACTTTCTAATGGGGATCTTTTGGAATGGGGCACAGGTTGCAGTGGTTGGAGGAAATGTCAGGTTTAAAGAAATTCATATTCATCTTAAAAGGGATGGGCAGGATAACTCTTTCATCAATTATATTATAGCCCCTCACACCCCTGCCCCCAGCCAATGTGCTTCTACATGGAGTAAAGTTACATTTCCCAAAATAAAACACTTGTACTTGATAGTTATTAAACTGCATGAATCCATATTGGTGGCTAAACAGTCCTATTGGGATTATTTCATGTTTAAATGATTTATTTAGTATGTTTAGGGGAATATTTATTAAAGGGGTTGCAAATAAATTTGCGGTGAATTCCCGCGCTTCACTGCCGGCAGAAAAGAAATTCTCAAAAATTTGGCAGTTAAAAATCCACAGCGTCAAAAAAATTGGGCGTGTTCGTCGCGCGCATAAAAATTGTTGCACGTCAAAATTATTCGGAAGCCCATTTCATCATTTTTGTGAATTTCGTGGAAAATTTGGTAATTTTTCAGCAAAGTGAAATGGGACTAATTTGTCTATCACTATTGCTCACCTTTAAATTAACTGTTAGTATGATGTAGAAGAGACTGATATTCTGAGACAATTAGCATTTGGTTTTCATTTTTCATTATTTGTGTTTTTTGAGTTATTTTTATTCAGAAATTCTCCAGTTTGCAATTTCAGCCCTCTGGTTGCTAAGGTCCAAATTATGTAGCAGCCATGCATTGATTTGAATAAGAGACTGGAATATGAATAGGAGAGGCCTGAATAGAAAGACGAGGAATAAAAAGTAGCAGTAACAATAAATGTGTAGCCTTACAGAGTATTTGTTTTTAGATGGCGTCAGCAACTCCCATTTGAAAGCTGGAAAGAGTCAGAAGAAAAAGGCAAATAAATTAAACACTTAAAAAAAAGTAAAAACTGAGGCCAATTGAAAAGTTACTTAGCATTAGCCGTTCTATTACATACAAAAAGTTATCTTAAAGGTGACCCACCCCTTTAAAGTCTGAATTCCAAAAACCTGAAAAATACTATAAAATCTGAAAAAAAAACCCTCGAATCTTTCGGAATTTATTCAACCCCTGAGGGTGTTAAAAGTCTGAATAAAAAAAGTACTCCTGCCGAGTTCATGTAGAAGTCAATGGGAGAAGTCGCTAAGATCGGCGCTGGGTTTCGTGCAATAATCCGAAAAATTTAATAGAGTTTTTTCCCGCACAGGAAATTTTTTTTAGAAAAATTCATTGATAAATAAAGGGAAAAATCTGTGCGGATTTAGTCGGACTATTTAACTGAAAATTATCAGAAATATTTGGATTTTGATAAAAAGAACCCAACCCCCCTTGTATGGAAAAAAAAAATCCCTGATCAGGAAACCATCAAGGTCTCAAGCCTTCCAGATAATAGATCACATATATAGTGAATGAAGTAGCCCCTCTTGTTAAATATAAGGATATTATAAGTCACAGAGGAGTTTCATGACCATATAAAAGTACGAGGCTGAAGGCCGAGTGTTTTTATACAGGTCATGGAACTCCGAGGTGACTTCTAATATCCTTATATTTTGCAACTGGGGTACTTTATTTATTATAATACACAAGTTTCAGTGAGTCATGTGACAGAAATGACATCAGAACTCACCGTTTATAACTGATGACATCAGAACTCACCGTTTATAAGGATATAATTTACAAGATATTCATGGCTTTTGTGTATTATATATATATATATATTCAGTACATACAGACACAATAGCACAATATGTTATTTGCAACTTTCCTGTAAATATCTGACAGTTTCCCATTCTCTCTCATCTCTGGACATCTGAGCAGAAACAAGTGCCAGCTTTATGGCCCAGACTATTTTGAGACTCCTGCATGAAGCAATTGAGTAAAGCAAGAGTTCTCCTCAGAGCTGGGGGATATGAAAAACCCAATGAATCATTTAGAAATTCGAATATTTCAGTGCAAAAAAAAAAAAGACTATAATACAGTGTAACCTGCTGTTATCCATTGTGTACAACTCCCTGGCCTGTACTTCTTTTCAATGACAATTTAAGCATTTTCTTGGGCAATACAATCGTTTTAGCAGCCCAATTCTTAGCTAAAATAATAAAGACAAATTGCCAGTAGATGTCACTATGTATCACTAACTCATGGCAACTTAACTATACAGTGGGCACATGTGTAGGGCAAAATAAACATTGTATTTGCTGTTTTGAAGGTTTCCCAGGCTTGTGTAGTGCTGCTACATATTCCTCCATTGTAACTTCAATTTAGCGCTGTATGCATGACTTCGCTTTGCTTGGCGAATCAACGCTAGCGCAACTTCGCAACCTTACGCTTCCCCTGAGCGCAACTACGAATCTTAGTGAATTTGCCCCCAAGAGCCTGCCTTTTGGACCACTAGAACATTAGCCTAGTCCTGTCCCTACTGGCAATGCCTTACCTTGTGCACTTTTTCATCTCCAATTTGTACCTGTATGTTATCCTCCCATCCACTTAGACTGTAAGCTCTACGGGGCAGGAACCTCCTTCCCACTATGTCTCTTACCACATAGCACTTGAGCTCTTTGTCCTTCAAATAAATATATTTATTATGTGATTTGTCTCCCCTATGTATACCTTTATATATATTGTACTTTCATGCACTGTACAGCACTGCGGCTCCTTAACAGCGCTTTACAAATAAAGTTATACATACATACATACATACCTACATACATACATACATACCTACATACATACATACATACATACATACCTACATACATACATACATACATACATACCTACATACATACAGTACATACCTACCTACATACATACATACATGCATACCTACATACACACATACATACATACATACCTACCTACATACATACATACATGCATACCTACATACATACACACATACATACATACCTACATACATACATACATACATACCTACCTACATACATACATACATACATTCATACATACATACCTACATCCACACATACATAAATACATACATACACACCTACATACATACATACATACATACCTACATACATACATACATACATACATTCATACATACATACCTACATACATACATACATACATACATACATACCTACATCCACACATACATACATACATAAATACATACACACCTACATACATACATACATACATACATACATACACACCTACATACATACATACATACATACATGCCTACATACATACATACATACATACCTACATACACACATACATACATACATACATACCTACATACACACATACATACATACATACATACACACCTACATACATACATACATACATACATACCTACATACATACATACATACATACATATGCCTCATTGGACTGTACATGTAATGGCTCAGTATAAGCCCACAGTATAGAAGGAGGATAATATGAAGTCTGCTCTTTTACACATAATTAAACCTTGTTAATAAAATAAAAAGTAAGAGAGAGGACGATAGAAATGTTCTATTCGCTTCTCTAGTGGCCCCATTGTTTCATCAAAAGACGGATTTTGCTCTTAATTAGCCAACAGGCCACTAGGGATGTTTCGGAGTCGGGTGTGAAAGAGCCTCAAGCAGGATCAGATCAATCTGAATAAAAAAAATGGCGACTGGGGAATAATTGGAATCTTCGGAGAACGCGCGGGCTGTTTATATCAGTGACAATATGTTCGAGTGTAATAAGAGAGCCGACTTCATTGTGTTTTCTCTCTGGCACATTTCAGACTGAAGCCAAGTGGAGTTATAAATAACCAACCCAAACTGTTGTTTTTGTTATTTTGTCTCTTGGTCCTTGAACACAAAAATTCCCATCGGTGCTATTAGTAAATCCCGTATCTTTCATAATCATCTTCCAATTATTCCACCGTTGTCGTCTGCTTCGTTCGTCGCTATTATTGGGAAGAAGATTTTTTTTGTTTTTTTAAAGGTGCAAAACTAATTAAAGCGCTGACCTATAGGGTGTGAAATCCGAGCTAAGAAAAGCGCAGCACATATGGCACAAGCCCAGGGTGGGGTCGCTTGTTAATTAAATGAGTAAATTGCTTTTCATTTCCCATTGCCATTAATTGGTCCGTACAGGTTCTGTTATTCCTTTACTTCATCACAATCGTTATCTGATGATGCATTTCTGCTCTCAGAAGGGCCGGAACTAGGGGTAGGCACAAAGAATGGGGGGCATCAATCTGTTATTTACCCCTACCCACCCCGTCTCATGTGCTCCATCATTTGCGCTTATACATGCGTGTGCCGGGGTGGGACATCCAGAAATGCATCATCAGATAACAATTGCGATGCCTGGCCTGACATTGAGTTTCGTCATTCTATCCTGAAAAATACGGAATATCTAAGAAAGAGATGATTATCAGACCTGCTCCATTGCAAAGTGTTTAATATTTATGGGGGAAATGTAATAAAAGTTGCAAAAATTGCACAAATAAGAATTTGACAGTATAATATTCTTCGTTAGGCTGTTACAGCTGTGCAAATTTTAATTGTGCATTGCACACTTTTAAAGGGGAACCGTCACTCGAAAAAATTATTCAAAATCAGATTTTATCTCTTTAATCAAGCAAAATGAACTTTAATTACACTATATAAATGATTTGAATCTTGTTTCCTTCAGTCTGGGAATTCATAATTATAACAAACAGGCAGCAGCCATTTTGTGGGACCCTGTTATTAAGACAAGTCAGAATCTTGTTTGTGCACCAGAATGGGGGACCTGATGTCCATCCCCATGTCCTGGTTACACAATTAAATGGTGAAGAGATTGGGGGGAATGTGGGGAGAGCAGTGACATGTAGGAAGTGCTGAATGGAAAGTGAAAGTAATTGCCTAAGGCATAGAGGAGGGGCGGGCAATATTTGATTGACAGCTGAGATTTTAAAAATAGTTTACAACAGCTATGAATGCTTTAATAAAAAAAAATTATTTTGATTTCATGTTTAATTTGAAAAGGGCTTTTATTATACAGATTTGTGTGTCTGGATGACAGGTCCCCTTTAAGACATGCTTGCAGGTGGCATAATTGTTTGGAGCAAACATGGGGCTCATTTATCAACATTGGGCAAATTTGCTCATGGGCAGTTACCTGTAGCAACCAATCATCATCATCATCATCATCATTTATTTATATAGCGATGTCAAGATACGCAGTGCTTTACTGCAGTTATAGCAAACAGGGAATAAATGGTGGATAACAGACAAGGATTACAGAGTACAATAGGGTTTACAAACTAAAAGGTTAGGGTACAATTGAGACATTAGGATTGTATAAACAATTTGTCATTTTTGATACAGCAATGATTAATTAAGGTACATCGAATAAGCCTCTTTAAACAGATGGGTCTTTAAGGAGCGCTTGAAAGTTTGGAAGGAAGGGGAAAGTCTGACAGCTTGTGGCAGAGAGTTCCAGAGAAAAGCAGAAGCCTGAGAGAAGTCTTGTAGGTGAGAATGGGCAGAAGTGATCAGAGGAGAAGTGAGGGAAGATCAGAAGCAGAGCGTAGGTTTCGTGAAGGAGAGTATTTGGAGATTAGAGATGAAATATAGGGAGGGGTTTCTTTATTAAGGGCCTTAAATGTGAGTGTAAGTAATTTGAATTTGATTCTAGAAGAGATTGGGAGCCAGTGAAGGGACATACATATGGGAGCAGCTGATGTTGAGCGGTGAGATAGATGAATGAGTCTAGCGGCCGCGTTTAGAACAGATTGGAGTTGTGAAAGGTGACTTGTTGGAATAACTGTGAGGAGTAAGTTGCAGTAATCAAGGCGGGAGATGATGAGAGACTGAATCAGTGTTTTAGTTGATTCTGAACTGAGATAGGGTCGTATTCGAGCAATGTTGCGCAGTTGAATACGGCAAGATTTTGCAAGTGTTTGAATGTGTGGTGAAAAAGACAGATGAGAGTCTAAGATGACTCCTAGGCAGCCTGTGTGGTGGAATGAAAAGTGGTGTTGTTTACGGTGAGTGATATCTGAGGGACAGGGGAAGATCTTGGAGGAAATATAATGAGTTCTGTTTTAGAAAGGTTCAGTTTCAGGTGGCGCTGTGACATCCAGGAGGAGACAGCAGAGAGACAGTCTGTGACTTGGGAAAGGACAGAGTTAGAAAGATCAGGAGTAGACAAGTAGAGTTGGGTGTCATCAGCATAAAGGTGATACTGAAGTCCAAATGACTGAATGAGTTTTCCTAGTGAAGTTGTATAGAGCGAGAACAGCAGGGGACCAAGAACAGAGCCTTGAGGAACTCCAACAGAGAGTGGGAAAGTAGTAGAAGTAGAGTTAGAGAAGGAAACTTTAAAGGAACGGTCAGACAGATAAGATCAGTGTCCCGAATGCCAGATGAGTGTAGAATGTCAAGGAGGAGTGTGTGGTCAAATGTATCAAAGGCTGCAGAGAGATCTAGAAGGATTAGAATGGAATAGTGACCTTTAGACTTTGCCAATAGAAGATCATTGGTTACTTTGGTGAGTGCAGTTTCAGTCGAGTGTGATGGGTGGAAGCCAGATTGCAAGGGGTCGAGGAGGGAGTTGTGAGTGAGATGCTGGATCAGGCGTTTGTAAACAAGCCTTTCTAGTAATTTGGATGCGAATGGAAGAAGGGAGACCGGTCGATAGTTAGTGGGAGAGCTGGGATCAAGGGAAGGTTTTCTGAGGATAGGAGTGATTAGTGCTTGTTTGTATAAACAAAGCTAAACAATCAGTGATTAGCTTTTTAAAGCCAGCTGCAAATAGAACAATGTAGGCAGCAATCTAATTGGTTGCCATGGGTTACTGCCCATGGGCAAATTGGCCCACTGTTGATAAATGACCCCCAATGACTTTTTCAACAAGATACACAAATGATAAAATGTGTGCACAGGAAACCTCCGAATTACGGCGTCCCATAGACTCCATTATAATGAAATAATCCAAATTTTTAAAAACGATTTCCTTTTTCTGTGTAATAATAAAACAGTCGCTTGTACTTGATCCCAACTAAGATATAATTAATCCTTATTGGAAGCAAAAACAGCCTATTGGGTTTATTTCATGTTTATATGATTTTCTAGTAGACTTAGGGGGTTATTTACTAAACTCTGAATGCAAAAATCACAAAAAAAGTTGTGATTTTTTTTTAAATAAAATCAGACTTTTAAAAAATCATGGATTTTTCAGAAATTAATTGAAACCCCGAGGATGGAAAAGTCTGAATCAGAAAATCCGGCATCTCGGAGCTGTGGCGGTTGCATATAAATCAATCAGAGAAGTCCCATTGATTTTTTTGATGTGCGCTGGGTTTTCGTGCAATACCCCGAAGTTTTCAGGCAAAAATCTGAGTTTTCAGAGTGAAAAATCCGAAAAAATCGTTAAAATCAGATTTTTTCCTGCAAAACAAATTTTTGGGAAAATGTAATTATAAATAAGCGTAAAAAACCCAAGCGGATTTGATCGGAGTTTGTAGTAGAAAATATTGAGATAAATTCGGACTTTGATAAATAAACCCCTACATAAAGATCCTTTATCCGGAAATACCCAGGTCCCAAGCATTCTGGATATCAGATCCTATACCTGTATGTTTGAACTGAGGCAAACATTTTCGCATTTCGAATAGTTTCTCCGTTATCGATTACAAAGTTCTGCACTCACTTTGGCAAACAAATAAAAACACCCCTGTGTTATGGATATAAATATAATCACAACCCTGATGAAGGCTCACATGTGGGGTGGTAACATTGGTTCTTATGCGCTAATAATAAATAAACTTTAGCCATAAGTAACGCCATTGATTTGCTCGCTATACAGTATGTTTTTATTCTTCTTTATCATTACCTTTCTCATGTAATTGCCAGTAAATTCAGTCTGTGCCCCAGTGCTGCCCTGATTGTCCCAGTGTGGCCCCCCGATTGCATCAAACCCCCCACTTGTCTCCTTAGCTCGACTCAGAACCCCTTCCCCCTGGTACCTACTTCTTGCCCTTTTAATTAGCAAATGCACTTGTTATGCTACATTTAAAGGAGAACTAAACCCTAAAAATGATTATGACTTTAAATGCCATATTTGATATACTGAATTTATTGAACACTTTCACAGGTGTTTCCCATGTTGGACTTTCTTAGAAGTGTCAGTGACCCGCACATGCTCAGTGGGCTCTGACTGGCTGTTGAGAAGCTAAGCTTAGGGCTCGTCACTAATTATCCAGCAGAAAATGAGCTTCCCTGGCTGTAATATAAGTTGATGCTACAGGTTTGCTGATTATTCAGTTCTGATGCTAATTGCACTGGTTTCTGTGCTGCCATGTAGTAATTATGTGTATTAATTACTAATCAGCCTTATAGTGTGACATTTCTATTAATTGGCGGTTATTTATCAAAGTCTGAATTTCTCAATATTTTCTGAAAAAAACTCAGACCAAATCTGCACAGGTTTTTGGGGCTTATTAATTAATACACTTTCCCGGACATTTTGTTTGCAGGAAAAAATCCAAAAAATGTTAACGATTTTTTCAGATTTTTCCCCCTAAAACTCAGAACTTTGCCTGAAAACTCAGAAAACTTTGGGGTATTGCCAAAAACCCAGCGCACGTCAAAAAATCATTGGGGCTTCTCACTTATATGCACCTTGTAATTGGCAACGGAGAAACTATTCGAAATGCAAAAACGTATGCCTCGGTTCAAACATACAGGTATGGGACCTGTTATCCAGAATGCTTGGGACCTGGGTATTTCCAGATAATGGATCTTTATGTAATTTGGATCATTATACATTAAGGGGGTTATTTATCAAAGTCTGAATTTATCTCAAGATTTTCTACTACAAACTCCAATCAAATCCGCTTGGGTTTTTTACGCTTATTTATTATAAAATTTTCCCGAAAATTTGTTTTGCGGGTAAAAAAATCAGATTTTCACGTTTTTTCCGATTTTTCAACCAAAAACACCGATTTTTATCAAACACCGATTTTTATCAAAGTCTGAATTTCTCAATATTTTCTGAAAAAAACTCAGACCAAATCTGCACAGGTTTTTGGGGCTTATTAATTAATACACTTTCCCGGACATTTTGTTTGCAGGAAAAAATTTAAAAAACCCCAATTTTAACGATTTTTTCAGATTTTTCCCCCTAAAACTCAGAAAATCCGCTTGGGTTTTTTACGCTTATTTATTATTAAATTTTCCCGAAAATTTGTTTTGCGGGAAAAAAATCAGATTTTCACGTTTTTTTCAGATTTTTCAACCAAATACACAGATTTTTGCCCGAAAACTCCGGGAAAACTTTGGGGTATTGCCAAAAACCCATATGCAACCTCAACAGGTCTGAGATGCCGGATTTTCAGATTTAGACTTTTCCATCCTCGGGGTTTAATAAATTCTGAAAAATTCTTGATTTTTTAAAAGTCAAATTTTATAAAAAAAAAAAAACCACAAATTTTTCGTGATTTTTTTCATTCGGATGTTTAGTAAATAATCCCCTATGTGTACTGTATATTGTGAGTGGGTCCCTAAGCTCAGTAAGTGACAGCAGCACAGAGCATGTGAATCAGTGAATCAGCAGAAAAGAAGATGGGGAGCTACTGGGGCATCTTTGGAGACACAGATCTTTACTGCTAAAGGGCTGTGGTTGCCTTGGGCCGGTACAGAAGCACAAAACATCATGTACAACATTTCTAGCTCCATCTTTAGTTAGGCTTTAGTTCTCCTTTAACATTTTGATTCATGAAAACTGTAAAATACATGAATACTTTTTACGCCGAGGACAATGATTTCATTGTTACTGAACATCATTTCCTATTTGCGTTTCGGTGATACGCAGTATTTGCAGCCTCCCTTGGCAACACAGAGTGCAAGAGGCAATACGATTTTGTGAGCTACTGTATAAATCATTCTAACAAGGTTTATATTTTAAAAAGCCTCTTGAAGGATAAAGATCAATTGAAGGTTATACCTAAGTGGTTCTGTAAAGCAAATTCAGATGAAAAATTTCGAAGCTTCTCTGGCTTTAAACCAACCGCTCATTATTCACGAGGAAGAAGAAAAAAAAGGGGAGATGAAAGTGATGGGTCTGTACTGGAAAAGGGGCAGAGGTTGACTCTCGGCGGAACTTTATTATTGATATTTTCTCCTTCCCAGCAGCTTATTTGCAAATCCCCTTCCCATGATGAGCCTGTTGCTTTTCCTCTAGTTCCTTTGTTTGGAAAAGTTAAATAAACCTTGGATTTAATCTTATTTTTAAACCTGACTGGGATTAGTAAAGAGAAATGAGCTGGTTTAATACAGAAATTAGTGATGGGCAAATTTGTCCCGTTTCGATTCGCTGAGAAAATTGCGTAACGGGCAGAAAATTTGTGAAAAGCGAATTTTGACTCCAGCATCAATTTGTGGGGGGTCCAAATGAACGCTGCTGACAATTCTGACGCCGCAGACATTTGACGTGCATTAAAGTAAATTGGCTTCTGTTTAAATGTCACCGGCATCAAAATTGTCGGAATTGTCGCCGGCGTCAAACCAACATTCGCCCGTGAATTTTGGCGGCATTTTTGTGAATTTATTTGGCGGGGGCGAAACGCCCGAAATTTGCCGCGAATTCTTGCCTGGCGAATAAATTTGCCCATCACTAACAGAAATTCCAAACCCGTTGCTTGTGATTAACACTGGCATTGGGTAGCGGAGGGTTTTAAATGTTAGCACAGTTATTAACACAGTCATTAATAGTGATGGGCGAATTTATTCGCCAGGTGCGAATTCGCGGCAAATTTGCGTGATTCGGCGGCAGCGAATAAATTCGTGAATCTAAAAAACGGGCGCCGGCGTCAAAAACGGGCGCCGGCGTCGAAAACGAGATGCCGGTGCAGTTTCGCTAATTTTTCGCCGTTTCGCAAATTTCGCGCGAAATTTGCGAATTTTCTGGCGAAACGGCCCAAATTCGCCCATCACTAGTCATTAACAAAGTTATTAGTAGTTATTAACACTTATCGGACTGATAGGGAAATGTTTAACGAATTGACACATTTATCAAAGCAGTTTAGTGCGTGGAGCAGTCGGACACCATTCAATGAGGTGTTAAGGGCAGGGCTGAGCTCTCACGAGAATCCGAATATTTAATTCCCAACGCATAAAGCAAGTGGGAATAAGGATTAGGAAAACCCCAGCGTGAAAAGGGAGATTGTTGGAGACGTTTGTTTTTTTTTGTTTTTATTTGCTGTCGTGTTAATTTTATCATTGTTTACTGTGAAAATCAAAAAAAATATTTCAGATTTTTTTTTTTTTACTGGTAACCATTGGGCCTTTGGTGTAATAAATGGAAATCGAAGGATAATAGGGCTCATTTGTGAACTGAGACGCAGCATGCAAAGTGTGAAGAAATGCAGCAATGGGGCAGAGTTTGGGTACTGGATGTTCATTTACCCTTCACTAGTGGGGCCTCCCCAATAATGGAACTAGTAGTTGCCTGTCCCTTCTCCAGACATGACTTTTATGCCTGCGAGACCATCCAGCGGCCCGAGGGGGTGCAGGCCCAGGTGCAAATGCCACACCCCAATAGTTGTGCCCCTCCTGCCCTGTACCTTGCGTATCATTTCGGCATTGAATCTAAAGAGCAGCAGGAGGAACACTCTGCCCTGTCCTTACAATCTGCCCAAATGCAGCCATTGAGGAGAAGAATAGCAGATACAATACCTTGTTTGATACTTACTGACTCAGCTCAGTGGTTTTTGAAGTTTTTTTTATTCAGTCACCACTTTTGAGGTCCAACAATCAATCTTCGCTCATCACGTGATTATTAATATATAAAAAACATTTTTGTGTAAGTCATTTAATCATAATTTGTAGAATATCAATTCCAGTGAAAATCCTTTAGCTCACTTGTTGTTCTAATCGACCTTCACATTTGGCTTCTAGTAGAGCAGAGAGGCTTTTTCCCCCAGAGCTCACCCCGACTTACCTTCAGTCTGCACCTGTCTGCTGGAGGGGTGTCAGCCCTACATCTTGGAAATGACTCCTCTACCACTTTGTCCAAAACGCCCAGGGGGAGGGAACCAGGAACTGGCCAATGACAGGGCTATGACAGAGGTAGGAACCTGGAGGAGTTTAAATAGATACTGTCAGTAGAAAAAAAATGTTTTTTTTCAAAACACCAGTTAATAGTGCTGCTCCAGCTGAATTCTGCACTGAAATCCATTTCTCAAAAGAGCAAACTGATTTTTTTTATATTTAATTTTGAAATCTGACATGGGGCTAGACATATTGTCAATTTCCCAGCTGCCCCCAGTCATGTGCTCTGATAAACTTCAGTCACTCTTTACTGCTGTACTGCAAGTTGGAGTGATATCATCCCCTACCAGCAGCCTAACAACAGAACAATGGGAAGGTAACCAGATAGCAGCTCCCTAACACAAGATAACAGCTGCCTGGTAGATCTAAGAACAACACTCAATAGTAAAATCCAGGTCCCACTGAGACACATTCAGTTACATTGAGTAGGAGAAACAACAGGCTGCCAGAAAGCAGTTCCATCCTAAAGTGCTGGCTCTTTCTGAAATCACATGACCAGGCAAAATGAGCTGAGATGCACCTACACACCAATATTACAACTAAATACACTTGCTGCTTCAGGAATGACATTTTATATTGTACAGTCAATTATTTGCAGTGTCATTTAGAAATAAAAAGTACACCATAAAAATCATGACAGAATCCCTTTAACATAGGAATTGTGGATGTTGTAGTTATTTGTGTAGCCTGAAGGAAGAAAGAAGTGCCGGGGTCAGGCAGACTGGTAATCGGTAGGTTCTGGCAAATACCAGAGGGGCTGCTATAAAAAGTCTTTGGGCAGGTTTGAGCCTCTATGTACCTGAAATTACTGGGCCTATTTTGAATCTCAGTGCAGACCTGACAGGGGGTGTCTCTTTTTACCTTGCAAATGAATGTGTCGGTTTTCATGTTGAGTCACATTACACTAGGAAGCCTCTTTATCAAAATACAGATTTGTGTAATTTCAGAGAACAAAAAGTTCAAATTTTAGATGGGACAGCTCCCATTGACTTCTTAGATTGACTTTTAGATGGTATTTTTAAGGTTTTCATGTTTTTTTTCAACTTCGGAAATTTTTGTTTTTTTTAAACCATTATTCTAATTAATGATTTTTTTGTAAAAAAAAACGGGGAAAAAATGTGAAGTAAATTAATTTTGCTAAACAACCCCCTTAGACTAAATACTGTGGATGCTTCAAGCCAAACCACCGATAAGGACCCTTGGATACCCCTGAGTAACATCTTTGTGTATTGATAAGAATTAAAAGAACTTTCGAGGCAAATTTACATATATATATATTTACTTAAAGCAAACTGAAATAAATAAATACTCATATTTGTCAGCTACTTTATAAAACTAACTGTTGATGGTTTACTAAAAAAAATTTTTTATAAATAGATTGCAACCGATAAATATCCATAAAAATCTTCCATTTCACCGTATTGTTGCTGAACCAAAAAAGATGTTTTGTAAAACTGTGCCTTGAAGAAATGAAAAAGAAAAGGGGAATATTTTTTGTTTTATGAAATGTTCACTAATGGACTGAAATTATTTATTGCTTTCAACTAATTTATGGGTACTTTGCCAAGAAATCCATGAGCAGAATTCAAATTTATCTTACTGGAAGATACGCTCATTGTTTCTCATAAAATGAAATTCTTTAACCATTTTGATAAAAGTACAGTTTCAAGTCAGGTCTTTGCCAAATAGAGCACAAAATGTCCAAAATATTTAAATTCACAATTTTTAAAGTTTTATCAAAATGCTGTACACAATGGATTCCATAGTACAGTACAATTTTAGATCCCCAATTTTCCATTATATTATTTTCTATTATAGTTAGTTAGTTAAATTGTTAAATTGGGTTGAAAAAAGACAAAGTCCATCAAGTTCAACCCCTCCAAATGAAAACCCAGCATCCATACATACACCCCTCTACTTTTAATTAAATTCTTTATACCCATACCTATACTAACTATAGAGCTTAGTATCACAATAGCCTTTGTATTATGTCTGTCCAAGAAATCATCCAAGCCATTCTTAAAGGCATTAACTGAATCAGCCATCACAACATCACCCGGCAGTGCATTCCACAACCTCACTGTCCTGACTGTGAAGAACCCTCTACGTTGCTTCAAATGAAAGTTCTTTTCTTCTAGTCTAAACGGGTGGCCTCTGGTACGGTGATCCACTTTATGGGTAAAAAGGTCCCCTGCTATTTGTCTATAATGTCCTCTAATGTACTTGTAAAGTCTAATCATGTCCCCTCGCAAGCGCCTTTTTTCCAGAGAAAACAACCCCAACCTTGACAGTCTCCCCTCATAATTTAACTCTTCCCTCCCTCTAACCAATTTAGTTGCACTTAGTCTCTGCACTCTCTCCAGCTCATTTATATCCCTCTTAAGGACTGGAGTCCAAAACTGCCCCCATACTCCAGATGAGGCCTCACCAGGGACCTATAAAGAGACACAATTATGTTTCATCCCTTGAGTTAATGCCCTTTTTTATGCAAGACAGAACTTTATTTGCTTTAGTAGCCACAGAATGACACTGCCCAGAATTAGACAACGTGTTATCTACAAAGACCCCTAGATCCTTTTCATTTAAGGAAACTCCCAACACACTGCCATTTAGTGTAGAACTTGCATTTATATTATTTTTGCCAAAGTGCATAACCTGCATTTATCAACATTGAAGCTCATTTTCCAGTTTGCTGCCCAGTTTTCCAGTTTAGACAAATCACTGTGCAAAGTGGCAGCATCCTGCATGGAACCTATAGTTCTGCACAATTTAGTCTCATCTGCACAAATAGAAACAGTACTTTCAATGGCCACCTCCAGGTCATTAATAAACAAGTTGAAAAGCAAGGGACCTAGTACAGAGCCCTGCGGTACTCCACTAACAACACTGGTCCAATTAGAAAATGTTCCATTTACCAGCACTCTTTGTAGTCTATCTTTTAGCCAGTTCTCTATCCAGGTACAAATACTATGTTCCAGGCCAACATTCCTTCATTTAACCAGTAACATTTTGTGTGGCACTGTATCAAATGCTTTAGCAAAATCTAAGTAAATCACATCCACTGCCATCCCAGAAATGGATTATGTTCCTTGTCTTATCCGGTGGTGTAACTATAGAAAAAGGGGAGCAGGGGATCTGTATCTCTATAATTATATGCCTCACCTTGTAGAGATATGATCAATACAGGTATGGGACCTGTTATCCAGAATGCTTGGGACCTGGGGTTTTCCAGATAACGGATCTTTCTGTAATATGAGTCTTCATGCCTTAAGTCTACTAGAAAATCATTTAAACATGAAATAAAGCCAATAGGCTGGTTTTGCTTCCAATAAGGATTAATTATATCTTAGTTGGGATCAAGTACAAGCGACTGTTTTATTATTACACAGAAAAAAGAAATCATTTTTAAAAATTTGGATTATTTGGATAAAATGGAGTCTATGGGAGACAGCCATTCCGTAATTCAGTGTTTTCTGGATATCGGGATTCCGGATAAGGGATCCTATACCTGTACTATCCCTATAATATAAATGGAGCCTTGTAAAGGGACCAAAGGAGTATCAACATGGAACTTATCATCTTCAGTTTCACTTGTATAAGGTCTTTATATGGAGCAGGAATAAACAGAGTGCTTAGGGTTGTATCATAGGACATAAACGGGGGCATGTAATAAAAATCGCTAACGGAAAACCTATTCGCAATGCGAAAAGTTATGCCTGTGCGAATTTAATATAGCTATTGCGAGCCCGGAAACTGTTTAGCGACCACTTCCGACAGTGAAAGACCGTTTGCGAATTTTATAGTTTGCGCCAATGCGCAGTCAATGTAATAAAACTTCTTACTGAAAAAGACGTTATGTTTGCTCCAAAAGATTACGACACCTTCAAGCACTTCTTATGAGTGCGCAATTAAAATTCGCAATGCAATAACAGTTTAAGGAACAATATTACATTGCGAGATGTGGATTTTTAGTCTTATTGGAGCGAATTGTTTTACTCTTTGCGACTTTTATTACATTCCCCTGAAAGGGTCATTTACATTGACCCCAGACACAAGTACAAAAGTACACCCCTTAGAGCTTATTTAAAAAGGTCTGTCCTTCCAGCCTGCCCTATAGTAAGGGGGTTATTTATCAAAGTCTGATTTTATCTCAACATTTTCTGCTGCAAATCCCCACGGGTTTTTTACGCTTATTTATTAATATATTTTCACGAAATTTGCTTTGTGGGAAAAATTCTGATTTTCACGATTTTCCACCCAAAAACTCAGATTTCTTATGTTTTTTGTCTGAAAACTCTGCGCACAACCCAGCGCACATCAAAAAATCATTGGGATTTCTTCCATTAACTTGTATGCTACCTGGACAGGTCTGAGATGCTGCATTTTCTGATTCAGACTTTTCCATGCTCAGGGTTTATCGAATTCCAAAAAATTCATGAGTTTCTAAATAAATCACAAATTTTTCAGGATTTTTTGCATTCAGAGTTTAGTAAATAACCCCCTTAGGGTAAGGGAATGAAATATAGAAAACATGTCAGATTGTGACTATTTATGCAATTTTTGTCTTGTCTTTAACATGGTACAGGTATAGACCTTGGTATTTAGAAGGCTTGTGGGCTTTTCCGGATAAGGGGCATTTACTTGGGGAAGGTTTTGTAAATTGTGTTCAAATCGCCAGGAAACTATTTCCATCGATCATATTTTTTTTGCTTTTTAATAGAAACGACAGCAGTTAGAACATTTAACTGGAGAAAGTCCTTCTGTCTGTCAGTGGTTGCTCTTATTATTAGAGTCCATGGGGCAAATTCACTAAGCGCCGAAGCGCCGAACGCTAGCGTTACTTCACTAGCGTTTGGCATTTTCGTTACTGCGCAAGTTCACTAACGAATGCTGGCGTAGTTTTGCTAGTGTTACTTCGCACCCTTACGCCTGGCGAAGTTTCGCTAGCGACGTAACTACACAAATTCACTAACTTGCGCAGAGTACTGAACGCTACCTTTTACGCTAGACTTCCTTCGCCACCTCAGACCTGGCGAAGCGCAATAGAGTAGATAGGGATTGCTTCAAAAAAAGTCAAAAATTTTTCTAAGTCCCAAAAAACGCTGGCGTGTTTTCTACATGATGGGTGATAGGCTGAAAAAGATTGAAAATTTTTTTGGGGCTCCCCTCCTTCCCCCCTGCATTTCCTGACTCATGGCAACTTACCTAGACAGTGGGCACATGTGTAGGGCAAAATAACATTTTTATTTGCTGATTTGAAGGTTTTCTAGGCATTTGTAGTGCTGATACGTATTCCTCCATTGAAATTTGAATTTGGCACTGTATGCAAATTAGCCTTCGCTAGCGTAACTTCGCTTTACTTAGCGAATCAACGCTAGCGCAACTTCGCAACCTTACGCTACCCCTGAGCGGAACTTCGGATTTTAGTGAATTTGCGGAGCGCTGGCGAAACTACGCCTGGCGAAGTGTGGCGAAGTTGCGCCTGGCGCAACTACGAATCTTAGTGAATTTGCCCCCATGTGTGCCAAAAAAGCTGCACTCAGCCCATCACGATTGTCAAATTAGGCGGTTAATAGGATTCCTGCGGAGAATTTCCCTGTGTTGTATTAACAGCAACTTGCTAAAAAGGACAATCTTCTCTATTGGGATTTCCGTAAAAAAGAGACAATGTTTATTTTCTAAGCCAAAGTTGATTTTAAGTAATGCGATTGGCTCAATGAAAATGGGGAATGATCAGATCATACGATTAAGTGAAAACTTACCTTGTTATAAAGTAACTAGACATGTCCCATTGGAATTGAGACATTGTTTGATGAATCCAGCCTTTCCTGCTTGAAATCCAAGGAACAAATGAAAGAATAATTGACTCTTTTTTATTTTTATTTTTTGGGAATCTTTTAAAAGCTGAATATATAAAAGCCAAGACTGCAGGTGACACGGCGATTTACTGATGAATAAAATCAGCATCGGTGACATTCATCACATGTTTAAATTCTATCAAGCAGACGCATTCATGTGTTTTTTAAGTCAAATAAATGGCTGCCCTTGTAGGATTGATTGTAAAGCCCAAAGGAAGATTTAAAGGAATATATTGACTACAAGGTTAGAAACTAGTTAATCAGGAGGGTCAAGGCAAGTTGCTTTAATTAGTACTGTGTCTTTACTATTTATTGTTTTAATTTTAATGGCTAGTAAGATAATATCAGAACTCCTATAAAACTATCATAACACAGATTTACCGATAAGTTTAATATTTTGACAGAATCAGGCTATGGGCAAACTTTTATTGTAGTGCCTAGGGATATTATAATAATATATTATAATAGAAATTATAATAATACAGGTATAGGATCCCTTATTATTTTATCCAAATAATTCAAATTTTTAAAAATGATTTTCTTTTTTTTCGGTAATAATAAAACAGTAGCTTGTATTTGATCCCAACAAAGATATAATTAAACCAGCCTATTGGGTTAATATAATGTTTATATGAATTACTAGTAGACTTAAGGCATGAAGACCCAAATTACGGAAAGATCCGTTATCCGGAAAACCCCAGGTCCCAAGCATTCTGGATAACAGGTCCCATACCTGTATATTCAAAATGTCTGCAGTAGTTATACTACAAGTCCTTAGTTCAATGCATACCTCCGAAACAGTCCTGTTTTTCACGGGACAGTCCCAAAAGACTTTCTCTTTGATCTCCTGCAATGAACAGCCAGAAAAAGATACCCATTTTCTAAAACTTAATTGGATTTTGGCCCAGAATACTTGGCAAGTGCACTTAGATACATTTGTAACAATTTAAGATAAGCAAAGAAACAATTGTAACAATTTAAGATAAGCAGGTCTCTTGGGGAAACTGTGACTTGCAGCTTAAAGGGCAATTCACTTTCATTAGCAAAAACTTACTAATGCATAAAAACCACAAATTGTGTTCAAACTCATATAAATTGCCACATTTTGTAAAATGAACATGGTAATTAGGGGGTGTGGCCACAAAAAATGGGCATGGTCAAAAAAATTGCTGTATTCCTCATGGCAAATCTTTTTGTCCCTGTTTCTATTTCCAAAATGGTCCAATGCATAGTGTATTGTGTTTAGTGGTCTTTGGCCCTGGGACTCTGGGGTACCTATCGTTGCTTCTTGTGCTGGTCCCTGTAACTACTCCCTGTCCTACAACAGAAGTCTCCTTGGACTGGTAATGGGTATTCATGATGTGGTCTTGTGCTTTGTGAGGTCCTCTAATGTATTATTCAAACTGGCATCAACCAATGGTGCATTTATGTGCTACAAATGTGACTGGTGGCTTTGTAAATGACATTTGACTAACGTTTGGTGGAACCAAATAAAGAAGGAACAGTAGGTTTGGGAGGCCCTTGGATTCCTCCTAGTTGGACGACTGTTTAAATTTGACATGTGTCTGTCCCATTAGTTGTCTGATCTCAAATAAAAGAATAGTGTATGGATAACGTTATAGCTTTATTTATTATGCATAAATTAAGTGCTACAGACAGTTCTATAGTAATGAAGCATTCTTCAGAAATTAGTTTATAGGGTTATTTTAGTGGTAGAAGAAGAATGGTTGTTGAGCACTAGGGCCTCTAGCATTATTACAACCTTTAGAACCCATACACATAGCTCACGTGCTTTTACCGTTATGGGTTGTTGACTGTGTTTTGTACCTTGTGCCAGTTTATGTAGGTAAATGGCTCCCTCCCCATCCCTTGGTCCATCTAAACAGCCTTCAACTAGGAGGAATTCAATGGCCTCCCAACCTACTGTTCCTTCTGTATTTAGTTCCACCAAACTCTAGTCAAATGTCATTTACATTGCCACCGGTCAGCAGTTGCTCTTCTCTAGTCGACATTGATGTGAACGATAATAGACTTATCTGGCTTGTGGGCTATGGTCACAAGGTATGAGCTTCACTTATGTCTGTGAAGATTCTCATTCATCCAGGTCATTGTATATCTGTAGAAATAAGTCAAATCAACTGGACTTGCTGTGTTTTTTACTTGAAGACGTTTCAACAGTCATCCAACTGGCTTTCTCAATTCAGAATAACTCACCTAATTCTATGATGTGTCAGAGAGCAGTATTCAGCAAATGACCCTAATAAAGTGATATTCTGTAATATTTTCATTTTTTTCCCCCAATTTGCTGTACAACTAGGTTTTCTTTGTGTTATGTCAAGCCTAACCAAGCTTTGGGACGGGAGATCCCTGGAAAATAAAGCCCCATAGACGAAGTTTACATAAAACTATAAAGTAGGGATGCACCGAATCCAGGATTCGGTTCGGGATTCGGCCAGGATTCGGCCTTTTTCAGCAGGATTCGGATTCGGCCGAATCCTTCTACCCGGCCGAACCGAATCCTAATTTGCATATGCAAATTAGGGGCGGGGAGGGAAATTGCGTGACTTTTTGTCAGAAAACAAGGAAGTAAAAAATGTTTTCCCCTTCTGTCCCTGATTTGCATATGCAAATTAGGGTTTGGATTCGGTTCAGTATTCGGCCGAACCTTTCACGAAGGATTCGGGGGTTCGGCCGAATCCAAAAAAGTGGATTTAGTGCATCCCTACTATAAAGGCGATATACAGAAAGAGTCTTTACCAGGGCTGATCGGAATATGATCGGAATATGCTCCTTGAAGTGTAATTATTAGGAATTCATAGGGGCTTGGCAGGCATTTTAATTTGGACCTTATTGAGGGTCAAGCAGACAATCTGGCAGGACTAACTGAAATGAATGTTCTATGAAGAATGTTGTTTTATCTCAATGAATGCACAGAATTAAATAATCATACCAGTTAAATCATATTTGTCATATGTTTTGTATACCAGTACATTTTTCTAGTAACAAACAATTCCATTAAGTCTGATGAAAAGAACAAAGACAAAGTAATACAAATTGCGTAGCCTGGGCCAAGAATAGTAGTCCATAGCGACTATTAAATTAATAGAGCCCTGGCAAGTCATATGGGACCCAATGAAAAAACATAGACTTGCACAAACACACCCCTGATCCACCCCAGCCACACCCCAGCCACACCCCAGCCACACCCCATTATGCTGAAACCTGCCCATGATCCAGTCAAAAAGCTCTCATTGGCTCCTGCAAAGTCTCATACTCTCTACATGTCTGAATGATACACAAGTTAGGAGACTGGAATATGCACCTCTTGCCTCCTGCCTGAATTAATACAGGGCTGCTGAACACAGGCAATGCTATATTCATCTCTCTAAATGACCCCTTAGAAAGTATATTTACTTTATATTTATATTATGAGGATGAAGAATTTAGGGATGCACCGAATCCACTATTTTGGATTCGGCCGAACCCCCGAATCCTCCGCAAAGGATTCGGCCAAATACCGAACCAAATCCTAATTTGCATATGCAGGAAGTGGAAAACATTTTTTACTTCTTTGTTTGGTGACAAAAAGTCACTTGATTTCCCTCCAGCCCCTAATTTGCATATGCAAATTAGGATTCAGATTCCGTTCGGACGGGCACAAGGATTCGGCCTAAGCTGAAAAAGGCCGAATTCTGGCTGAATCCCGAACCGAATCCTGAATTCACTACATCCCTAGAAGAATTGAATGTTTAAATTGGATGCTATGGGAAATCATATTATTTTGTGTTTAAAATATTTTATTTGATTTTCATATTAAACAAATGAAATCAAAATGACAACAAATGTTATGCAGAAGAAGAAAATATGTTGCAAAGGAGACAATGGCATGATAGTATCAAAACTATATCATTCATGAAAAATAACAAAAAACAAACTAAAAATTAACTAAGCCAGTAGATGCACAAGTAATAAAAAAAGAAAAAGCCCATTTATCATCTGGAGTGTCAGATAGGTCATCTAACTATTGAAGAAAGCACATTATTTGATCGCCAGTATTGGAGTTACAGATTTCAAAATAAGGAGACCAAACCAGCCTAAAAGAATCTTTGGAAATACTTCCTTTAGTTTTAGTTATTAAGGCTTCTTGCCAACTAAGCTGATTCATATAAGAGATGATGTCCGATAATGAGGGGGGTTCCTTTTGTAACCAGAAATTAAATAAAGCTTTCCTAGAAGCAGCTAGAAAAAAGGAAGTCAATAATTTACTCTCATGGGAGATAATATTTGACTTAGGATTTGCAGAAAGCATATTAATATCTAGATGCAGTAAAGCAATACACGGAGATCGTTTCATTTTTATCTTCAGTCTAGAATTCAAAAAATTAGTAACTTCCCTCCAAAAAAGGTTAATTTTTGGACAGGACCATAAATAATGAAAAATGGACACATTAGTCTCGTCACATTTAGGACAAAATGATATAGGACTATTAGAGGTACTTTTAGCAAACATTTTCCCATATCCTAAATGAATAATCTTAAAGTGTTGTATTCTCCAACTCTCTGCCAAAATTAATTTATTATAAGTATTAATAGATTTCACCAAATCTGAGGGAGACACTTGACATTGTAAAAACTCAGTCCATTTAATGGACGATTTAGATAATGGATGTGAGTCTGTACCATAAATATTCCAAATTTTTTTAGATAAAGAGTTAATTGAAATCAAACAGGGGAGTTCCAAAAAATTCTGCCAAATCATCTGCTTGTGGTCAGCTAAAATCAAATTGTTTTTATCATGCAGTAGAGAAAGACCGCATTGACAAGCTAAGTAATAATATCTATCAGATTCATTAAGCTTGTACTCATTTTTGAGTTTTGACCAAGACAATAAAGTTTTCTTATGTGGATCAAATAAGTCCTTAACTAAGAATAGTAAATTTCTCTTAGCAAAAAATAGAAAGGAATCAGACTTTTGATAATCTGAGGGTTTAAGTAAGAGCTTTGCTGGCATGAAAGGGGTTTCTGTATAACTATACCCATGTTGAGAGAATAAATGTTTCCACACAAAAATAGAATCACGATAAAGAGGATTCCTTTTAAAGTCACAAGGAACATTTCCCCATTTGCTATGTAAAACAGATAAAATATCAAAGAAGGGTTCTTGAAAGATCTCGATGTCAGGGTTGGTAAATTTATTGCCTTGAGAGATCCACTCAATACAGTATCTAGTGAGGGCTGATAAATTAAAAGCTCTAAAGTTAGGAAGATTTAACCCTCCTAGTTTAACTGGAGCTCTTAATTTATGAAGTGCAATTTTTGCCTTTTTACCATTCCAAATAAATTTATTTAAGGCAGAGTCAAGTTTCTTAATATCAAAATGTTTTATAAGCAAGGGGAGATTAATTAATGGATATATTAACTTGGGAAATATCAAAGATTTAAAAAAGAGTGCTCGTCCCTTTATATTAAGGGGAGAATTAGCCCATTTTTCACACATGGAAAAAACCTTTTGACAGGCTGGAGTGATATTCAAAGAATATAAATTATTTAGATCTGATGGAATTATTAATCCTAAATATTTGATCTGATTCTTTGGGTTTTTAAGTTGGAATTTCTTAAGTAAAGATTTAGAAAAAGAACCATAAATATTCATTACTTCCGATTTCTCAACATTAATTTTATAACCAGAGAAGGACTGAAAGTCTCGGAATAAATCAAAAACAACCTTAAGTGAGGACTCAGGATTTTTTAAAATTAGTAATAAGTCGTCGGCAAAGGCTAATACCTTGAGATGTCTTCTATTAATGGTAATTCCCGAAATTGACTTGGATTGATCAAGGAAACGAATTAGCGGTTCTAGAGCAATATTAAATAAAAGGGGCGACAAAGGACAGCCCTGTCTTGTCCCTTTAAATATTTCAAAAGGTGGCGACCTAGCTCCCCCCAAAATTATTTGTGTTCTGGGATTTTTGTAAAGATATTTGATATATTGGAAAAAGGGGCCTGTGATACCAAATTTCTTAAGGCAAACAAATAGATGATCCCAGGTAATATTATCAAACGCCTTTTCAGCATCAATATTAAAAATAGAACTGGGGATTTTATGTTTTTTGGCGAAGTATAAGATATGGATCAGAGCCCTAATATTCTTTACTCCTGACCTATTCTTAATAAAACCATTTTGGGCCTCGGATATTATAGAGGGAAGAATTAAAGAAAGCCTATCGGCAACGACCTTGGATAGTATCTTGATATCTTGATTTAACAAGGAAATAGGCCTATAGGAGGAGGGAAGGGATAAGTCTTTGTCTTTTTTTGGGATAACTCTAAGATTTGATATTTCACTAGAAGGTAGGCTCTTTCCAAAGAATAATATATCATTGAATAGGTTTGTTAAAAAGGGTGAGATTTTATCTTTCATAATTTTGTAGAAAGAAGGAGTTAGGCCATCAGGGCCACCTGCCTTTGCAGTTTTCAGATTATTAATAATAGTGGACACTTCCTCAGAGGAAATTGGACTATTTAGCTTTTCCAACTGACCCTTTGAAATCTGGGGGATTTTACAATTTACAAAAAATTCTTGCATTTTCTCAGAGTTTATATTTGGATTAGAATACAAATCTTTATAAAAATCTTTGAAAATGCTTACAATTTTATTGGGATCATTTGTTAGCTGATCATGAGTATCTTTAATCTTAATAAGTTTAGCCTGCTTATTTTCAGCCTTAGTAAGATTAAAAAGCAAATTATTTGCTTTGTTACTTAAGTTTTTAAGCCTAGCCTGCGAAAAAGATGCAAAAAAATTTTGTCTCAATTTGATCCAAATTTTAAGTTCATCTAAAATATTCTTATATTTTTGAGCATTCTCAAATGAGGGATGTTGTTTAAATCGAATGTAAGAGATGCTTTGTCTTTTACTCAACTCAAGAAAGTTTTTGTGAACTTTCCTAAAGAAGTGAGATTTAAAAGAAGATATTTCCCCTCTAACCACTGCCTTCCAAGTTTCCCATAATAAGGATGGATCTTTTGAATGTAATTTGTTTTCCTTGAAAAACAAATCCCATCTGCTATGTAGCATCTTAATGAAGTCTGGATTATCTTTAAGCGAATCAGGAAAGGACCAAGAGACATATTTTCTAGGTGCAGGTGAAATGGAGACCACAAATGAGATTGGTGCATGGTCTGAGATATTAATGTCTCCTATAGTTGCTTCAATAGTTCTATTTATCAGATTATTGGAAATTAGAAAATAATCTATTCTTGTACCTACATGATGAGCAGATGAGAAAAAGGTAAAATCTTTTTCAGCAGGGTGAAAAAGTCTCCAAACATCATTAAGGTTAGTATCTCTGCAAAAATTATGTAGGAGCATAGATTTCTTACAAGGATTATTCATTTTCCAATCCGATCTGTCTAAAGAACTAAGAAAAGACTCATTTAAATCTCCTGCTAGAATTATATTGTTAGCAGAAAGCATAGAAATTTGTTTTTTGAGCCAATTAAAATAATCAGACTTAGAACTATTT
Organism: Xenopus petersii; assembly: GCA_038501925.1. Classification (NCBI taxonomy): domain Eukaryota; kingdom Metazoa; phylum Chordata; class Amphibia; order Anura; family Pipidae; genus Xenopus; species Xenopus petersii. The sequence goes on along the minus strand of CM076681.1, from coordinate 145,119,867 downwards.
GGAGCATAAACGGAACACAAGTGCCACACAACATCATTAATGAGTACTTCAGTGTAAATAAATCTGCCAAGTTCATCTTCTATCGACTTTGTTATAGCAACATTCAGTTTACGATGAAATAAAATAGCTACTCCACATTTTTTCTTAACAGCAGGGGAGAAGGCTAGCTCACCAACCCAATCTTTTTTCAACCAAGCATTCTCTGAACCATTAAGATGGGTTTCTTGTAGGAATGCTATGTCACATTTGGTATTTTTTAAACTACTAAGTATACTCCTTCTCTTAGAAAAGTGATTTAATCCATTGACATTCCAGGAAACAAAGGACAAGGAATATGATCTAGATGAAGCCATCAACCTGAAAGATGAGCTTGAGCTGATTTAAGATTAATAATACATATATAGCTACATCCACTGGTATAAACAAAACAGAGCAAACAATACTGATCAGTAATAACATGTAAAATTAAAAGATAGTGACTTATAGAACCGAATAACAAATTTGGTATACTAAGTAATAGGACACTTCCTTTTTTCCCTAAGGATGGAAAACTAACAACTCTCTCTCTATGAGACGAGTTAAACAGAGAATATAACACCCACTACAGGGTCATATTGAAGAAAAAGTTTATTCCCTTTTAGAGTCAAGTATCAGGGATCATATCTTCTTCACTGGAATGTGGAAGACTGCCTGTTCTAGGAGGAAGTGGAGATCTCGACCTAGACCTAGATTTGGTCTGAACTTGAGAAGGTTTTGAGTCCTTAGAAAATCTAGACTGTCGAGGGATATCGTATCTCTTCCATCTTTGAACCTTTGGGGGAGAGCCACATTTTGAGTTAGATGGTGTTACCAAAGCAAGATTTCCACTATTCTTCTTTTCCATGTGTGAAACAAAAGTGTGCGCCTCTCTAGGATCACTAAAAACCCTGGCTCCAGAAGGCCGAAAAATCTTAAGTTTAGCAGGATACATCAAGGCAAAATTGATATGAAGATTAGCCAGTGATTGGCAAGTTTTGGAAAATTCCTTTCGTTTTTGAGACAGAAGCAATGAGTAGTCTTGAAATATCAAAATTTTATTTCCTTCAACATCAAGTGTATTCAATTTTTTGTAGGCTTGAAATAATCTATTTTTATCTGTGTAGTCCAGGTATTTGACAATTACTGCTCTTGGTCTCATGGGTTGGAGATCTGTAGGTGGACCAATCCTATGAAGTCTCTCTATTTTGAAACATTGACAATCCTGAGGAAGACCCAATTTGATGGGAATTGTTTTGGAAATTAACATGTTTAAGGAATCATTCTGGAAAGATTCAGGAATGTTTATGAATCTGAGATTGTTTCTCCGAGATCTATTTTCCAGGTCATCCACTTTCAACTTAAGCTCTTGATTTTGTTTCTCTAAAGAGTCCAACCTGGATGAAGAATCAATCATATCATCTTGGAGTTGAGAAACCACATCCTCAATCTCACCAAATCTTTTATCATGTGTAGAGAGCTTTTCTGAGATGCTAGTAATTTTGATCTGCAGTTTGTCAATGGCCTTACTAATTGTTGACTCTATAACTGGATTGAGGAGTCTGGCTACTTCAGCCGCAATAAGAGAGTAGTCGTCAGATAAAGATGTTCTTGTAGGAGCAGAGTTGTGAGATAAGAAAATACTATTTGTATCCCTATCCTGTAGCTTTACATTTTTCTTGTTAGCCTTCTCATATGTTTTGCCATTAGCTTTAGAAGACATTGTCAAGGAAGGAGAATACGTTTTCATATATTAGAAAACCTGAGCAACAATCCCAATATTAATAAAACTTTTATTACAAGTCAATTTTTCCTTCTTGTTTTATTCTTTGTCTCTGTTTTCCTTTCACAAAGAAGTAACCATTGATTTGTTGCTATGGTTACATTCCTCCTCAAGCAATTGCAACACTGTATACAATAAAGGTGTAACAAAAGTCTCAGTAATGACAGCAATCACTAACAATGTTTAGTCTTAGTCAGCAGAGAGATAACTGTTTTTCTGTGACAAATTCCTGTCACTAAGATTGAAACAATGTGACACAAAATAAGACTCACAAGCAGCTCTGACTAAGTGAGCTGATAACTCAGTGTCCCAGCAGGAAATCAGAGGCCACCATTTTGTTAGAAATATGTTGCTTAGAACTTGCCACAACTGACTCAAAATGTAGTATATAACCAGTATGCAGCAGAGCCCCCGGTTAAGAGAAGCGCAAGTTCACAGGTGAATGTGGAAAACAGCGTGGGCTTGACAAATGCAATGGCAGAATGTGAGGTAACTAAAGAGCTCAGCACATCAGGAACACCTCAGCAGTCATACGAAGCCAAACCACCAAAAAAACCTGCTTCCTCTCTGCTCCTCTGGCTCTCCTCACTCCGGGAACCAACACCAACAAATTTCAAATGAAGAGAACAGCTTCTATGTGCCGACTCTCGACCCTGGTAATCAGGAGCTCTACCTCTGTGTCTCCATCACCTCAGGCACCGAACAGGAAGTCCAGAAATCATATTATTTTTACTAAACAAAACCTGAAAAATAGAGCTGGCACCATTCCGACACCCCAAAAAATATGACTAAATTAAGTGAAATCCAGGAGTCTCAAATTATTTGTAAAGTAAATTTAATTTAGCTTCCGAGCAGGTTTTGGAGGCATAAAGACCACCAAAATTGTAATATCATGGCTATGTATATATATATATATATATATATATATAGCTATATCCACACAAAGTGGTCAAAGCTACTGCTACTAGTTTATACTGGAGCACTGACCAGCTCTATGTTGTAGCTCCCACTTTCTGCATGGTCAGTTAACCCTAGGGTTGCTGACAGAGGCAGCTGTTAAGCCAAAAGCCTGTTATTAGCAGTGTAAAACTGTGAATATCTCAGAGGACAAAATGTAATTAAAGAGGTATAAAGGGGGTGTTTGACAGTTCTGCACATGTGAAACAGACCTGATAATAGAAGAAAGGTTGATTTCTGGGTTTCTGATATTTTACATCACAACCCAGCATTCACTAATTTATTTTGCTGAACATTCCGTCTTACTCTTTTACCAATGTCTTGTGCAAACTGCAAACGCTGGGTGCAAATAGTCCGCTTTTTACACACAATCTATTTTGCATTTTGTACTGTATGTAGATTTTTATTTATATATGGCTACTAGAGACAAAACAAGGGTTCATTACAATATAACTACAAATAAGTGCAAAGTATAGTAATAAATACTAATAAATACAACCGGCACTTGGATGGAGGTCCCTGCCCTGTAGAGCTTACATTCTAAATGGAAGGGTAATATACAGACACAAATAGGAGGATACTAAGTGCAGTGGTCCTAGAATGTCAGCATAATAGTGGGCACTGCATCTGGAAGGTTTTTCATGTAAGGAAGCTTAGGAAATAAATGACATTTTGTGAATTTCTGTGCAATTTTAATCCTTTAGAAATATTTTTATATTCTGAACAAACCGGCTCCTGTTGCCAGTACATAAACACATTTAACCACGTTGGATTGTGCAAACTCGGCATTGGTATTTTATTTCTCCAGAAAAGCCACAGGGGAGCAGTAAAGGCAAAGCTTTAGGAAAATCTCTCTCCCTTTTCCTTCCCCCCCTGACATGATGACTGAATCCATCTGTCAAACATTGTCTATAACTGAGATAGTAGAACAGAGAGTCGTTGACAAGGAAAATATTTCACAGAATATCCATCTTTCACCTTGCAAAATGCAAAAAAAATGTCTGATTGTCAGTGCGTTGTATTGGGAATTCTTAAAGGAGAAGGAAAGGTTAAAACTAAGTAAGCCTTATCAGAAAGGTCCATCTAAATATACCAGTAAACCCCCAAAGTAATGTTGTTCTAAGTCCCCTGTCAAAAGAAATACTGCATTTCTTTCCTTCTATTGTGTACTCATGGGCTTCTGTATCAGACTTCCTGCCTTCAGCTTAAACCTCATTGCCCTGGGCAAGAGCATGCTCAGTTTGTTCCTCTTCCCCCTCCCCCTCCCTTCTCTACTGTAATCTGAGCCCAGAGCAGGGAGAGACTCAGGCAGGAAGTGATGTCACACCATGTTAATCCTGCAGCTCCTATCCTAAACAAACAAAGTTTCTAGAGCTTTTTACTCAGGTATGGTAAAACATTCTACAGAATAAATATAGCATTCTAGCTTGCACTATTGCAGCTAATCTATTGGCAATAAAATACCTCCGTAGCTTTCCTTCTCCTTTAATAAATCGGATGAAAATAAGCCTCCTGCTCCTGCTATATATTCAATGATATATTCAGTGATTGGATAATATGAGGGAAAAAGGAGGAAAGATCCTGCACTTGTGAAGCGTCTGTTACACATAATCAACTCACAAACGGACAGTGTTGATTTTTCATTTCATTCCTTTGACAAAACGAACTTCAAAAGCAGGAAAAGGCTTAAATGTCTGGATGGGCTATTAAATCAGTGAAAAGGCTTTTGGCCATTTTAACACATTTACCACAGAACGGAGAAATAATCCTTTTTTTTTTTTCTGCTGCAAATCAGTGGCGTAACTACCGGGGGAGCAGGGGGTGCGATTGGGCCAGGGCCCGCACCCCCTCAGGGCCCCCCGGCAGCTCACGCGCCACTTATTCCGGCCAGTTCCAGGTGTACGGAGGGGGGCGGGGGCCCGGCTGCGCGTCCTGCGCCAGAGCCCGCCCCCCTCTAGTTACGTTGCTGCTGCAAATCATTATCAGTGGAAACCCTATAGGAGCTTTTTAGCATAATTGATGTTTGGTCTTTCAGTTACATCATTTGAGAGTCATCAGAAACAGCACACGTTGGTGTCATTTGCTTAGACGAAAAGGAAGTAGAATATTATTTTATTAGAAAGTGATTTGTGGTAATTAATATTCCTTTAGTGTTGCGTTTTTAACTTTTTTTTGGATTGCTGTCACTATTTGATACACCAGTGCTTTAAGGGCAGTTCACTTTGTCATTAACTGTAAGGGGCAGATTTATTAAGGGTCGATTTTCGAATTAAAAAACCCTTTCGAATAAAAAAAAGATCAACCTAAATTCATTCGAATTCGAATGAAAACGGCCTATTAACCAGAAAAAAACATGTCGATTTTTTTCTGGTTAATAGGCCATTTTCATTCGAATTCGAATCGTAGATTTCTAAAAAAAAAAGTTGATTTTTTGATTTCCACCAATTGACTCCAAGTAGATTCTAGGAGGTCCCCCATAGGCTAAAAAAACAATTCGGTAGGTTGTATATGGCGAATGTTCGAAGTCAAAGTTTTAAATTTTGATATTCGCATTTTCAAATTTTTTTCAGATTCAAATTGAATTTGGACTATTCCCTAGTTGAAGTACTCAAAAAATAGCTCGCAATTCGAATTTTTTAAATTTTTCATTGCTTAGGAATTTTATTCAGATTTGTTTTTATACAGTGGTGGAATTAGGTGTAGTGAAGGAAGAATCGGTGCTGTTTTCCCGAATAATTTGCGAAAAGGCGGAAAAGTTTGGGAAACTGCAAAAATTTGCAAAACGCATTGAAATCAATGTGTGTCAAAAACGCTCTACAATTTTTGACACGTGCTGCAATTTTTATATGTGCAACTATTTTGTCCAAATGCATTGAAGTCAATGTTAGTCCAAATAATTTTGGCGCACAACCATTTTTTTTGTTGTGGCGGATTTTTTGCAGACTAATTTTTAACGCAGTTTTGCAAAATCATTCACGGGCGGCAAAACAAATCCATTATGGCCAAATTTATTCACCCATCACTAATTAGGTGCCATCTGGACAGAGTGTCTTTCAGTCCATAATATCTCTGGGGATAATGTTTCTTCGTATTTTTCCATCTTATAGTGTATCAGAGCTGAAAGTTTTTCCATGGTGAATAACCAACACATTTGATTTATCACTTCAGGGAGTTGTGGAGATGTCGTTTCCATTTTTTGGCTATAGCACATCTAGCAGCAAGGCACATTTGTGATCACAGCTTAAACTTTTTTTTGATAAGAGATTCTGGTTAGCAAAGTGCTAGTGTGAGGCAAGTATCTGGATGGACTTCCTTGTGTAGTAGTTGATTTATAAGTCCAGAGATATCTTTCCATTGTCCAGATGGAGCATGACCATCACACGTGTAGCATGTAGCCTTCTACCCCACATCCCCTGAAGCATTTTATGTCAGAGCCATAGATTTTGTTTAAAGGAGAAACAAACCCCTTATTAAAAAAATCCCTACCCCCCCATCCCCCACATAGACATGTGCAGTTGGAGCAATTTCCTGGTTTGCGACATCTGCGCATGCGCCAAAATGGACGGATATTGCTGAAGCGCTGGAAGAAGACACGAAGACCGGGAAAATGGCTGCTGTGATCTCCAATCCCTGAATCTGCACCGAGGGGTAAGTTAAAAGTTGGGGGAATTTGCCTGGGGGAGCAGCTAGACTGGGGGCGAGGTGGGAGGGGGGTCTATGTAGGGTAGGTTTTTTTTAATAAGGCGCTCTTTACTTGGGTGTGCCAAAAGTTATTTTATTCTACTGCCCATGCATCTGCCCCAGGAAATTTGAAGAAAGAAGAAGGAAGCCGATCTCTCGGTGGTGCTCGCTGGAAGAACCCTGGGCCGGTGCAATTTTCTCCTGATAGGATCACCAGCCTGGGGTGTGAGGAAAGTACTGTAGGTCCACATCAGGACCTTACACAAAAAAAAAATGTTTAAGGTCCTAGTGTGATTAATGCTGGCCGTACATGGGGAGATATTGACGGCCAGCGTGGCCACTTATGATGAGTCAACGACTTAAAGGACATGTAAACTCCCAACATAAAATTGTAATCAGTGGACAGCCTCTTTGAAATCTTTATATACCTGCCACTTAGGACTCCTTCTCCTCCTCTAACCCACTCCACCCCTCCCTTGGGAATGTACCTTGGCTGTTGGCTGCTGAGCATGCTCAGTTCCTCTCAGTTCAGATCACTAAAAAGCCCCCAGCCTCGCAGCCAACGAAGAGAGGGCATTGCTGGCTCCCATAGAAACTCTGCACTAGCTGTCTGCTCCTATTATTTCACCTAAACCCATCTCCTGAGCTCAGCTTAACCATTACAGTGCTTAATCCAAGCATGACCTTTTACATGGTAGGAGAATGTAGGCTTTACATGTCTTTAAGGGTCAGGGTAATTTACCAAAACAAAGTCTCATTGTCTTATTAGAACTGATTTAATAAAAAAATGTATTTTAGTATGGTATCAGCACGGTGCAGGACATCTGCCAAGGCTTGGAAGCTGAGGCAATGGTGTCTTGCAAAGGTGCATAGACAAGAGAGAAACTGGAAACTCTAGTGTCATCACTACCTTGTTTTTTGTCACTATCATAAGCATTTGTTGCTCAAGAAGATAAGCTTTTATATTGTATTTGTTGTGTTTTCCCCACAATTATTCAGGACAAAACTAAACAAACTTAAGAGTATATAGAGAGTAAAGAAATCCCTTTCATAGGAGATACGCCGATTGCAAAAGATTGGGCACCTCTTGCCAAAATGCACATTTAATTAATTTTGTAAGTGAAAAGTATTAAACAACTCCTGCAGGAATCAGTTGTAAAAACAGCATATTTGCAGATAATTGCAGAGCTTAATAAAATCTGTATCACCCCAAAACTCTGGGCTGTCACTCAACCATGGGTGAGGTTTTGAAAATGAAGCTAAGTGAGGCCTACACAGCTTGGAAGAATATAAATATATTGCAAAATGCTGTCGGCTCACAATTTCCACATCATCAATAAATGGCAGTTAAGGAGAATTGTGGAACTCAAGGAAAGATCTGGAAGACCAAGAAAACATTTTAGTGAATACTGCTCAAAGGCTGCCCCGAAAGGCCAAGGCAAACCATTATATTACTTAAAAGACTGTGGAAGTCAAGGCAAGATCTGGAAGACCAAGAAAACATTAGGGAATACTGCTCAAAGGCTACCCAGAAAGGTCAAGACAAACCATTGTATGACTGAATCGACTGTGGAAGTCAAGGCAAGATCTGGAAGACGAACCATTGTATGACTGAAACGACTGTGGAAGTCAAGGCAAGATCTGGAAGACCAAGAAAACTTTTTAGTGAAGGCTGCCCAGAAAGGCCAAGGCAAATCCTTATATTACTGAACAGACTGTGGAAGTCAAGGCAAGATCTGGAAGACCAAGAAACCATTAGTGGATACTGCTACCCAGAAAGGCCAAGACAAACCATTATATGACTGAAAAGACAGTGAAAGTCAAGGCAAGATCTGGAAGACCAAGAAAATGTATTTGTGAATACTGGTCAAAGGCTGCCCAGAAAGACCAAGGCAAACCATTATATGACTGAAAATGACCAGCAGGACATTTTGACTGATACAGTACAGCACCTTTTGAAACAAATGAGTTTCCACAATTGCAGTTTTCACCACCATGTGTGTCTTCACCCTAATGGGAAGAAAGGATTTTGCTAAACATCAGCAACTAAATGCCATTGTAAAACAGTCAGCCCAGAAGCAGCTAAAGCTGAAAAGTTGATTCATCTCCTACAACCAGACAAACATGTTTCAAAGCCACCATAAACTCCTTGATGAAAAGAATGCAAGCTGAAGGTTTTGGAATGTCCCTCACAGTCTCCTTACCTAAATCTGTGGGTAAATCTTTAACATGAACAACAGTGCAAGAAGATCTTATTAGAAGTGATTTGCAAGGAAGAGGGAGCAAACATCCCTACAGGAAGAATTGAGGGACCTTAGCTTGAGAGAAAAGGGTTTCTAAATGGTGATCTGTGCCAACCAGGGGAGTTACTCAATACAAACTTACTAGGGGGTCCAAACTTTTGCAGAGGCCACCATACTATTTTGGTTGGTTCCTAGGTGTTAACAATGATGAAATAAAATGTATCTGTGTATTATGACTATGAAGATTTTCATTCATCCAGGTCATAGTATATCTAGTATAGGTCAATCTAAAAACAACTGGACTTGCTGAGTAATCAATGAAGACGTTTCACTACTCATCCGAGCAGCTTCTTCAGTTCAAGTTGAACTGAAGAAGCTGCTCGGATGAGTAGTGAAACGTCTTCATTGATTACTCAGCAAGTCCAGTTGTTTTTAGATTGACCTATACTAGATATCTGTGTATTAACATTTGCAAATACAGTATGTTGCATTTTTAACACGCTGATTCCTGCACAAATCGTGCACTATGTTGTCTGTACACACGTTTTTTTTTTTTTTTAAATTATAGCTAAAATTTATAGCAAATGGCAAAGCTATTGGCTATAAAAATGTTCAATTTGGTAGAAATTGTATTATTAAAGATTAAATCAAGCTCTGTTTTATAACCTATGCCTTGATATCAATTGGATTCTAAAGCACAGCCTATTGTTCCTGATAGATGGCATTTGTGCTCAAGGATCCGGGCGAGTTGCTTCTATTTGCATAAAGCTCTTTTCTATGAATGTACTTTTTGTATGTGCTTATTCCACCTGTCTGTTTCATTTTCATGCCATTACTGTTTCTGACTAAGCTTGGCCAAGTTCTGCTCTGACAGGCTAAGAAATCCCGACAAAAACTCTATGGAGCATTTGTGTGATGTGTTTAGTATCATTGTCGTCTTTCAATTCCAGTTTCGAGGCTGCATTGCTTTAGCCTGTTGCCGGAATAAAGTTGGAATTATATCACCATATATCATATTGTGAGTTCCTTAACTTAAAAGCTCATGACTGCATTTAGAACTGATGTAGAAAGAGATTTCAAAGGCACAAACTAAAGCAAAATAATACTAGAATTAAAATTTTTGCACTTTCTGAATCAGAATCATCCTCCTATAAAATGCAATCACACATCTCGTAGGGATCAAACACCATTTTTTGAATGCTCATTATTGTCTCATATAATTCCCTTGAGCTAAATGGAAAGGATATACAGACAAGCAGAATTGTTATTCTTTTCCTGCAGGATTTCACTGAGGTCCTGAAAATATTTTACACGTTTAGCCTGTGAACATAGAGAAACCTGGAATTATACACTAACATGCATTTTTCTTGTACATTTGAATTAGATGCTTTTTACCTTCTCGGAAGGCAGTATTTGCATGTTGGTGTGTGTATTGCTTAGGCATAGCCTTTAAGTATTTATCTGAATACATGTGTCAAATCATGAAAAAGTTGAATTTTATAATTTTTTTATACCCCCCTACATTTTCCATATTTTATTAATGGAAAATGAGCAAGTGTGTTCCTCCATTTGTGGCTATATAATAATTTCTATATCTAATAACAGTAAAATGCTACTTTTTTATACTTTTGCAGAAGTAAAATAGGTTTGGGATCTATTAGCTAGAAACTTGAATGCCCAGGACAGGTCCTGGGTTTGCTGGATAAGGGGTCTTTACGTTATTTGAATCACCATACCTTCAGGCTACTAAAACTAATTTTTACATTAATTAAATCCAAATAGGATTGTTTTGCTTCCAATAAGGATTAATTATATCTTAGTTGGGATCAAGTACAAGCGACTGTTTTATTATTACACAGAAAAAGGAAATCATTTTTAAAATTTGAGTTATTTGATTAAAATGAAGTCTAGGGGGCAAATTCATCAAGGGTCGAATTTCGAGGGGTTAAATCCCTCAAAATTCGACTGGGGAATAGAATCGAATAGAATCGAATAGGCAATTTGGGTGAATTTATGAGCTGGCGAATAGTCGAATTGGCGAATATTCGCCAGGCGAATAGACGCTCGATCGAATATTCGCTCGAAGGATTTTCATTCGATCGAATGCCTTTTTATTCGATCAAAAACTTGGAGAACAAGCCCATGGGACTTTCCCATAGGCTTTTAAAGCAATTCGGTAGGTTATAGGTGGCGAAGTAGGCAGTCAAAGTATTTTTAAAAGAGACAGTACTTCGACTATCGAATGGGCGAATAGTCGCAGCGTTTTTGCGCTCGATCCAGTACTTCGACTATCGAATGGCGAAAAGTGGCAGCGTTTTTGCACTCGATCTATTCGAATCATTCTACTCAGGTGAATTTACGCCAATTTGAAAGTCGAGGAGCACAAAAAACGACTCGAAATTCGAAGTTTTTTTACTTCGAATCCTTCACTCGAAGTTAGTGAATCGGCCCTATGTCTTCCCCTAATTCGGACTTCCGGATATTGGATCCTATACCTGTACAAAAAGGAGGAAAAGGTGTGTATGTCTGCTTTCAATATAAAACTAGGCACACAAGTACAAAAAAAGTACAATAAGTTACAATAAGGTGCTGTCTCACTGCAAAAGAACCCCAGTCCGAGGGTATTGTCAACAATGGAAAATCAGAGAGAATCACAATCACAGAACTTTACCCAGGTCTGGGTAGGCAGGGCCCACTGGGTTTTTCCCGGTTTCCCACAAGTAGTGATGGGCGAATAAATTCGCCAGGTATGGATTCATGGTGGTTCGCCGCCCACGAATAAATTCACGAAACTGCAGCGAAAATTCACCACAACAAAAATGTATTTTTGTGAGTCAGAATTGTTGCACACAGAAATATTTTGCGGTTCTAAATTATTTTGGCACCCGTTTTGTGACTTTTTTGCCGTTTAACAAATTTCTTTGATGTTTCGTGAATTTTTCAGCGAAGCGAAACAGGACAAATTCGCACCTCACTACCCACCAGCCCAAATCTGACCCTGGATGCAGAGGATGGGCTGAGTGACTGCATTTAATAGATATGCTGCATTACTGCATATGAAACCAAGCTACTGCTCCCTACATTTCACTTTAATATGGGAATTCTATTAGAATTCATATTTCAGCCTACATATTTCTATATATATGTCTCTATTTAAGAGGGAAGTTTGGGATATATAAGACACAGAATTCAAGGGTTTATATCCCTTTAAATGTCTTTGTATAATTACGTCAGCTCATATTCTCTTAGATGCTTTTCATTCGTACAATTGCCAGACAGTAGGTCAACATATTATCATCAATTAAGATGTTAATGATCCTACTAATGAATATTTATGAATAGAAAGGGTATCCAGACTTTATTCATTTATCTGTAATCTCTCTGGATGATGAGGCCGCATGAAAAGCTATCACTCATTTTTACCATTACTAAACATTTGCATTGTCTCGGCATTTTGGCAAAAGAAAATAAGCAGACAAAATAAGAGATTATAATTTAATTATCACTAGAAAGTAGTTCACTCTTTATGCTTGTGTCTGGTCAAAAAGTATTCAGATTATAGAGATACAATTTTACATTAATTTACACCTTTAGTCTCTATAAATTTGAAATTAAGGCGAAACTTAAATTGTTGTCGATTTATTTATGACTTTATGTCCTGTGTTTGTAGAATCTGCCCCCTTATCATTCCAATATTATAATTATTTTAGGGAAGCTCTGCAATGCGAAAAAAATTTTCATTGTATTTAAAGGGCATGTAAAATGTAAAATAGAATAAGGCTAGAAATGCTGTATTTTGTATACTAAACACAAACATGAACTTACTGCACCACAAGCCTAATCAAACAAATGATTTATGCTTTCAAAGTTGGCTACAGGGGGTCACCATCTTGTAACTTTGTTATACATCTTTGCAAGACTAAGACTGTGCACATGCTCAGTGTGGTCTGGGCTGATTAGGGATCATCATAAACAAAGCTGCTTGAGTTGGGAGGCTTAGGGATCATCATAAATTATTAAAACAGCACAAGTCAAATAATATCTACCATAGAAGCTGATACAGCAAGACTGATTAATAATCAGAATATATAGCATGCACTGGATCCTGTCTTGTCATGTAATCTAATGTGGATTTTATAGTTTTTGTATTATATAATGAAATTCTCCCTTCATTTACTGCTGTGGATAGCAATTTTCAGACAGTCCCTAACTGCTGAGCAGGGAAACAATCATACTTATGAACAGCAGGGGGAGCCCCCGCTTTTCTTCCCAGCCATGCAGAACTCAAGCAGCTTTGTTTATGATGATGCCTAAGCAGCCCAGACCACACTGAGCGTGTGCATAGTCTTGGTCTTGCAGAAATGTATAACAAAGTTACAAGATGGAGACCCCCTGTGGCCATTTTTGAAAACATAAATCATTTCCGGTGCAGTAAGTTCATGTTTATTTTTAGTATACAAAATACAGCATTTCTAGCATTATTCTTATTTTAGTTTCCCTTTAAGTCTGCATATCAATATCTTGCTATATTTAAAACCTTGTAATGAGCAAAGGTGAGCCTGATCAACAGTTGGACCTGCAGCAAAAATTACGAATTAGAGTTTAAGTTTCTGAAACAAGAATATTTGAGATTTAATTAGCACAAAAAACTTTTTTAAAAAAAGGCATCTACAGTAAAAGCTGGTGAGCTCATGTAAATGTCAATGGGAGTTGTATTTTCAAAATTCAAGCTATTTTTTAATTCAGGTTTTTTAGATTAAGTTACAATGTTGCAGACTCGTTGACTGCATTTGATTTTCACTGTTTGATGCTGTTGACTAGTGTCTTTAGAAAATGCAGTTGTTATGGTGCCATTGTGACCAGATCTGACTTTCACACCTGTGTGAGTTTCAGCCAACACCTACCTGTATAGTTCAACGGAACCATTGTGATTGGATATTGGTTACTGTTTCCTTAAAGGAGGTTGTTCACCTTCCAAACACGTCTTTCAGTTGACTATGAAGATTTTCATTCATCCAGATCATGGTATATCTTTTGTAATTTTTAGAATTACTTATATTAGTTGTCTTTCAGTTGAGTTATTTTCAGATTGTTCACCATAAAGTTAGTAGCTCTTAAGTCAGACTATGTATGGGACAGATTTCAAATTCTAGGGCATTTTAGGTGAATTACAACTTTTGCTAATACTTATAATTTGGGACTAAACCAGCTGTTTCTCCACCAGTGGAAAATCGGTGGTGAAGAAACTAGGGATGCACTGAATCCAGGATTCGGTTCGGGATTTGGCCTTTTTCAGCAGGATTCTGATTCGGCCAAATCCTTCTGCCCGGCCGCATATCCTAATTTGCATGTGCAAATTAGTGTTTGGGAGGAAAATTGTGTGACTTTTTGTCACAAAACAAGGAAGTAAAAACTGTTTTCCCCTTCCCACCCCTAATTTGCATATGCAAATTAGGATTCAGATTTGGTTCAGATATGGCCAAATCTTTCTCAAAGGATTCAGGGGTCAGGCCGAATCCAAAATAGTGGACTGTTGATGTAACATTAGACAGCCTACCCAAACAGAAAAATCACCCTCTGCCTATGAACATGTTGCTCACCAACCCCTTGGCTGTTGCTCCCAGTGGCCTCAAAGCAGTTGCTTATTTTTAACTTTTTAATACTTGGCTTGAAGGCAACTTTTTGTTCTATAAAAAACATTTTACTACCAAACAGAGTCTCCTGTCGGCTGCCAGGTCAGATAAGGGGTACTAAATAGCCAATGACACCTATTTGGTATCCCCAGGAACTTTTTGCTTACGTTGCTCTCCAACCTTTTTCTACATCTGAATGTTACTCACAGGTGAAAAAGGTTGGAGACCCCTGATTTAGAGGATCATGACTGATCTAATATTTGCCTGTCCTACATTACTACAATAGTTTATACCTGATCTTAGCTTAGCAAACCAGCACAAATAAAATACAGGTCCCCCTACAAACACTTTATGGTTGTGCTTTTACTCTTATAAGAGATTCTTCTATTATGACTACTTGCTCTGGACTGTTTCTGCTTGTTGCCTATTTTGTTTTTTGCAAATAAATCAAATGACTTTACATATAAAACCCATGATTATTTATGACTGCTGCTTAATCCTTCCTATACAAAAACACCTCTTGATACAGTATAAACGCCAAGGAGATGATGTGAGACCATGTTCAACAACAGCTGGAGGGCTGCAGATCTGCCACCACCCTCCCTCCTCTTTTATTAGAAAGATTAATGATAATTTTGTACGGACCACATCTGGTTGAGCTATATGCTGGCTTCACATTTAGTTGAAAAGACATTAACAATCACTAATAGATATCACAGTTAGTGATGGGCGAATTTGTGCAGTTTGGCTTCGCCAAAAAATTCGCGAATTTCGCGCGAAATTCACGAAACAGCTAAAAATTCGCGAAACGGCGCCGGCGTCTCGTTTTTGACGCCGGCGCCCGTTTTTGCGCCGAATTTTTTCCGCGAATTTTCGCGGCCGTTTCGCGAATTTATTCGCCGACGGCGAATCGCGCAAATTCGCCGCGAATTCGCGCCTGCCGAATAAATTCGCCCATCACTAATCACAGTTAAATGAATATTACCTAATTAATGTGATGTTAGTGTCTGTGGTATGATCAGTTCACCAAGCAGTCAGGTCACTTAATATTTTCCAGAGAACATTAAGGATATAGCAGCCATACTTTTGATGGATCTAATAACCTTTCCCTAGTTGCTCTGTCTCACTCTCCCAGGATCGACATACGCACAGTAAAGGGCAGAGACAGAATTGAGAGCAAAGGACAGATGGGAGTATATTTTAAATGTATTCTTTCAGCAATAGATGTTAAACTCAAGTGAATCAACACACACACACAGTTGATCAAAAACAATGGATGTGCTGAGATACTGAAATATTGAATAAAGATACAATGTGCAGACTTATTAAACTAAGGGCCCTATGGATACACAAGATTTCCATTTCTCTCTCTTTTTATCCTGTTTATAAAGACTTTTGCTGATAATCTAAAATAAATATGCCTCCATTCCAGACACTTCAGATGATAAAAAAATTAGCTTTTGGTGAAATGGACAAAACAACAGTTATCTCAATTATTTCTACAATTTATTTTGTATTGGTGCACTTGGCCATATGGAGCATTTAGGGGCCGATTCACTAACTTTGAGTGAAGGATTCGAAGGTAAAAAACTTTGAATTTCGAAGTTTTTTTTGGGCTACTTCGACCTTCAACTACGACTACGACTTCGAATCAAAGGATTCGTAGTAAAAATCGTTTGACTATTCGACCATTCGATAGTCGAAGTACTGTCTCTTTAAAAAAAACTTCGACCCCCTAGTTGGGCAGATAAAAGCTACCAAAGTCAATGTTAGCCTATGGGGAAGGTCCCCATAGGCTTGCCTAAGTTTTTTTGATCGAAGGATATTCCTTCGATCGTTGGATTAAAATCCTTCGAATCGTTCGATTCAAAGGATTTTATCGTTCGATCGAAGGAGTTATCCTTCGATCGTTCGTTCGAACTATCTGCGCTAAATCCTTCGACTTCGATATTCGAAGTCGAAGGATTTAAATTCCTAGTCGAATATCGAGGGTTAATTAACCCTCGATATTCGACCCTTAGTAAATCGGCCCCTTAAAATCAGCAGAGTTTTTATGCACAAGTACAAAATAATAGGGATGCACTGAATCCACTGTTTTGGATTCGGCCAAACCCCCGAATCCTTTGTGAAAGATTCGGCTGAATAACGAACCAAATCCTAATTTACATATGCAAATAAGGGGGGAAGGGGAAAACATTTCTTACTTCCTTGTTTTGTGACAAAAAGTCACACGATTTCCCTCCTGCCCCTAATTTGCATATGCAAATTAGGATTCAGATTTGGTTCGGCCGAATCCTGGCCAAATCCCGAAACGAATCCTGGATTCGGTGCATCCCTACAAAATAACATGTTTACAGTAGGAGGTAGAATAATCCAAATCTGAATGGGGAAATACTGATGGAAATCTATCACTTTTACTCTCATCACCATGTTTTACTGACTGTTGCATTTAATCCTTTATGGATTTTTAAAATCTTTGTGATGTATTACATTCATATTATTTTTTATAAAATGTTTGAGCTCATTTTCATTTCTTACTTATGAACCATAAATGTTGGGAGAAATTAAAGGGGGGCTATTATTATAACTAAAATCCATGTAACTGTCATAACTGTTATATTTGTCTCACAAATATTCAGAACTTTTTAAAATCACTAATAATTTATTTGTGACTCCTAAACCTAAAGTTTTTCCTTGCTTCAAACAACTCAAACTGTGAGCCACAGAGTAATTTTCCTGATGTCTATGTGGGTTTCCTCCAAGATCCCTAGATGGTAGGGTTGCCACCTGGCTGGTATTACAAATTCACTGACTGACCTGGCTCGGCCCCTTAAAAAGTCCCCAACCCATCCAGAATCAACTGGGACTCCTTTCACTTTGTTTCCTCTTTACCAATCCTATTTGAGATGGATGTCACAGCCCTGCCCCCTTTCATAATCACTACACCCCTTCTACATCTTAGACTGCCTTTTTTTTGTTGCCACCCCCCTTGCTGGCTGGTACTTTTTTTTATGTTTATAATAGCAAATAATGAAAGTTTAGGAAGCTCAGCCTCCCCAAATATGCATGTGGAGGCCCATTTCTCAACAGTCTTATTTTAGTAGTTTTAGAGGTTTTTGAAACTCACTCTCTCTAAAACCACAAATATCATGAAATATATTGAAAAATATTCAAATTAATAATGCATTAAAAAATACAAATACCTCTAAAATCTCCAAAAAAAATTTCAGACAATTACTAGTGGAAAAAAAATCTGAAAACCTCTTCTGAATTGATTAAGGGGCAGATTTACTAAGCTCGACTGAATAGTTTTAATTAAAAAATATTCGAATTTCAAAGTAATTTTTTGGGTACTTCGACCATCGAATTGGTCAAATTCGATCGAATCGAATGATTAGACGATTCGAAGTAAAAATCATTCGATCATTCAACCATTCGATAATCTAAGTACTGTCTCTTTAAAAAATCCTTCGACTCAATACTTTGCCAAATAAAAGCTACCGAATTGGGGACATTGTAGATAGGTTTTGGGCACTTTTTATGATCGATAAAAATCATTCGATCGATCGTTTAAAATCATGCGAATCGTTAGATTCGAACAATTTTATAGTTCGATCGAATGATTTTTATTCGATCATAAAAAGTGCCCAAAACCTATCTACAATGTCCCCAATTCGGTAGCTTTTATTTTGCAATAAAATCCTTTGAATTCGATACTCGAATTAGAAGGATTTTACTTTGAGGGTCAAATTTGAGGGTTTTTTAACCCTCGAAATTCGACCCAATAGGATCAGCGTAGCTTCCATTGACTTCTATAGGACCTTGACAACTTTTACCTGGCAAATTTTTGTATAACATTTTTTTGTGTTTTTTTACATGTAATAAGAATCAAGGTTCTAGAGCTTTTAAGAAATATAGGAAACCCACAAATTTTTAGAGATTCGTGGAAAAAAAAGAGAAATTTGTTAGTAAGTTTGAGCTCCTATGAAAATCTGTTGGTAGCCCCCTGAATCACAAATGACCCTCATTCCCCCTGGAAAGGAATGACTTAAAAATCGGACCCAAAAAGCTCAAACATTTATTACAATTCCAATAATGGCAGGGAAATATATGTGCTTAAACGTGAGCATATGAGGTTATACTAAAACTCTTTTCCATTACCTATAATGGTTGATATTAAAAGCAGTAATGATTAAAATCTTTTTGAGGTTAAAACTGAAACGCTGGTAATTGTGCACATTTTCCTTTTTACGCACAACTCTTCGGGGCCGATTCACTATAGGTCGAATATCGAGGGTTAATTAACCCTCGATATTCGACTAGGAACTAAAATCGTTCGACTTCGAATATCGAAGTCGAACGATTTAGCGCAAATCCTGCGATCGAACGATCAAAGGATTATTCCTTCGATCGAACGATTAAATCCTTCGAATCGAACGATTCGAAGGATTTTAATCCAACGATCGAAGGAATATCCTTCGATCAAAAAATCTCAGGCAAGCCTATGGGGACCTTCCCCATAGGCTAACATTGGGTTCGGTAGGTTTTAGCTGCCGAAGTAGGGGGTCGAAGTTTTTCTTAAAGAGACTTACTTCGACTATCGAATGGTCGAATAGTCGAACGATTTTTAGTTCGAATCGAACGATTCGAAGTCGAAGTAGTAGTCGAAGGTCGAAGTAGCCCATTCGATGGTCGAAGTAGCCCAAAAAACACTTCGAAGTTCGAAGTTTTTTAAATTCGAATCCTTCACTCGAGCTTCATGAATCGGCCCCTTCATCTTGTCACATTGTGTTAAAGTTCATTTCTTATTGCTACACAAAGTCTTAAACGGGAAAAGCTGGATATAATATAATATAATCACTAGTTGGAGAACTCAGTTAGATGTAGAGTATTTGTATTAATCCAGGTTTTTCTTCACTAAAACTTGCAAACTCTAATTAGAGTAGCCAAAACTCTAATTTCTCTTAAAAATTATGTATCTAAAAGCCTCTAGACCCATAGAATACAAATTCACTGCATTCAAGTTTTTATAGCAAGTTACTTTTTTGAGTTTGGTAAAATTTTGAGTTTATTTGACTTAAAAATACAAATAACTCAATTTTTAATATATAGGCCTTCTAGTCTTTGGTCAATTATTTAAAAAAATAAAAAAAAATTTACTGCTGTACTGCAAGTTGGAGTGATATCACCCCCTCCCTTTTTCCCCCCAGCAGCCAAACAAAAGAACAATGGGAAGGTAACCAGATAGCAGCTCCCTAACACAAGATAACAGCTGCCTGGTAGATCTAAGAACAACACTCAATAGTAAAATCCAGGTCTCACTGAGACACATTCAATTACATTGAGAAGGAGAAACAGCAGCCTGCCAGAAAGCATTTCTCTCCTAAAGTGCAGGCACAAGTCACATGACCAGGGGCAGCTGGGAAATTGACAATATATCTAGCCCCATGTCAGATTTCAAAATTGAATATAAAAAAAATCTGTTTGCTCTTTTGAGAAATGGATTTCAGTGCAGAATTCTGCTGGAGTAGCACCATTAACTGGTACGTTTTGAAACAAAAACGTTTTCCGATGACAGGATCCCTTTAATTATAGACACATTTATATCTAAAAGGGTAAAAAAGTATGTTTAGGCCTTTGAGACTTATAGACACAGAGACAATAACATCAAATAATGACATTGGCTACACAGAGACAATTCAATGTAATTGAAGGTTTCAAAACAAAAATAGCATGGTGAGAATGCTTCATTTTTGGTTAATTCACCATATTTTTGTGTTGCGTCATAGCTACTACTGTTTCACCTATCTAGTTGTTACAGTATGTGACCCCAGCAAGCAGCACAGGTTTGTAACGGCAGACTGGAATGGTCTTAGAAATGGACACAAACATAACCTATTTAGAAAAATAAAGAAATAAAACCGGACACCACATAATTATTTGATGGTAGGATCAATCAGCAATCGGCAGCAAATAAATTACACTACACAAGCCCGGAAAACCTTAATAAAATAGAGTTGTTATATTGCCCTACACATGAGCCCAGTGGATAGTTTATGTCCCATATATTATTTTACGCTCTTTTGCAGCCTATCACCCTGAAAAATGAATAGACATTAGCATTTTTTGGGACTTAGAAAAATTTTTTAATTTTTTTTTTGAGGAACTCCTATCTACTCGATTGCACTTCGCCTGGTCTGAGGTGGTGAAGGCAAGTCTGGCGCAAGAGGTAATGTTCAGAAAAATCTGAGTGAACTTGTGTAATTACGTCCATTCGCAAGAGCGCAAATTCACTAGGCGTTAGGGCACGAAGTCCTGCTAGAGTCTATCTCCGTCGCTAGCGAGGTTACGCCAGTGACCATTAGTAAATTGGCGAAGTACCGAAATTACATCACGCTGGAGAATTTTCGTCCGCGTTAGTCACTTCTCCCTAAAGAGAAGTAAATTTGCCCCACTGATAGAAAGTGCTGGTAGAGGAGCTAAACTGTTACTTCCTATCTGGATTTCCAAATTAGGAAATCCGGACAGGACATTGAAGTTAATGACATGGTGTTCAACCAATCGCTGATCTCTACATCATCAGTCCCACCCCCAACATCACAAGCCGCCACATATGTCATAGCCCCTCCCCCCACATCACCAGCACCAATTGAACCCATTCTAGGGTCCTTCCTCAGTATTTGGCTGCACATATCTTACATAGGCTTTCATTTCCAAATTACCAGAAAATATATAATTTATATGGCCTTTGGAATTTGTTTCCTGTATCTAAATCAGTATGTAAAGGGATAATAACTATCTTTATCTCTTTTGCTTAAGTATTTATTTTACATTCACTATTTAGCACAGACCCAGGAGATCCCAATGCCTCAGGTCCTCAGTATTTGAAGCTGACTGGCGGTTTTGCAAAGGTGCATTGAGTTAAGTGAAAAAAGGGAATAAGGAGGAGAAAGGACATTTTACAGCAAATGATAAACATAAAGAATGTCCTGTAGTTTTCTCAGGTTCATTTCTATGTGTTCCATGGCTTATTTGTAAACCTGTTGAATAATTTCGTTAGACCTCCTGAAACTGATGTAGAAAATCATGTTTCACCAGAATTACTGCTCACAGCTTGATTCAAATGTTCCCAGATTTCCGAGCGGATTCTCATGATCCCTTCTCATCCAAATAACTGTGGACAAAAAGTTATCAACTGATTTACTGAAACCCAGTCATTAACTGATCAGCCTTTGAAAACCTTAATTAGCTCAATTATTTATCGCGTGTTTTGTAAAATCAGGATTGTTGTTTCATTATCGACACTCCTTGCGCAGTTCTGTTAGACAACAAATGTTTCATCTTTAAAATTGTCGCTTTATAAATGGAGGCTCTGGCTTTTATTGCCTCATATTTCGCTAATAACTTGGCCTTTTGAAGGCATCCATTAAGGCCCGAAGTATTAAATTACCAGGAGTGTAATGCAACTCAGTGGGAAATTTCCTGTTAAATTAGTTTTACTTACTTTTAATGGATACCCTAATTAGACATCATTATTAATGAAAATCTAACATTGTGTACAATGAGAAAATGAAATCTTACTTTAATGCTCATTCTTTCATGCTAAATTGTCGTCTGCATCTCAAAAATGACGTTTATCTGGGATTTATTTATATTTGTAAATGTAGGTGATAACACAGGGGTGTTTTCATAAAATAAAGGGCAGTGGAGCCTATATAACTATTTATATTCACACTAGCTCACATGTAAATCCCTATGTTTTCTTACTCACACCTTATTATTTTATGGTAAATTGATAGAATCTGAAGTCCTTCTTTATCACATTCGTGAAAAAATTATTTTAGTAATTCTTGCCAATAGCTGTTTTCCATGCACCGGATTGTGATGTTTAAATTGTTGTGAGAACACGAAACGCGCAAGGCTGTAATCCATACTTGTACTTCCAATAAAGATCTTTTTACTACTACTCCCTGGAGGATTTGCTCTTTGAGTGACTACCCTACAAACAACATGGTGATGTCCCCTCCCTTATGCTGAAGGCTTGGGGCAGAGCACCTGAGCCTCATCATTCATGTGTTGAGTCTCTCTTGGTGATGGCAGAAGAAAAAAGGGCAACTTTCCACATGCCAAAATTCTCAAGAAGTCTTTTTGACTTCTATGCCATCCCTACAGAGTGAGCCAGGCAACATGGATGGTCAAAAGCAATCCCCCCACTCTGCAACTACTCTCTCTTTCCCTCATGACTCTCCATGTTCAACAACTTTCCCCTCCACTCAGTGGGGCAAGTCTAAGTGACTTACGCAGGCAAAAATTTGGCCAGCGTGATGTAATTTCGGTATTTTGCCGATTTCCTAATGGTCGATGGCATAACTTCGCTAGCGAAGGAGATAGACTCTATCGGTACTTCGCTTTCTAACGCCTGGCGAATTTGTGCTCTGGCGAATGGACGTAACTACGCAAATTCACTAAGATATGGATTTTACTGAACGTTACCTCTTGCGCCAGACTTGCCTTCCTAGATAGGACTTCCTAAAAAAATAGTTGAAAGTTTTTCTAGCGTCTTTTCTTTTTTCAGGGTGATAGGCTGCAAAAGAGCGTAAATTTTTTTTTCGGGTAACCGGCTTCCCCCCTACATTTCCTAACATATGGAACATAAACTATCCACTGGGCTCATGTGTAGGGCAATATAACAACTCTATTTTATTTTATTAAGGTTTCCCGGGCTTGTGTAATGTAATGTATTTGCTGCAACATATATGTCCATTGAACCTTAACTTCCTGCCGTATGCAAATTAGGCAACTTCGCTTCGCTTGGCGCAGTAACACTAGCACAACAACGCCAGCATTTGGCGCCCTGGACGCAACTTCGGATTTTAGTGAAATTAGCGTTGTCATGGCGAATCTACGTCTATTGAAGTGTTGCTTTGTGAGCGAAGCTTTGTGGAATTTTCGGAGGTTAGTGATTTTGTCAGTATTGTTTATACAGAGGGCTTCTAATTGTTCTCAGACAAATAGAAAGTAGAATTAGACTTTTTGCTTTCAGTGTTAAATGTTGCACTGCTTAGCATAAGAAATAATAAAAATATTTTCTAATTAAAACCATAGACAAAACGTATTCTTCTATTTATTGAGCTCATGTTGAGTATACTGCCTTTAAGCATTAGATGTTCATCTCAAAAAAAAAGCTACCTTTAACATTTTATTGTAATTATTACTGGGTTTAACTGATTCCTATTTTTTCTGCTTGGATGGAATCATGTCCTTCACAAAACACTATTTCATGGGGTCTGTAAGAGTCAGTCTTGATGGATGGAAATAACAAATGCCATTGCTTTTGTTTCATGTACAGCCTTATGGAAAAACGAATTACATTTTCGTCTGGGTAAATTCACAGTCCCCTTACTACCGCAGCACTGGTACATGACAAGGAACATGGGCAATTAGATTGAATGTGAAACCTGGTTATTCCTTGGATCTCATTACATCTTACTTAGAAAAGCTATAATTTGATTGGTGGAAAATTAAGGCATCTCCTCGTGGGTCATTTTATCTTTCTGCAACAATAATTCTTGTCTTAATTAAAAATTGATCTGGTGTCTTAAAGCACATGTATTATTGCGGCAATCTATCACCTACAGACAGATAATCTGGTTCCTGCCCATACCTGATTAAGAAAACTCTGTCACATGTTGTGCTTTTTCCACTTATTTCAATTAATCGTTGTTCAAGCATTTCTGCAGTTGCAGAATTTTCTAGTAGAAAAGATAATAAGAGAATAGGTTGGTTTGGGGATCTTTTATCGGAAAAATATAATGAAAATAACAAATGATGTGTGCTTAAATGGACCCAATAAGGCACGCTCATTAATGCCATTCATGAAAGGTACTTTTGCCCATCCATGCTCCTTGTGACTATTTGTAAAGAACCTGCCCAGCATGTTCTGTTGAATTATGTTCAATTGCACATATTCAGAATCGGACTGGGGGAGCAGGGCCCACCAGGGCTGCTGCTTCAGGGGCCCCTACACCCCCTCTCGTGGCTGCTGCCCCAGTGGCAACCCACCTCCACCCTCCCCCAAAGCATATATTTGGTGGAGGGATGGAGGTTGGGGCAGCCGCAATTGGGTCGGAGGGGCCCACTAGGTATTTTTCCTGGTGTACCGTCGGCCCATCTGACCCTGCACATATTGTGCCTGGAGGTAGTGGAATGTCCTGGGTCTTATAATTAGGCAAAGCTGATTTGCTGCAGGCAAGTTGCATATTAACAGTATCAGGGATAGACTGAGCCCGATACAGTCTGACCCTGAACAGTATTATGTTGTGTTCATTGGCCCACTGGAAGTGAAGACCCACTAGCAAATTCCAGCCCAAACCTGTACCCAATTTCCAGAAATGCACAAGGTAATTACTAATTTAGGGTGTATGCTCAGACACTGATATCTAGGGAGACAAACCTTCCATTTTGGAACAAAAAGAAAAGGGAATTTGCCTCCCATGCATTGCTTTTGTACATGAGCCCTGGTAGGTGTAAAATGCCAAGTCTGACAAAAAAACTGCCATTGTCTATGTACAGACATTTGCAGTACCCATAAAATGTTTATGGGCAGAGTCGATGATAATCGGTCTTGACAGCAAGATATCTGTCCTTCCAGTCACACTTGCTGCTGCCATCTTGCTGACTTTATGAAAACAGTGACGGAGAACTGAAGAGCCAATAGGACTCATTTACTGAAGATCTGCTCCAGTTCTGAAACTGATATCTGACCAGTATATAATGAGTAGCTAGAAAACACGTTTTATAGTAATAAATGGAGCCAATTCAAATGTATCCACAACCAACTCTCGCCACTGAACAGTAAAACCTATATTAAAACCCCAGCGGAAAAAAGTGTAGCTACATATTTATATGATCCTCAGTCTAGTTTGCATATGGACGCTGATCCCAATGAAAAACCACAAGACTTGTGATAGGAAAAATAAATATGCATTTTTTAAGTGATTAGGTTTATAGGTTATTATAGGCTTATAGGTTTATTGGTTACAAGCTTTCTGGGCTACTTAGGGTTCTCAGGTATGTTACAGCCTCCTATTGGATGTAAAGGGCATTTACATTTACATTACCTTTAAATATGTTTTAGGTGGAGACATTTTATGCATGATTTTTATTGTTCTTCTTTTTTTAAAGTTATTGAATTCTTAGCCTTCGCATTCTGCCTCTTCTCCATCTCCAGCTTATAATTATATCTGGTTGTTGGGGGGAGGGGGTCACTGACCCAGTAACCAAAGACAGCTTGACTGTGAAGCTTCAGTTTTATGTGTATTCTTTTATCTTTCTGTTAGGACCTTTGCTGCTCATTTTCAATACTGATTTCCAAACTGCTGCCTGTTTGCTCGGGCAGTTAAACCCTAGGAACTAGATAGCAGATAGGTGAAGAACAGCACATGAAAAAGCCAAAAAAAAGACTCATTTTAGATTTTCTTAGAATACTATTGCCTCCACCATACAATAAGTTGATCCTAATAGGAACCTCTCCTTTAACCGTATTATTGGTTTTAGGATAAACCATTCAAGAAGATTACATGAATATACCTTCCTATTATGAAGGTTTTATGGCCTGGTGCCCAAATCCCTATGTGATCAGTCAATGAAAACTCCTATTAATGGTTTCCAGGAACACAGTCAGTTCCAGTGAATTAGTGGAGGTCTTACTCTATTCATGACCCTCATAAAAAGGACAATTAAAGGTTTTAATGTATATTGTATTCCTGTTTTAGCTGACAGTACATTGAAATGCAGTGCAGTAAACAGATGGACCAAGTGTGGAACAAATGGATCAATTGCACTATTGTGCCTTAAAAGAGAAGGAAAGGCTTTGTACACTTGGGGGTGCCAAATGATACACACCCAGAAGTAATTGTATTTACTTACCTGAAACCCCGGGCCAGTGCTCCTATCAGCAGAAAACTGCACCGGCCCGGGGTTATACCAGTGAGCACCATGGATAGTTCCTCTTCCGGCATCTTCTTTCTTCAAATTTCCGGGGGTAAACTCATGCGCAGTAGAACGAAATAGCGACTTTTTAATTAAAGTTCAGCTTTTCATTCTACTGCACATGTGCAGCCCAGCGAAGAAAAGAGGAAGCAGGAAGAGGATCCTTTCCCGGTGGTCACTGGTATAACCCCGGGCCGGTGCAGTTTTCTGCTGATAGAGGCACTGGCCCGGGGTTTCAGGTAAGTCAATATGATCACTTGGGGTGAATAACATTTGGCACCCCTAAGTGTGTGATGCCTTTCCTTCTCCTTTAAGCAGTACTGCAGATTCATTAATAATGTTATACTAACAATCGGTATCCTAAGGTAACCAGCTGTCAGGGAGCCGGGAGCTCCCTCCAGGGAGGTAGTCAGGATCAAGGAGGAAGCCCTCTTGAGGGTGCAAGGTCACGGTATCCAAAGGGTTAAGCAAGATACAAGGTCAAAGTCCAGGCAAGAGTTCAATGGCAGGCAGATGAGGATCAAATAACAAGAGTCCAGGCAGGGGGTCAAAAGCAAGGCAGGAGCAGGAATCAGGATACAGGAAACAGGAATCAGGAATACAGGAACCCAGGTTCAGGGTAGCAAAACCTATTCTTGGGCGCCCTTCTGGCGTCCTGGGCGCCCTTTTATAGTTGAATCTAGCGCCATAGTGACGTCACTGGCGTCCTTACGCCGGCATTTTTGCGCATGCGTGTTTTACGCATGCATCTGTGTTGCAGCGCTGGCGTCCTAGCGTCCACGTGGGCCAACCATTTTGGATTCTTCACTGCCGGGAGCAGACGCGTCCCTTCATGCGCCCGGCAGCCTTGACACCAGCAGGGTTATTTCAGTACTCTTTAAGCACATGCATGCTTTTGTATATATGTAGATAAATGATTAATTGCTAGTCTTCAAGGTACAATAAAGCGTTTCAGCCCTTTGAGATTCTTTGTCAGTTACTAATAGAAGTTTAACACCTTATATTTACTATATATAAAGTGTGTAGTCTAGAGTTTGAATCCATGAACCAATAAGACTCATAGGGGGTCTTTAATCAATGGATTAGTACTTACGTCCAGAGTCAGCCACTTGCAAATATGGGGTCTGAAATCTGATCTATTTGTACAGTGAAAGGTGGTTGCCATTGAAATCAATGTCTGCCTCAATGTCTGCCTCCTCTGGCAGTTCATAGTGGCACTGGTGTTGTTTTTTCAAGACTGAAAAATAAAAAAGTGTGACATTGGCCTTAGCCTTTGAGATAAGGAACTCCTTATTATGGAGAGAACTAATTTGTGCATTGATAATTTGTTCTAGTACTTACTCCTCTGCAAACAGAGGCTTGGCAGAACCAGGAAGTGCTCCAGGAAGTTAAAAAATGAAAGTGGTTTATTTATCTTGTTTAGTCGAAGAAATAACAAAAAAACATTGATTTTTCTTAATTAAAACAATAGGCAAAATGTATGTTCAGTACAAGCAGTTATCAAGCGCATGTTGAAAAGTCAGTATACTTTTTAAGATTAGTTTGTTAGGTGCTAAGCACTCAACCTTTTTAGGAAACACAAGCTGCCACTATTAAGAGCCTATAAAAAAATTAGAAGCGAAGAAATTCAATTTGTATGCAGTAGCCCTTTGGGTTTTTATGAACAAAGCTAAGACAGTAAATATTGACTCTTTTTGATCCCATAGTTTCCATTGAGAAGACCATTGGAATATCAACAGAGGTTCCACTTAATCTATAACAAACCCATCAGCGAGTGAGATATAAATGCGAGTAGCTCATGCCCAGCTAATATAAAGTGCTTTGCACTTCCCATGACTTCCCACCATCCCCAGAGCTATCATTTTTCATAGACATAGCCCTTTAAACACCTGTCAAAGCAATGAGAAGATCAGATTGCATCCATACATCTCCACGCTGCAAGTATGATTATAAGGCGCTTATCTACTTACAATTATAACAAGGAAGAGCAAAAACAAGTAACATTCTTATGGCTGCCCTAGAGCAAGAGGCAAACCTGTTTCACAAGCCTAATGTGGTGCTAGCGCATTCGGAGAGCAGTTCTCATTTGTCACATGTTCCTTTATGGAATGTGCAGGGCCAGAGAAAATCAAAAGATGCAGTTGGATTGAAGATCTTAAAGCAAATGTTTCTTTTAAACTAAGTAAACACAATTACTTGATTCAATTGACAGTAATTCTAAAGATGACTATGGAAATAGTGATGTTATTTATAGTTATTTCCTTAAAAAAATTTACAGACCTTTAAGAAAAAAATAGAAATCTAGAGGGTTGCTTTATTATCCCTTGAAATTTGTATTTTTATTACCAAAGGTTTCAGATTTGACAATTTAATTTTACATAAATTAATTTAAGTATCAGGTCTGAATCCTTCAGTATCCCTCAGTCTGATGTATGGGATAATTAATGTACTATGTTATTAAAAAATAAGCAGTTGAATGTTTGGCCCCCCCTGTTGCTTTGGTTTAAATTCTGGTGGCCCCATATCGGTTTCAGATGAAGACACAAATTGAATGCTCCCTTTCCATTTTTATCCACCAAAAAAATGGCAGTTTGTCTATTTTAATTGTTTAGTAAGGCCTGCTAAAGCCCAAAGCAACAATCCAACCAACACAAATGAAATGTATTAACAAATGTATTGACTCCCTTCCTAAATGTTAGTTTCAATTATTCCAATAGAGACCAGTGTCTGATACATGTTGTTAGGCAAAAACTGAATTGCCATAGACAGTACAGTAGGACAATAAGTGACAAGCTGAACGAGTCCAGAAACTTCTTTCTCTGTCATGTATTATATAAGAAAATAACCTTATACAAACACCCCATAATGCTTACATAGACCAACAGCCCTTTTGTCTACACTAACATGAAAGGCAGAATTAAGATGGCCATACACAGACAAATTCGGCAGCTTATCTGCCCATGTATGGGGCCTTTTGATGGGCCTCCCTGACTAATATCTGGCCCAAAATCGATTGGACAGTTTTGATTTTCCCCCTCAATCAAGGACTGCATCAGCTAGTTGATGCGGTCCTGATTCCACAGGCACATATTCACATCATTGTAATAGTGACCAAGCAATTGGATAAGCCCGATATCACCCTGCCTGTGGTGGGCATGTCAGGTTAAATAGCCACTCGTTTGGTAACCTCACCAGAATTCTTCTCATAAAATGTGTATGCCTAGGTGTACTATAGAGCCAAGTCTGAGATAGAGTCCAAGCACATTGAGAGAGCCTCTCATTTGGTGAGGTTGCCAAATGAGCAGCTCTTTCTCCAGGTTGATCCGATCATTTGTCTCTGGAGACAAATGATCAGATCACTATGACGGGATACGGGTGTTGGGGTGAGAGTCGCATCAACAAGCCAATGTGGTCCTTGCCCAATGGGATTTGCAAACCAGCCCGATCTGGCAGATTTGCTGCCAACTGGTCAAATAATGGTAAGGTAGGCTGTTGGAGGGTCCCATACATATTCCCATACCATGAAAGTACAGTGTGCTAAGTGTTGGATTGGGTGTCCATGGCCATCACCTTAAGGGTCCACCAGCTTAATCTCCTTCGCAAACTTTTGGACTCATCCCCTTACTGAGTGCTCTGATGCATACCTCTTCTCTCCTTCTTGGCCCATGGCTCTCAGCTTGTATGTGTGTTTGTGTGTGGGGGGGGTGAGTCCACAAACCTAGCCTCATTCCCTGGCTTTAGGGAGGGAGGAAGGTAGAGGTCCTTGGTTAGTGGGGCCCAGTCCAACCCTGAGTTTGCTGTATCAACTTACGCCATTAACATTGTTTTTTTCCCATCTCTGGTGAATGAAGCCATCAAACTTTATTAGGCACATTATGTACAGTATAATGTATAGCCATTTTGTATAGACTACAAAATTAATTCTCAGCTGTAACAGTAATAATACTAAAGGGAGCAATAAGTGCAGTGGGGTTAGATAATCAGTCTTTTACTATTTTGTATCACATAGAATTGAAATCTACAATACACATTATACAGTTCCAGTTGCAGATGTTACATGTGCTCAACTGAAAACTAGAAGCCATTCTGCTTTCTGGCTTTTGATTTTTTTTTATAAAATCACTTGAAGTTGTAATCACACCCCTGTGGGCCCCCCGGGCTTATGGCATTTTTGATTTACAGAATATACATTAACAGAGGCGAAGGGGGTCTCTGGGCAGCTGGGAAATTGACAATATGTCTAGCCCCATGTCAGATTTCAAAATTGAATATAAAAAAATCTGTTTGCTCTTTTGAGAAATGGATTTCAGTGCAGAATTCTGCTGGAGCAGCACTATTAACTGATACATTTTGAAAAAAATTTTTTTCCCATGACAGTATCCCTTTAAGCAGATGATACAAAAGACACATTGTGGGAAAGAACAGAGGTCAGACAATCAAAAGTGTCCATCTAGTTCAGAGATCATCAAACCAGAAGGTCATCAATGAGCTCAACAGAGCATGTTGCAAAATAATCAGCTGAGCCTTGGGTGTTTAGCCACAGTGATTATACAATGAAAGCTGAGCATGAGATGAGAGGCCGTGGGACTAAAGTAATAGGAGTTTTTAACCAACAAAGCCAAGTAAGACAGATCAATTTGCAATATTTTTTTCTGGCCCCATGCAACAAAGCAGAAACTTAAAAGTATTGCACGAAGGGATTCTCTGTATGAACTTGACAAATCAATAGACATCAGTGGTAAAATGAGAATTCTTTTTTCATCTATTGAGAACCCGGAGGCATTCTGTGTCTTGGTAATATCAGTACCAGTGGCCTATGTCTTATTTCCATCAGTTTCATCCTGCTGAGCAGCTGAAAAAACATATACAATATTTTGTTTTTTGTTTTTTATTTTTTTCAAAATAGCATTTTGTTCCTGCAGACTAGACATTGGATTAATAGTTTAATATGGGATGGGTTGGTACTAACAGAAAAATGTGCATTTCATTATTTGTAGACCATTGAGAAGGTAAGTTCATGACGGTGAGCAGCTATCATCAAATGTCACAGAAGCAGACGGTAATGTCTCACTGCGCATTATAAAATGAATTCAGGTATGGGACCTGTTATCTAGCGTGCTTGAGACCTAGGGGCAGATTTACTTAAGGACGAAGTGGCTGTCGCTAGTGAAAATTTGGCAGAAATCAAATACACAAGGACATCGCCAATTCACTAACAGGCGCAGACGATTATTCGCTAGCAAAAGAGACCACGCTAGCGTTCATTCCCACTCTATCCCCAGGCGACTTTTCACTCAGGCAAATGGTCGTTGCTCCACAAATTCACTAAAGTGCTGATTTTACTGAGGTTCAGGCCCTGGATTGATGATTCACGGATTATCCACACGGACTTTCAAGGACTTTTTTTTTTAATAAAAGACAAGTGTATAATGTGAATTTAACGTGTTAATTTGGGATGACATCACTTTGGTTTGTGGGAGGTGCCTATGTATCTCCACATACCCCAACCCCCCCCCAACATGCTCACTCCTTAAATATCAGTTCACCTGTATGCACCTACTAGGCTTGATAAAAGGCCTGGAGGGGACCGAAATTTTGCCATCTTTGTGAATGTTTATGGGTTAAATAAATCACCTATTTCACTCAAGTAACAAATTTTTGGTGTGCTTCCTGATTTTTTCATAAAGTGCTGATTTTACTGAACATCCAGAGTTTCCTTCACCACCTCAGACAACTGCTAAAATGAAGCTACATCCTCCTCAATCTTATGTCAGTGACATCATATCCTGTCTGTCGAAAATGCATTAAATTTGAAAAAACGCTGGTGACTTGTCCTTTTTTTTAAGCGGGATTGCGTGCAAAAGTCCTAACAAACTTTTCTGGGTTAACATTTTTCCCCAGACATTTGAGGGCCATGGAACATTCATTTTACAGTGGGCTCATGTCTAGGACATTATATGATCTCTTTTGTCTTTATTCAGGTTCCTTGGATGTTTGTTATAATAAGTGGCCACTTCAAGCATTTGCACCAACATCTCTAATAAAGATGTCCATACAACTTTAATTACCCGCCGTATGCAAATTGACCTAAGCGTAAGACCCCTAGCGACTTTTTGCTAGGCACAAACGAACGTTAACGAATGAATGTTCACTATGAAATACTCTCACTGAAGAAGTATCGCTAGCGAAAAGTCACCAGCGTTCGGTGCCCAGGACGCAACTTTTCATTTTAGTGAATTAGCGTAGTATTTACGAATTTGCGCCTGGAGAAGTGGTGCGAAGTGTGAGAAGCGGTCGCTGGCGACAATTCGCCCTTTAGTCAATCTGTCTCCCAGAGTTTTCAAGATAAGGAGTAAATAAACCTAATAGAATTGTTTTGCTTCCACTAAGGATAATGTGTATGTTAGTTGGGGTCAAGTACAAGGAACTTGTTTTATTATTACAGAGAATAAGGAAATCATTTTTAAAAATGTGATTTATTTGATTATAATGGCGTTTTACGGGAGGTGGCCTTCCCATAATTCAGAGTTTTATGGATAATGGAGAACACATTTTAGAGCATGGAGAATTGCTGATATTTATCCATGTGCAGGTAAGGGCACAAAGTGCAAAAAGCACTTTTTAAATTTCACACTTTTTCGGAACCGTACCCGACCCGTACCCGCAATCTACAACCCGACCCGCAACTTGCATTATTATCCACTTGGACCCGCTACCCGGCCCGCAAGTACCTTATCTGCAACCCGGACCTGCGACCCGCTGACCATCAAGAATCAGGAAGTGCTGTCGTTATAAACCAGAAGTGACATCACCGGAAGTAGATGTGATCAGGAAAAAGGAGTAAAAATCGCTATTGAGAAGACCCGTGGGCCAGCCCGCAACCCACAAACCCACAGAACCGCCAACCCGCGTCTATACCCGCACCTGGAACTTCTACCCGTAACCTGCAGGGTTTTTTGCAGTTAACCGACCCGCTGCAGGACTCTAGTTTAAGGCACAATATTACATTGCGAGATGTGGATTTTTATTCTTATTGGTGCGAAATGTTTTTCGCTTTGCGACTTTAAATACATTCACCCCTTAAACATTAAATAAACCCAATAGGATTGCTTTGCCTGCAATAAAGATGAATTTTATCTTAACTGGGATTAAGAACAAGGTAAGGTTTTATTACAGAAAAAAAGAAAAGCAAATTTAAAAGTCTGAATTATTGGATTAAAATGAAGTATATGAGAGACGGCCTTCCTTTAACTTAAAGCTTTCTGGATAATGGGTTTCCGGATAATGGATCCGAAATCTGTACCATTAAATACAGGGACGTGTTTGATTACATGGAGTCAAACCCACATAGAAGTCTGTCTTATAAAATGGGGAATCCTGTATCAATCATAGTAAAGCTATGGGTGCCGAAAAGCTCCTCAAAACGTGGCTGTAGATGAGAAGCCCTGAACAGTATTGGGAAGGGTTTATCTTCCCTTTAAGCGTCGATAATGCATAGAAATTTAATAAACTCAATCAGCTACTGCCACTAGGGAAATAAAGACATATTGGAGAATATTCTATTAGGGGAAACTTGCCATGTTCCGCAGAGACCTCGATAAATTATCTCCCCACGAGAGGATAAAGAGAGGACACTCACAATCAGATACTCAACACTCCTTAACGATTATGGGAATTTTTGTTCTCTCTGGTAGGAAACATAAGATTTTACTGCTCTGTTTGAAGTTTGCTGCCAGTGCCCTCTGAAAGAAGTGCTTTTATCTGCTAAAGATACAGTACAAATCATCATTGGTTTTATCTCAGCTGGAGATGCTTCTTTTCTAAATGAGCTTAATTTGTGCAGCTGCCCATCAGCCGCGCTTCCTTCATCCCTCGCACCGATTCTTTCACCAGAGCCACATTTAAGCCTTTCCTTCTGCTCTTTGTTCCTTTAACTCAGTGAAGTAAAGAGCAGGATGGATCTTCCACTACATGTTGGTATTGTTCCAAGCGCTCATCAATAGACATGGGCTGGCAATGCAGTGACTGGGAAAGACTAAAAAATCCACTTTTGCTTCTTTGTGCCGTTTATTGTGCAGCCAAATGTCCCTGATCTGGGAGCTGCTACACTGGCTGCCCATCCGCATGCAAATGAGTCAGCAAGTTACATAGTTACATAGTTACATAGTTACATAGTTACATAGTTAAATTGGGTTGAAAAAAGACAAAGTCCATCAAGTTCAACCCCTCCAAATGAAAACTCAGCCCCATACACACACCCCTCCCTACTGTCACATAAATGATATATACCCATATCTATACTAACTATAGAGTTTAGAATCACAATAGCCTTTGTATTATGTCTGTCCAAGAAATCATCCAAGTCCCTCTTATAGTCATTAACTGAATCATCACCCGGCAGTGCATTCCCCAACCTCACTGTCCTCACTGTGATGAACCCCCTACTCTGTTCCTTTAAATGAAACTTCTTTTCCTCTAGTCTGAAGGGGAGGCCTCTGGTACGTGATTCTCTTTATGGGTAAAAAGGTCCCCTGCTATTTGTCTATAATGTCCTCTAATGTACTTGTAAAGTCTAATCATGTCCCCTCACAAGCGCCTTTTTTCCCCCAGAGAAAACAACCCCAACCTTGTCAGTCTCCCCTCATAATTTAACTCTTCCCTCCCTCTAACCAGTTTAGTTGCACTTAGTCTCTGCACTCTCTCCAGCTCATTTATATCCCTCTTAAGGACTGGAGTCCAAAACTGCCCCCATACTCCAGATGAGATAAAACCAATGAGGTCGTCCTTTCTGGATTCTTTCTTAAAAAGTAGCAGAGCTGAAATCCAGTAAACAAGAAATTTATTATGAGTTGCATATTGGCGGCTCCTTTATGTTTTCTTTCACTTCTACTACAGATGCTCATTTTTAGCTAAAGCTTCATAATATCAGGAACAATGTACCCTCGGCCCCCACATAGGTGGTACTTTATTTTCTATAATGTTAGAAAGCAGCATTTTCCCCCTATATCCATCAAAATGGTAAAAAGTGGTAAAAATGTTAAAAGTGCAGATGCCATCATTTCTGGCAATTTGTCTCAAAATGGCATTTGTGCATGTGTTGCAATTCTTCTGTGCATATTGATAATATTGATACTAACCATGGTGGAAGCCCTGGAGCTACTGCCAGCTGGAAGGTGCCATTAGTTCAGTGGTGGACTGGGCTGCTGGGACACCGGGAAAAATCTGGTGGGCCACAGTGATCCACCCACTCCCTCACCCAGAAAGTACCCCCATTCCCTGCCCCAGAATGGCCCGTCCAACCTTGCTCATTGTCAATACACACATGCGGAGGACTGGAAAAAGCGCAACTATGCAGAAGTATAAGGTTTAGACATTTAGTGAATAGCATAACATTGCACAACAGTAGTGATGGGCTAATTTATTCGCCATGCGCAAATTCGCGGCAAATTTGCACGATTCGACGCCAGCGAATAAAATCGCGAAACGCCCGTGAAAATTCACCCGAAAAAAAAATTGCTGCCGTCAACAAAAATTTCGTGAAACGGGTGCCGGCGTCAAAATCAGGCTAACATTGGCCTATTGTAGACTTATGTTTATATGGGAAATATTTAATACGTTTCAGTCCAGGGATTTGCCTCCTGTAGCGATTTGGCTATTGCTGAACTACAACTCCCAGAATCACCCACATTCCCATCGGGAGTTGTCGCATGGCAGTATTTGTGGTTCAGGCATTAAATCCCTCATGTATTGGATGCACAGTTAATAATTGGGTTGAAGTATATTTTCAGAATGGGTGCTGGTTATTATTTGGGCAATGCTTCAGATGCTTTTTTCATGTAGCAGTGAGATGATTCTTGTTTTAGTTTTGCTTTTTGGATGAATGCCTCTACAGACCAACATTCTGTATTATATAGTGAATAAAGTACCCCCTTTTGTAAAATATAGGGATATTATAAGTTACCGAGGAGTTTCATGACCATATAAAAACACGAGGCCGAAGGCCGAGTGTTTTTATACAGGTCATGGAACTCCGAGGTAACTTCTAATATCCTCATATTTTACAACTGGGGGTACTTTATTTATTATAATACACAAATTTCAATGAGTCATGTAACAGAAATGACATCAGAACTCACCGTTTATAACTGATGACATCAGAACTCACCGTTTATAAGGATATAATTTACAGGATATTCATGGCTTTTGTGTATTATAAGAGCATATTTAATTCTACGGGACTTCCCAATATAAACTCGTTACAAAGTTTCAGTCATTTAAATGTAAAGTATATTGAATGTAATATCAGGCACCCTTTGATATTTACTGCACTGCTGGTTTTGACTGTTGCATTAGTCAGCTCCCATCCAGCCCACACACAACCACAATGCCTTATAAAAAGAGAGTTGTGTCTAGTTTGTCCCCTGTGCTCTAGTGTTACACATTGTGACATGTTTTTAAGGTTATACATTTTGACACTCAGCTTTATTTCCAATAGAGGTGTCTTTTAAAGGGTTGGTTCACCTCTAAAGGGCATGTAAATGCAAAAAAAATAAAATCCCATTTTGACTTTCTTTAATAAAAAAGAAACCTATATCTGATATACTTTAATTAAAAAATATGTACCGTTTTTATAAGAAACCTGACTGTATGCAGTGAAATTCTCCCTTCATTTACTGCTGTGGATAGGAATTGTCAGACGGTCCCTAACTGCTCTGCAGGGAAACAATCATACTTATGTACAGCAGGGGGAGCCCCGCCTTACTTCCCAGCCATGCAGAACAGCTTTGTTTATGACGATCCCTAAGCAGCCCAGACCACACTGAGCATGTGCACAGTCTTAGTCTTGCAAAGATGTATAACAAAGTTACTAGATGGTGACCCCCTGTAGCCAACTTTAAAAGCATAAATTATTTGTTTGATTAGGCTTGTGGTGCAGTAAGTTCATGTTTGTGTTTAGTATACAAAATACAGCATTTCTAGCCTTATTCTATTTTAGACTTTACATGCCCTTTAAGTTAACTTTTCGTATGTTATAGAGTGACCAATTTTAAATTCTTCTTCATTTTTTTTTATTAATTATGGTTTTGGAATTATTTGCCTTCTTTTTCTGGCTCTTTCCAGCTTTCAAATGGGGGTCACTGATCCCATCTATAACACAAATGCTCTGTTAGGCTGCACTTGTTTTGTTAATGCTACTTTGTATTACTTATATTTCAATTCAGGTCTCTCCTAATTATACCACAGTCTCTTATCCAAATCAATACATGGTTGTTGGGTATTTTGCACCTTAGCAACCAGATTAGTAAAATTGCAAACTGGAGAGCTGCTGAATAAAAAGCTAAGTCAAAAACCACAAATAATAAAAAATGAAAACCAATTGCAAATTGTCTTGAAATATCACTCTCTACATCACACTAAGGGTTAAACTGAAGATAAACAACCCTTTTAATATCACTGTAATCTTTGAAAATATTTCCTATTGGGGTTGTCACCTCTCAGATTCTGACAGCCCAGGAAGGGAGGGGGTAGGGTGACATTTAGGGGGCAGACTTTTGAAATTAAAAGCGAGGCTGTGGCATGATGGCCAGTGATTGGCTGACCGCCATGTCATTTGATGCACAGTCCTGTCTAGTTTTCCGACCTGAAATTTGCTCAGTCAGATTGAACTGGACATCTTGGTTTTCAAAAGGGACACTTAGTCCCAAATCAGACAGGTGGCAATGTTATATTCTATTGGTGTGATTTATTAAGCAACCCAACATTGCACTAAGGTATGTGTTTTTAGGTGTGGCCAGTGATAGATTTACACCATTCATATTACTCTAAATTTTGGCCAATTGACATGTTTTTTTTCCACTAATGGCTTGTAGTGTGCCAGTGTGATGCAGAGCTCTTATTAAGATGGATTTATAATTATAGTGAAGTATGGTAGTGGTAGCATGATGCTGTTGGATCAGCAGGGTGGGCATCCAATTGAAAGAGTGTTAATAATGGATAGTGGAAACTACTTGTAAAATACTGAATCTTGGATGAAAGGTTATCTGTAATAAAAATACCTGGTGGTCTAGTGGTGCGGCGGTGTGGCCGGCCGCCACGCCGCCGCGCTCCTTTTCCTGCCTCCGGCGCCATCTTGGTTCTCTAGGGCGCGCCTCTTAAAGGTACAGGCGCACGTTTTGGCGCAAAATTTGAAAGTATTTAAGGCCTATTCTTACTCCCAGCCAGTGCCCGTGATAGAACTTGTTTCTAGTGGTTCCTGAGCCTTGTGCATCTGATCTGTTCTGTATCTAGCCTGTTTGATTACCCGTGTTTGACCCAGCCTGTTCCTGACTATTCTGCATTCTGTATCCTGACCCTTGCCTGCCTACGACAACGCTTCCTGCTTAACCCCTTGATTGACAACCCGGTTTGACCCTTGCCTGCCTGACGATTCTTGATATCTGCCTGCCTCGACCCAGCCTGTCTGACAATTCTCTTGCCTGCTCTATTTGTACCATGACCTTCAGCCCAAAAGACTCTGCTAACAGCCGTGCCCCTTCGCCAGCCAGAACATCTCGCCTTGTACCCCTCGTTAAGTCCAGGTGGCACCCAAGTAAGCTGAGGGCTCCTCCCAAACCCAACGGTGGTCAAACTACTGGTGAAACCGAGCTGAGACCAGGGTGCTTGGCATTTGTTCTGGTATCGGGTGCCGGCTGTGACATTATCTTTAAGGAGGACAATTATCTTGAGTGGCCCAGTCAAAACTCTGATCTTAATCCAGTTGAGAATCTGTGGGATTAATTAAACATTCAGGTGCAGAGGTGTCATCCAACTAACCTGAAAAACTTGGGGAAAAGCTGGCAGGGGGAATGGACCAAGATAGCTACTAATTAGTACTCAAGGCGGTATGTACTAACAGCAAAATACATACAAAAACAAACGTAGCAATATACTGTTACATTCACTTACTTACTAGCTTCAGTAGACACCAATTGACACTGACTAGAGTTGGAAAGTCTGTTATC
This sequence comes from Xenopus petersii, assembly GCA_038501925.1. Taxonomy (NCBI): domain Eukaryota; kingdom Metazoa; phylum Chordata; class Amphibia; order Anura; family Pipidae; genus Xenopus; species Xenopus petersii. Next base: position 145,080,563 of record CM076681.1, on the reverse strand, counting down.
CACAAAATCCCCTAAAGCTTATAATTTACTAACTCCATCACCTCAATACAATTTAGTGAATAACTGGCATTTATATTCATTTTGCCCATAAACTATCAACATCGAACCTCACTTGCCAGTTTTCTAACTAGTTCTGCAATATATAAAAATCTCTTTGCAAACTGAAAAAATCCTAAGCACAATCTATAGTATTGTGCAATACAGTATCATTACCAAAGATAGAGACAGTAATGTGAGATGCTAACCTCAAAGTCAAATTAAAAATCAGAGTGAGGTACTCTAATAACAACACTGGTCCAACTAAAAAAGTTCAGTTACAGCCACTCTTTGTAATCATCAGGCATTCTATAGTTCACATATTATGTTTCAGACCAGTGTTCCTTTATTTAATCGGCATCCTTGTGTGTGGTACTGTATAAAATGCTTAAGCAAAAGCAGATCACATCCACTGCGACCACAAGCTCTAGGATTCTGCTTACTTCCCCACTGCTGAATTTTTGCCCAATGTATGTGACTACTGGAGTTTCCCATCTAAGTCAATGGGTAGAAGTCTTAGGCTAAAATGTAACCAGTATTGTATGTGAATAATTGCTTTTGGATCACTGCATTCCAGACTACGGCTACAATTAGCTTGCATTTTACAAAGCCATATGGTTTTCTCCAAAAGGTCACTTATCCCATAAAGTGCTGTAAACTGCAAATCATGAATATAAAAAGTAAGGTCAAATTAAGCAAGCTTCACTTGTTATTGGTCATACTCCCTATTAAATATTTATTTGCTTGTGAGTGACCTGGTTCTTGCACTCTCGACTACAATTATGACTATGTGACACACAGAATAATTGTACAGTACCTACTGTACATATAAGAAGAAAAATAAATTCCTCTTATACAAAATGCATAATTAAGATGATAAATTATTGTACGGTATGATATTGGCATTTTAATCTGAGGGAAAGTGCAATCTGAGATGCTCAATTAAATTTGGAATTTTTCCACTACATTGTTATGAATAAATAGAAAGAATCAGTGGCAGTCTGTGAAATTATTAATTGAGGTGCATGCACCGTATCATGCAATGGAGAATCATTGTTAGCAAGTATATTTCTTGGTAATTAAGGACCAGACTAATGATGCAAGTTTTCTTCAGCATGATTTTCATCTGATTATGAGACTGCTTCATTAAGAGCACTCAGACTAACGAGCTGTAGCTGTAATAAAGTCATTTTCTGTCTTGTGTTCTGATTGATAAAGAGTTTCTATAGCTAAAAGGAATTGAAAATATAATTATAATTAGAAATGGCTGAATAAAGTTGTTACAAGATTGCTGAAGGGTAGTGCAATTGTCACCATAATGTTTTTTTGGAAGGTGCGCATTAAAATAAGTCTGTCAAAGGTAACAAACTCCATCGGTATCAATTAAACATAAAATGAACATTAAGTTTAAAATAAAGTGAGACTTTGCTGTATTGGGAGAAGTACAGACACAGAGTTTGCGGTTTACTCTCATCCTCACATTCTTCACACATGAAGTAAAGCTTATAAAAGAGCTTTCCCCCCTCATTTATAATGAATTTGGCTCAGCCATATGTTATAAAAATATCTTTTTGATTAAGATGATTCCTTTCTAAGCAGATGCTTTAATTTCGCACATTATTAAGTTCACAAACAGTCTAAATAAATATCATTCCCTCTTTAGGGAAGATGCTAATCCATATTCCTGTCCCATGAAACCCTTTAATTATAAAGTTTGCAATTAAAATTGTATATTTACATATTTTTTGGCAAGTGCCAGAAAACTAAATGTCTTTTTTTTATTCCAATTTTGAAATTTGGAGGGGAAGGAAATTTTGGTTAGACTGCTCTACTGCTTTCTTAAGAATCAGTTAATAGTGCTGCTCCAGCAGAATTGTGCTCTGAAATCCATTTCTCAAAGGAGCAATGGATATTCAATTTTGAAATCTGACATGGGGCTAGACATATTGTGAATTCCCAGCTGCCCCAAGTCATGTGACTTGCGCTCTGATAAACTTCAATCACTCTTTACTGCTGTACTGCATGTTGGAGTGATATCACCCCCTCCCTCCCCCCCCCAGCAGCCAAACAAAAGAACAATGGGAAGGTAACCAGATAGCAGCTCCCTAACACAAGATAACAGCTGCCTGGTAGATCTAAGAACAACTCTCAATAGTAAAATCCAGGTCCCACTGAGACACATTCAGTTACATTGAGAAGGAAAACAGCAGCCTGCCAGAAAGCAGTTACATCCTAAAGTGCAGGCACAAGTCACATGACCAGTGGCAGCTGGGAAATTGACAAAATGTCTAGCCCCATGTCAGATTTCAAAATTGAATATAAAAAAATCAGTTTGCTCTTTTGAGAAATGGATTTCAGTGCAGAATTCTGCCGGAGTAGCACTATTAACTGATGTGTTTTGAAAAAAACATGTTTTCCGATGACAGTATCCCTTTAATTTAATTCTGGCAGATGAGAGACATAAACATTCCTTGAAGCTTCTGAAATATTTTTCTTGAAACAATAATTTTACCCATTTAGACACAGATAAACATTTTACCCAGGCAGGATTTTGTAATAGACTAGCAATATGAATTTTATGCTAATTAACTGCGTCTAACCATTAAACATTGATTTGTTCTGTTGTTCTAGAATGTTACTGTTTTAGTAGTTTCGCATGATGCCAGAAAGTAGGCTTTCGAAATACAATTAGAAAGATCACGTTTAAAAAAAAAGCTGCATTTTAATGGTCGCTCACAGAAAATGTTAGTGGTGATTAGTTACATAATCTTACATTAACCTGTAAATTAAAATTCCTTGGTGCAATTTGATGGCTGATTTAATTTTGTCTGTCTTTGTTTGCCGCAGGCTAATTCCATTATGAATTCTTTATACAGTCTTTCCCCTCAGCTTCTACTCAACCTCTGATTACTATTGTACACTTAGCACTACATAAAGCTAGGGATTAATATTCCCCCAAAGAATTGTTGCTATGGATCTGATCGCTTCCTTCTCAGAGATATTACTGCAGCTCCAATTGTCCATAAATTATGATCTCTAGTGAATTATCAATGAGAGTGAACTTGGCTGTACCAACTAACGAGAATATTGTAATTTGTAGAGGAAGACATCATCAATAACATCTTTTTTTTTTTTAAATGTAGACAATAGATTATTTTTGTTTTGTACAGTTTTCTCCACTAAATCCAATTTATTTACCAAGATAAAATATTAACAGTATACAATATTTCATTGGAATTAGATAATATTTATTTATTTATTTCCAAACACAACAAAGCAGTTTAATTCCCTAATGAAGAAATAAATGTAGATAAATAGATGAATATGTGTAGTTATTTTGGTAGCTAGGTAGACAGACCCTTATCAACATAGAACAGGATTATAACCGCCTAACTGTGAATTCATTGATAAAGACATTATTCTGTGCTCAATGTGTAGAGCAGCAGAAGTCAGAGTAGTAATTTCAATTTCAGATCCAGGTGGAGAGTATTTTAATTTTTTTATGAAGTAGCTTCACAAATAAATGGGTGATTTATCAATGTTCAAATTTTTGCTGTGATTCTAATATGAATTATGCTTTCAAAAACTCAAATGTATGATATTTAAGTGCAAAACATTTTTACATTCATGTAAAAGTTATTGAATGCGGTCTACTGCAAATGTAATGCATTTTTTCAATGCGAGTTTTTAGAGATTTTTCGACCAATTTAAAATGAAAAATAAAGTATTTGATTGAGGTATTGATTTTTTTTCAATTAGGTTTTTTAAATTTGATACAAAATTCAAGTGTATTTAAAGTGGATAAAACCTCTAACATGACACCAATTTGATTTTTGATAAATAGACCTTTAATTAAGAGGCACATTTATCAAAGGTCGAATTTCCAGTTTTTAAAAACTCCCCTAAACTCCCATGAATTCAAAATTCAACCAATCGAAATGTATTAAAAAATTAGAATTTTTAAAACTCAAATGAATTAAATCAACCCGAAAACTCGAATCGAATTTGAGATGCTGAAAACAACTCCAAATTGATCCCTGGACGTCTCCCATTGACTTAAACAGCAATTCGGCAGGTTGTATGTGGCGAATAGTCGAATTTGAGTTCTTAAATGGCCATAAGTATAATAAATCTCGAAATTCGAATTCAATTTAAAAAAAAAAAAAAAAAAAATACTCAAATCTAATTTGAATAACTCTCTTGTCAAATTGGACAGCTCTGACCATAAAAATTCGAAAATTCTAATTTAGAATTTTCAATTTGACCCTTGATAAATCTGCCCCTTAGTGTCATGATTACAAGATTAATGTTCTGTATGTAGTTTGAATTAGTTCAGCATTTCTCCCAAATGGAACAGTTGGTTGTTCTTCATCACTGTTTAAGCTTGCAATGTCACTGCTTCTATCCTTGTTCATCTGTGACAAGAGATGAGCATATTATTTCATCAGGCATGGATTCACAGTCAAATTCTGCATTTTGCCATCTGCACATGTTTTGAGAAATGGCAGCAAAAAGTCACCAAGAAAAAAATATCACAGAGACACAAAAGTTGCCATAAGAAAAATGACATTAATGCATTTGGACAAAATGTTGGAGAAACACAAAAGCCACCAAGACAAAAAGAAAGACATTGAGAAAAGTTGCGCCCAATGACTTCAATGTGTTGCGCAAAATTTTCACTGTTTTTATCAGTTTCACTATCACTATTTATGACGGTTCAAGTTTTTAGAGGCGATTTGAGAGCTATTATATCAGTGGCAAATCATTTGTTTTTTGCTGTTTAAAATTCATTTTAAAGTTTTGATTGCTGTCCAGGTACAAACTGTAAAATATTTTGTTGACTATTTTAGGTTTTTTGGATTAACAAATATATCGTATAAAAAGAGAAAAGACACTTATTGCCAAACTGTAAAACCAAACTTCACTAGATCATAGAGCTGATTACATTATTGAAAAATTCTAAATTACAAAATCTTCTAATGATGGAGGATGAATAATGGTATGATTCTATTCAAAGCATAATCAGATTCTTCTATTATTTATACGATTGATGATTGAGCCCTTTTATTGCTTTCGTTGTTGTTTTGGGTTTTTTAGGTGTTCTTGATTGGGAAAAACTAAGACAGTCTATTGAGGACAAAGAAGAACTTTAATTGTAACCAAAGAAGCTCAGTGTTGTCTGTAAGGTAGGAACACATTTCTGAAAGTGAAAAAACTGATTTCTACAGAACATTTGATAAGTGTGAAACTGGAGAATGTCTAATAAAAAGTGTGTCCAAGATGTGGCCGTCAGTGATGACAGATGTGTATTGTGTGAGGCCAAATTAGAGTGCTGGTGACAGAAGAAATAAGGAAACATCTCAGAGGGGTAGCATTAATTTGGCAGCTAAAACCTCCATGGAGAAAGGTGTTACAGACTGGCAGCCAGAAGTCAAAGTCATAGAGATATGTGTAATCTGTAGTGTTGGAGGTTGTAGATTGATTTTTGTTGAGGAAAAAGTTTGTAGAATGTTGTTAGAAAAATAAAAACCAGTATGTCCTTCATTAGATTTCCTACAACACCACAGCTGCTGTACTCGTTCTACTATCTATTCACAATGAGTAGCTGCTATTTTACTTAATTTTATAAAACTGCTCATTGCACCATGTACCAGTGTTACCCAATATGCATATACTCCAGTCAAGTGACATTTTACAACCCACTCCCACTTGAACCTGTCCCTTTTAAACCTGGGTCTGACCTGGCTGAGGTTGGGAAGGGAATTTAACAACGGAGCTTTTCCCGCCCTCTTAGCTGATGTCAGAGATGATGTCACAAGGGGAAGGTTCCAACAGATTTTCACCACCCACCAACAAAGAAGGAGGCTAGTTGCAGCATGCAAATTAAGATTTATGTGGGCTGGTCCACCTGACCTGGACCTGATATGCAGGCCCAAACCACCCGAACTGTGAGTATTGTGCTGGCCCACACATCTTTATTCTAGTTCTTCTACAGTTCAAACCTGAAATCATTTGTCATCTATGTCAACCTTTGTATGAACTGTTACATAGTTATTGTCCATCATACAGCTCAGCATTGTTATTGCCAATAGTCATTAAGTGATATGGAGCATCTTTTTGAAAACCCCATTATTGATAGTTGCTTATAGAAACATTTTGATTATTGTTTCAGTTTTTTAACTCTAATTTAAGAAGGGCTGGGTTTTAGGAGACGTGACCGGCTGTTGAACCCCTCAGTGATGTGATCACATATAGGTAAGCCATTTCCTAATTTAAAAAAAAGATAATAAATAAACAATAAAACATTTTCTTCCTGTAGTCTAGACCCTCCAATTGTGTGACTTGGCAGCAATTTCACTTTTTTTTTTATTAAACAGTGCTCCATGCTATAGTAAATTTATTTGATGTACATAAATAAATATTTTAATCTTCTTTCAAGAATTCATATAAAAGATTAAAATACTTTTTTTTGGGGGGGGCTCTGGTGATATGAAATGAATATAATTAACCATAAAGAGAATGTGCAGTTAATTCCAGAGAGTTCCATAACTTCATAGCTGTCACTGTAGAAAAAAACCCACAATTTAAGATGAAATCTCCTTGTAAATCTAAGTAGATGCTCCAGTGTCTAGAGCTAAATAAGGCATCAGAATGTTTATAGTACATTCCCCTCCTCTCCAGTTTTAACTATCCCAACTTGGCCAACCTTTCATTACAACTGAGACCCTTTTTTCTAGATCTTCTTCTCTATTTCATTCATATGCTTTTTAAGTATTGGAGACCAAACTGGTGCTACATATTCTAAATGGGGCTTAATCAGTGTTTTGTAAAAGGAAAGCATAACCCCCCACCCCCTAAATCTATACCCCTTTTATTACAAATACATTGATGACCTTTCCTGCTGCTGCTGACTGGCATTTCTTGCTACAAGCACCTCCAGGTCTTTCTCCATCAAGGACTTACCCAACTTAAACCTATTAAGAATATTATTAGCTTGAATATTTTTAAATCCTAAATATGACCTTGAGTATATCAATATTGAATCTAATCTGCCATTGTCAGGAATCACCTGGAATCGAACTCTAGACTGTGTGCTGAACACTACCTGCACTAATCTCCTGAGCCAATGGGTGCTGTGGGACATGTTTCCCTGCTATTCTACCTCCTCCGCATCCCTTGTTAATAACATGTGTAGGCAATCTGCAATTAGGCTTCTATGTAAGCCTACTTCTTACAGCTCATGTTGCTTGATCATTGAGCTCCCTAGCTTTGGTAGCCTTGATTTGTGTAGATCTCCTTGTTTGATCTAGGCCTGTTCTTTGGATTCATCCTTTTCTTCAGCCTGCCCAGACCTCAGTCTGTTTGTTGGACTTTCCTTGTCTACGACCAGCCCAGACCTCTGCCTATATTATGGACTTGTTTGCTTGCGCCTACCTCCTACCACTGGCCTGGTAATAAGTACTTATGTATTTTCATTACATTAACCCTGCTTTATTGTCTTCCTTCATTAATAAAACCAATTAACAACATGTTTCCAGGCTATCATCAAATCAAATACCCACTTTACCCATGTTATGAAGCAAACAGGCTCCTATCTGCCAGAAACTCATCTGTAGTTAGTCCTGACAGCCGTCTACCCAGACAGCTTCTTACATCTTTCAGATGTACCATTAGTCTTGGGTACAGTACAAATACCCAATAGACTGGGGACACCGTTTACACTAGTTTTCTAGACTATTTGGTATTGGAAGGTGGGCAGGGGTCAATAAAAAGTCAAGATTTAAAAACTGACATGCTCTTGTAAAAACCTGGCGTTAATGTACTGAAATGTGAATACACTCATTGAAAGCATGGGTCAGAACAAGAGGCTTATACAGTTGTACCCTTCTTACAACAAAAGGTTTCTCCCCACCTATTAATGTGCCTTGGCCGTACTTATAAATGTATTAGAAATGATCCAGAATTGTATTCATTCCGAATGACTGCAGCCATAAAACAGTTGTTTTATATAGAATGTCGTAACATAGTAGAATAGAGTCCAATGTTCAGAAAGGGCAGAGGTTCATTTGAAGATAGAGATCTTTTTATTAGCAGAGGATGAAATGATGTGACGTCATTCTCATCGGAGGGATCTAGCGCCATGTGGCATTAAACGGAGACATAAAAGCGTGAAATCAGCCACTGAAAACTCTGGGAGAATATTAGTCTGATGCAATTGCGGCTGCGGTGAGGGCCAAGAAACAATAAGAACCATGTGTTGTAGTCTGTGTTCCTCCTCTGTCTTAATAAGGGTCGGTTTCCTTGTGGGATGTTATTAATGCTCACCTTGTGATGATTTATAGCTTAAATAAACTCAGATGACGTGAGTTTCACATTGTGTTCATATGAAGCTTTACCAGTAACAGTCCTAGAAACTATCATACTGAATTGTCTCAATAAATCCAAAAGAACTTTCAGGGTATCATTTCAGTTGATTTTATTTAACTTTAGCTTCATCTGAATATCTGAAATCCATCACATGCCATGCTCTTGTATTATTTTTAATAAAGCCATAAAAATGTACATGGGCTTTTTTCTGTCTTCTTTTTAATACCACGATTGCATGTTAGCACTTTATATGTCATATTATTTTCCAGAAAAATGTAACTATCGTTTCTCTAAAGGTGCTGTAAAGGTGAAAATGATAATTAAATCTTCTTTCAAGTGTAATTTTATCATTATACAGACCCTTTTCCCTTGAAATGTCATTCTAAAATTGTTTGGAGTCTCATGTACGTAGCTATAAAAGAAGAGCTAATACCTGCCTTGTAACCCAATTATTTTTATATTGCAAACTGAACAAATTCCCATGCAAGAATACGATTTGTTTTCTCATTCTGTTTTATGTAGGAGAAAAAGCGAATCAAAAAAGCTTTGCCCCTGGGAGCCAAACAATTAAATGTGTTTAAAGAAAAAGAGATTTGTAGTTAAGATGAATTTTGTTATTAGAAGTTAGCAGGGCTGTGACTTTATTGTAAACTTTCTTTTCAGAAATATTTATGCAGCAATCTGATCTATTCTAATCAATTGGTGTAAATGTTTCTGTAATATCTTGTTTTTCTTTCAAATGTTTTATATGAAGGAGCATTATTTCGGGCAGCTGCTTTACATGTTTAGGCATTGATAACATTACGGGGCTCATTTACTTAGCTCGAAGGAATAGAAGAAAAACTACTTCGAATTTTGAATTTTCGAATTTGGCTACTTCGACCATCGAATAGGCTACTTTGACCTTCGACTTCGAATCGATCAATTGGAACTAAAGATCGTTCAACTGTTCGACCATTCGATAGTCGAAGTACTGTCTCTTTAAAAAATTCTTCGACCCCGTAGTTCGCCACCTAAAACCTACTGAGGCCAATGTTAGCCTATGGGGAAGGTCCCCATAGGCTTCCTAACAATTTTCTGATCGAAGGAAAATCCTTTGATCGATGGATTAAAATTCTTCGAATCGTTTCATTCGGAGGATTCAATCGTTCGATTGAAAGATTATTCCTTCGATAGGAATAGCGCTAAATCCTTCGTCTTCGATATTCGAAGTCAAAGGATTTACATTCGGCAGTCGAATATCGAGGGTTAATTTACCCTCGATATTCGACCCTATGTAAATCTGCCCCTAGATGCAAGACCATCTGAGAGCTGACAGCAGACATGGATATTAACTGGGGAATATGCCTGAAATGTTATACATGGTGCCCAACGAATTGTTGGAAAAAATAGTATTCTACAGGCATGGGATCTTTTATTCAGACTGCGAAAAATAAATTATTACAAATCATTTTTAAAAATGTAAATTATTATATTAAAATGAAGTCTGTGGGAGAGGCCTTCCCAGTATTTGGGGTGTTTTGGATAATGGGATTCCAGATAACGGATTCCATACCTGTGATGTCTCAGTCAGTCAAAGTGTTTGAGTTACACTTTTTAGATTAGGGATGTACTGAATCCAGGATTCGGTTCCGGATTCGCCCTGGATTCAGCCTTTTTCAGCAGGATTTGGATTCAGCAGCATCCTTCTGCCCGGCCAAACTGAATGGGAATCCTAATTTGCAGATGTAAATTAGGGGGTGGAGGGAAATGTGTGTGACTTGTTATCACAAAACAAGGAAGTAATCCTTAATTTGCATATGCAAATTAGGATTTAGATTCTGTTTGGTTTTTGGCCGACTCTTTCGAGAAGGATTCAGGGGTTCAGTCATATCCAAAACAGTGGATTCGGTGCATCCCTATTTCAGATGAAATATAACGTAACTCTTGGCACAGAAGGCTTTCCTACTGGCGATCAGGGAAACCTGGAATTTCTTCACTCACTTTGGATGAGAAAGACTGGAAAACTGGGATTTTACAGCACAGTTCCTCCACTTAGTTAATTACTGTATTATTACAAATCAATTTTAAAAAGTAGAATTATTTCCAGAAAATGGTTGTCTATGGGATATGGCCTTCCCGTTATTTCTGGATAATAGATTTCCAGAAAAGACATCCCATAAATGTCTTTGATGTTACCCTAAGCAGCTCCCCTAATAAAAATACAGTATAGTAGTCTTTTGAAATCACACTGGTAGAAATGCTGTGACCTTAAAGAAGCCATACAGTTGAATAGTGTCCCTTTATTTGGATAATCATAGGAATGTTTATAACTTGGGGGATAAATTTGGAAATTCGAAGGATAAAATCAAATCTGACAATCAGACATTTTTATTGCTCATTTCTGTAAAATGCGAGACAGAAACTGTTTTTACACATTGACTCCAAATTGCTCAACGGTTATTATTTGTGAATCCTCTAGATCACAATTACCGTATGTACAGTAACATTTGACATTGTTAGCATTGTTTTCAATAGACATTAGCAAGTTCAGAGTTGTGTAATTAAATTGTGTAAATTCTGCTTTTACATACAGAATTTATTTGCAAAGATAAACTCAGCAGCATTGTACATGTAACACCTTCATAAATATAAAGTTTATTTCACACGAATACTTGTGATTAGGGATGCACCGAATCCAGGATTCGGTTCGGGATTCGGCCAGGATTCGGCCTTTTTCAACAGGATTCGGATTCGGCCGAATCCTTGTGCCTGGCCGAACCGAATCCAAATCCTAATTTGCATATGCAAATTAGGGGTGGAGAGAGAAATCGCGTGATTTTTTGTCACAAAACAAGGAAGTAAAAAAAAATTCGCCTTCCCACCCCTAATTTGCATATGCAAATTAGGGTTCAGATTCGGTTCGGTATTCGGCCGAATCCTTTGATTAGGATTCGGGGGTTCGGTCGAATCCAAAATAGTGGATTCGGTGCATCCCTACTTGTGATTTTGTGTTTTTTTGTAAAAAAAAAAAAAATCACATTTGTAAATAAGACTCTTCAGTTAATATTAGCTTAAAACAGTGATTTTTGGTTGTATTTGGTTCATGGACCCCTTTTAGGTTCAACATATCATTAGAGCCTCCCCTTAGCTCACAAGGTTACAAATATCTGCTGGATCCGCCATTCTGCAATAGCTCCAAGTATATCTAGGATAACAGAAACAATTTATCCAGAATCATGCTATACAGTATGGGACCTGTTATCCACAATGCTCGGGACCTGGGGTTTCCAGGATAATTGATTTTTTTGTAATTTGGATCTACTATGTCTACTAGAAAATCATATAAACATGAAATAAACCCAATAGGTTTTGCCTCCAATAAGGATTAATTATATCTTAGTTGGGATCAAGTACAAGCGACTGTTTTATTATTACACAGAAAAACCCAATTTAAAAATGTTTGCTTATTTGGATAAAATGGAGTCTATGGGAGATGGGCTTTCCGTAATTCAGAGCTTTCTGGATAACGGGATTATGGGAAGTGTGAAGCAATAACACACGCACTTGATATGGCATCAAATAAAATGAGGTGGCAGGTCATTTATATGGTTGGATGCAAGTGCATATACTGTCAGCCCACGCGGAATCAATTTTCTGCATATATTTTGTACAGGGATGAAGAATTTCATAAATGTTTGATATTTTTAGTGTTTATGTAGTAAACATTTCAGCAGTAAACCTTTAGTCTATTCAATGATGTTTTTAGGACGTCATCCAGTAAAATCCTTGTGCATCTCCTACCTAACTGGGGGCTGTTAGGGATAAGGTAAATCAAGGCATGTCTTACATTTCTATAACACAGGCATGGGACCCGTTATCCAGAAAGCTCTGAATTATGGACAGACCATCTCCCATAGAGTCTATTTTATCCAAATAATCCAAATATTTTAAAATTATTGCCTTTTTCTCTGTAATGACAAAATAGTACATCGCGCTAAAGATATAATTAATCCTTATTGGAGGCAAAACCAGCTTATTGGGTTTATCTCATGTTTACATGATTTTATAGTGGAGTTAAGGTATGAAGATCCAAATTAAGGAAGGATCTGTTATCCAGAAAACCCTGAGCATTCTGGATAAAAAGTCCCATGTTTTTCACCAAGAAGGAATTTCAGACATGTTAAATATGGTAAATAAAGAAAAAGATGAAGCCACATGTAATGCTTCACACTCCAGATGAACATTATGAGCATAAAACTTGGCCTGATGGTGGCCCTTCAGGTCAGGTACAGGATCGGTAATTTTAATCAAATAATTCAAATGTTTCAGTAGCTTGTACTTGATCCCACCTAAGATATAATGAATCCTTACTGAAGGCAAAATGATCCAATTGGGTTTTAATTATATTAATGTTTCAATTATTTATTTAATGGACTTAAGTAGGGATGCACCGAATCCACTTTTTTGGATTCGGCCGAACCCCCGAATCCTTTGCAAAAGATTCGGCCGAATACCGAACTGAATCCGAACCCTAATTTGCATATGCAAATTAGGTATGGGAAGGGGAAAACTTTTTTTACTTCCTTGTTTTGTGACAAAAAGTCACGTGATTTCCCTCCTGCCCCTAATTTACATATGCAAATTAGGATTCGGATTCAGTTCTGCCAGGCAGAAGGATTCGGCCGAATCCGAATCCTGCTGAAAAAGGCCGAATCCTGGCCGAATCCCGAACCGAATCCTGGATTCGGTGCATCCCTAGACTTAAGGTATGTAGATCCAAATTAAGGAAAGATCCCTTATCCAGAAAACCCCAAGTCCCAAGCATTCTGGATAACAGGTCCCATACCTGTAGCAGGCTTTCCAATGCTTTTGTTTGTTTTATCCATTTTTATCATACATTTTGTCTCCTGAAAGTTGTCAGAAATGTTCATCCTTTAATGTAATCCATCTTATTAACTGATCTATTACAATATTCGCATATTCATCAGCAAAGACGGCTGGTAGTAATTGTGAAGCCAATTATCTAATCACTCCTACATGTAACCAGGAATGTTAAAATGAATGTACTTTGTAGTTTTCTTTAAAGAAGTATTTGCATTTTTACTGAAGCCAAATGTGCTAAACACATGCGGTTCCACAAGTCAGAGAACTTGAAAATTAGTTTGAGCCACTATAGGATTGCATAAAAGTGTTCCAAAAATGCCTCTATATTTTTATAGGTACAGGTATAAGATCCAATATCTGGAAACCTGGTATACAGAAATCTTTGAACTACGGAAAGGCTATCTTCCATAGACTCCATTTTATCCAAATAATAAAAATTGAAATTAAAAATGATTTCACTGTAATAAAAAAAACTCGAGCCAAACTAAGATATAATTAATCCTTATTGGAGGCAAAATCAGCCTATTGGGGTTATTTCACGTTTATGTGATTTTCTAGTAGACTTAAGGTATGAAGATCCAAATTATGGAAAGATCTGTTATCTGGAAAACCCCAGGACCTGAGCATTCTGGATAACTGGTCCCATACCTGTAATTTCTATGTCATTTGGTACAGTGTATTCCAGAATATATATATGGTTATGTCATCTTCTATTTTCTTTCCATACAGTGTGCTCCACTGTGAGAATTTCTACGTGTTACGAAGCTTTTAAGCCTAGCAACAAAGATCTCTTAAAAAAGGCTAGTCTATTGAATTTCTGAGCATCGAAAATCCTTTGTAAGTAGGGTTGACAGAGCACAAAATGGAAAGTCATAAGTCAATAGATTCATTTAATCCAATGACACCAAATGAAAAGATGCTGAGGTCTCAAATGAACCAAGAAGAACAAAGTACCCAAGTAACAGCGAGACTGAAGAAGGACAACTCAAGTGTGACATTGACTTTGGCCAAAGCAGGAAGATTACTTGGGGAGGCACATTTATCAAAGGTCGAATTTCTAATTCATGTGAGTTTTTGAAAACTCCCCTAAACTCCCATGAATTCAAAATTCAATCAATTGAAATTTATAAATAAAAATAGAATTTTTCAAACTCAGATGAATTAAATCGACCCAAAAACTCGAATCTAATTCAATTTGGATTTAAAAAAACTCAATTCGAGTATTTCTTCAAAAGAAACTTGAATGTCAGGAAGGCTGCAAACAACTCCAAATTGATCCGTGGACCTCTCCCATTGACTTAAACAGTAATTCGGCAGGTTTTACATGCCAAATAGTCAAATTCGAGTTCTTAAAGGGCCAGAGTATGATAAATCTCTAAAAACTAATTCCGATTTTTTTCAAAAACTCGAATAAAATTTAAATAACTTCCTAGTCGAATTTGACAGTTTTGCCTGTAAAAAAATTAGAAAATTTGAATTTCGAATTTTCAATTCAACCCTTAGTAAATTTACCCCTAAATATATAAAAGGCTGTATGGCTACTAATGTTTTAGGAACATTGTGGGGCTAATTTATAAACTATGCTGATCGCAGAATGATTCGCACAGTGACAAATTTGTCCTAGGTATGTATATAATTTAATGTGCACACATAACTTTGAAATTTTGTTGGCCTGGAATTGTCATTTTTGAAGCAAAACTTGACAAAAATTTGTCTCGCTACTATTAACATAGTTAAGGGACCTCTGCCATTGACCTCTACATAACTCAGCAGGTTTTAGGTGGAGAATAGTCGAATTAGAAAAATTTCCAGGATCGAGATGCGATAAATCTCAGATTCAAATTCGAGTTGGTGGTTTTAAATTAGAATTTGGGAGTTTGGACCAAAAAAAATGTGAGGATTTCAAAATTTGCCTTTGAGCCTTAGTATATCTGCCCCTAATTGTGCATATGTGCATCTCACCACTATTCACACAAAAAAAGGAAAGCTAGGCATAGCAGTGCAACATTTAAAGGGATGATTTACCCTCCAGTAATCTTTTAGTATGTTATAGAACATACTAAATTTTAATTTTAACAACTTTTCAGTTGGTTTTCATATTTTTTTATCGTTTTTTTAATTATTATTTTGAATTGAAAAAACGTCAAAATTCTAATTCAAAAAGACCAATCAAAATTTAGTCTAAGTTTTTTTTGGTTGAATAGGTCAGTTTTTGATAGAATAAGTCCGTATTCTGCCAAATTCGAATCATACAAAATCTAAGTAATAGTGCATTCAATCAAATTTGATTGGAAGTCCACCAATTGACTCCAAATCGGTTCTAAGAGATTCCCCATAGGCTAAAACTGCAATTTGGCAGGTTTTAGATGGCGAATGGTTGAAGTAGAATTTTTAGAGACAGTACATGATAAATTTTGAAATTAAAATTCAAACTTTTTGCAAATTTGAATCAAAAAACAGGAGGACCTCCAGCTGTCAGTTTTAATGCTAGGCCCTCATGCTTTACTCTTCTAGTTCATATTTTTCTCTTTAATTAGATTAATTAGTATCATCAGCCAATAAACTTCATACAAAGGTACTTATAATTAACAGAGTAGGGTTCATTTTATAAAGTGTAGGGTGAGGTGCAAAGTGCAAACAATGGGCACAAACAGACATATTTGCACTTTTAGGGCAGAGACACACGCTCAGATTCAGGGAGATAAGTTGCTCAGTGACAAATCTCCTCTTCTTCGAGGCAACTTATCTCCCTGAACCGGCTCCCGTCGGCTAGAATGTAAATCGCAGACGGGATGGCAATTGGTGCGCTTCGTTTTCCAAAGTTGTCTCACGAGGAAACTTCGGGCGACTTCAGAAAATGAATCGCTCTGAGTGCCATCCCGCCGGCGGGAGGCAGTTCGGGGAGATTAGTCGCCCCGAATAGTGATGGGCGAATTTATTCGCCAGACGCTAATTTGCGGCGAATTTGCGTGATTTGCCACCGTCAAATACGGGCGCCAAAAATAAATGTCCAAAAAAGCAGATGCCGGCGTCAAAAACGGACACCAGTGTTAAAAAAACAAATGCTGGCATCAAAAACGGACGCCGGTGTCAAAAACGAGACGCCGCTTTGCACATTTTTTGCCGGCACAAATTTGCCCATCACTAGCCCCGAAGTAGATGCGATTTATCACCAGGCGACTAATCTCCCCGAATCTGAGCGTGTGTCTCTGCCCTTGCACCACAAATTGCTCCCTAGGCAGAAATCTTTCAGCTTGAAAATGGAGCACTAAGACCTTTTTTACATGCTTTTCTTTTGATTCCCACTGATATCCAGCTAATTTGTCTAAAAATAGGCAATTCTGCATCGGCGCGGCCCCCTATATATTTTCTTTTTATTAAACTATATCATTCAATATGTTACTTTTATAATATCAGCTTGAAATCACTTTAGCATTGATATTGGAGCACATCTATTGTATAAGCAGATTTCAGCTAACGCTGCCCATAACTGAGGATCCCTTTAAAGCGGAAATTCGTTATTGGGCTCAATATTTAATCTAAAACGTCCCTTTTTTAGGAGGCCCGGTGGAATTTGGCATACATTCCGCTGATTCATTGATCATTAATGAACATAAAATGAGGGCTCTCGAGGGGAGTCTTTAAAATGTTTTTTCATAAGCTTGCTATTACACTTTTATTTCATGTTTTATGTTCATCTCTGTTATTTGAGGGCTAAAAGCTGAAACGTGCTTCCTTTTCAGGGAAATGCTCTTCTCTGATCAGAAACACAAAGATTGAATTTTTACAGTTATTCAGTTATTTAATCGCTGTTCCCTGTCATTTTCTGAATGAGTGAATAAGGTTTTGGCGTGTGGGAGCTAGCACAGCATCACAGAGAACAGAAACCGACTCGGATCTATGTTCTTGACTGATCGCCTTAGTCTTAATTGTTCTCTTAATTAGCTGAAATAGCGACAACATCTGGGGAGAGATCACAGTATTGGTAAACGGCTCCACCTTGGAGCTCTACTTAAAGGGCATGGAAAGTCTAAAACAGAATAATGCTAGAAATGCTGTATTTTGTATACTAAACATACACATGAACTTACTGCACCACAAGCCTAATCAAACAAATAATTTATACTTTCACAGGGGGTCACCATCTTGTAACTTTGTTATACATCTTTGCAAGACCAAGACTGTGCACATGCTCAGTGTGGTCTGGGCTGCTTAGGGATCGTCATAAACAAAGCTGCTTGAGTTCTGCATGGCTGGGAAGTAAGGCGGGGGCTCCCCCTGCTGTTCATAAGTATGATTGTTTCCCTGCAGAGCAGTTAGGGACCGTCTGACAATTCCTATCCACAGCAGTAAATGAAGGGAGAATTTCACTGCATACAGTCAGGTTTCTTATAAAAATGGTAGACATTTTTTAATTATAAAGTATATTGGAGATAGGTTTATTTTTCATTAAAGAAAGTAAAAATGGGATTTTATTTTTTTGCCTTTACATGCCCTTTAATGCCTTTCTGGAATCATCACAGCGAGCTCCTCACACATTTGCTTCTCCATTGAGACAAATATTCCGACTCAAAAAGTCTTTGTTCTGCTCATGCGATCTGTTTGTTCTTAAACAAATGAAGTTTTAATATGCTAAATCCAACTTTGAGGCAATGCTTGAAAGGCATTCAAACAAAAGAAGAGTGAAACTAGGGGAACCTGCTGTGGGCCAGAAATAACTACATAATTATGCATGAAAATAATAATTTCATGGTTTTTTTTAAGTATTTTATAAAATTAAAGATTACCTTGAACTAAACCTCTAGGATTGGAAATATGTGCATGGAAATTGCCTTATATTAATGGTGAACAATATATATTCCAATAAATTTTTTGATCTGTGAATAATAATCATACAAATATAAAAACTTATTTGCTTTTACCCAATCCTTTACAATACATTTGCTGTATTTACACTTTCCCCCCGTCTTCTGAAATGAAAGATAATTTAATTATATTAAAGGAAAACTATACCCCAAACAATAACAAAACACTGCATAAAACAGCTCATAAGTAAAACACTACTTCATGTAAACAAACCATTTTCATAATAATATACTTTTTTAATAGAATGTGCCATTGAGAAATCCTAAATAGAAAATTGCCATTTTAGGAGATAAGGGCCGCCCCCCTGGGATCCTACGATTCACGGTGAACACAAACAATGAAAGTAAACTGTGATCACAATTCCCCTAAGCGACTTGTTTATCTTATTAATTGTATCAAAATACAAGTTGAGTATTCTGGGCTCTCTGCCCCAAAGGCTCTAGTTTAATTAAAGGAAAATAAATGCTGTTTGCACTTGGTAGAAGGGATATAATTAAAAAAAACTATTAATAAATAATGTAAACCAATCGAAAAGTTGTTTAAAATAAGCCATTCTATAACATACTAAAAGATTACTGGAAGGTGAACCATCCCTTTAAATATTGCACTGCTATGCCTATTTTTTGTGTGAATAGTGGTGAGATGCACATAGCGCACAATTAGGGGCAGATTTACTAAGGTTCGAAGGGTAATTTCAAATTGGCAATTTATTTTTTTGGTCAAAACTCACAAATTCAAATTTAAAACCACCAACTCGAATTTAAATTCGAATCTGAGATTTATCGCATCTCGATCCTAAAAATAGTTCTAATTTGACAATTCTCCACCTGCCAAGTTCATGTAGAAGTCAATGGCAGAGTTTGCTTGAACTATTTCAATATGTTAATAGTAGTGAGCCAAATTTTTGCCAAGTTTCGCTTATAAAATGAAGCCCCATAGACTCAAATGGGAGAAAAAAATGTTGCAAGACTCTTCTTTAATTAAAGGAAAAGAAAGGCTTATTGCACTTGGTGGTGCCAAATGTCAGGCACCCCCAAGTGATTGTATTTAGTGATGGGCGAATTTGCGTCTCGTTTTTGACGCCGGCGCCCGTTTTTCCGCCGCCGGCGCCCGTTTTTCCGCCGCCGGCGCCCGTTTTCGCCGCCGGCGCCCGTTCTTTGCCGCCGGCGTCCATTTTTTCGAAAAAATTTTTTTGACGCCGGTGAATTTTTGACGCGAATTTTTGCGGGAGTTTCGCGAATTTATTCGCTGGCGGCGAATCGCGCAAATTCGCCGCGAATTCGCGCCTGGCGAATAAATTCGCCCATCACTAATTGTATTGACTTACCTGAAACCCTGGGCCGGTTCTCCTATCGGCAAAGTGCGAACAGTCTTTCCTTGTCCTTTAAGTTTTAGAAACTTTGTGGGGCAAATTCACTATGTGCCGAAGCGCCTAACGCTAGCGTGAATTCGCTAGCGTTGGGCATTTCCGTTACTTCGCAAATTCACTAACGGACGCTGGCGTAACTTCGCTAGTGTAACTTCGCACCCTTACGCCTGGCGAATTTGCGCAACGGACGTAACTACGCAAATTCACTAACGCGCACATTGTTCTGAACACTACCTTTTACACCAGACTTCCTTCGCCACCTCAGACCAGGCAAAGCGCAATAGAGTAGATAGGGATTTCTTCAAAAAAATTTAAAATTTTTTCCAAGTCCCAAAAAACGCTGGCGTTTTTTCTATATTATGGGTGATAGGCTGAAAAAGATTTTTTGGGGGCTCCCCTCCTTCCCCCCTACATTTCCTAACTAATGGCAACTTAACTATACAGTGGGCACATGTGTAGGGCAAAAAAAAAATTATTTGATGTTTTGAAGGTTTCCCAGGCTTGTGTAGTGATTGTACGTATTCCTCCATTGAAATTTGAATTTGGCGCCGTATGCAAATTAACTTCGCTTCGCTTAG
Organism: Xenopus petersii; assembly: GCA_038501925.1. NCBI lineage: Eukaryota > Metazoa > Chordata > Amphibia > Anura > Pipidae > Xenopus > Xenopus petersii. The sequence continues at coordinate 145,060,481 of CM076681.1, read as the reverse complement.
CGAATCAATGCTAGCGCAACTTCGGATTTTAGTGAATTTGCAAAGCGCTGGCGAAACTACGCCTGGCGAAGTGCAGCGAAGTTACGCCTGGCGCAACTACGAATCTTAGTGAATGTCCCACTGTATCTTCTTCAGGCATCAGTGCAGGAGATTAAAGAGATCTGGGACTGTGGGCTGAGCTGTCAAAATCAACATCTATGGGCAAAACAGGATCAACTTGGGATATGTTGGGGGCCCTACAATGTATTTGCTACGGGGCCCAGTAATATATAGTTACACCACTGTTGAAGAGGAAACCACCACGATTACAATGATGATTTGCCAGTGGAAAATTTATAATGCCAAGTACAAATTGTGTAGCATAAAAAACAAAATGAAGTTTAACCATCCAAGAATGAGAACAGTTTTATTTTATAACAAGCTCATATCCTGAAGCGAGAGACCACACGCATTGCGTTGCACGTTTTGTTCATACAGTATGTATTTAATAATGAAAACACGGCGATCCCAGGCAGCTCGCCTTGAATGTGTGCAACAACACCGAATTTCCTTGAAACCTATTGAATTACTAAAGGCAACAATCTAAATTGAATTTATAGTTCTGGTTTTACCCTAATTTTATTTTTGAACAGGAGGGAGAGATCTTGCCTGCACAGAGAGAAAAAGTAATTATATTTCCCTGGTTTATTTTATGTTGAGAAAACTGTGTACTGATAGTGGTAATACCAAACAGATTTCTTCACTTGTCTGTTAAGAAAAGCTTGAATAGTGGAAGTCTGAACTGAGGCTGCTTGCTGTACTTTTTATTGATCATTTTGCTTCATTCTACAGAACTATAAATAACTGCAATTATTTCCCACCTAATACCAATAACATACGTTTCTATTACCATCTACTATCACTTCATCTCTCCTGGCTCATTGCCTTGAGGTCAGCCCTGTCTGTCATATACAATAAATTAGTAAATCATGTAAAATTCACACTCTCTACTTAAGACGTTTCCAAAACATGATCATTTATCACACAAGACAGCACCAACATTCCGATTCACTCATCATATCATGTATAGAATATTGTAACACTCTCTTAACTGGCCTTTCCCTCTAGAGCCCATAATAAATGCTGTTGTCAGGCTCCTCCAGCTTAGCAACCACTCTCCACATGCCATTCTGCCAGTCTCTATACCGGCTTCTGCTTTCTTCAGGATAAAAGTCAAACTTATGACCCTGATGTTCATGTTGGTCACTCAGTCCCACCCAACTCTGATCTGTACTCACCAAACCTCATCGTGTTCTTCTACTGATCTACTCCTCAACACTACACTTATCCCCTCTTTATAAAAACATATTGAAGATTTCACTAGAGTTGCACCCCTTTTCTGAAATTCCTCCCATTTTCCATCTGATTTCTCCCAATTTTTCTGCTTTTACACATTTCTTTTGTCCTTATCTAGCTTACCATTGATTCAGTATACACTACTCACCACTGTCACCTGCTACACAATGTAATAACACATCTCTTATTGACTCACAGACTCCTGATCTGGCCCATCCCTACACCTTGTTTCATACCCCTTCTCCTTTAAGATTGCAAGCTCTGATGAGTAGGACCCACTTTACCACTTGTATCAGACAATATTTGGGTGCTATGTGTTTGTTCCATGTACTGCATATTTAATGTACCCATTTATTGTAAAGTGTTGCAGGATACATTGGTGCTTCATAAATATGTGTAATAATAATCACTGAGATCACTGAGACCTGAGACGCTGGACCTTTTCCTTACTGCCTAATTTAAGACTAATAGTAAAGACATTGCTGGGGTGGACTTCCTGTCTCCAGGTTTTTGATCAGCTAGATCAGCTAGCCTGGGGTGCAAGTGCTTAGGAAATAATCACTAAAGGTCTCACTCTTGTGCCCCTTAGTGATCTTAAACATGTGCCCCAAGGGTCATGAATGAGCCCTCTTGTCTCAGATACTTCAGAAGATATCTCAAGTTCTTTCTGTTGGCAATTCTGACTGATTTCTCTGAATAATATCACTCAGGTTGATAGAGTTCTTAGAACAGAACAATAACTTTTCATACTGGTTATGTCCTTGACTCCCAATCCTAGGCTTCATTTTCACTGGAGCTTCCTGTCTAATGCTATGGACCTATATTCTCTCAAATAGATTCACACAACTTGCATAGCACCTGGAAGCATTTTCATATAGTTGTGATATTTGTCTCAACAATACTCCCAAATCCCTGCAATCTTTATTAAAGAGATACTGAAAAAATATAAAATTTGCCTTAAAACTGTCTGAATAACTCACTATGAAATAAAAAAAAAAAACATGGGGAATAAAAATTTCTGCCATCAGAGCAGGATCAATTAGTGAGCTAAAACAATGTAGTTGAAGCCAGAAATATCCAGTAAGTCTGACTTCTATCAAATTGTTTCAAGAGACAGAACCAGCAGTGCAGACGTGGAGAGCAAATCACTTTTCGGAAATAACATTGACACATAACATTAAAAGTATTAAAAAAATAACATTTTTGAATAAATATATTTATTGTAAAGTTTTTTAGAATTATTTATTTATCTTTTTTGTTCCCATATTCAAAACCTTTAGACAGGCAGCAAATGAAGACCAAACATAAAACTTTCACTGGGACTTTTTCCATTGAGCAGAGATAGAGTTTGTGTATGAAGCAAGAAAATATCAGATTCAATAAAAACAAAACTTAGATTTTTTGTCTCGGATCATGCACTCATTTGGTTTGATGTAGGAAAACCCAAGAAGAAATCAGGGTAGAGAGTGAGAGAGATACAGTAGACGTGTAGTATTGTAATCGTGCCTTTGTGGAAGAATTCAATATTGTTGGACAGGGAAGGGTCAATGGATTCCTGAACATGTTCTCTCTTGTAAATTCCAATCTGAACTGCTGCTGACACCATGAGGGTAAAGCACCTACAGGGAGATCCAGCAGTGCTGCTATCAGAATTCTGCACAAAACAATCCTTTTTCTTACAAATTGTTAAGTTATTAGACTACATACAGCACTGCGAAATATGCTGGTGCTATATAAATACATATTAATAATAATAATAATAATAATAATAATAATAATTTATGACATTGCAACTTTCTCTTTAGTAATGGATCATGTCGTGGAAAATGTTTTTTATTTTTCTTATCTCCATCTACAGTTCAGCTGCTCGTGTTTATTGGTCCAAAGCATTATATCATTTTTATTTGCAGATTTACACCATTAAACATCCAGGTTTTGATTTCGTTTGGGTGCCCTGGCAATGCTGGTGGTCCAATTTAAAGTTGGGGAATAATATAAATCCGGAGTGTTCAGCCCTTCAGCAATGTTTGTGCTCTAACTTTTTTGGATACCCAAGTCATTCAAGGAATCTAGGTGGGCTGCACGTAGTATATCACTTTCATTAAAGATTTTAATATTTCCATTGTAGATTTTACTATTGGACCCACTGACACTAGGGAGACAGGTAACATGGACTTTCTCCCCACCTTAAAAACAATCCTAAAAATATCCCTGATTCCTGATAGGGATGCCATATGATGTTTGACATTAAAAATGGGTCAATTTGTTCCTATTCGCCAAAATATTTGCGAATTTACAGCGAAATTCACGAAACGGCGTAAAATTCACGAAACGCATTCAAGTCAATGGGCATCAAAATTATTTTGACGCCAGCGTCAATTTTTATATGTGCTAGTATTTTCTCCAAATGCATTAAAGTCAACGGACGTCCGAATAATTTTGACGCGTAACAATTTTTATGTTCTCGACCAACGGATTTATCGCGGGTGACTTTTCACTGCAGTTTAGCGAATTTATTCGTCAGGGGCAAAATGTTTAAATATGCTACGAATTTGCGCCTGCCAAATTAATTCACCCATCACTATCAGTAGGCTGCTTAGGGATATCAAAGCTGTAGATCAAAATCAGACGGAGGTTTGCAGGTTGCACATTCCAACCCAGTTTTATGGCTTTTATCATATTTTTTTTCACTGTTGCACCATATCAGTCTCCGAAACAGGGTCCAACTGGAGCATTGGGGGCCTACCGGGATAGCAAAATGAAGGGCCCTCCTGGCAGTCCCCTGGGGCCCCCTCCTGAACTCCAGACCTCCTGCACGAACACATCTCTCGCATGCGTGAAAGACTCGCCACGGCGTAACAGCTTTCCTTTATGGGGGAGCAGGTCTGGGCCCAGTCCCACCCTGCTCCGAAATATTATTCACAGTGGGAAAAAAAAATCTATGTATGTTTGTATATATGTATGTATGTACAGGTATGTACTGTATGTATGTATGTATATACTGTATGTGTCGTCTATCTGTCTATCTCTATTTATCTATCTGTCTCTCTCTCTTATATACTCTATATATATATATTTATACACATATGTTGATTTCAGTGACATATTTAACAAGAAACATCCACTAGAAGGCTGAGTTCTAGTCTGCTCATAAACAATATTAATAACAGTGTAAAAAAATAGATTGTAAGCTCTGTGGGATAAGAATATCTTAAGCCCTCTGTCTCTTAATATGAGAAAGATCTGAATTATGGGAAGGCCATCTCTTATAGAGTCCTTTTTAATCAAATAATTTACATTTTTAAAAATGATTTCCTTTTTCTGTGTAATAATAAAACAGTCGCTTGTACTTGATCCCAACTAAGATATAATTAATCCTTATTGGAGGCAAAACCAGCCTATTGGGTTTAATTAATTTTTAAATTATTTTTAGCGGTATGAAGATACAAACTACGGAAACATCCATTATCTGTAAAAAAATCCCTGTGTCCCGGGAATTCTGGATAACAGGTCTCATACCTGCATTTTGCTCCCCTGCGTGAGTATATAGAAGATATTTGCAGAATATGCGGAGAGGTTTAGGCTGGATGAGAAAATCAACCACAAGATGTCACCACTGTTGTACTAAATCACTAAATCTTTGCTGGATTATCTGCTGCCAGAACAGGCTGAGAAACTGAACAAAAGTGAAAATGTAAGTTTTATGTGAAATTGAGTTTATATTTACATGCTCACGTCTGTTATATACTGCCTTACAACTCTTCTACTAATAAATATGCAGATCAGCCTCGCCACTGACACAGTTTCCTACACATTCATTATTAATACACAAATCTTTACACTGAGTCCCTCGCCCATTATACATCCACTAAAAGCCACATTCTATATTTTTTTCATCGCTTTGAGTTTATTTTAGGCTTTCTATGAATTATCAGAGTCGTTTTACCGATTATTTAACCTGCTCGTTTATCAACGAACCTGCACACAAGCTCATACGAGAACACGAAAATCCCCGACCTCAAGGTCATTTGTGATAATCAAAATATTCATTAAGATGTTTACGGATTTTATTTCTCCAGTAAATACTGTCAGTTAAGGGTAAGGTCACACCAAGCGTTTTGGTGAGATTTAGTCGCCTGACGAGCAATCTCCCCAAACCCCTTCCCTCACTCTTGCGCTGGCTAAAATGAAAAATCGCCGGCACTAAGCACACACGGCGATTCCGAATTCACCCGAAGTTTCCTCACGAATCGCAGCGTGTGCTTAGCACTGGCGATTTTTCATTCTAGCCAGCACAAGAGTGAGGGAAAGCGTTCGGGGAGATTGGTCGCCGCAAAGACGAGGCGATTAGTCGCCAGGTGACTAAATCTCCCAGAAACGCTCATTGTGACTGTACCCTAAGAGTTTAAAGTGGCCTGTGCAATTCATCAGTGTTATTTATTTGGTTTCATGTTCTTTGGGATGTTTGGTAAACTGATCTCGAGAATAATCATTAAACATGTCTGACACTCGTGACAATTTTGACGCTGGTGCTAAACTAAATGGACGTCCGAATAATGTTGAAGCATGTGGTTTTGACGCAAGCCACTTTTCCGAATATTTTCTGAATTTTCGCTGCAGTTTTGTGAATTTAATAACCAACGGGGAAATACAGAAATGCACCAAAAATTTGCACCTGCCGAATTTATTCGCCCATCACTAATCCTTTGTTATAGGCCTAATCATCAAGCTGTTTCACAGTAGAAACGGATGTAAAAATAACATTATTTGGTCTGACTTTTAAATCTTTGTGTTAGGCAAAATTATTTTGCAATTGATGGAATTCTGTAAAATGAGATGCTCGATTGCCTCTGGAATTAACAAAGCAATACTTTATTTTTAGGAAATATTTCACATTGAATGGTAAGGAGTATTTGGTGAAGTTCGCATGGATTGACTAGATAGTGTCATTAATTTATTTGGTCTTAAAGTAAAACAATGAATAATAATTAGAACTCTAAATCAAGGTGGTTGGTTTACGAATTTTGAACTGGCAAGTCCTGAATTAACAAACACCCATAGACTCTACTGTACCACAAAAATGATGCACAATGAAAACAATTTGTCATTAGAATAGTGTGAATAGTGTGAAAGCGAAAATCTGGCAATCCAAACTCCAAACCTTCCTTGGTTGAGCTTTCAGGCACTGGAGGATCCTGCCCAGCCTTGGCAGGCCTATCCAACTCCCTTTTGCCTACATTTTGCGGGATAGGATTCACTATTTCCACAGTGAACACAGTTCAGCAGCAAAACTATAAAACTGTAATCCTGTAATGTGTAATGGCTCAATGAGCACATGACATCTCCTTTTATATTGTTGCACAGCGACACCTTGTGGCTGCCTTTGGGATCAGCCATGCTGCACCAATCACAAGAGCTCTGCCCCATAGGAAACCCTGTATCTCACCATGAGGCTCCTACTAAAGGGGAAATTAACCCTTAGGGTCCCTACAATATCTATCTATCTATCTATCTATCTATCTATCTATCTATCTATCTATCTATCTATCTATCTATCTATCTATCTATCTATCTATCTATCTATCTACATCCTTCTGAAAACACACCTGAAATGTTTTGATTCATTTTCAGGACTGCATTGGCTATAAACAGTTTTACTCCTTTTTATTGTTTTTAGTTAAACCACCTGGGGTGATGTCATTGAAGACTTTAAAGCAGCTGTAAACACACAAAAGAAACCGAACTCAGCCCGTGAGCATGAAAAATGGGGATTACCTTATGAATGTATAGAAAGCCTCAAAGGGGATGATTAGTATTATCAGTGTAACAAAGGAAAAAACATAACTTAGAATAAATGTTTTGCCATTTTCTTTTCAGAGTTTGGGTAAAAAAACCTGTGTGAGAGTTTACACTACAGACTATTTTTGACTATTTTTATGGCAGAGATTTCAACTTAAAAAAAATAATTAATTTTCATTGTTATCTATAGGACTGTTCACATTGAGATTTTGTAAGGTGGTCAGATGTTGTAGTTAACTGAAAAATCCTGACATCATTTCAACCAGCTCAATTGTGATGTGCTGGTGTTTTAAAATATATTTTACTGTAAAACCTTTTTCAGTGAGATTTAGGATTGCTGGATAATGCCAGTGCGGTGCCACCTTGTGGACTGGATCTCGGCCTAAAGCTGCCCATACATGTGATGATCTGGTTGTTTGGCCAAATGAGCAGATTTTTCACTGATATGCCTACATATTGATACTCATGTTTTTAGCATTATAGATAAAGATCTGTGCTATTATGCCCAATGACAGGGTTCTATTTCATGTGATTTCCTATGGAATATGGAATATCTTTTGGTGCAACCAGCAGAACATGGTGCTAATGCAATAGCTGCGGTTTTTGGAAAGTTGCATGCAAGTTATGTGGAGCTGTGCAATGTTATTGTTGGCATTAGAATGTTACCTTAGCTTGATGCAATTTAGTAATGGCTTTGGATGCAACACAGTTCCCATTGTTGAACACCAACAGTGACAGAAACATTCCCTATTGAGAAAAAACATTTTGGCTTAAAATTAAGGCAAAATGTTCCCCCACGATGGAATAAAATAATAAGGGATGCACCAAATCCAGGATTCGGTTCAGGATTCTGCCTTTTTTTTTAGCAGAATATGTTTTTTGTGCCTGGCGAACCAAGTCCAAATCCTAATTTGCATATGTAAATTAGGGTCAGATAGGGAAATCACATGACTTTTCTTCACAAAGGAAGAATTTTTTCCACTTTTTCCTTTCTTACCACTTATTTGCATATGCAAATTAGGATTCGGATTCGGTTCGCCTGAATCCTTCACCAAGGATTCCGCTGAATCCCAAATAGTGGATTCGGTGTATCCCTAAAAATAATATAATGGCATGGTAGAATAAAAAAAAAACATATATATTATTGCCATTGCTCCTTTATGCACCGTTATAAAAAGAGCACCGGTATAGAATCCGTTATCTGGAAACCTGTTATCCAGACAGCTCAGAAATATGGGAAGGTCATTTTCACAGACTCCATTTTAATAAAATAATTCAACATTTTAAAAGTGATTCCCTTTTTCTCAGGTTTATTATTATTTATTATGATTATTTTTTATCAGACTTGTGGGGGAATGAAATATGTTGCGTTACACCTTTGCGAACGTTAGCGACCATGTTTGCACTATTTTTGACTGATGAAAGACCTAAAGTTTGTGACCAAATTGGTTTTGCGAACGTTTGCAATGTATGTAATAAAATTTTGCAATCACAAACCATTGTTTCTGACAAAATATTTAACAAAACTCCAGAGCAGGTGTTAAAGGTTCACAATGCGCAAATAAGGGTAGAACTACATGGGTGATTTTTGTCCGATCCAACGCCACGCGGCAAAACAATGGCGTCAAGTCAGATGCGCTGGAAATAAGGTAAGAAATAGAAATTCTAGATGAAGTCGCAGCATGCATCCGACATGACAGGACTGCATGTGCTGAGACTACATCCGACATTCCTACAACTAACTTTATTTTCGTCGCATCCGACTGGACGCCAGCATTTTGTCGTGTGACGTCGGATCAGACCTAAATCGCCCATGTAGTTCTACCCTAAGATTCACAATACTATAAAAGCCTAATGAAGAATATTATATTGCAACATGCAAATTTTTATTAGCAAAGTTTTGCTCTTTGTGAATTTTATTACATTTATCCCTTAAAGTATGAAAATCCAAATTACAAAAAAAAACCTTATCAGGAATAGCCCATGTTCAGAAAATTGTGCGTAGCAGGTCCCATACTTATATATTTAAGACTAGTGATGGGCGAAATGCATTGAAGTCAATGGGCATCAAAATAAACTTGAGGCACGTGCGTCATCTTGACTCAAGCGACAATTTTTTACGAGCGACTATTTGATCCATATGCATTAAAATCAATGGGCGTCTGAATAATTTTGACGCGCTTCAATTTTTTTGATGCATCGGATTTTTTGCCACAGTTTCCCTGATTAATTTGCTTGCAGTGAAGAAATTTGCCACAAATTTGTGATTTTATTTGCCCATCACTTTTTAAGACAGATTGTAAATTTGATACATTTATGCAGCCTTATGGTTCTACACTAATGCTGCTCTGGATCTAGCTGTCAAGTTTCCATTGATGGACAATACAGATTCCACCCCTCAAAAGAGATCAGCTGAGGAAAGTAACATCATAGTATGGCCAGTGGCGGAACCACCGGGGGTGCAGGGAGTGCGACTGCACCTGAGTAAATCTGCTGCAAAAATCACTTTTGGAGGGGGATGACATTGCCCTAAATTTTTTTTAAAAACACAACATTTTTATTTGAATGCTCCTGTAAAAGATGTACATTTCTGTCATGTAGTCGATTAGTACATACTCTTGCCTTAAAGCAATATCTGAAGGTTCTGTTGATATTAGAATCAGTGTCATTAAAGACAAACAGCTCTAGGTGAGACAGAATCATGTTTCCTTTCATTGTGAAAATTAATCGCGAGCATCTAGTAGCGAGTTTCATCCCTTTGATCACTACATTGAATGTGATCATTCATATAATGTAAAATGACATGGCACAGTGATGGATCCTGTGAGCACGATTTACATTTCAATAGACAACTTACTCACCATTGTAAATTCTGCAGAATGTCATTGTCACCCATTGAGGAAAAAAAAAAGATCTTATGAAACTGTTTCGCTGCTTCCAACAGAAGGGAGTCTGTATATAAATATACGATAAACTGATCTGCATGTTAGATAAAAGCTTCACAAATGATCTTGCTAAACCAGGAAAGAAACCTGTAGCTACAACATAGCTCAGAGCATTAAAATTACTGCCGGGCTTTAGGAATCACTTCTAATAGGTACCTGAAAGGTATTCAAATGTCATGTTTTTTTCTTTCATTTTTATATATTTGAAGGTTTTTATTCTGTTGTTATCAATTCTGTCCCCTTTATTTGCCCTTTCTTCTTTATGACTGGCAAAAGTGAAGTTCTTGTGGTTGGACTGGCCCACCAGGCCACCAGAATATTCTGCTGGACCAAATATGAATAAGCTCTTTGTTTTATCCTCTCTTCTTTGCCTGAGACTTGGCCAAGAGCTACAGGTTGTTCTCTCCATCTTGTGCAATGGCATCCGTCCAGACAGAGAAGGTGCCAAGTATAGAGAGATGACATTAAAAGTGCAGACGAGAGGGTTAAGGAAGAAAATCCATGACCTCATGTTTTTAAAAGCTCCATTTTAACATGATGTTTACTCTCTCTGTAGTTGTGTATTCTGGATTCAGGGGAGAGGAACGTAATACAAACCATTACAAAGTATAGAGAAAAGTCAAACAGTTAACTTGAGGCTCTACACAACAGATTAGAGCAGTGAGCCAAGAGTAGGGAGCCAATGTTCCAAAGCGGGTCTGTATTGTCTTAGAAAGAAAGGAAAGAAAGAAAGAAAGAAAGAAAGGAAGAAAGAAAGAAAGAAAGAAAGAAAGAAAGAAAGAAAGAAAGAAAGAAAGAAAGAAAGAAAGAAAGAAAAAGAAAGAGAACATGAAAGAAAGCTGAGAGCTGTTTAACAAAGAGGAAGGTGAAATCCCCATCTGAAGCCTCTCCAATTTGCCTCAGAGGGGAAAAATTCCTTCCTGACTCCAAAATGGAAATGGGACCAGTCCCCGGATCAACTTGTACTATGAGCTATCTCCCATATCCCTGTATTCCCTCACTTGCTAAACACCATCCAACCCCTTCTTATACCTATCTAATGTATCAGCCTGTACCACTAATTCACTTCACAGCTCTCCCTGTAACACCCCTTTCCCTCCTCTAATCTCATAGGCTCCCTCCTGTCTGCTGGGAGGAGCTACTGGTGAATAAAGCATCCGACCCTTCCTTGTACCTATCTAATGTATCAGCCTGTACCCCTGATTCACTTCCCAGCTCTCCCTGTAACACCCCTTTCCCTCCTCTAATCTCATTGGCTCCCTCCTGTCTGCTGGGAGGAGCTACTGGTGAATAAAGCATCCGACCCTTCCTTATACCTATCTAATGTATCAGCCTGTACCACTGATTCAGGGAGACAATTCCACATCTTCACAGCTCTCACTCTAACAAACCCCTTCCCAATATTTAGCTGGAACCTCTTTTCTTCTAATCGGAATGGGTGACCTCGTGTCAGCTGGAAAGACCTACTGGTAAATAAAGCAACAGAGAGATTCTTATATGATCCCCTTATATATTTATACATAGTTATCATATCTCCCCTTAAGCACCTCTTCTCCAGTGTGAAGATCCCCAACTTGGCCAGTCTTTCCTCATAGCTAAGATTTTCCCTTTACCAGCTTAGTTGCCTTTCTCTGTCCCCTCTCTAATACAATAATGTCCTGTTTGAGTGATGGAGACAAAAACTGTACGGCATATTCTAGATGGGGCCTTACCAGTGCTTCATACAGTAGAAGAATGACCCCCTCCGGCCTTTCCATAATTCAGAGCTTTTTGGATAAGGGGTTTCTGGATAACAGATCCTATACCTGTATTGTTTTATTATTACAGAGAAAAAGAAAATTCTTTTAAAAAATGTGCATTATTTGGACAAAATGGAGTATTTGGGAGATGACCATTCTGTAATTCAGACCTGTCTGGATAACAGGTTTCCTGATAAAGATCCCATACCTGTATTTTTTCCTCATTTGGTCAGTTATTCTGACTGTGTCAGTATGGCTTCAAGGAGACGGAAAGGTTAAAATTAAGTAAGCTTTATCAGAAAGGTCTATATAAATACACCAGTAACCCCTCAAAGTAATTCTGCTCTGAGTCCTCTGTCAAAAGAAACAGCACATTTCTTTCCTTCTATTGTGTACTCATGGGCTTCTGTATCAGACTAACTGTTTTCAGCTTAACCCTCCAGGGCTAGGGCTTGAGCATGCTCAGTTTGCTCCTCTTCCCCTTCCTCCTGCCTTCTCTGCTGTAATTTGAGCCCAGAGCTACAAGTGGCAGGGAGAGATTCAGGCAGGAAGTGATGTCACACCAAGCTAATATGACAGCTGCTATCCTGTAAAGGGCAAGGAAACCTATCAAACGTTATATATATTTTGCCCAAAACTGCTTGGTTTTATTAAAGTGACCCTGAAGAAAACCACTATATTTTTGAAGATTGCAACCACCATAGTGGTTCTGCTGACATCATCGGTTATCCCCGTATCTCTGTCCTGCTCATGCGCCTATTTCATGACCATTCAAACTTCAAGTCAGTGTAAAGTAAAGGAGCTTACTATGTTTTATGTGCAGAAGTCACTGAATTTGTGTCTAATGGTTTCTAAGGTGGTATTAAAAATGGCATCATTCTAGGCACTGATCTGGCGCACAATAAACAGCACACCTATATAAATGTGCTGGTTAGCTTTCTGTAATGGATCACAATACACAGTGTTTATTCACATGTAACAATGGAGCTTTCAAAACTTTCACAACTTTTACACCAATATTTTAGGTGTAGCACATTTTACTCACCTTTATAAACAGGTCCCGTAGACACTCTATATTGATCAATGTCATAAATTAGAAAAGAGACTTGATTTGATCTGTTTCCAGATTACATAAAATATGAAGAACTGCTGTTAGAAATCACAGTCATTCATTTCAGGTATTTGGATCCCTCGTATAGTTGGTTCTCTGCCCAGGTTTTGCAGCAAGAAGAAAGTAATAATAATAATAATAATGATAATATTCTATGAATTCATCAGAAAATAAATTTTTGAAACACCACTTTGCTTCTGTTTTGTAAACTTTAATTCCAGTTAGGAAAATGTATAAAGCCGTCATATCCGAAATGAGTTTAGCAAATATAAACATATATAAACATTTAGGGGGTTATTTACTAAATTCCGAATTTATGTCATATTTTATAAAACACAACCAAATTCCCATGCCTGATTTGACCTTATTTATTAATAAAAAAAATAGGTTTGTAAAAAATCCAAATAAAATCGATCGAAAACCAGAATCTCTCGATTTTTTCTACCAAAAAACCCCGAATTTTTCAGGCTAAACTCAGGGCAAAACACGATATCTTCAAATTGAAATAGATGCATCTCCCATTGGCTTATAGAGGTCCTCGAAAGGTCTGAGATGGTGAAATTTTGGATTAGGGCTCTTTGCAGCATTGGGGTATGATAAATCTAAAAAAAATGTAGGTTTTATTTTACCAGAAAAATTTAGGGGGTTATTTATCAAGTCCGAATTTATCTCAATATTTTCTGCTACAAACTCCGATCCAATTTTTGTAACGCTTATTTATTACTAAATTTTCCCAAAAATTAGCTTTGCGGGAAAAAAAAAAGATTTTCATGAATTCTTCAGACTTTTTCACGTTTTTTATGATTTTTTCATAATTTTCACCCTAAATCTCTGAAAAAATCATTGGAACTTCTCCCATTGACTTATATGCAACCTCGACAGGTCTGAGATGCCGGATTTTCTGATTCAGACTTTTCCATCCTCGGGGTTTAATAAATTCTGAAAAATTCGAGATTTTTTAAAAGTCTGATTTTATTTAAAAAAAAAACAGTAATTTTTCGTGATTTTTGCATTCGGAATTTAGTAAATAACCCCCTAAATCCCTCCCCTCAAAAAAACTGCAACTATATAAATTTGAGGGTTAGTAAATAACCCCCTTAATCCGAGATGGAACGCATCTCATATATTTTTTCCCTAAAATTTGACTCTCGGTTATTGGTGGGTCTTTGTCAATGGTGGTATAGTTTGTGCATTTTTTTAAAATACAATTATTTAGCAGCCATTTTGGGCTAATTATTGTCATTAACAATATGAGCCCTACGAGAGCATATCAATTAAAATATGCACAGCTGAATTTTCAAATGAGTAAATAATTCAGTTTGGTAAAATGATTGAAAACAGCCGGATAACAGTCCAAAAGGGAACAATTATTTTAATGCTTATTTGACAAATTAGTCATTTTTACAATAAATCAGCTTCTCATCACAGCACCCCTAGCGGCTACAAGAAGAAAACTGGGGAGTTATTTAGATTTTTTTTAACCATAAAGTTATGGGTAGTGATGGGCGAATTTATTCGCCAGACGCGAATTCGCGAAAAAAATTCGCCAGCGTCAAATTTTTTTTTTTTGAAAAACGGATGCCGGCGTCAAAAATGGGCGCCGGCGCCTTTTCGCTAATTTCTCGCCGTTTTGCGAATTTCGTGCTAAATTCGCAAATTTTTCGGCGAATCGGAACGGCGCAAATTCGCCCATCACTAGTTATGGGAGCATTGCAGGAATAGCATCTGTATGAGAAGAAGGTGCAAGGGATTTGCATTGTTAGCGGAAAGAAATTTGCTGGTGGGATGTAATTAGGAAGATAAATAAGGGAAAGATTTGTACATTTAGATGTTGATGCATTTACGTGATATGCAGAATTATCTCTCTTGTGCTCGACTAATTTTTTTCCACCCCCTGCTTATTTCATAAGTAAAGCTCTCAAGGCTAAAAGCATGGTGAAATTAGCTTTAACCTTTGTGTGGATGCAAAGAAACATCTCCATTAAGTCCCTCAGGGGGAAGAAGCTGAAAAGCTGTAAGAGTCACAGAGCCAAGAGCAACAACATCACAAATGAAGACACGGAAGGTTAATGTCATGCTTAAACATGTGAGAGCCATTCCGCAGGACTGACATAAATCCTCAATAGGTGGGTCTACAGGTTAAATTTCTAGTAATCACCAGGGCAGGTTTTAACATGATGGGGACAGGGTGAAGTGAAATGGCAATTTCTTTCTTATTAGTTACCTTCCATCACACAGATAAGGAATCTGAGATCATATCTAGAGAATTAACCAAGGGAACTGAACTTCTCCAGAACAAGCTAATGAACAAGAGGCAACTAATATTCTCATGTTTGCTCTCAGGATTCTGATCAACATCTTAAAGAGAATGTCAACCTTTGTAAAGAAGTTTTAAAGAAAACATAATTATAAGCAATTTGTGACGAACTGTCTATGGTTTTTAAGTTTTTGGTACAGGTTATCCAGAATGCTTGGGACCTGGGGTTTTCCGGATAATGGGCAAAATTTGGATCTTCATAACTTAAGTCTACTTCAAAATCGTTTAAACATTAGGGGGCCGATTCACAAAGGGTCGAATATCGAGGGTTAATTAACCCTCGATATCCGACTGGGAATTAAAATCCTTCGACTTCGAATATCGAAGTCGAAGGATTTTAGCGCAAATAGTGCGATCGAATGATCGAAGGATTATTCCTTCGATCGAACGATAAAATCCTTTGAATCGAACGATTCAAAGGATTTTAATTCAACGATCGAAGGAATATCCTTCGATCAAAAAAACTTAGGAAAGCCTATGGGGACCTTCCCCATAGGCTAACATTGAGTTCGGTAGCTTTTAGATGGCGAACTAGGGGGTCAAAGTTTTTTCTTAAAGAGACAGTACTTCGACTATCGAATGGTCGAATAGTCGAACGATTTTTACTTCGAATAGTTTGATTCAAAGTCGTAGGTCATAGTAGCCCATTCGATGGTCGAAGTAGCCCAAAAAACACTTCGAAATTCGAAGTTTTTTTACTTCGAATCCTTCACTCAAAGTTAATGAATCGGCCCCCAAATAAACCCAATAGGCTGGTTTAGCCTCCAGCAAGGATTAATTAAGGGGCACGTTTACTAAGCTCGACTGAAGGATTCGAAGTTTTGGGTACTTTGACCATCGAATAGGCTACTTCGACCTTCAACTACGATTTCGATTCGAACAATTTGAACTAAAAATCGTTCGACTATTCGAGCATTCAATAGTCAAAGTACTGTCTCTTTAAAAAAAACTGCGAAAACCTACTTTGCCACTTTAAACCTACCGAACATCAATGTTAGCCTATGGGGACCTTCCCCATAAGGTTTCTAAGCTTGAAGGAAAAATCCTTCGATCAATGGATTAAAATCCTTTGAATCGAATCGAATATCAAGGGTCAATTAACCCTCGATATTCGACCCCTAGTAAATGTGCCCCTATATCTTAGTTTATATTAAGTACAAGCTACTGTTAATTATTACACAGAAAATAGTAATCATTTTTAAAAAATTGGAGTATTTGGATAAAATGGATGGCCTTCCTGTAATTCAGTTCTTTCTGGATATCAGGTTTGTGGATAACAGATCCCATGCCTGTATTTGTATTGCTATTGAAAACAATGCTTGGCTCCCCCTTTCTATTCTCTGCCCTGATGGCTCAGACTGTGGATACAATATAAGACAAGGCAGCTGTTTAACAGACTGGTTTTTGCTGGGGAACTAAAACTATTGCAGCATTGTTTAAAAAGTAAAATAACAAAATTGATGCAAATTGCCAATAGTAGTGATGGGTGAATTTGGTGCGTTTCGCCGAAAAATTAACAAATTTCCTGCAAAATTCGCGAAACGGCGAAAAATTTGTGAAACGGCGCCAGCGTCTCATTTTTGATGGCGGTGCAAATTCGCTGGCGAAAATGTGCCGTCGTCTAAAATAACGAACACCAGCGTCCATTTTTCGCAAATATTTGCGGCGGTTTTGCGAATTTATTTGCCGGCGGTGAATCACACAAATTCACGCCTGCCGAATAAAATCAGCCATCACTAGCCAATAGCAGCACTAGTATAGATTAGTATCAAATAACAAGGGCAATGAAAGTAAGGAGAGAGAATATTCTCAGAGTTCACCGCAGTCCACGTGTGCATAAGTAGCAACAAACAAATATTGTGAGTTTTTCTCCAAAAAATAACAAAAATGTAATTCAAACCATTTGTTTAGGACATACCGGTGGGGACCTGCCTGTATGTCCTAAATAAATGGTTTGAACTTTAAATTACATTTTTGTTATTTATTTTGTTTTTTTTCCAACAATTTTCGTTTGTTGCTAATTGTTTAAAAAGTAACACCCAGGAGTTAAGCAAATGCTGCTTCCAATAGAAATTGTTTTTACAAATAACTTTAAAAGCACTGAGCATTTTAATAACTGTATATTGGAAAGTGGCTTTAAAATTGTGTCTTCTTCTATTGGGCAAATTTTTATTTGTATGTTTCCCTTTACTGGGAAAATATACCCTGTTTGTTGCTTCTGTTCAGTAATACAAAATGATATAGAGGTCATTTAGTAAATGTGCAAAAAAAAAAAAAAACCCCCACAATTCTTCTTATTTGCATATTTAGCTCTCTAAAACTTGCACCCCTGCCAGGGTAAAGGTAAATGACCCCTTATTTGTTATTCTGCTTAAAGGCACAGACACATATTTATTCCCTCATTTAGACTTTGTTCTGTGTATGGGAGCTCTCGCTAATCCAAATTAAATCTTATTTGGGAATGTAATTTAGGAAAAAATATTTGCAATGTGAAAAGTTATGTCTTTGAGTGAACAAAGTTTCATTTTCAATTTAATGTAGGTTTTGCGAATCAGAAAACCATTTAGCGACCTCTTCCGTCAGTGCAAGAAGGTGTGTGTTAAATCTTCTAGTTTGCGCCAGTGCACAGTGAATGCAATAAAACTTCTTACAGTTAAAGTTATGTTTGCACCAAAAGATTTGGACACCGTCAAGCACTTCTGAAAAGGGTGCAATTTAAATTTGCAATGCAATAACAGTTCAAGGAAGTGTATTACATTGGGAAATGCTCATTTCATTCCTATTTGTGCATATTGTGCTTCTTTTTGTGACTTTTATTACATTTCCCCATTGGAGTTGCAGCCAGCGTTACTTACTTAACTACAACAAAATTATGACTTACCCAACAACCAAATTACAGACACAGACACGTACATCGTGGAGAATGGCCGGAGCTGTTGTATATTAATTACTAACCATTGCTAATAATAATAATAATAATAATAATACCTGCTCATACATATCGTCCCAGCCAGCCTTTGCATCAGATCTCTGCAGCGGACCACCTTAAAGATTAATAATATAAATCTATAAGTCCCACCTATTTACCACCGAGCCAGGGGCATACCTCCACACGACACTTTCTCTGTCATCAACAAGTTACATCTGCGACAATATATATATATATATATGTTATATATCTAACTCACAAGGGCTGAACATGGAGTAGATTCAGTTTTCCTGTTTGCCTTCATTAATAGCAGAAACCATATATTTTTCTGATTAAAGGCAAAAAGTGGGTTGAACCCATTGAACCCAAATGGAGAAAGATGATATACTGCCCCTTTTCACTTATATTTACCCATAGGCACCTTCAGAAACACTGCGAGAGGGCGATTCTCCCTATCACGCCCCTGACTTCAAATGGTTACCAACACCTAGAGAGATAGACCCAACTCCAATACCAACGGATAATATTATTACATATTAGACACAAAATGAAACTCTAGCAAAGAACTTAAATGCGCCCAATAATTCGTTTCATATCCAATCATATTTTGTGGTCACATGAACCCATTTCAGATAAAATATATTCTCAGTTTGCTCTTTTATTTTATTGGTGAAAGGAAATCCTACACGAATTGCACCAATTGTTCCATTACGAGTATTTTATATTTCCATTACAAGTATTTTATTTTTTCGTTTGTTGTCAATTAATACGTTACCTCGGCTAATATTATGCCATGGAATCATGAGAGAGAGCAGAATTTGATTTCTCTGTTGTGAATTATTTAAAGGTAATAACATTTATGTACATTCTTAGTGATTTTATCGGCGCATGTGATAGTAAAATCCATGGCTGTAATCACAGATTATACACAAATCCAGCCGCAGAAATTGTTTTTTTTTCGGTATCGGTATGGCTGCATTCTTAATCAAGCAAGTAGTAAATGTCAGCACCTACAGTACGTTCAGACTTGTCATTTTTATTTAGAACAATGCAGATGTTAATGGAGACAATCATAAACATGCAGATGTCTGTAGGTAAGGGGGGAAATGGTGATAAAAAATGCAAATGACTGGGAATTTTATTTGAAACTTGCCTACTAAAAAATAAAACACAGAACCAGGC
This sequence comes from Xenopus petersii, assembly GCA_038501925.1. NCBI lineage: Eukaryota > Metazoa > Chordata > Amphibia > Anura > Pipidae > Xenopus > Xenopus petersii. Next base: position 145,041,124 of record CM076681.1, on the reverse strand, counting down.
ATTTGCAAATGCCATTTTTTAATTGGCTCATAAAATGAATACTTGCACAAAATATCTAGTATACGTTCCACATTGAATTTCTGATGGCTTCATCTTGACTTCAGTGGGTTTTATCCATTATGTGGATAGTTTGTTTTAAGCCTTTGCTCCTTCCGTTTGGTTTTTGCAATAAAAAGTATAAAAAATGTAAAGCATTGTTCTTGAAGGGAAGGGGAGCCATTGTTCTTCCCAGTTCTGTATCTGTCGATGCCCACGAGCAGCTGTAAATGACACTTTCATTTGGTGCAGATGTTCTGACAGGACTTGGTCTGATGGAACTGCCTCTCCTGCGGTGTCAGAAACTCGTACTGGGCATGTGTGGCCACTTTTAGTTCCCACAGTAGTAAATAATGTAGTACGAGCAGCTCTGTAGTATATATAATTATATATTTGTATATATTTATATCCCTTATAGACTATTGCAATCTCTTACTAAAGGTGGCGAAAGATGTTAAGATATTTAAAAGACATTTTCATTAAAGACCTTTGTTTAAATGTATAATTTGTCCATAAAATAAACAGACAATTTCAAGAAATATCGTCTGGTTAAAGCCAGGAAAACTGTGGGTAGCTGCCTGTTGGCCCTGTAAACAATTGGCCAATGGATAGATTTCACTGTGAACAATGCAAATCTTCAATTTTCTGACCAATGTCGGATGAAAAATTGTTAGATGCACAATTATTTGGTGCCCATTAAGCTCACGATAATTTGACGGACTTGTCAGATCGCGCTAAAATTGGTCGTTAAGGAAAGAAAAATCTTAACGTATATGGTGAGCTTTACCAGCGTATGTTAAGATTGGTATCCCAAACCTAGAACAAACCCCAAGGACCCGATCATGGCTCACTCTTCCACCTTTAGAAACCACCTTTGGCTTCGGGAGGAGCCCTCTGCTACTCGGGTGCTGCCAGGTCTTAATATGAGAGGACCAACGGAAGAGTTCTAGGCAAGCAAGGGAACCACATGACATACGGAATTGGAGAAGAGGCAGCGTAGTCGGAATCACAGGCCAGAACAACACCAAAATGGACAGCATAGTACAATATCAGGAGTCGATAGCGTAGTCGGGGTCACAGGCCAGGACACTACCAAACAGACAGCGTAGTACAATATTAGGAGGCAATAGCGTAGTCAGGGTCACAGGCCAGGTCAATAGCAAAGATCAATTTAAACGGAATCTGAGAGAGTGGTCAGATACCGGCAGAGGTCAGGACAGGTGGCTTACAGGACTTGGCCAAAACAGGCAAGGTCAGGGAATCACAAATGAACCAGAAATCACACCCAGGAACTACTAAGAGACCTTTACATTAGGCAATGAACATTTGCCCAAGTCCCGCTTAAATATTTGAATTTCACCCTGCCGCATGATGACGTCACACACCAGCGCACGTTAAACCTGGAAGCGTTGATATTGCACCAGTCTTTACTGCAGAGCGTGCATCAGCGCGCAAGGAAGAAGACACGACGGGCGTCCCCGTTGCACCCCCACTAGACCACCAGGTAGTTTTTACAGTCTCCTTGACTCCTACTTCTCTCCCTTGCAATTAATTTTAAACTCTGCAATTTTAATCCCCCAGCTCTATTTTAAGTGGGAACTTGTTCAACCCAAGGCTTTATGTGTATTTTACATATGTTGTGTTGTGTCTGAGAATGTTATGTCATTAGGAACCAGGAATCCATGGCCAACCTCCAAAGATTAACTTAATGTTCACTGACCAATCAGAACCTGACACATGTACCTATGGTCGGTCTTTAGATTAATAGAATAGGCTAAATTAGTCAGAGAGTTCCTGGAGTTTCTTGAGGACACAGATGCCAGACCCAATGAAAGGACGAGTATCAGGGAGGCAGTGGATTTAGATTAACATAATCATTATTTCTGTAGATGTGTCAATAGTTTTATAAAGAAATATATATTTTGATTAAAATATTTCTTTCATTAAGGAACTCTTATAACCAGGAATACTTATGTACACGTGTATACAAGAATACATATACAAATATACACATATATATATCCTTGGACAACACTCCGGCTTCTAACTATTTGACCATTTCATAATTATTACCGACTTCTGTATGAAAACAAAGAGGAATCGAAAAAGAAAAGATATTTGAAAAATAGAGGTTGAGTGAGGAGAGGAAGAAGAGAAATGTTCGGAGGGTGGGCCCATGATCTAAGGTTTTATAGTGGGCCCCTGGCATCCCAGTCTGACACTGTCCACTGCCACCTCTTAAACTTTTCTATGTTGCTGCTCCCTACCACTGAAATTCCGTCCCTGAATTCCTCTGTAATGACCACTAAGAGTCTACATTTTTAAGCACTAAAGCAGTAGTCCAGTCCTGGCACTTAAGGGACAATTCCTTTACCCTGTGCACTTTTCCCCTCCAATTTGTGCCTGTATGTTATCTACTTACTTAGATTGTAAACTCTATGGGGCAGGGACATTCTTCCTTCTGTCTTTCTTACCACATGGCACTTTATAGGCTCTTAGTACCTATATTTATTATGTTACTTGTACTCCCTGTGTACTTTTATATATTGTACAGCATTGAGGGTCCTTACACCTCTTAAATAAAGTTATTTTAATTGGACTTGGGACATCTGTAAACTAACAGAGTTAATTTCTTCTTATAGATATGTAATCTGCCTCAATAAGGGGAATAAATGCAAATAATGTAATAACGGTGGAAGTAAGTAATGGCAAAATCAACATATTGCTACATGCATGATCACCTTTAATCCTGTTTTACATCAGTTACCAGTCATGTGTGATTAATTACTCACTATGTCATGTTTGTATAGTTTATGCCCTAGGAAGTAATGAGATCTAAATTGCCTTGGTAAATGTGAGAAATGCCATATATATAGAATTAACGAATGACATAGTTACCTGTCTCTAAGCATGACAAGGCAAAACTGCTGCAAATGTCCCCTTTTTGATTATTCCTCCTTCAGTGTCTAAAGTATGTTAAGTTGTGTAGCTAAAATAATAGGAAAATCCATAAGTAAGAAGTCAAGGTATTTCCCTTGTTATATTAGAGTTTCTGGAGATAAAGGAATTTCAACCCTACTTAGCTATACAAACGAAGATAACACGTAATCCATATTTCTACAGAGTAGATGATTGCTTTCTACATTCCAAAAGGAAACACAGACCCCTTTGTCTTCTTTCTTACATTTCCCATCTTAGTTTCCTCCTTTTCTGCTCTTATCTTCACAATTATCTCAACAGTAGAACTGGTTACTTGTTTAGCTATCATTCCAGCTAATGCAAGATTACCCCTCACCCACCCTCCCAAATCTGTATTCTTACTAGTATCTTATCACAAGGCTATATTCAATAAATACATTAACTTCTACACAGCAATGTCCTTGAAGCTACCCAAAAGCTCCCATTGTTGTTTCATTTGCTTCTATTTTCTGATATACAAGTTGATAAATAATTCATAAAAGTACAGTATATAAGTTAGAAATAAAATACATAACTGAAAGACTTGATATTACTTTACTTCAAAAGCCAGCCTTTTCTTTACCATCTTCCATAGCACAGTTGGTAACTTCAGTGGCTTGCAACTGCCACTTCTCCCTAACTTAGGGGTTGAGCACTGGGAGGAAATGGGGACAACTATGTGCTTTACCCATCTATCCCTCATGAATAAACTGTTGCTGAATGCAGGCATCACTATTTTTCTGGGGGTGGCTGCAGGTCTTGGTTTTCCAAAAATAAAGTAAACTAGCAGGGACAGAACTAGGGGTAGGTAGAAGAGGCATGTGGATAGTGTGCAATGACCCTTAGCCCTTTGGGTCCTGGGAAGGAAAAGAAGGTGCTTGAAGAGAGGGATTGGATATTCCTTCATTCTGTCATCTTTGTGCACATGAAAGAAAGCAGGGGAGGGGCCTGGGGGTTGGGGGTCCCACCACTTTCCACTGCTAGTCACCTCAGTTGGTTTTGATGCTGATTAGGGCCAGCTTGCCTTGGGCACTACTGAAACCCTGGACTGGCACTGGCAACTAAAATGGAAGGTGAGGTGCAAAATGGAAAAATTGCAAATTGCACCACTATGTATCCTGCCTTCGTTATAGGACTTTAATTATAGAGTTTTGGGGTATAAGCTATCTTTATAGTAAGAACTGTGCACGGGTCCACTTCTAAAAAGTACATATGAATTAGAAACCTGCACAGGTTCTCACTTAAAACATTTATTTGTGCATTTTATTCACAGCAAAAATTCATGTTAATACATTCAAAAACACATCACAGTACAGTGTCTTCCCCATAGTCTGCCTACCTTGTGTTAGCCACTCCCTCCTGATGCATTCCACGCTATTCATCATCAGAGGAGGTGTGGCTAGTACTGGTCATGCCCCTGAAATACACATGGGCTTGTTTTGTACAGGTTACAGGGCTGGCCATATAGCTATCTTTATTAACCCTCATTGCCTAGTTAGTAACATATTCCATTCCATTCCATGCTTGATCAACTAACCTCTATAATCCTCTATAATAAAATTTAAAAATTGCCCATCCCGGGAATAGGGAACATGACCATGATAAAATGTTTCTCTTTTAGACCTTATAAATAAACAAATCTTATTGTGCATTATAGTAAAGTGCTTAAGTGTTATAAATTACATAAATAACTCCCACTTTCATCCTACATTATAAAATGCCAGTGTACAACCAAATTCATAAATATTAACCAAAATTTTCTCAAAATGTTATAAAACATATTAAAAACAATATTATTAACTCCATAATGAATGATGTAAGAAATGGGTTTAATTCGAAATGACTATTCATTCCCACAGGTATAGTTGTCTCTAATTTAAAAATCCAGTTTGATTCCAGTCTTAATAATTTAGTAGTTAGATTCCCCCACTATTTTCATCATTTCATGAATTTTTGAATGGACCCTCCGAGAACAGCCTTAAAATGTTTAAATATTGGGTTATCACTATCCTTATTATCAATACCTCTCAAATGTTCCCGAAATCTGACACGTCCAATTGTCCAACATATAAAGCATGCATTGGCATTGACCTTTAATTTCTCGAATTTTTCCATTGCTTCCGCTACATCACTCTTACTTTCACCTCTACTTTTTAATCTTTCACATTCTTCTTTAGCCTGTTGGTAAAAGACTTTCTCATCTGTACAGTTACGGTATACTCTAACTAGTTTGGCATATGGGATCGATGTTACTGTATGCAGGGGGTGAAAATAATCTTTTCTCAAGAAAGTATTCCCAGCTATTTTTTTTTCCTATACAATTTAGACATCACCATGTTATTTTCCACATAAAAAGTCAAATCAAGAAAATCAATATGGTTTACATGATGTTGTATAGAAGACTTAATGTCTAAGGGATTGTCATTCACATAATTTAGGAAGCCAATCAAGTCATCCTCCGGGCCACTCCAAATCATGATGACATAATCTATGTAGCAATACCATCCCACAATGTCATCATCATAAGGATTATCCACCCCAAAGATGTACTCCTCTTCCCACATTGCCATAAACAGGCTGGCATACGAGGGCGCAAATTTTGTCCCCATAGCCGTACCTGTGATCTGGCAATAAACATGATGTCATGTGACAGAATAAATTCAATTGCCTCTAGCAAAAAATATATTTGTGTTTTAGATTGCAAAGATTTCAAACCATTTACATGGACTGCACATCCAAAGTTACCCAACTATACAGTTTTTTTCCATGCCATAGTACTAATTTGATGAATGGCATCCTGGCTATCTCTTAAATATGCTGGCATAGTAACCACCATTTCTTTTAAGAAATAGTCGAACATATTCGCTTAAGCATTCACTTAAGCTACCTATCCCAGAGACTATCGGTCTACTGGGTGGTTTAAGTACATTTTTGTGTACCTTTGGTAGTGCATATATATGTGCCATAACTGGATATTCACACCATATAAAGTTATATTCTGTTTCATCTGGAACCCCACATTCTTTTGCATATAGTAACATTTGTTTCATTAATTTTTTATGTTCTTCTATTGGATTTTTCTTTAGACATTCATAGGTACTTTCATCTTTCAAGATCTCTTCTATGATATTTATATAATAACTTTTATCTACAATGACCACTTTGCCACCTTTATCTGCCCTTTTTATACAAATTTGGTAATTTTTTTGTAATTTACTTAGTGCTTATAGGACCACTGTAGTATATTTATTAATGTTATGAATGTTTTTTCTCTTGACTTTTTTTTATTAATTTATTTTCATGGTTTTTTTGAAAAACAATTCTAAACTGTACTGGAAAAAGTACCAGTTGTGTATGTAATTTCTGATATCGCAATGTTGGCGGTCAGTTTTTTCAAAGTATCTTCCAGTGTCTGCCAAAGCCAGCATATATTATGATGTAAGCAACTGGCATACACTTAACTTGACAAAAATCCAATATAATATTACCTCTTTGAAAATCTTTGGATAGATTGTATCTTGGATAAGCAGTATCGTTCTGGAGATCAGGTTATGAGAAACATATCTAGGAACTGTTCCTGAACGAGAAATGTATAAACATATAAGGATTTATTCACTAAGGCAAAGCTCTAAACTGGACAGAAAACTGAGCTTTCTGTGACTCAACTAACACACAGGTAATTACACATTCCTCAATATGTGAGACGCTGTCTACTCAAAAAAAAAAGAAGAGTCTGTATTGGCAAAACATAAGCAAGATGTTGCACCTGTAATATCACTGGAATTCTGGGTGAACATTCAGAATCATGGGTAAAATTGATGCCCATATGTGTTTCAATACTGCATTGTGTTTGTCGAGTCCTACAATGTGTTAAATCTTTAAACTAAGAAAAAGAGTAATGCCATACACATTTTGTTTTTGTGACTTTTCCCTGGAAAATTGGTGTTGGCAGAATATAGGAAATTACTGCAGTGAAATCTCCCAGATTCCCTATGGTCATTGCCATATGCATTGGTGATCTCCACTAAATACAATTGGAAAGGGTCTAAGCCAATACTGTGCATTTTTTGCCAATTCTCTTTGGTGACAAAACTCTAAGCGTGACACAGACATTAGAAGAATAACTTTTTCGTTGTAAAAAAACAGTAGCACAGCGCAAAGACGGAGGGCCTGAAAGACTTTGGATGAAGCATTTTTTCTTATTATTTTTACAAATCGCAAAATATTAACTTGGTTTTTGTTTAGGACATAGAAACCACTAATCATTCACAGGGATTCTGGGTCACTTTTAACAGCAATTTGCTGCTCCCAAAGAACATATATCTTTGTGCATTTGCATCAGACTTTATTTTAAGGGTGATTTTGTAGTAATATTTGTGTTGGATCAATGTTCATTCCGTGTTTATGTTTTCCAGCAGAAAGATCCAACTTTCCCTCCTCTTTCTTTTTGGGCAGACTCGATGAGCCAGTAGTTTCTTTTTTTAGCCCCATCAAATTCTGTTTCTGTGATCATGTCTCCACGACAGGCAATATATAATCCTCTAGGTTGCACAGTAAGACAAAAATAATGTCATGGTGTGCATGTACAGTACTAAGAATCCTTAAGAAACATTTTCTTTTAAATAGCAAATTAAATAATGATTGAAAAAAGGAACTTTTTAACTGTTATGTTAAAGGGAAGGAAAGGTAAAATGACTGGGGGGTGAGCTGCCAATAGTTAGGCACTCCTCCAATGATTATGATTTGTTACGTCAAATACCGAGCCGGTGTTCCTGTTAATTGAAAACTGCACCGACGTGTAGTGATGGGCGAATGTATTCGCCAGGCGCGAATTTGCGCGATTCGCCGCCAGTGAATAAATTCACAAAAACGCCCGTGAAAAGTTGCCCTAAAAAATTAGCTGGCGTCAAAAAAAAAATTTGCCAGCGTCAAAAACCGACTCCGGCGTCAAAAATGAGACGTCGTCGCCGTTTCGTGAATTTTTCAGGCGCAAATTCGCCCATCACTACCGACGTGGGGTACTTTGTAGAGCTTCGATGTGCAGTAGAGAGAAAAACAGCATAACTTTAAGCAACAACTTTACTCATGTGTCAGCCAAGGGATCCTGAAGAAGGAAGAAGAATATCTGGAGAACCACCCCAATAATATCAACAAAATCTAAATAAATATTAAGAAATAATATGTGTATATACTTGAAATACATAGGCTGACTGTACCTGGACTTCAGGTTCTAATATACTTCTAACAGAGATTTCAAAATAATCCCATGAGCTTTTTTTGCAGAAATGCCAGTGAGAATTTCATTGCTCCATCCATTTTCAATGAGGCTCAAAAACTTGAATGTTTTAATGAACTAGGAAAATAAATAAAATTCCCATTGACTTCTATCAACCCTCACCAGCTTTTACTAGCAGGTTTTCTTCTGGTGACTTTTCTCAGGTTTTTCATGAATAAATCAAGTTTCCAAAGAATACTCTTGACTATTTTCGTGCTTGCAGTTTTGAGATGCTTTTTTTTCAAATCGTGAGAAAAACTCCACCTCAGAATATGATAAATTGGCACATTTTTTGTGGTTTAGAGTAATTATTTAAAAACATGATTTTTAGCGCTAAGAAGTTTGATACAAGGAAAACTAAAAAACAAAAGTACTTCATTAATTACTTTAAGGCCTTGGCAAATCTTAAAGACCCCCCGTATAGAGTAGGTACTGCGCAGCAGATAATGAAAGTTTTGTATGTTATAGATGGAAAAATGCGTAAAATTAAATGCGGAATAATATAAAGAAATTCTACAAACATTGTTGAATAAGTATTTTAAGTATTTATTGCAGTTGGAAAAATATAGTCCATAACTAATGATGAGAGAAAGTGCCTCATTACCTTTGCAAAACTGCCAAAAAATGTGCGAAATTGCTAAATTTTGCCAAATGCATTGGAGTCAATGGGTGTTTTTTCTTGCACTAATCATTTTCAGCGATGAGCTCATCTGCCCTGAAAAAATTGTGAAACCATTAAAGTCTTTAGGCAACTTTTTTTGCTGTAAAATCTACTAGATTCTTTTGCAGTTTTGCAAAAAAAAAAACCCACTAATGGCGAATACACGAGTGCAGAAAAACGTGCTCATTTTCTGTTTATAATTTTCTGTTATTATGAATTGGTAGAACTGGTGTGGGATCCATTATTCAGAAACCCGTTATCAAGAAAGCTCTGAATTATGGAAAGACCTAGTTCCGTAGACTCCATTTTATCCAAATAATCCAATTTTTTAAAAATAATTTCCTTTTTCTCTGTAATGTGAAAGCAAAACCAGCCTATTAAGTTTATTTAATATTTACATGATTTTCTATTAGGTGTGACATGGAATGATCTTTTATCTGGAAAACCACAGGACCCTAGCATTCTGGATAACAGGTCCCATGCCTGTAATCCTCTCGTTTAAAAAATTGTAACTGAATCATTGAATTATTCTATACATTTTAATTATTGTTGGATTTAGGATAAATTAGGACATTGGCACTTTGAGACAATATCACAGTGTAAAAGAATTGTTTCCGCACAGCATGAAATCTCCTTTATGAGTAGGTCTGCCTGTTGCAGAAAGAACTCTAATAGCTGTTTATGGGCTCTAAAGGACTTATTTATTATGCCTTTTACATTTATGCAAGAAATGTGTTGGATTTACTGATCTATTTTGTTATACTCTCATTTCTAAGCATATTAACTCATTCATTTGCCCTGTCATAATTATTCATTATAGCTTGATGTGTTTACCCCAAAGGTCATTAGGGAAACACAATGTTAAAAGCGTACCATTTAAATACATGTTTAAAAAAGATCTGAATTACAGGAAGGCCATCGCCCATAGACTGATTTTCAGATAAAAAATTCTGATTTTTTAAATTAATTTCCTTTTACGCTGTAAAGTAAAACAGTACCTTGTACTTGATCCAAACTAAGATATAAGTAATCCTTATTGGAGGCAAAACCAGCCTATTGATTTTAATTTATATTTACATTTTTTTTTAGACTTATGGTATGGATATCCAATTTACGGAAAGACCCCTTAGGATTTGGATTTAGAATCAGGCTGCATGGTTTTTATACAAAACTTTGCCTTTTTGTATAAGCACCATGTGAATTTTTTTATATTGCAGCTTGTGTTCATGGGCCTGGTGCTTTTGTTTCAAAACACTACTATAGTTTATATAAACAAGTTGCTTTGTAGCCAGGGGGGCAGCCATTCAAGCACAGGATACACAGTAGATAACAGATAAGTACTACTATAGTTTATATAAACAAGCTGCTGTGTAGCCATGGGGGCAGCCATTCAAGCACAGGATACACAGTAGATAACAGATAAGTACTACTATAGTTTATATAAAAAAGTTGCTGTGTAGCCATGGGGGCAGATGTAAACTAAAAAAGAAAAGTCACAGGTTATATTGCATATAACAGATACATGTACATTCTGTACACTACAAAGGGTTTAGATTCCTGTGTAAGAACTAAGCTCATTGTTAAGAGCATATATAGTAAAGGAGAAAATTTGTTTTTCAAATTTGAATTTGACTTTTTACCATAATTTGAGTTTTTTTCAGCAAAAACTGCAAACTCAAGTTTTACAAACTCTACTTTTCAAAATGTATTATTTTTGGCATCTAACTGGCAAGTTCATATAAAAGTCTTGGGAGTAGTAATTTCAAATTTCAAGATATTTTTCAATAGAAGTTTTTGAGATTGAAAATGAAGAATATTATGTGATTTCACGTTTTATATGGCAAGATTAAAGTTTTTAAAAATTAGAAAAAAAGTCACATACTCAAATTAGATTTTTGGTCATGATCTCCATGTAGGTCTTAAATATCTTTTATTTTCCATTGAAAGAGGTGGTTTACCTTTAAGCATGATCTTAGCAACATCTCAAATAGTCTTTATTTTTTATAGTTTTTTAATTATTTGTTTCTTATTTTACCCTTTCAATTGGTGGTTACTGACTGCAAAAGCCAAAAACTATTGCTCAGTAAGGCTGTAATTTTATTGGCATTGTTACATTATATCACGTATCAGGCCCTCTACTATTCATATTTCAATCTCTTATTCACACCACTTATTGTGTGCTTAGGAAATTTGTAGATAACTGCTAAAATTCCAAGGAGAACCAAATTATTAAAAAAAATACACATAATAAAAATGAAGTCCAGTTGCAAACTGTATAAACATATCACTCTCAACATTGTACTAAAAGCCGATTTAAAGGTGAACAACCCGTTAAATGTACAATAAGATCACAAAAATAAATGTTTATGATTTACGAAATTTGAAAAAAAGAATTAATTAAAAAAAACTTGAAAATATAAAAAAAAACTCAGCAAGTAAAAGCTGGGGAGTTTCTTTAGAAGCCAAGTGTCTGTGAAGATCGCAAGCAGTTTAATCTTTCGATACAAGACTGATGCCAAATCACACATATATAAAGATGCCTGGCTTGGCTTGTGAGTAATAATAAGCAAATGTATCCTCTTTTGCTTAGCTTTAAAATGAGCAAAACTGCTGAAAAATTAACAAAACGGACAAACTTTTTCACAGATTCTTTTGTTTTGCAGCTCAAATTTTTGTGGCAAAACTTTGCCACTATATGGGGCCAATTCATTAACGTCGAGTGAAGGATTCAAAGTAAAAAAACTTCGAATTTCGAAGTGTTTTTTTGGCTACTTCGACCATCGAATGGGCTACTTCGACCTTCGACTACGACTTGGAATCGAATGATTCGAACTAAAAATCGCTTGACTATTCACCATTCGATAGTCGAAGTACTGTCTCTTTAAGAAAAAACTTCGACCCCCTAGTTTGCCACCTAAAAGCTACTGAACCCAATGTTAGCCTATGGGGGGGGGCTTGGCTAAGGGGCCGATTCACTTACTTCGAGTGAAGGATTCGAAGTAAAAAAACTTCGAATTTCGAAGTTTTTTTGGGCTACTTCGACCATCGAATGGGCTACTTCGACCTTCGACTACGACTATGACTTCGAATCGAAGGATTCAAACTAAAAATCGTTAGACTATTTGACCATTCGATAGTCGAAGTACTGTCTCTTTAAAAAAAATCTTCGACCCCCTAGTTCGCCATCTAAAAGCTACCGAACCCAATGTTATCCTATGGGGAAGGTCCCCATAGGCTTGGCTAACTTTTTTTGATCAAAGGATAATCCTTCGATCGTTGGATTTAAATCCTTTGAATCGTTCGATTCAAAGGATTTAATCATTCGATCGAAGGAATAATCCTTCAATCGTACGATCGCACTATTTGCGCTAAATCCTTCGACTTCGATATTCGAAGTCGAAGGATTTCAATTCCCAGTCGAATATTGAGGGTTAATTAACCCTCGATATTCGCATTTGCCCCTAAATGTAGAGTTTCACCTTCAATTCATGCCCAATAAAAAAGTTTGCCCACCAATATTTATGAACCTTTGGAGACACAACCTTAAAATAATTATACGCTTCTGAGCCTAATGAAGATTTTCTAAGATTACTTATTTCTTCATTTTAAATACGCACTTCAGATCACATCTGTTTCAGTGTAAAAGAGCACTGAGAATCTATAGTGACACTGAAATCCTGAACAGGAACAAGAATGCATCTGTAGCGCAGGACTCAAATTACAGAACAGACCAAGAACACATGATCCATTGAACATTCAAAAGCCAGTAGTTATGGGGGAAAACAGTCATAAATCATTTTCAGGTACAACTAACTAATGTATGAGTCAAAGAAATTGCAAGGATTATTTTAAACAGCTGGCATAAGAACAATTAACAAACAAGGCTGAGCTTAATGGAGGAAACATAAGTAAATGTCTAACATAAAATTGTAAGTAAAGGAAAATATTTGACATTTTTGCATATTTTTTAGAAACCCCAGACTATATGATAATTAGCGTTTTTTTGTAATTAATGCTGTATTTGTATTCATTTTTTTGTAATTAATTATAACACCATTCAAATATCAATCACGTAACACTGGAATGACATACAATGAACATACAATAAAAAACATACAATAAAAAAAGAAAAAATCATAAGGTCAAAATAATTTAGTTAACAGTGTGCTTTGGCTGAAATTGTGTGATAAATTAAAATTTGTTATAATTAATTTATGTTATATTTTTTAGAAACCCCAGACTATATGATAAGTAGTGTTTTTTGTAATTAATTAAAATTAAATTTTGCCGTATTTGTATTCATTTTTTTGTAATTAATTATAACACCATTCAAATATCAATCACTTAACACTGGAATGACATACAATGAACATACAATAAACAACATACAATAAAAAAGACAAAAATCATAAGGTCAAAATAATTTCGTTAACAGTGTACTTTGGCTGAAATTGTTTGATAAATTAAAATTTGTTATAATTAATTTATGTTATAGCACTTAAAAAAGAATCAACATCTATGGGGCTGCAAATGAATCACTGGAAATGGGAATTGAGTATAAAACTGGATGAAAATCAGAAAATGACTTGGAGGATCAGCTTTCTGACTCAAAACAGAAAACATGCTCAAAAAAGTTGGGTCACCCTGCTGTAATAAACATCGACGGCGCTATACGTTATGCACAAATTTATGAGTCTCCATCACAGTATTTGCTTTTTTTTGGCAAATAGTCTCCACATGCCTGACTTAAATTGTGCATATTATATTTTCTTTTTGTGGTCTGCTGAGAAAAATAACATGCAATCAGGTTCTTGTCAAGGTATGAAAACTTTAACACCTATCTGTTTATATTTCAATGAGGCATAAAGATTAGGGTGAATAAGGCACAATCTGTCTCCATAAAATAATCCCCTATGTAATGTATCAGAGAAAACATTGTATTGTTACATTGATTGGATGTGAATGGTTATCCCCAGATTACTTTTGCTTTTGACCTCAATGTGCTGAATTACGGTAGTTTTTCATACAATAATCTCCTGTATTTTACTAATTTGTACTGCTATTTTTCAGTTTATCTGTGGTTTCACTTTTTCATTTTAAATTAGGATGAATCGGCCCCAGATATGTTTTTAGATGCCTTTTTTCTACTGTGTTTTTGTAGCAACTTTAATCCTATGGCACACTAGGCATCTCCAGTCAAAACAATGGTGATAGTGAGCAGTTACTATTGTTGAGAATGAGAACTGTATAATGTAAATGTGATAGCCCTGCACCCATGATTATAACTTAAAGTGAATGTAAAGGCAAAAAATATAATCCCATTACTTTCTTTAATGAAAAAGAAACCTATCTCCAATATACTTTAATTAAAAAGTGTTTTTATAAGAAACCTGACTGTATGCAGTGAAATTCTCCCTTCATTTACTGCTGTGGATAGGAATTGTCAGACGGTCCCTAACTGCTCTGCAGGGAAACAATCATACTTATGAACAGCAGGGGGAGCCTTACTTCTCAGCCATAAAGAACTCAAGCAGCTTTGTTTGTTTCCCTGTAGAGAAGTCGTGTAGAGATTTGTATTGGATTTTATTTTTGCCTTTACATCCCCTTTAATGTTTCCAACTCCAGCTGCAGGGACAAAGATCATGGAGCCAGATTTAAAGAGATAAACTGGGATTCTATTTGGAGGATTATTTTGCTGCAGCCACTGGTTCTGCAGAGTTGGAGAAAGTTTGTATTAAACAATACAAAAAATATAAAATTCACATTCGATTACATGACAACACAGGACCCAGTGCAGTCTGTTTATTCTGATTATTAATGAGTCTTGCTGTATCGACTTCTGGCAGATTTTTATTTTTCTTTTGCTGTTTTAATAATTTATGACAATCCCTAAGCAGCTGTAATGGTTGGCACCCTAAATCTAGAACCGATGCCAAGCACCCTGGTCTTGGCTCGTGCTTCTGCCTGTAGCAGCCACCTTTGGCCTCGGGAGGATCCCTCAGCTACTCAGATGCCGCCAGGTCTTATAACGAGAGGTGCAAGGCGAGGGGTTCTAGACAGGCAGAGGAGCACAACAGTAGGCAAAGTCTTTGGGCAGAAGGTCGTGGTACAAGGCGTTAGGCAATAGAGTAGTCAGATCAGGCCGGGTCCGGGCAGGCAGACAATAAACGTAGTCAGGCAGGCAAGGGTCAAACCAGAAGTCAATCAGAGGGGTTAAGCAGAATCAAAGTCGGTTATCAGGCAAGGGTCAGGATACAGAAGGTAGAATCATCAAAAGCCAGGCAGGGTCACAACAGGGAATCAGAATTAGGAACAGGATCAGAATAAGCTCAAAACACCACAGGTAAACCCTTTAACGGGCAAGGTCTGAAAGCCCAAATGGGTCTTTAAAGTGTTCCATTCTCGCGCCATTGCGCGCCTGCATCCTTACGCCATCGGTATAGTGTAACTGATAATAAGTCAGCTAGGAATATCAGAATAGACACCATCTAGCGTCTCCCTTTTAGCCCCCTTCTGTATAATCAGTAGAGTATCTTTGTTTAACATTTGTAAAAATTTAAAACTGTACACTTACCAACAGTAAATGCCTGGTTATTTCTTGTGGTAAGGCCCACCAAATTCATGTAACACAAACTATTTTCCAATGATCTAAGGGACTCACAGGTTTTAGGAAAAACTTTAATTGAAGCATCCAAATGTTGACAGTTACCAACACTGGGCAAGTTTGCATTTGGGTGGTAACCCATTGCAACCAATGAAATGTTTGCTTTCATTGTTCTACTTGTTGGTTGGTTGTTATAAGTTACTGCTGAGGTACTACTGAGGTACACATTAGCCCAGGTTTCGTAAATTACTCTTTTGTCTGTGTCTGCTTCATAACACTTCAGATAAAAAACACGAGTTCCCTGCATTGTTGGAAGAATTAATGAAGCAACTTATGGCATTATAAATACATCTGTTTCATGTGCCCAGGAAAGAGCTGTTACATCCTCAGACAGGGCAGAGAATTAAAATTCATCATCAATCCAGGGCTGTCGGTGTTTTTACGTTTTTACAGCATTATGTTGGCACAGGAACATCAAATATTACTACCATCAGAATGGAAACTGGTGTCATGTGAGGCCATTTCAAAAATACCCTCATTCTCTCTGTACACATCTGTCTAGTCCTCTTCATTAAAGATAAAGGTGGGATAGTCTAGCCAGCACTAAGTAATATCATGTGACCCTTGCTTTTTGACACTGTTACAGTGGCCAATTTAAGACCTCAATAAGCTGTTTGGGGAAAGAGCTTACTCTTCAAACAGATCTGTATTTTACTGGTTGAAGGGGGTGATGAAACCACCCTAAATGTATATACATCAAGCAACCCCCAGAAGAAGTATAATAAAGTTTGGATGCAGTAAACTGAGAACCGATCAGCTGAGCAATTTCTTTAATTCTATATATTTTGGAAATCTTGGTACTTGTAATTTACCTGGGGTGTTTTGGGAAATGATGTCATGTAAACCAGACATGAATTAGCACTAATTAACACTTCCAGGCCATCAAGATGGCTATTTTGCAAAGGAAATAACAGGGGTGTTATAAAAACAAAAACCAGTGTATGTAATCCTGGCCCAAGACCAAGCCTCATGCAGTGTTTGCTGACTACCAATATATGTTAAATAACCCAAGAAACTATTGCCTGTATAAACTTTAAAGAGACATTCCACGATTGATGTCACGCCTTTCTGTGCTTGGAATACACCATTGCAAGGTAATGTTTCCAGAGTTGCAGTTCCATTTAATATCTTACTGTAGCTCTTTAATATGGGATTACAGAATGAATGCATATGACTACTGTAAAGTTTTTTTAACAGAAATTTTAAAATGCAACAATAACTCCCCTTTGACCTTTTCTCTATTACAAAGGCTGGCGATAAGTGTAAATTTTGTCTTTATAACCTTTCAGGTCTCAGAAAAAGGTCTACATTAGTGCTTAGATGAACTTAATGTGGTCTGTTTTCTCTGTGAACACAAAAAAGGACCTATCTTATTTCTGTTTGAAAATATTTAACTTGAGTGATGTAAAGATTTCAATAGATCTGCGATGAGATCAAAGGCTTTAAATTATTTAATAGTGGTTCTACTTTTGTGGAATTATTTAAAGTATCATAATTGCAGCTCAGCTTCCCAGCCCTCATTTTCCAGTCTGGAATTCTGTTGGGAGCTATCATAATCACTGAAGAGTATAATGTTACAGGCTGGGTATAAAAATATCTTTTTAATGACTAGCAAATTAGTGGAATGTCTTGACCTGAATCTAGACCAAACAGAAGACAGTGTTTTTATGAGGAAGAAAAAGAACTTAATTGTCACCACATTGTTATTCTTGTTAAATTTTTGGGTGCATAAAAATGTTGGCTGATTAGATAAAATGTGTAATGGAGAACATTATTGCAAGTGATCAAGGCTTATACCCTGCATTATGGCTTTGATTTTTTTAAAATTATGTTTATTGACTGTTTATTTCAAAGATGTGTGCGAGTTGTGAAGCGCTGGCCTATTGGCACCAATTACTAGACATGTTAGGATGAAGCTTTACTGCAAACTGGGAAAAGGATAATGTTGGCTATTCTTCACTTGTTGAAGTCATTATCACTTGAACAACGTCTTTATGTTTGAAGGACACAGAAATTAATACAATTGAGCCTACCAATTGTTAAGCTCTATATTTGTTAAGTCATAACAGGTCATCATACACATATATATATATATATATATAGTCATTAGTAATGAGCAAATGTATTCGCCAGCCATGGATTCGTCCATAAGAAAAAACACCCATTGACTCTAATGCATTAGGACAAAAAAGTCGCCATAAGAAAAAAACACCCATTGACAATAATGCATTTGGAGAAAAAAGTCGCAATAAAAATGTCCATTGACTGAATTGTTTCACGAAATTTCACAGTTTTGCACAATTCACTCATCACTAATAGTCATTGTAGATGTAGACAATCTCTTCAAAATAAATTAATTATGCCTGGATGCAGTCCCAGGTACGCATACCGAATTTAACATGTATGAGAATATTCACGCTCACAGGTCATATGAACACAAAAATATTTCATATTTCGATGTACGATTTTGTGTAGATTTAGAGGTTTTTTCCAACCTCGACTAAACTCATGAAAATGAATTAAATAATAACCTACAGTATATAGCGTAAAAAAATCTGCATGCTCAGGTCTTCAAAAGACCACAATTATATTTATCTCAATCACATATAAGCTTTACATATGAACTTTATAACTTTTGAGTATATATGCATGGGTGTAATACTCAGTGTCCAAGTTGGATATAAAAATACAATGCTTGTGGCAAACCTCATTTATTTACTTATATATTGTATATGGAAGATTATCAGAGCAGAACCCATGAGCTCCAATTGGAAACCCTAAATTGGAAGTGACATTATGATCATAACATGAAAACACCATGCAAAAATACTTTAACATTCTATCCAACTGCATTTTAAGGTATTTTCATATGATTTTTTCACATTATGTATTTTATTTTTATAAATTTTAATGGATAATATGCTATACTATGACACTGTAACCATGAACAGAACAATCCCAGAACCAATTGCATAAAGATGCTCTCTGAGACTTCATAATGCAGTGAAAAAGCCAAAAATGTATTTGTAAACCTTTCAGTCCCCTAAGGAAATTTAGGGGACTAATAAGGCATATATGAGATAACTATTGAAGTCCTGTGTAAAAAGAAATGAAAGGTAAAATAGGTAAAATACCTTACATGTACTCTAATAGTATATTCATTTATTTATTAGTAATCTAAAGTGCTTTCATTTTATAAGTTCCAATTTTAGATTTCAGTGGATCTACAAACCCTCAAAAAGATTCCAAAAACTTGAATTGAAAAAAATCACATTTCTTAGACAAGCATAAAATTCAAGGCTATGGTGACACTAGAGAATAAGATGATGCACAGAGAATAAATGATGGTAAATGGTGTGATAATGGTACATCGTTAAGTACTTTTTCCCGAAAAACTTTCATAAATGAGAAATTTACTTAAAAATATGATATTAAATTTGAACTGAAGGGAAAGGGACACATTTTACAAGGAATTCTAATCTGAGGTTTAACAGTAACAAAGAATAAATATCTAAAAGTTTTCAGTATAAATATCACTAAATTTAAAAATTCTGCAAAGTTTATTCTGCACAGAGATTACATGATGGTAAATGGTTTGATAATGTTAAAACATTATGTACTTTTTTCCCCAAAAACTTTTATAAACTAAAAATGTACTTAGAAATATGATATTAAATTTGAACTGAGGGGAAAGTGACACATTTTACAAGGAATTCTAATCTGAGGTTAAACAGTAATGAAGATTAACTATCTAAAAGTTCTCAGTATAATTCTCAGTAAATTTCAAAATTCTGTAAAGTTAGTGGTGTAGGAGATTTTCGGATAATACAGTAAAAAAAATCATGTAATTTAATTTTCTCAAGGAATATGTAGAAAGTACCACAAATGCTTTATTCACTAAATCAGGGATATTGTCATGCCTTATCCTCAGTTTTGCTTTAGCTTTGCATATATTGGGATAACTATTGGCTTCTTCTGTCTCAAGCTGTTACCTCTAATGGCTGGAGAAATGGAACATTACACCATTTTACATGTGCAGGTCACATTAATCACACCAAGCTCTTTCAATGTATTAGAAGTAACTGTCAAACTGGACATACTGAATCTATTTAAACTAAAGCGTGCCATTTTCTATCTTCAGTGATCTTTAATTCACATAAAAGGGTCAAGAAAATGTGAATAAGTGACAGGTTTAAAATGTACTATAATATTAAATAGCTTGATTAAGTGACAACTATAAAATGTAATACAATATTAAGTATCTGGCGATGTCCCAAAAGAACTTTAAAGTATTTCGAATAGTTTGAAATTTCTATAACATTCAAAGTTACTTGAATTTTTTTTCTTTTTAAAAAAGTTAACCCTCAAAGGTAAAATCTAAACAAAGCTGTAAATTTTCACTAGTCCGTAAGCCATTTTAAAAATAATGCATCTGACTGTTTAAAAATGGAGCTGCCCTATAATTTTAATGTTGGTAGTGGCAAATTATTTTTTATTAGTAAAGTCTAGCAAATTTTACATGGGTTCATGTGTTTTTTCTAGAAGGCTTTGTCAAACACAGACTTGGATCACTCCACAAAAAATGTCCAATTGCCCAGGAGCAAATTTTCCCTTAAATTCAGCTGTTTTGTCTTTTAGGAATCAGATCAGAATCTAAAGCAGAAAAATGGTTAAGAATAATAATAAGGGATTAATCCCACAGATTTCTCATTATTTCACTTTGCTTAAAAATAAAAAAGAAATCCCAGCAATACTGTAGAAGCCATATCTAGTATTAAACAGTTGGGGGCACATTTACTAAGGGTCGTAGTGAATTCAAAATGAATTTTCGAAGTCAAAAACGTTGAATTTTGAAGTAATTTTTTGGTACTTCGACCATTGAATAGAACAAATTTGACTTCGATTCAAATTGAAAAACTTTGAATATTCGACCATTCAAAAACCGAAGTACTGTCTCTTTAAAAAACTTAGACTTCGACACTTTGCCACCTTAAACTTGCCGAATTGCTATGTTAGCCTATGGAGACATCCTAGAACCTATAGCCAACATTTAGCTAAGTTTGTAGAAGTCAAAGTTTTTTTTTTTTAAATCGTTCGAATCGAAGGATTTTATCCAACGATCAAACAATTTTACTTCAATCGAATATAGCCATACTCAATCAAAAAAAACTTAGACTTCAACTTCGAATATCGAACTATTGCAATTCGATGGTCGAAAATCAAAGTTTTTTTCACTTCGAAATTTGACCCTTAGTAAATGTGCCCCTTACTATTAAAGGGATACTGTCATGGGAAAAAAATGTTTTCAAAATGAATCAGTTAATAGTGCTGCTCCAGCAGAATTCTGCACAGAATTCTGCAGAATTCAACAACAGCGTTGTTGGTACAGAATTTTTTTGTTGGTGAATTTTTTCGCCAGGCACGAATTCACGATGAATTTGCGCGATTTGCCGCCGGCAAATAAATTTGTGAAACGGGCGCAAAAATTCGCTGGTAAAAATTCACGCTGGCATCAAAAACAGACACCGGCGTCAAAAAAACGGACGCCGGCGTAAAAAAAAACGGATGCCGGAGTCAAAAACAAGACAACGGCGCTGTTTCGCGAATTCACCCATCAGTATAAATAATACCTATTAGTTCTGGTGCACACAGCATGATCTACCCATAGTTGAAAATAAGGAAGACTTAAAGGTGATTTCAGAAGAAAACAAAGGTTAGGACACCATGAAAGACAACATTTTAGAGCTGATGCTGAAAACTATAGCCTGTATGCAACTACTATTGCAACCTTGAACTAGTCGTTAACAACAAAGGACCCTACAGTACTATTTTGATACGTTATTTGTAAGATTTGAGTCCATAGTTTGGAGTGTTTTCCATAGTTGGAAGTTTTTGCTGTTTTATGTATATATTAATTTCACATTCACTTTATGCCATTGGAACTTCTAAAGGGCAGGGTTAATATTATTCTATGGGCTTTAAAATGAAAAGGCCTGGGAGCCTTGAAATGTTCCATACTGTATATTCCATGTACTTTTTAGTTTTCTGCTAATTAAATTCTGTGAACCTGGAGTTATATATAACATAGAATGCATCTTATCAGGAAACTAAGTTTGATGAATCTAATACCCTGTTCCACCTAGTTTTAGAAATATATATATTTTTAGTGTATACTGTATATATATATATATATATATATATATCAGTGCTGTGCAATATGTTGGCGCTCTAAAAATACTTGATAATAATATATGTGTGTGTGTGTATATATTTACATAGCAGAAAAAGTGGGACATTAATATTAGAAAACATTAGCATAACCTAGTTTAGATTGTGTTGTTTTGGAAGCATTTAATTAGTCAACTAGAAACTTTTTTTATGCTCACAGATGGAAGTCCGTCTGTTGTTTCACATTTAGTTATGTGTATCCATTTCTCTTCCACGATATAGCTTTCACAAACATCTTTAAAAACCAGTGAGATTGGTTGATGATGTTAAATGCTTATCATGTAAAACAAGTCAGATGGGTTCTAGGAGGAAAATAATATGAGTAGACATAATTAATACCTTGTTTTGCTTTCTTCTAAGCTCCGAACATTAGAAGATTTAAATTATTGAAAGATAGCGTTTCATTTGTGCTTTTAATTTATTTCTGCAAGGTTATTCTTATTCATATCTAGGACATAAATCTGCACAACTACCAAGATTTAGACAAGATTTAGGCTTTTCTTTTATTCAGAAGTCATAGCTCTCCTTAATTGCTGTTGTCACAATGAAAGATTTACTATATGTAGACAAAAGTTGAGTGTATGGTCATAAGGACTCCACAGATAATTTGCTTTGATTTGTACAGTTTTATTGGGTATTATATGGATTTTGCAAATTACATATTATATACCATCACTATTTCCTGTGTAATTAAATTAGATAAATTGCCTTTGCAGTGTGAACCATTTCATTTGAAACACAAATTCTTGGCTAAGGATTCAAAAATATATAAATCTGGTCAATGATAGCCTATTTATTCATGAGTGGGTTCAATTAATTATGGTTTTAATGTAGGGTTTAGGTTACATTCAAATAGATAAAAAAAAAACAAAAAAAATCCTGTTTCCAGGTGTTCAAACATGTCTTAACCTAAAAACTGTTAAATAAATATAAAGACAGAACATTGTTAAGTTCTTTACATATTTATACAGAAATGAAAGGCAGAATAGGGGAAATTTTAGTATAATGCTTTGGCCAGATTCAGTTTGATGAGAAGAATTTATCGCATTTTTTATCTCATGAAAACTTTATAGAAATCTATGGGAAAATTTGGAATTGAATTTGGAGATTTATATTACCCAGAAATGGAATTGAATCTGGACCTTTGTTAGGAAAGATAAGAAATGTTTTCTTTTTTCTTTTTAGTGATAGTAAGCGACAGTCTTAAGTTTTTCCCCCAGAATCCTAGAACAGGTTGTACAATAGGCCTCAAATTCCTGAGCAATTTTCAGGTAATACTTCCCCAATACGAGCAGTATAACCTGTCACCCTCATTTATTCTATCCAGGCCATTCGAAGAACATTAAACTTGCCGATGCAATTATTGTATAATAAAGCATTGATTTTTCGAGAAATGTTCCAACATTATCTTCCTTATAATTAGCATTTACAAGAAATAAATCCAATTTTTTCATTAAAATTAACCTGACGGACACTGGAGAGTAAATTAGAATAAAACTGTTTTTTTTCTCTCCAATGGATAAGTGTTTTAGATATCCTTTGATAAATTATTTTACTGTAGAGACTGTCCAGAGTCAATTTTTCATGTACCTTATAGTTGAATTAGTCTCTTGACTGGTAATTTTCATTTTTGAAAATGAATACAAGAGGAAATTAGTGCAGCTATAGATACGATGTACAACAAGAAGCTTCAAATTAAAATTGCATTGACCTGGTTCTGCAAACAACATGAGTAATGGATGTCTGCTTAAGCAAATATCCATAAGGAAATGTTTAAGTTCCATATTACATTTGTTTCTAAGTTTTTACACATAATTTAATTGGAATAATGTGTTATATTTCTAGTATTTTGACACTATTTCAAGAATGTACATTTTAATTAAAATCATGATTTTCCATATTCTATTTGTACATAATGTATACTCAATTTCAGTCAGTTTTGCCCATGCTGTGGGAGGCCAATTTGGGTTAATAAATCTATTCATTAGACAAGTCAGGTCAAACAACATTCTCTTTTTTTAATCTGTCCAGATCCCTTTGAAGTGACTGACATACATCATTATGTGTCATTTGCTATAGTTGCAGCTACTTCAATTTCTGTTTCAAGACCACTAGTAAACAAAGAGGTGGACCAAGATGAGATTCTTGATCTACACCACCTTGTTATTTCTTGATTTACTTCTGCTAACCTTAGCCATCTGATATAATGTTCGTTTTCTCACCAGGTAATTTTATTTTGTCCACAGATAATGTTCTCTATTTTTTAGGGCTGCTTAGACAGCAAGTAAGTAAAGTTCAAATGACTTTAATATATACTTAAGAATCCTTCTCTTCATAGCCTCCATTGTTGATCCAGTTAGCTCTGGTTCATTTTGATCTGTTCTCTGCCTTTGCTGTTATTGGTTAAACGTCTCTGCCTAAGGAACCTTCACTACACTAGACAAGTCTACTATTTACCACAGCCAATTACTAGTGAAAAAAACCCCTGAAAATTAGTGATGGGTGAATTTATTCATCAGGCGTGATTTCGCTGCGAATTGCCACACTTTGGAATAATTTGCCGGCGAATAAATTTGCGAATTTGCCGCAAAAATTCAACTGCACAGTTTTTTTTACACTGGTGATGGAATTGACCCGCCAACAATTTAGACGATTAATAGACACCCATTGACTTCAATGGGCGCCAGTGTCGAAATCCACGTTTCGTGAATGTTTTGCAAAATTTGGGGCGATACGGAACAGATTGGCCAATCAATACTGAAAATTTATAAAACACTGAATGGCTTAAAAAAGGGGTCCAATAGGATCAGTGCATCTCCAATTGACTTCTATAGGACTTTGACTGCTTTTACTTGTCAACGTTTTGTATTAATGTTTTTCATGGTTTATGGAGACTGATTTGCTAATTTTTGCAACTGAGAAAAAAACAACATGCAGTGATAAATGCAAGTTTATTTTAGAAAAAAACAGGACAAAATATTCTGGCACAGTTTTTCCTCAAGCCAGTGAGAATCTGTCATGACCGGCACCCAATACCAGAACAAATGCCAAGCACCCTGGTCTCGGCTCGGCTTCACCAGTAGGGTGACCACCGTTGGGCTTCGGGAGGAGCCCTCAGCTTACTTGGGTGCCACCTGGACTTAACGAGGGGTACAAGGCGAGATGTTCTGGCTGGCGAAGGGGCACGGCTGTTAGCAGATTCTTTTGGGCCGAAGGTCACGGTACAAATGGAGCAGGCAAGAGAATCGTCAGACAGGCAGAGTCGAGGCAGGCGGATATCAGAATCGTCAGGCAGGCAAGGGTCAAACAGGGTTGTCAATCAAACGGTTAAGCAGGAAGAGTTGTCGTAGGCAGGCAAGGGTTAGGATACAGAGTTCAGAATAGTCAGGATACAGGCAGGGTCAAACACGGATAATCAGACAGACGAGATTCAGATCGGAGGCACAAGGCTCAGGAAACCACTATAAACAAGTTCTATCACGGGCACTGGCTGGGGGTCAGAATGGGCCTTAAATACCCTAAGTTTTCGTGCCAAAACGTGGGCCAATTTGCGCTGGCGTAATTACCTTTAAGAGGTGCCGGGTTACAGAGACCATGCGGCGGGGGTCCCCGCCGATGGTGCAGCGGGCGACCCCGCCGCATAGGTAATTTTATTACAGAATCACATTGATCCATTCATTTTAATGAGGCTAAAAAACTGAAATGTTTTAATGACCTAGAAAAATAAATAAATATGTTAGACTATTTATATTGACTTCTAGTACCCTCACCAGCTTTTACTTGCCAAGCTTTTTTTTTTCAGTCTTTATCATTAATAAATCCCTACTATTTGTGGTTTCAGAAAATACGTGTGTGTATTTTTCTCTGCTTTTTACTGGAATAGAGAAAAAATAGATTTTTGATAATTCAGTCCCTAAAAATTTCAAAATCTCAAAGTTTTTGAGTTTTAGAAATTTATTTTTAAAAAACCTTAGAGAATAAAATTTGAAAAAATTGAAATTCCAATGTTAGTAAAATACCGTATTTTTGAATTTTGCAACAATTTGAAAAGTGATATGCAGGAATGTAAAAATTTGAAAGCATCTCTGGAACTTCATTTTTATATTTGTCCTCAAATTAAATCCCACTCTCATACACTTGGAGCACAATGTTTCCAGCTTTTAGGCAAGATTACCACTATGGAGAGCTGGTATACTAGTTTTGCTAGAAATGCTAGATCATGATGACATCCATGGGTTTCATAGAAGTTTGGGGATTTAACAGGTGCTTGGACAGAAGGTACATGGCTGCAAGATAAGGAAAATATTGATTCCAGCTACTGCATGTGCTTGTGAGAAAGCCAACATTTTATTTCTTACATCTGACATTATTAAGATGTCACACTGTGTTTTATTATTATTATCTCACTTCAGCTGTGCTTTTTTAACTACTCTTGCACTATTGGAGAAGACAGATGGTTTGAAGGAGATTGCAATTATACAGAGACTTATTGGCCTGAGTGGTTGTTTTTTATTCTACTGTTATTTGCCACACAGTGATGACCTGGGCCATAAACAGTTGGTTGCTGTGGGATAAAAACACCAAAGAAGCTTACTAATAAAGTATATTAAAGTGATGATGGAAAATCACACCAACATTTACAGGTTATATTATGGTTTTGTTGCTTCTCACAAAAGCATGGAGAAAATAAAATAAACCGAGAGTATAATATTTTAAATTATGATGGGAATGTTATCATTAAGTAGCAAAAGAAAAAGTATTCATTAAAATAGGAGCCACATTTTATAAATATAGTGTTATCAAGCCCTATAGTGTATGAGAATTCTGTAGTGAATGCCAAAGGACAACAGACAAAGCTTATCTATTTACTTCCCAAGTCTTTGAAGCCAATCATTATTCATGGGCAGCAATTTTCCCCTCACTCTTATTTTATTGAGGGATTAATGGGGAGAAGGAAGACAAATGGTAGAAGAGAAGAAACGGTCATTGGAGAAACAACATTCAAAATATAAACGTAGACTACAAATATTGATCCCTGACTATCAATAGGCCAATTGCTGCCATAAAACACAAGCCCTGTTGACATTTTAGTCAATGTTCTGCTGAGAATCATATCTCCTAAAGCCCTCTGTGGTGCTAAAGTGTTTTCAGCTCTGCATAACTGTCTGTTTGCTCCATTTCTGGAATTTGTTCTACAGAAAATGAATCTTTCAATATCCTCAGATTATAAATTCTGCAGTATAGAGGAGAGCACTCAAATAGTATCCTTAGATTATATCAACCAAACAATGCAAACAAGATGAACTCATTCAACTTGCCAAGCTGCAAAAGTAATAGATGTCTTACAGAACGTTTCCTATATGGCTAAATCACAAAACAATTTAAAAGCAATATGCCCATTCCCCTTAATGTTTATGCTATTTGTTCCAGTGCAGAAATAGCTTACCTTGCCTTACCTTGCTGAGCACTAGTTTGCCGTAAGTGGCTCTATATGTCTAGTCATCCCTTTAAATGACCAAAATGCTCAAAAGTCTGCACGTTTTGTTGCTTGGATGAATTAAATAAAAATCAACCTACATATTGCCAGAATTAGAATGAAAAATACATAGATACAGCTGCAATAATTACTGTAGCCTTTAATCCCAGGAGAACTGACTGCATTTTTGGAAATATCACTTGTTATGCCAGCTCTACAGCTTTCTTAGATAGATTTATGTTTCCTGAATAGATTCTGAGGGAGTCATTTTATAAAAATTGATGATAGGGCTTGCCTATATGTAAAAAAAATAATTAAAACTGGCTTTCAAACCTTCAGTCCCAGTATTCATCCATTTTTATCTAACTTCTATCTATTTTACCAAGGACTCCACTTATTGTATAGTGTTTATGCATGCAGTTACTGGTTGCTCTGACAAGGAGCACATTTTAGTGCCCACCCATTGGAATATAAAATATATATATAATAAATATAATTCACGGGGAGAATGACCAATGAACTTATAGTTCAGTGAACCATTATTCAACGATATTCCCAAGTATATCATATTTTAATGGAAATGAGAAAAATTCTTTGAGGTTTTCTATGGGGATATTTCTTTTATTTAAAATGGCTAATGAAGTGACCTAGGAATTATTTCCCTTTTTTGTCATTACAAAGCCCTTAGTAGTAATCTGAATTATAAGTTTTCCTTATTAGCTTACTATTACTAGTCACCTTGATTTACCCATTTTACAGACATATGAGGATGTAGTTACGTTCACAAGTGCAGTGAGCACAGTACTGTACTAGTTTGTGCGCAATTTTTTTTTTTTTCCCACAATGCAGGGTATTGGCAGAATTCTGACATCATTGTGTTTGCAAGGGGTTGATGCACTTGATATTATTGCACTGTGCCTAGCACACTTGCAACAGATGCACCATAATGAAGTCAACTGCACAAACATTTTGTTGCAAATCGGATGCAATTGTACAGAAATCTGGTCTGTACTTTAAATTCTTTTTGTTTCATTAGGGTTCTTATTATCTAGTTTTGGGACTTGCTTGAAAACAGATCACATTTTGGCAATATTTATGCAGAAATATTGAAAGTTCAAAAAGATTCACATGCACCATTGTAGAGGCAGATTTATTGTTATTATTATATGTAGTTGCTAAATACTTTGCTGCCTGTCAGGAATGTGTTTAACTAAGTGAGAACTTTAACAAAGCAGTTCAATATACTATGTAGTTCAACAGCTCATGACCAGCCATCTAACATCCCACCAAAGAGCATTGTGTTAAAATTAACTCAGAACTAGTGATGGGTGAATTTGCGAAAAAATTACGCCGGAGCCTGTTTTTTTGATGCCGGCGCCCATTTTTCCCGACGCCGACGGAAATTTTTTTTTTGATGCCGGCGAATTTTCCCTGGCTTTTCACGAATTTATTCGCTGACGGCGAATTGCACAAATTCGCAGTGAATTCGCACCTGGCGAATAAATTCGCCCATCACTACTCAGAACAGGACAGGATCGCCATCAGAGGGGTATGGGAGGTACCTAAGACAGGGACCCCATGGCAGAAGGGGTTCCAAGAGAGACAAATTCTGGGTCATACAGAAGGTTTGGCTTGTGGGGAGTGGACATGGTTGTATGCATTGTGGGTGGGGTTTTTGGCATAATTGGCTGTGGCCAGGGTGGATCATGTGTCGGGAGAGGATTTTTTTCAATGAGGCCCCGTTCTTATTGTTGGCAGGGCCCATCACCTTGGGGTGCAGATGAATAGTGGGCTAACAATTGAGGCTTGGTAAACTAGTAGTATGGGACCCCATGATAGCTGAATAGCAGCTTGACACAAGGTATTGATATTGTTGTACTGCACTGTAACATCTTAAAATCTGCTTAATCTTTATATTAAAATGGGATGAAATATAAAACCTCCTGTATTGTTCCTTTTCTTTCAGTTTTGACATCAGCACATGATTTGGCACTGAACTTTGTAAATAAATCGAAAATGGTGAACCAATTTAAACTTTTGTATACCGTAATTAAAGAACAGAACATTTTAAAGATCACAAATCAAGTATAAATATAAACTAAACACATTAATATTTGGCTTTACCTTTTTGATTCATATTCATTTACAAACAATGTTGACCATTAAAAATATGGCGTTGCTAAGTTTCAATGCACTATATAAATTGGTTTATGCTATTCTGCTGCTTTCTTTTATTATTCCCCATGAAACTATAGAGAGCCAAATTAGAAATGGTTGAATGAGTTTTAAAGACTAGTATAAAACGATTAAGGAATATTGTAGTTTTATTTAAGTGTTCTAAAAATGCTGCCTTGTTGTTCTAAGAAGCTGTGAAAAAATAAATCCAATTTCTATTTCTGCTCAGGCTCAAGTCATAAAATGAAAAAAAATAACTAAATTATATTTCTATGTTAATGCTCTACATTCAAAAATGAGCCTCATCTTCAGATACTGTGATACTGTGAGGCAGCAATAAAGATTTATTAAAACATTTGTACAGTTAAAACTGGAGTAGGAAAATAAATGATCATGAAATAACTCTTCTGGAGGGAAATTGGTGGGCGGTTGGTGGCTCCGTTTGAAAATGTGGAGCAACAAAATGCAGGATGAATTATTTTGGTTTAGGTATATTTTGCTAGGCATGAACTACCTACAGTAGGGCTGTCCAGCTGGAGGCTTGGGGATAGATGTGGCTTTCCAGTGCATTGTTATGGCCCCCAGTTTGCTCAAGAACCCCATAAACTTCTTTGTATAACATCATCATATTCATATTATCCTACCCTCAACTATGAAATATAAGAAACAATTGTCTCTAGCTGTAAAACTTTGAACATTACCGACGTACAATCAGTGTTGGACTGGCCCACCAGGAAACCAGGAAAACTCCTGGGGGGCCCAGGTGTCAGTGGCCCCTCATGCTGCTAAACATTTGGGCTATTTCATGGTCATTCCCTATTTATATGAGAACAAAGAGGCTAAATAGATGGAATAATAGATTATAATATGTAAAAAAAGAGACTACGAGAATAGAGGTTGAGTCAGGAGAGGGAGAATAATAGTTCCCGTGGTTTTTGGGTGGGCCCCTGGTCTAAAATTTTTGTGTGGGCCCCTGGTGTTCCAGTCTGACATTACCTACAATAATGTGATCATTCATGCTTCCTACTCACCATACACCATTCATTGTGTGTGTCACTTTAAATTGTGAAGCCAAACATACCCATATATGGGGATTTCAGCTCCCAGCCCCTCAGTGTGCCCTATACCATCTGCACCAATGCATTAATGCATCAATATTCCCACAAACATCACACAAGCACCTCAAAACTATATGAATTCTAGTAGGAGATACACATTTGATGTGACCGAAACAGGACCACATTGCATGGGAAAGGCGATTCTATTTTGGAATCCAAGTTGGCTGTAACGCAGCACAAGCAGTAGTAGCATATGTATCAATCAACCCACTGTGCAGTCACAGGAGAGAACTATTCTAAAATTTACTGTTCAGTAATCTGGCAAGATCCAACCACTGCTGTGAGAAATAATATAACATCATATGTGCCCTGTTTTGATCCAGAGGAAGACAAAAAACCCAGCCTGAAACTAGAGCCATTTATACTTCAAGAGGGAAAAAATTCCTTCTTGACCCCAAGGGCGATCGGAAACATTCCCTGGATCAAGCATTTGACATTCATTTAACATAAATGAATACAATGAAGACTCTCTGTATAAAGATACAGAAACAACAATGCAACAGAGCATTCTGGAAAACATCCTCATTTGGTTATTCATTTATATTATGAAAAAATGAAGAAAAAAAAATCCTGATATTTTACAAAATACGCAAAAAGAGGGGAGGGAGGGTGAGATGTTTCTACCTGCTCAGAAGATAAGGAAAGTGAACTGCTTCTTCCCCTGACACCACGTTCCTCTCGTTCTCCACCCCTGGGCCCGGCCATCTCCTGCCTTAATTTATTCCTTCTCACCTAAACTCAGCTACATGTCATTCTGCCCATCTCTGACCTAGACCAGTATAATCTGGCTACTGGTCATTCAGATTCCTTGCCAAGTAGCCCCTGCATTTATTGCTCCAGGGCTTTCCTAGATGGTCAGATATCATGGAAGATATGGTCTTGGAAGACCTACACTATCTGCACTACTTAGACATTAGTAAACCTGGATAGTGATACTCTCTCTGGTTTTTCTCACCTATTGATTTGACTTTTTGTTGGGTGTTTGATTAAAACTGTGTTCCTATTGTGCCTGGGAAGCAGCTGTTCAGGAAGTTTCATTGACAAAACTGTAGTTCAAGGGAGATGTTTAAACGTTCACTAGTGAAAGAATGGCTGTTCTCAGCTAGAACTGCAAATGAGAAAACATTAATAAGGAAGTTCATGCTATTTAATCTATGTTGTGGGACTCAGTAAATTAGGACACCTCCCATAGTATATTGTATACGATTTTGGAATGTATGTTGCGCAGAACAGATCCACTGACCTGTTGTCATTTTATGTGACAAATTCATTGTAGTATTTCACTATTAAATGAGAACTATAGTGGCATTGGCAATATCACACCTAAAGAAAACAATATATCTGGTCTCTTCATTTCTTAGGTTGTTTTGTTGAACATCTAAGGCAGAGAACCAAGAACTGATTTATTTACCAGATTGACATCACATTCCTAAAAATCCTTTTTTCTAGTCAGATTGCATGACAAAGATAAGAAATTTATGGCCAGCATGATTCTTGAAGGATGAGGAAATCCTCTGGAAGGATGCACTTAGGGGCAAATTCATCAAGGGTCGAATATCGAGGGTTTATTACCCTCGATATTCGACTGGGAATGAAAATCCTTCGACTTCGAATATCGAAGTCGAAGGATTTTGCGCAAAAAGTTTGATGGAAAGATCGAAGGAATAATCGTTCGATCGAACGATTAAATCCTTCAAATTGAACGAATCGAAGGATTTTAACCCAACTATCAAAGGATTATCCTTCGACCAAAAAAACTTAGGCAAGCCTATGGGGACCTTCCCCATAGGCTAACATTGGGTTCGGTAGCTTTTAGGTGGCGAACTAGGGGGTCGAAGAATTTTTTAAAGAGACAGTACTTCGACTATCGAATGGTCAAATAGTCGAACGATTTTTAGTTTGAATCGTTCAATTCGAAGTTGTAGTCGAAGGTCGAAGTAGCCTATTCAATGGTCGAAGTAGCCATATTCGGCCATTCAAAATTCAAACTTTTTTTCCTCTATTCCTTCACTCGAACTAAGTAAATGGGCCCCTAAGTAAGGTTGCAGTGAATGGCATTAGCCTTTTTTCAAGCACTGAAAAGGGCACGTGTGTTTAGGGATGGGAAATTTTTTTCGCCTTGTTTCGGCAAAAAAATTACGACCATAGACTTGTATGGAGTCGTGCATTCAAAAAAAAAAAGACTTGCGTCAAAATCATTTTTTCGTTGCACGACAACATTTTTTTTAATGGGCGTCTGCGACATTTCGCCGGCGGCAAATTTTTGTCGAAACGAGTCAAATTCGCCCATCCCTACGTTGTGTTAATTTACATGTATGTGATGCACCAAATCAATATACACTGAATATTGATGAGTGCATTTTTTTCCAGGCATGGATCAGTGGTGAGTAAAATTGCCATTTACTTCACTTCGCGTTAATAAAAGGCCCACTGACCAATATATTTTCCACAATAAAAATGCAACAAAAAAGTGGCCCAATATCTGTCTTCTAATCTCATTTGCATTTCGGAGACTCTAAAGCAGGGATCCCCAACCTTTTTGAACCCGTGAGCAACATTCAGAAGTAAAAGGAGTTGGGGAGCAACACATGCATGAGAAATGTTCTTGGAGTGCCAAATAAGGGCTGTGATTGGCCATTTGGTAGCCCTTATGTGGATTGTCAACCTACATTGAGGGTCTGTCTGGCAGTACATCTGGTTTTTATGCAATTAAAACTTGCCTCCAAGTCTGGAATTCAAAAATATTCTCCTGCTTTGAGGCCACTGGAAGCAACATCCAAGGGGTTGGAGAGCAACATGTTACTCACGAGCTACTGGTTGGGGATCACTGCTCTAAAGACAAAACATTTGCATGGAAAATGCTAACGCGAATAAAATGCGCTGAATATATAAACACATCCTACACATAGTTTCCTATATTTTTCTTTCCGCATTGGGCAGGTTTCTGTTGCAATTCACACCAGAAGTTTTAAAACTGTACTTGGCCTGGTCGATGATACGGAGTAAAGCTGACAGTTTGCCGGAGCAGATGGTGATGACATTCCATAGCTTACTAAATGCATGAATACCATCACTATCCTAATGCAAGATGAACGTTTTATCACACTGGCAATTTCTCTGTAGTATTAACAAGTTTATTTTTAATAAAGGGACTTAAGCTCGTGATCTGAAACACTGACTTTCTATAGAGCAGCAAATATTCTGTAGTGATGGGCGAATCACCGCCGGCGAAAAAATTCCCGAAACGCCCGCGAAAATTCGATGGGTAAAATTCGACAGTGTCAAAAAAATTTCTGAAAAAATGGAGACGCCGGCGCCGTTTCACAAATTTTTTTCCGTTTCGCGAATTTCCTGGAAAATTTGCGAATTTATCGGCGAAGCGAAACAACGCAAATTCACCCATCACTAATATTCTGTAGTATGAAACTATTTTTATTTTGTCAGAATGTTCTTTGTCTGTTAAAAACACGCATTCTCTTACAATGGTCTTTTACACTTCTAGAGTTCTTTAATACTTCAATTTTAATCCAGCAATTTTTGAAGTTGTGTTTTATTTATGTTAAGTAAAAAGCCACACAGTTGGGAAAGGGAAAATGTACTGAATATGGGATTCAGATCGGGATTTGGTCAAATTTAAGAGCCTTATATTGTGACATTTCTATTCTATGTGTACTGTATATTGTGAGTGGCTCCCTAAGCTCAGTAAGTGACAGCAGCACAGAGCATGTGAATCAGTGAATCAGCAGAAAAGAAGATGGGGAGCTACTGGGGCATCTTTGGAGACACAGATCTTTACTGCTAAAGGGCTGTGGTTGCCTTGGGCTGGTACACAAGCACAAAACATCATGTACAACATTTCTACCTACTTCTTTAATCTTTACTTCTCCTTTAAGGGTCAGAGTTTTAAGATACCTGATTTTTTCCAATAGATATTAGGAGAATAATTGTGCAAAGCTTAGCTTATGGCAAACTTGGCACTATATATATATATATCCCTCATTGGGCTAAATCCATACCACAGACCTTCAGCTGGACAGCTCTGATCCAGACTTGGGAATACTCAGAAAGGAAAGCCACAAACAATTAGCAGTTTTCTAAATCTACAAGTGGTCAGTAAAACGTCTCTATAACAACTGTCAATGAACTGCCCATAAGTCTGAGTTTTGCAATTGGTAACAGCATAAACAAAGGAATCAATCTAGCAACAGTGATAACTATGGAGACAAAACAAAAAAACGAAATTCTTCAACATTCTAACATTGTACCAGAAACCAGAGAGCTGCAGAACATAGAAACAGGCTGCTGTGTTAGATTTAGAAAAACACACATTGCTATTGCTTTATATTGGGTACAGGTACGGGACCTGTTCTCCAGAATGCTTGGCACGTGGCGTTTTCTGGATAAGGGATCTTTCCATAATTTAAGTCTACTAAAAGTTTTTTATTGTTATCCCTTCAGTAGGGGCTGAGTCATGGGCGAATCAGACCCCTTTTGTTTCACCAGAAATGGCAAATAAAGTCACCAAAAGCATTGAGGTCAATGGGCCGTCATCCCTCATGGAATCATGTACAAGGGGCCATTTTACTATTACAGAGAAAAAGGAAATCGTGAGAAATGGCCCTCCTGTAAATCAGAGCTTTTTGGATTGCAGATTTCTGGATAACAGATTCTATTCCTGTACTATAATGGTGCAGGGAAAGTTTCTACCTGATCTGTTTAGGTCTAAGTGGTGTATTGGAATGTGCCTAAAAATAATGTCCTTATAATAATAATAATATTCTGATAATATTTCTTATAATGAGCATACAATTATTCAAGCTTACTTCTCCATCAGAATCATATGGTTCTTCCTGCCACTAAGTTCATAAAGAGAAGGAGAGAAGGAGAGAAGGAGAGAAGGAGAGAAGCAGAGATACAAATAGCTTATCGCCTCCATTATCGCTGCTTTTAAACATAAATTAGGAACATTAAAGTGATTTCCACATCCTTTATAATACATTACTCTGCACATGCAATAACATATATTTTTGTAGTTCTGTGCCACTTAGTGTGGGCTTACTTACACTGGACTTTTCTGAAAATGAAATGAGGAGTCAGACTCTGAGTGGTTTGTAGCTCACTGAGGCAGCTAATTGTATCTTAGTGGCTGCCACTCCAGCATCTATCACAACTCTCTGTGCAATTATATATATATATATAGTTTCCCAAAATGAGTACACTCAAACTACAAAAACATCAATGCCTAGGTGCAGGTTAAAAAATGTCATACAATATCAATAATCACAAACCGCACTCCAAGGACTTCAAAGGACTTCAGGAAGTCCTGAAGACGACTTCAGTAGAGGAGCTGAAACGTTGAAATAAACTTTTTTTTGTGTTTATTTGTCCTTGGAGTGCGGTTTGTGATTATTGATAATATATATATATATATATATATATATATATATATACACACACGATTTACCGTGCACCCCTCCTTCTAATAAGATTGGCTTTGGAGTGCGGATACTCGTCTGAAATCCTATTAAAATACAGGATATACAAGTAATAAAACAATGAAATAATGAAATGGCTGGTTGTCAAACCAGCCATGTGGAATTGTCAAAGATTAGGTAGGGGGAGCTGTGGAGACTGATAGGGAAAGGGCAAGTCCTTGAGGCAGGAGATTTATGTGTCTAGGGAACACTTAAAGGAAAGGCAGGAACAGGTTAATGAGGGCGAAGAGTCAGTCTGGATCAGGTGCAGAGCAGAACAGGACGGAGAGGGTGAAGATCAGGACTGGACTAGGCAGGATGAAGAGGGCGACGACTCAGGACAGGAACAGACTGAATGGAGCAGGAGTGGAACAGGAACAGACTGTATGGGACAGGACGGTGCGGGCTTAGATCAGATCAAACTGGGGATAGAGTGCAGAGGGAGACTAGAGCAGAAGAAGACTGGGGTGGATAGCAAGAGAGGACTGGAGAGCAGGATAGCGAGAGAGGACTGGAGAGCAGGATAGTGAGAGAGGAATGGAGCAGATAGCAGGAGAGGACTGGAAAAGGCAGGGCAAGATGAAGGGGTACAAGGTAGGTTCAGGAAGCAAGAATCAGGAACAGGCGAGGCAAGGTCAGTACAAGGTGAAGTCAGGGCAAGGTGCAAGGTGGAATAGGAAGCAGAGGCAGAGGTTCAAGGTAGGACAGAACAAGGAAGGATAAGGAGGAAAGGTTCAAGATAGGACAGAACAAGGCAAGAAGGCAAAAGCTGAAACCCTTCGCTAAGGATAATGCCACACTGCTAGTTTGGGAAACAATGCTCTGGCAAGGTGTGTTTGGAGGGCTGACTTAAATAGGGCAGAGTCAGCCCTGATTGGCTGATTGCAACTAATCAGGCAGCAGCTGGACAGGGGCTGGAGAGGCCAATCAGGTAGCAGCTGGGCTGGGGCTGCAAAGGCCAGGCAAAACATAGCGAGCAACCCTACTGGCTGATTACCTGGCCAAATGGTTAAATTCTCTGTGAAAATTCACCAGTACAGTTTCCTCATATATTTATAGGGAGGCAAATTCTGTAGAGAATTTTTGCCATGAAGAAATAACATATGTGGAAAATTAGTATGGAGAGGGTGATATAAATTATGAGAGTGTCTGATCTATCTTTATAATGGTAGTTATTTCTCCAGGTCCAGTCTGAACTTGTAGAAATTTCTCTTGGCAAAATGTCATTCTCGTGATCTAAGTTGGAGAAAATACACTAGATTTTACCTGGAGAAGAGATGAGAATTTACACCAATGCACAAAGAATTTTCATCATTGCAAAGTGAATTTCCCAAAGCTTGGTGTATTCTCCTTTTAGTAAATTGGTGGGAAATTGAGGGGGATCTTCCTTTTTGGAAAACTTATATCAAATTTTCACTTTCACCCTACAGTAAATATTGTAGTTTTTCGGCAATGAAATCAGCTTGGAGATCAAGGTTAGCAACACTTGGGGGCAAATTTATCAAGGGTCGAATTTTGAAGGTAAAAATACTTCGAGATTCGACCATCGAATTGGAATACTTCGACTTCGAATTTGGCCATTGGCTGTCGAAATAAAATATTTGATCGAACGATTTCGAAGGATTTCATCCATCGATCAAGCGATTTTTCTTCGACTTCAAAAAACTTGCTCTAAAAATGCTCTAGAAGGTCCCCATAGGCTAAC
This sequence comes from Xenopus petersii, assembly GCA_038501925.1. Lineage (NCBI taxonomy): Eukaryota > Metazoa > Chordata > Amphibia > Anura > Pipidae > Xenopus > Xenopus petersii. The sequence continues at coordinate 145,003,354 of CM076681.1, read as the reverse complement.
ATAGCACTTCGGCAGGTTTAATTTGGTTAAGTATTGAAGTTGAAGTTTTTTAAAGAGACAGTACTTCGATTATCGAATGGTCGAATAATCAAAGTACTTTTACTTCAAATCGAATTCGAAGTCGTAGTAGCCTATTCAATGGTCGAAGTATCCAAAAAATTACTTCAAATTTCAAATTTTTTTACTTCAAAAATTCCCTCTAATTCACTTCGACCCTTGATAAATCTGCCCCTTGGGGTGGCCAAAATAGTCACATCTCAGTGATTTCCACTCTCCTTGTCCTTTAACATAGAATGTATTTTTAAAGTAATCTAAAGGTGTGCTGCTTTACAATATGAAATGATTCCTTATTCAGGAAACCCCAAGCATTCCAGATACAGGAATGGGACCTAAATACCAGAATACACGAGACCTGGGGTTTTCCTGATTGATTTTTTTTGTGATTTGGATCTTCATACCTTAAAGGACAAGGAAAGTGTAAAATAGAATAAAGCTAGAAATGCTGTATTTTGTATACTAAACATAAACATGAACTTACTGCACCACAAGCCTAATCAAACAAATGATTTATGCTTTCAAAGTTGGCCACCGGGGGGTCACCATCTTGTAACTTTGTTATACATCTTTGCAAGACCAAGACTGTGCACATGCTCAGTGTGGTCTGGGCTGCTTAGGGATCGTCATAAACAAAGCTGCTTGAGTTCTGCATGGCTGGGAAGTAAGGCGGGGGCTCCCCCTGCTGTTCATAAGTATGATTGTTTCCCTGCAGAGCAGTTAGGGACCGTCTGACAATTCCTATCCATAACAGTAAATGAAGGGAGAATTTCACTGCATACAGTCAGGTTTCTTGTAAAAACGGTACACATTTTTTAATTAAAGTACATTGGAGATAGGTTTCTTTTTCATTAAAGAAAGTAAAAATGGGATTTTATTTTTTTGCCTTTCCTGGTCCTTTAAGTCTACTGAAAAAAACATTTAAACATTAAATAAAGACAATAGGCTGGTTTTGCGTCCAATCAGGATAAATTATATCTTTGCTGGGATCAAGTACAAGGTATTGTTTTATTACAGAGAAAAAAATTTTGATTTACTTGTATAAAATGGAGTCTAAGGGAGATGACCTTCCTGTTATTCAGAGCTTTATGGATAAGGGTTTCCGGATAATGGATCCTATACCTGTATTATAGTTTAGAACATTATTTTACTGTACTTTCCTCAGCATACATGGATAACAGGTAGAAATAATATACATATTTTGATGACTGAGTTCCTTTAAGGAAAAATATTGCATTTCATATCGGTCACAGTTCACAGAAGGGTGTTTTAAACAACCAATTAATTTTTTTTTAAATTAAAATATTTGCACTTGGATGTAGATTTGACTTTTGAAATGATTGTAACACTACAGCTCTCCAGAGTAGTATTATTTACAGCAGAGCATAATCTGGAACAGACTAATTACCTTACACATTTCTTATTTTCCAAAGCCGTGTAAACGAGTTTGAAGTTATACAGGTGGAACACATTAGAGCAAATAACTGCACTCTCAAGATGCCATCTTTACTTGCTGTTGTCCTTTCAAATCAAGGAAGGAAATCGACGCTCTTGAAAATCAGGCAAGGGGAACATTGTCTGACTGAAAAGCCTTGTTTCATTATTTTTTCATTTCAATGGTAGTACCTGCCTAATGCACTTTTATGATTACCATAGTAGCAAGTCAGTAACGCAGTTATTCAAATCAGGAGGCACCATTTTAATTTGAGATCCACATTTCTAATGAGACAGGAAGGACTTTGACTCAATAATATATGAATTTAATAATATATAATGGCAGGCTCTTCAGGTACTAAATAGAAATATCATAATGACCCTGTAGTCCCATTTTACTGGAGCAGATTAATCTGTATTTTTAGTTTGGTATAAACTTCCATCTTCTACCTAACTTCTGACAACTTGTAATAATGTAAATTATTATTATGTCATTGGTTAATTTACAATGTATGTTTCAGTTCCATAAAATGCATTTTTAGGGTCATCTCAATATTGATTTGTCCTGACCCATAAAACAAAATGCATCTCCTAACCGCATGCGTCAAGCTGTTAGCAAGTAGCCATTTCAGAGATCTATTAATATGGATACCTATTTAACTCCAAAGTATCTTTCCACTCACTATATGAAATGTATGTAGTATTAATTCATTTTAAAATGCATATATATTTATTGTGTTACATCAACACATTTTTAAATAAATAAATATAATGTTGGAAGGTAAAGGATTTGTACACCTTTACTTTGAGTAGTCCCTAGAATGGTTAGTCCAGCCTAGGGATGGGCTTGTTCAAATTTGGAAGGGGGTCTGTAATTGCTCAGATATGTAATTGGCCAGGAGGGCATCCCTAGTCTTTTAAAATGGAAGTCACCATGTGTTCTATCTCTTTGGTCTTTCACTTCAGGGGGAGTAAATATTGTTGGGGAGCCTGCAGCATAAGGCCTCCGAAAAAAGTTCAGAACCCTAAGAGAAAGAGGACCCTAGTGAAGCTGGGGAAAGGAAACCTTGAATGAGGTTGGACAGTGGAAACCAGATTCTTTAACAGAACACTCCAGGAGTTTAACCTAAAAAGATCAGCCTCTGCTCCGCCAAGTGGATCAAGTGTGGGGTAGTTGATGATGATCATCAAGTGTAGGGACTTTAGTGGGTAGGGACTCAAAATCCTTTGTGCAATCCCTTGGAGCATCATTGAGGCAGCACAAAACACTAAAAGCTGCTAAAGATACTGTACTTTCTTTCTCATACCAAAGTAGTGGTATATCTGAATAAGCGATGTGCTGATTTGACCTGCTCTGTTGTACTTGAATTTTGTTTTCTATTAAACCCTATGGGAGGGGTGTCATTCAGTTCTGCACTGAGCACCATGTTTGGCTGCCTTAGCAGGGCATGGATGTGTTGTTGATTTGTGTTGTCAATTACAGAATGGTGGGTGAATCTGTCCTGTTTCACTCAAAAAATTCCCAAACTTTGGAAAAATTTGTGAAACGGAGAAAAATTAGCAAAATGCATTGAAGTCAATGGGCGCCAAAATAATTTTGATGCGTGACAATTTTGACACGAGCGTCAATTTTTTTTTTACGCAGGGCTCTTTTGACCAAATGCATTAAAGTCACGAGCGTTGAAAAATGTAAAAAGGATCATGCGCGTGACAATTTTGAGGCCCGATAATTTTTTTTGCAGCAAATTTTCTAAGGGGAAATGTGGAAATTTGCATCGATTCCATGCCTGCCGAATAGATTCTCCAATCACTACAGAAGATATATTTCAGGTTTTCAAAACTATAGGTTTCGCGCCATAATATATTTAGTGCATTGTACATGCAGATTGAGGAATCACAAAATGGTCCTTCATTTAGAATGGTACCACTAACATAATAACACTCAAAGATCAAGCCAGTACTAAGCATTTGTACAACATTGGGGTATTACGGTACAGAGAATTCAAGACTTGATTTGTGCAACCCTTGTCTCCCAGTGGAAACATGTTGGTGGAGGGTTTGCCAGATCTTTAGTTTCCCTTAAAGGAATAGTTCAGTGTGAAAATAAAAACTGTGTAAATAGATAGGCTGTGCAAAATAAAAAATGTTTCTAATATAGTTAGTTAGCCAAAAATGTAATGTATAAAGGCTGGAGTGAACAGATGTCTAATAAAACAGCCAGAATCCAACGTCCTGCTTTTCAGCTCTATAACTCTGAGTTAGTCAGCGACTTGAAGGGGGGCCACATGGTACATTTCTGTTCAGTGAGTTTGTTATTGATCCTCAGCATTCAGCTCAGATTCAAGAGCAACAGAAATGACCCTTGTGGCCCCCCCTCAAGTCTCTGATTGGTTACTGCCTGGTAACCAGGACAACCAGTCAGTGTAAACCAAGAGAGCTGAAAAGTAGTGCTCTGACTGACTTGTTATACATCAAATCACTCCAGCCTTTATATATTACATTTTTGGCTAACTAACTATATTAGAAACATTTTTTATTTTGCACAGCCTATCTATTTAGCCAGTTTTTATTTTTACACTGAACAATTCCTTTAATAGATAGACAGATAATCGAGCAACAGTGTTGTGATATAAGAGAATAAAAGTAGACTCACTTGAATAGAAAATACTATGTAGGCCCAAAATATTGAAAATATCAATGTGACGTATTAAATTGACTAAACCATGTATATTGTTAGTATATCTTTTTATTAGTGCAGGCTAGTCATTTTTTGAAATGTAATAGTACTGAATGGATAAGAAAGCAAGGAATCAAGTCCAAAGTTGCAAGATCATAAAAGTCTTAAGAAAATAAAGAGAACAAGCAAATAAAAAAGTCTCACCAGTAGACTCACCAGTAGACACATTGGGTTTGGGTGCCAAGCCCCAAACCAACAGTCAGGTTGAACGTATTAAACCAGAGCAGAAAAAATTTAAAGTTACTCCAAAAATAGAAAAAGTGTAGAAAAAAAATTGTTTATTTTGTTTACATGGCCTTTAAAAAAGCCTTTAAATGTTTTGTGTTCCAAGGCACTTGTTATTATTGTGATTTGCTCTTCAGTAAACCAATCTTATCTTAGATATCTAGATGTTTATTGACAATGAACAGGTTTTAAAATTTATATTATTGCTGCTTTTTAATCTGTTTGTGTTCATTTTAACCAAAGCATTTTATGCAGAATTATTAAAAAAAAAATACATATATTTAATGTAATAAGACATGTATGCCCATGGAGTTTCGTTCCACCATTTTCAAAAAATATATAAAAAAAATACCCTCATTAGTTGGCTCACAAGACATGCATATATGATCTATAACCAATGATAAAGCAAATTTTAAATCAAATGAGAAAAAGTCTCATTTTAATACTCTGGAAGGTCTCAGTGAACGCCATTATTTTTATTCACTATTTGCTTGAATAATTTAGGCATGAGAGCTAAATTATACATAAAGTGTACAGTTGGAGAAAAAAGTTCATGCACAGCCCCAGGCTATAGCCATCCCCTAATGATGTCTGCAGTCAGTGGAAAAGAACTCGTTAGACTGAGAGTCATTTCTCAAGGCTCACACTTTAATCAGCATTTGTGATTTTTTTTTTTTACATTCACATTACAGCTTTAAGAAAACATTTAAGTGTAAAATTTTTTTTTAGAAATAAACGTTTTCGTCCTTTAATTTAGCATATACATGCTAAATTATATTGTATATGCTAAATTAAAGGACAAAAATGTTTATTTCTAAAAATGTTGCAATGAGGAAATGCCCATTTATTATATATATATATATTCAGAGAGAGACCGTGAACCTTTCACCATTTCTCACATTTTTCTTACTCTGTGCATTCATCTTAGCAGACTTTGTAAGGGAGTGCCCTGTTCATTTATTGATGTACGATTCAGCAGTAACATATGAATAAAAATTTAAGATAAGATTTAGGTAGTGTTGTTTCCCAAGGTGAACCCCAAAAATATCTGCCATAGCAAGGTGTAAATGCGACCAGCGCCTAAAGTTTAAAGGGCATGTAAAGTGTAAAATAGAATAAGGCTAGAAATGCTGTATTTTGTATATTAAACATAAACATGAACTTACTGCACCACAAGCCTAATCAAACAAATAATTTATGCTTTCAAAGTTGGCTACAGGGGGTCACCATCTTGTAACTTTGTTATACATCTTTGCAAGACCAAGACTGTGCACATGCTCAGTGTAGTTTGGGCTGCTTAGGGATCGTCAAAACAAAGCTGCTTGAGTTCTGCATGGCTGGGAAGTAAGGCGGGGGCTTCCCCTGCTGTTCATAAGTATGATTGTTTCCCTGCAGAGCAGTTAGGGACCGTCTGACAATTCCTATCCACAGCAGTAAATGAAGGGAGAATTTCACTGCATACAGTCAGGTTTCTTATAAAAAACGGTACGTATTTTTTAATTAAAGTATATTGGAGATAGGTTTCTTTTTCATTAAAGAAAGTAAAAATGGGATTTTATTTTTTTGCCTTTACATGCCCTTTAACAAACTATTTCTATACTATTAACTGGCCTAGTCAGTATTTAACAGCATTAATACAGTTTTCAATATTATGCTGAGATTTTTGTTTCTGTTTTCTATTGGGCATTATCTTCTGCATATGAATAAGTTGATATAACCAACAAATGATCAAAGAGACACACAGGGGGTTATTTATCAAGCTCCAAATATTTGAACCTCGAATAATTCATAGTTTTCGGAGCAAAAATAAATCTCGAATTTTTCGAGATCTGTTAAAGTCCGATGGTCTAAAAACTCAGAATCCAAACCCCCCGCATCTATAAGCTCTCGAGGTCCTGTATAACTCCTGTATAAGTCAATGGGGAAGGTTCCAGTGTCTGCACTGATTTTAGGGTTTTGTTGCAAAAAACTTCAAAAACTCCGGAAAAAAATGTGCGGAAAACTCCAAACAAGGGAAAGCTCCCAAATTTTCAGAGTTTTGCCCAACCCTATTTTTTTGGGGCTTTTTTCTTCATAAATAATTCTGGAATTTGGATTTGCTCGGAGTTGGATATTAGAAATACTGAGATAAATTCGGACCTTGATAAAAAAAAAAAAAACCCACATTATTGATAACAGTACATATAAAAGTCAGTTGTGTGCTTTGGTACATTTGTTGAATGTTTATGTGCTTTAAACTAAAGGTTAGTCCAGCTTATGGGTACTTGAAAGATGGCCATAGACACACCTATAATATTGTACAAAACAATATCGGTAGAAGACTTGGATATTGGCTGGCTCGTTGATCGGGCTGGCTGAAAAATTTTGATCAGGCACCTTTGAAGGCACGTGAACATCAGCCATTGTTAGTGCTGAATCGCCAGATACAGGTAGAATTCTATTGTTTCTATATGTATGTCTAACAAATCAGCTCTACACATGTGTATTGAAAGAGCTTTTCCAGGAAATTGTTACGTCTATGGCCACTTAAAGCCCTCACATCTATAGCAAATGCTCCATGACACTGCATGATCTGTGTAGATTGGAAGTCAGCTCCAGCAAACTGGTGTATCCAACACACTACAGATAGGATATTGCCCAGGATTTTGTAGAAAAGCTATATAACGTTTTATGACTCTTGACAGTGGTGCAAGGCTGTCCCTTATTCCTGGAAAAGGGTATACACCTTTTCAAACTCGATCTTCACTTATGCCCCTGATCAAGGTAGAGGATATGAAGAACTCCCAAAAAAACACCCAAAATTGTGGTGTCAGGTGCTGTACTGGAGGGCCCCAGCCTACCACAGGGCCACAATCAAACAAATACCAGCAGCACACTGAGTGATTTGTAGTTGTACAAATTCAATTTAATTTAGCACAAAAACATACAAAAAGGGCAACGTTTCGGGCCCTCCGGACCCTTTATCAAACCACTTGATGTGCCTTGTTTGTTTTAGCTACAGTAGACTGATGAATTATTTACTTCATGGTCTTGGTTAGGCTGGAGTCCAATAGGGTTTTATTTTAAATAAGATGAGAAAAAATAAGTATTTAGATCAGAGTTCCTGTAAAGGCAATGGATCATGATTAAATTCCATTCCTCCATCATGAAACAGGTTATTTATTACAGTCAGATGAGTTGAGTTGCATGTATTATCTAGGAGAAGAAAATTTCTGATATACTTAATAGAGATTAAGTAGACATTTAGTTGGAATAATTGCACCTATGCCTATTGCCTATGCCCTATTCTATTAATTATTGTGGGAATTAAAAACAGGGCATAACTCATTCTGTGGGATTCCCTTTGTCCTCCATTGCAATTGTGATAGTGCTGCCATTCGATTGGAAATACTGGTAAAACTCTCCAAACTTACAAAGCTAAAGGAACAGTAACATCAAAAGTGTGTTTTATAGTAAAAAAATATAATGCAGTATTGCCCTGCACTGGTAAAACTGGTGTATTTGCTTCAGAAACACTACTTTTGTTTATATAAATAAGCTGCTGTGTAGCCATGGGGGCAGCCATTCAAAGGAGAAAAGGCTCAGGTTAAACAGCAGATAAGCTCTATAGAACATAATGGTGTTATCTGTTATCCATTATTTAACCTGTGTCATATAGCCTTTTTTACATTTCCACCATTGCTACACAGCAGCTTGTTTATATGAACTATAGTAGTAATCTGTTATCTACTGTGTATCCTGTGCTTGAATGGCTGTCCCCATGGCTACACAGCAGCTTGTTTATATGAACTATAGTAGTACTTATCTGTTATCTACTGTGTATCCTGTGCTTGAATGGCTGCCCCCATGGCTACACAGCGGCTTGTTTATATAAACTATAGTAGTGTTTCTGAAGCAAATACACCAGTTTTGCCAGTGAAGGGCAACAGTACATGATATTTTAATTACTTTGAAACACTTTAATTTTTTGGTGTTACTGTTCCTTTAAGTATGATAGAAGTTCGTGATGAGCGAACACGTCACACTTTGCTTTTCTTAATAATTCACCGAATAGTGATTTGGGTGGGGATGTTTCATTCAAAAGTTATTACAGATGACATTGGTGATGCAATCGCCCTAATAGATTTTGAAGTTAAATATTCAATTACAAGGGTATTTCCATGTTAAGTGGCATTTGTTGCCCTAAATAGACATACAGACTGGGATTCCAATAAGAAGGTTTCACCTGAATAGGTACTGTCTGTTTTTATTCTGTTTTAAATGATAATATGAGCATAACTTGACTTCCCATCAGTAGAATAAAGGCCATGCTCTAACTGTTTCATGGATGAAAATGTGCCCTCTCTAACACGTATAAATTAATTTGTATTGACTTGAAGAGCTGTATTTGTTGAAACGTGATCATTATGGAGACATACAGGAGAGCTGTATATAGAGTAGGCCAAACTGCTCAGCTCGTAACAGCCCATACAAATCAGATGGCTTACTTCTTTTGGAGGAATGTCTGTCATTTACTGTTACAATACTGTTAGGGGCACATTCACTAAGCTCAGGTGAATGAATAGAGGGTAAAAATTTCAAGGGGTTTTTTGTGCTCCTCGACTATAGAATTGGCGTAAATTCGCCTGAGTAGAATGATTCGAATAGATCAAGCGAAAAAACGCTGCGACTATTCGCTCATTCGATAGTCGAAGTACTGTCTCTTTTAAAAATCATTTGACTGCCTACTTCGCCAGATTAAACCTACCGAATTGCTTTAGAAGCCTATGAGAAAGTCCCATAGGCTTTTTCTCTAAGTTTTTGATCAAATAAAAAGGCATTCGATCGATCAATGGCCAGTCGAATTTTGAGGGATTTAACCCCTCGAAATCTGACCCTTGATACATCTGCCCCTTAGTGTTTGATAACTTTATTCCAAATAACTATAACTATTGTAGAATAAAGTAGAATGTTTACATATTCCACTGGACAACAAACAATAAACATCATTTTAGTTCATTTGCATTCATTTTTAATGTTCAATAAAAAAAGTTAAATTCTTAAAGGAATACTGTCATGGGAAAAAACATTTTTTCAAAATGAATCAGTTAATAGTGCTGCTCCAGCAGAACTCTGCACTGAAATCCATTCCTCAAAAGAGCAAACTGATTTTTTTTTATTCCGTTTTGAAATCTAACATGGGGCCAGACATTTTGTCTATTTCCCAGCTGCCCCCAGTCATGTGACTTGTGCCTGCACTTTAGGAGAGAAATGCTTTCTGGGAGGCTGCTGTTTTTCCTTCTCAATGTAACTGAATGTGTCTCAGTGGGACATGGGATTTTACTATTGAGTGTTGTTCTTAGATCTACCAGGCAGGTTATCTTGTGTTAGGGAGCTGCTATCTGGTTACCTTCCCATTGTTCTTTTGTTTGGCTGCTGGGGGGGGGAAAGGGAGGGGTGATATCACTCCAGCTTGCAGTACAGCAGTAAAGAGTGACTGAAGTTTATCAGAGCACAAGTCACATGACTTGGGGCAGCTGGGAAATTGACAAAATGTCTAGCCCCATGTCAGATTTCAAAATTGCATATAAAAAAATCAGTTTGCTCTTTTGAGAAATGGATTTCAGTGCAGAATTCTGCTGGAGTAGCACTATTAACTGATTCATTTTGAAAAAAAAAAATTTCCCATGACAGTATCCCTTTAAACATTTTCCCTAGAATATTTAGTGATTTGTCCAGAGTCCAAAGAGACCAAAAGGAACTCCACCAGTCATTTCTTTTTTTTTTCATAAGAGCCCCAAATTCTCATGGGCTACACGATAAAGAAGAACTTAACTCTGTTTGAAATTTATATTATTATTTCAACAGCTTTCTCTTGTAAGCTTCAGATGTAAATTATATTTCACTGTGTAATAATCTGACAATATTCAGTTTGCTCATTTTGGCACAATGGATGAGGAAGGTCTTCCGTACTATTATGTGGAAATAACTGTTGAAATATAGCTTCACTAACAAACATGCACATTTGTGTAATTTCAAAATGGCACGAAAGTTCCTAATTTGGAAAGCTATAATTTATCTATTGCTTTATAAAAAAAAATCAAAAATAGGGAATAATGAATGTCCTGGTGTAAACTATGGGCATATTAGAATTCATGCTGAGTGTATTTATACAGAGCTTTAAAGAGTTTCTCTACTATTTATTTAATGTTTTATTTAATAACATGGGTTATATTATTCAATTTTTTCCTAGTTTTACAGTATTGGTTGTTTGATGTCATACAATGCACGAGTGGAAAATCTGAGGAGTAATTTACTACAACCCTGGATTGACGTTATAGGGCACTAAGGGGAACAAAAGAACATACGTCTCTGTGATCAATATTGGAGTACACAGACCTGTGCCAATTAAGATAAGTGCAGGGCAGTGCACTTGTGCAAAAAAACATTTATCGGTTATATACAAATATAGTGGTTTAAAAATGACCATGTTCTCCCTTTTAATACAAAATGTCTCACCTTTATAGTGATGAGCAAACATTTTCACCAAGTTTTGCCAAGAAAAAGACGCCCATAGACTGCAAAAGGTGAAAATTGTCCCACGTCAAACAAAATGCTTGCGGGTCAAAACAAAATTGCTGTGTGTCAAAAACAATTTGCCTCTAGACTTTAATGCATTTGGCAAATTTTTCTCAGTTTTGTGGATTTTTGGCAAAGAGAAATGGGTCAGATGTGTTCATCTCTACAGTCATCTACTTTTTTCTTACAGTCAGCCCTAACCCTTACCCTAATTATTCTTCAGCTCTCAGCCAGCAAGGCCCCTTTATTCAATGTCCAACACAAATGTTTGTTGTTAAAATCCATCACTGAAGTCCTTCTGACCTGCCGTTCAGTATAAATCCACAACAAAGAAGGAATCTGCACTCTCAGGGCTTAAAGGGCAAGGAAAGTCTAAAATAGAATAAGGCTAGAAATGCTGTATTTTGTATACTAAACATAAACATGAACTTACTGCACCACAAGCCTAATCAAACAAATGATTTATGCTTTCAAAGTTGGCCACCGGGGGCTGTCATCTTGTAACTTTGTTATACATCTTTGCAAGACCAAGACTGTGCACATGCTCAGTGTGATCTGGGCTGCTTAGGGATCATCATAAACAAAGCTGCTTGAGTTCTGCATGGCTGGGAAGTAAAGCGGGGGCTCCCCCTGCTGTTCATAAGTATGATTGTTTCCCTGCTCAACAGTTAGGGACCATCTGACAATTCCTATCCACAGCAGTAAATGAAGGAAGAATTTCACTGCATACAGTCAGGTTTTTTTATAAAAACTGTACAAATTTTTTAATTAAAGTATATTGGAGAAAGGTTTATTTTTCATTAAAGAATGTAAAAATGGGATTTTACTGTTTTGCCTTTCCTTGTCCTGTAAGGTGAAGAGATGGGTTGTTTAGTAGATGGAGACTAATGTTTAAGATAATCCTCACACACACATATGGGACCTATTGTCTAGAATGATCAGGACCTGGGGTTTTCTGGATAATGGATCATTCCATAATTTGGATCTTCATACCATAAATCTACTGAAAAATCATGTAAACGTTAAATAAACCCAGAAAACAGTTTTTGCTTCTAGTAAGGATTCATTTGATCTTAGTTTGGGTCAAGTACAAGGTTATTACAAAGAAAAAGGAAATATTTTTTAAAAAAAACATCATTATGATGAGCATATGAGAGATGACCTTTCCATAATTTGGAGCTTTCTGGTTAATGGGTTTCCAGATAACAGATCCCATACCTATATAAACTAAGCGTGTGTGCATGTATGTGTATATATATATATATATATCCTAACAAATTGTGAAATATTATTTATCATCAATAAATCGATTTTAATATTTCATGGAGCCCAACAATTTGCTTTGCAATTCCTCCAACACCAATTGTGGTTTAAAAACTCTTTTACTTCATTTCTCCCTCTTTTATCATAGCAGCACACAAAAAGAACACAATCCTTTGTGCTGTCTGGATAATAAAGAAAAAAGATCAGGGGAAGCTGTGGCATAAGAAATCAAAAACCTAATAACGTCTTTGGGTTTTGCATTTTAAATACAACATTCATCGTTGCACTGAGGCTTCAGATCCCTTCACAGACATTATGTAGATGATCTTTGGTAATGTCTGTTTCATTGTACTTTGATATAAAATAATGTACATCATGATTCATCCAAGGGACTATCATTAAAGAGAAAAGTACCTACTTATGATATGTAACAATTTGCTTTTCTAATTTGAAGAGGTTCTTGCTATTTTAATTGTATAATTTGTGCAGCGTTTCTGGATGGAATTGCAATTCAATGGGTTAGCAGACTCCTTGCACAGCTGTAGCTTTAAAATTGATAACATTTATATTCATTAAATAACTGTACACTTTTTTCTTCCTAAGAAGACGTTCAAATAATGTTTTACATATGATTGAATTACAGTAAAATTGTAAAAGCCATTAACGTTTATATCTAAAATATGTAATAATTCTCATTTTAATGGGCTGTGCATAAAAGAGAGGCAACGAGAGAGAAAAAAAAACAAAGAAAAAAACAGGATAACTCGTTATAAATTTGCCATTATAGAAATTGGCAGAAATTGAGAGAAAGGAGATACAATTATTGGAGGGCTTCAGATATTCAAGATTGCTTTCATTTAAAAGAAAACGGGGGGGTTTGAGCCTTCTCATTTCAGTACAATTTAAAATTATTGGAGCACTTCACTCTGAAGGTGATCAGGGCTCAGCATCTGTTACTTGTAGGAAGATTTAAAATTAGTGCTCCTCAAAGTGTTTAAACCATTGATTTTCCTATGAAATAGATTTTCTAAGCTTTTATTTCTTCAGCGAATAGGTAATTACAGCACAAAAGGAATCGAGTTTTTTTTTATAACATTTGCTTGTGCTTTTCTTTGTCTTCATTTCCTCTTTTAAAAATGTTCCTACTCTGGCTGCATACAGCACTAAATAATCCTGTTTCAGTTTTTTCACCAGATTGATGTGAATTCCTGAAAATTTAGTGAATGTTCGAGAAAGGAAGGGAGTTTTTAGGGGTGAGTAAGTGGTCAAAACCAAAGTATTTAGAGATAAAACTTTTCCTTTGCTGTTTAGACATTTCGGGGCCGATTCACTAACTTCGAGTGAAGGATTCGAAATAAAAAAACTTCGAATTTCAAAGTGTTTTTTGGGCTACTTCGACTATCGAATGGGCTACTTCAACCTTCGACTTCGAATGGAAGGATTAGAACTAAAAATCGTTCGACTATTCGACCATTCGATAGTCAAAGTACTGTCTCTTTAAGAAAAAACTACGACCTCCTAGTTCGCCATCTAAAACCTACTGAACTCAATGTTAGCCTATGGGGAAGGTCCTAAGCCTGCCTAAGTTTTTTTGGTCGAAGGATAATCCTTCGATCGTTGGATTAAAATCCTTCGAATCATTTGATTCGAAGGATTTAATCGTTAATTAACCCTCGATATTCGAACCTTGGTGAATCGTCCCCTTCCTAAAAAACATTCCATGAAAAACAAGCATAGGTTCCCTGATCTGCTATATTTACATTTTAGGCCATAGAAATAGTTGCTTGGCTAATAGAGAAGAATATTTGCCCACGCTGGCACTCGCACTTTCCAGCTGACCAATGGATATTAATACCAAATTATATTGTTAATCATTTCGGGAAGTTTAATGCAGGGTTTTAAATATTGGGCTTTTCTCAACACTAAGGGGGTTATTTATCAAGGTCCGAATTTATCTCAATATCGGCTGCTACAAACTCCGATATAATCAGCTCAGGGTTTTAACGCTTATTTATTATTACATTTTCCCGAAAATCACCTTTGTGGGAAAAGATCAGATTTTCAAGATTTTTTCGTGAATTTTCACCTAAAAGCTCAGAAAACATTGTGAAATTGCCCGAAACCCCTGACACAACCAAAAATCAATGGGACTGTTCCCATTGACTTTTTTGCAACCTCGACAGGTTTGAGATTCCTTATTTTTATATTCTGGCTTTTTAGCCCTCTGGGTTTAATAAATACTGAAAAATTTGTGAAGTCAGGTTTTATAAAAAAAATCACAAATTTTTCGGATTTCGGAGCTTAGTAAATAACTTATTTACTAAATTCCAAATGCAAAAATCCCGAAAAATTTGTTATTTTTTAAAATAAAATTGGACTTTAAAAAAAATCACGAATTTCTCGGAATTTATCAAACCCCGAGGATGGGAAAAGTCAGAATCTGAAAATCCGGCATCTCAGACCTGACGACATTGCAAATAAGTCAATGGGAGAATGTTTTTTTGATGTGCGCTGAGTTTTTGGCAATACACCGAAGTTTTCAGAGTTTTCGGGCAAAATTTTGAAATTTCGGGTGAAAAAATTAGATTTTTCACGATTTTTTCAGATTTTTTCCCGCAAACAAAATTTTTTGAAGTGTATTAATAAATAAGCCAAAAAAACCTGTGCGGATTTGGTCCGAGTTTTTTTCAGAAAATATTGAGATAAATTCGGACTTTGATAAATAACCCCCTAAGGTTATTTATCAAAGTCCATTGCTTTGCGGGCAAAAATGAGATTTTCATGATTTTTTCAGATTTTTCCTCCGATTTTCACGATTTTTTTTGATTTTTCACCCAAAAACGCAGATTTCTTATGCTTTTTGCCTGAAAACGTGTTATTTGTAAAATAAAATGAAATAATTACATTTTAATGAGGTTTTTTCAGCAATTTACTGTGACTCCATTTTTTCGATTTCGAGTTTTATCACAAATATGCTATTAAGAAAAAAATTACAATTGCAAAATAATAGTAAGCCTGAGGGATATACTTGCAGTAACTCTGATGTAAACAAAACATATAGACAAGGGATCTGTAAGTACCCACCTATATCTGATTGCTAAATCATAACTCGAGTGCCTTTGGCACTAAGGTTCTAGATTCTCTACATTTAGGGGTAAATTGATCAAAGGGGAATTTTAACATGATAAGCTCTAATTTCACACTTTTAAAAATCTGCCCTAGTTCTCTAGCCAAGTAACAATATTACATCCAAATCAATATACCTTAATTTAACCATATCATTCTGTGAAGTACAGTATCAAAAGCTTTATAATGAGGGCTAGCAATTGTAGTCTTTCCTAGCATCTGGATTTATAAAGTCAAAAATGATTATACTAGGCTGGCAAGGCAGGAGAAACTCTACCTTATACTTTTCTATTCCCTGCATGAATTTAATACTTTGACCTTTTCTACCTTAAAATCGTTCCTGTCCATACCTGGAAAAGACAGCTTTTCCTTTTCCTAATTTTACTCTCCTATAATTTACTTAATTTCATCATGAAGTGATTTTATGTGTGATTTTAGTTATTTGTTTTAAAAGACTTACCCTCCTCCCCATTTCAATAGGCAGAAAGTTACTTGTTTTCACTTAAAAAAAATTCCCAAGACGGTTTCCAGTGCAATCAAATATTTCCCCAATGTTTTACAAGGGGCAACACTAGGGTAGACTCTTATAGAACAAACAGTTCCATAGTGTTCCTCTGCAAAGTACTATCTATACAGTATCTATAAGTTAGAAGTCTCCTTCAAAGCTTCACTCCTATTATTCAATTTGTGGAGAAAACATAATATCAGATATTGGGGGTTTTGGAGATTTACATACACACAGATTATGTGTAAATGTAAAAACCAGAAAAACCTCCAATGCAGAAATTTGTCAAGTAAAAGTTGTGGCGGTGTTATAGAAATCAATGGAAGCTGTGCTGATCTTATTCCACCACTTTTAATCAATTTTGGACTTTTAGAGGTGTTCGGATTTCTTTTTTCTAGAAATTGTCTGAAAAACTAAACATTTTTAGAGGTTTTAGAAGTATTCTTATTTTTTACTGCATTGTTCACTGCATTTTTTGCTCAGAACTTTTAAATTGGGATCTTTTAATAAATTTCATGACATTTGTGGTTTTAGAGAAAGTGAGTTTATTTGTGGTTTTAAAAACCTCTAAAATCACTAAGGTTCTACCTTTAATAAACAAGCCTCCACACATACAGATATTCAAATTAGAGAAATACCCCTTATTTGGAAAAGCCGAAGTACCAAGCATTCTGGATAAAAGGTCCCATACTGTACCTGTACAGTATATAATAGTTTTATTACCTACCATCCACATCCATATAGCTGATGACTGGGAATGCTGACAGTTAACTAATGATGATTTACTAATATTTGTGGTTGAGGAACAAAACTCGATCTCAGACAAAAAAACATGACAAAAAGTACACAACTATGTGTTATCTTGTGTTCTTTTCTTGCACACTAGCTCAATCACACATTGATCACATTGATCACATTGTTTCAAAGAGGCTAAAAATCTTGAATTTTTAATGAACCAGGAAATAATTAAAGTTTTTGGAACAATTCGCACTGACTTCTATAGAAACTTGTCATCTTTTACTTCCCAATTTTGCAAATTTGCCTTTTTATTTCTTTGCTAAATCACAGCTTTTCGAGGCTCCAAAGAGCATTCTCGTGTGTTTTTGCTGTTTTCTTTCCCTCAAACTGAGAAAAATAAGCCTTATCATATATTGATAAATGGTCTTTCACTTATTGGAGGCCCTTCTAAATAAACACAAATCTGGTGGAAATAAGTATCTCAGGAAACTGATCATTCATATCTTATCAAACAATTGCAAAAGCCTGGAAAACTATCCACCCTGGATGTACAATTAGTAAAAGTCAGGTTAGACAATATTCTTATTTCGGAGAAACGTATGAGCCACTGCACTGGGAAACAGAAACAATACCATAGATTGCATATAGAAATATTGGGGGTTATTTATAAACACTGGGCAATAACCCACGACAATCAATCAGATGATTTCTTTCAGTGTTCAACCTGCAGCTGGCTGAAAAGAGCTAATCCCTTATTGGTTGCTATGGGTTATGCAAATTTGCCCATTGTTTATAAATAAGCCCCACTAACTCATTAGTTCATATAGAGTTTATCCTTTTCTTTTCACCCTCCCCACCCCTTCCTATATTTTATTCTTTCTCCTTTCTGCCATTGTAGAAAGGTCTGATAATGATGGCACCCCAGAATGTATTCTTTATATTTGTTGGTTAGTTTATTGATCTGTATAATGAATAAGCAACATGACGACTCAGGAATAACTGGTTTATTTGGCATTTCTGTTATTGCTGCTGCGAAATGTCTAGTGACTGCAATTTTCTGTAATTTGCATCTGATTTAAACAAAATATTTGGGGGTAAAAACCATGTATATATGTTCCTTGTCCAGAAGCTAAATCCACAGTAAATGGGGCACACTGCATAGACGTATACTATCAGCATTTTTTTATTCAAAAATGTTGACAGTAAAAACATTCCAGTCATGGTTATCCATTGGTACCATTGCATTCCTGGCAGACAGTTCAGCACATAGCTTTTTCCCCACCCAAATACAAGCTCTACAGTATATTAATGTCACTTTGCTCCTCTATTGAACTGTTTTTGCAGTCTCTATAATTCAGACCACTTTAAATAGGTTAATATGCATGTTTATGTATAGCCGGGTTTCTCAAACTTTAAGGTTAGCATTTTGTATGAGATTCATACTGTTCAGGCTTGATTGGACTCTTTGCATTGAACCCAATCTCTTGTATTGCTAAACATCTTGTTTTCCAGTTGATCTCACAATTACATTTTAAATAGAGTGAACATCTCAAAATGTATAGGTAAATCTGATTGTGATCGTTGAAATAAGTAAAGGAATGGTTGTAGACTGTGATAAGTATATAACATTTTATTAAATTATAATTAGCTTATAAAAAAAGACACACTTGAATATTTAAATGAAATGAGAACCCTTTAAGGCATTTTAGAAACTATCTTCAGCATAAACATGAACATATTCGTTCTTATTTTATCAGCTTGAAGTAACACCTGCCACACAGAGGATCCTTTGCTTTCCTGCCCATCAAAACTTCCAACTAAATTTAAAGGAACAAGGGAGAAATGAGAGCAAAGCTACCCAGATGTTTTGTTTTCTGCCATATATTCCAACTGCACCAGCTTTTCATGCACAAAACAATATGAAGCGTCCAAGCCACAATGGATTATGGAAATGTCTTATCATTTTTTAACGAGGTTTGCAACAGATGTACAGAGAAAGGCTATAAAGTTGTGATAACAAGAGACCTTTCTGCATCATCTCCCATCATGGCTAATCTGTAATGAGAACTCTTTCTGAGCATAGTCACCATTCTATGGAACAGTTTACTAGATTGAAAACCTGCATTTCTTTATCTGGAGTTTCTAAGGGGCTGATTCATTAAGGGTCGAATATCAAGGGTTAATTAACCCTCGATATTCGACTAGGATTTAGCGCAAATACTGCAATCGTACAATCAAAGGATTATTCCTTCGATGGAACGATTAAATCCTTTGAATCGAACGATTCGAAGGATTTAAATCCAACAATCGAAGGAATATCATTCGATCAAAAAAAGTTAGGCAAGCCTATGGGGACCTTCCCCATAGGCTAACATTGACTTCAGTAGCTTTTAGCTGCCGAACTAGGGGGTCGAAGTTTTTTTTAAAGAGACAGTACTTCGACTATCGAATGGTCGAATAGTCAAACGATTTTTAGTTCGAATCCTTCGATTCGTAGTCGAAGTCATAGTCGAAGGTCGAAGAAGCCGATTCGATGGTCGAAGTAGCCCAAAAAATACTTCGAAATTCGAAGGGAGGGGTTTGTTTATACAGAGCTCATTATAACTATTTAAACATATCATTGCTGGGAGGGGGGAGAGATCTGGATGGGGAGGACAGAACAAAAATCTGTTAGTTATTTATAAAGAAAATCAGGATTTTTACATTTATCAATTTTTCAAGTCAAATTCTATGTATTGTGTTCCGGTTGAACAAGTGTATATAGGTGTACAGTATACTGCTCTTTTAAAATAGTTTGAAACATTACTTCCTCAAATCACATTATTTTGTTTAACACAGAAGTCTGAAAGGTTCACAAGAGTGGAATTTATTTTTCCTTATGTCACCTAAGCTCTGCGTACTAGTGTATAAGAAGTATTTTCTTTTGATGGGAATCTGTTATATGATTCTCCTTCTGCTACATCAATGTACCATATGTTTCCACTGACTTCTGCAAATGTCAAGCTCCATAAGAACAAATGGACATGTTTTTGTTGTGTATATCGATGAAAGTGCTTTGCTTTATACTTTGAGATGTTAAAGTCTACATTCCAGTATATTACTTTAAATACAACACAATGACCTATTTTATATCTATCGCTTTACTTTCCATGTTCAGAAGTTTGTGTTGAGAGGATCAGGGGTTTTTTTGGACACTTGAATTTTTCAACATTTCTAGAGTAGAATAAATCTTATTTAAAATCTTATTTGATTAAAGCAGATGTCTGCTACTGCTAATGTAATTGATATTTGATTTATTCAAGATTCATGCATGCTGAGCCTTAGATTTATTAATGATAATCCCCTGCTCTAGTGTTTAATATAGTGGAACCAAAACATAATTTGCTGGGATCAGTCAGAAATGCATCAAAGTGATTAACTCTACATGGAAACCATTATCCAGTCACATCCCTACTGTGCATAGTGGAAATGATGTAATAACACAGTAATTGGCTTCACTTAGGAAGTTGGGCATTTGCTGTGATTGCTGGTAAATCTGTAATCTTTTCACCACTTCATTTGTATCTGTACTGTTTAATAATTTAATAGATTTTCTCTTTGTACAGGAATGCGGGGGATTAAATAATGAAACAGTAACTAGAACATGAGAACGTTTCAATAGGAAAATAAAAATTGAGTTGCTTATTGGTTGGTAACCTGGGATGTACAACTTTTCTTGGTCAGTCCTATACTCGGCTGGGTAAGTCTGTTTGTGGCTAGTTTTCTGACACAAAAAATAGGAAGCCTCTTTATCAAAATTCAAATTTGTGAACTGTCGTTTTTGAAGTTTCTTTTTTAATCTAGACTAAAAAAAGTTTATTATTTATTAAGGGGGTTGTTTATAAAAGTCCAACAGATTTATTATACCCCGAGGCTACAAAAAGTCAGAATCCGAAAATACTCCATCTTCAACCTGTCGAGGTCCTGCAGAAGTCATTGCCAGTTTGCAATGTGAAGACATTATTGTCTGCGTTGGGTTTCCTACGATAATCCGAACATTTTGGGCTTTTCTAGTGATTTCCCAAAAAAATTCTGACTTTTTGGCTGTCAAATCCGAAAAATTCAGTTTTTTCTCACGACAATAGAAAAAAGTTGAACCTTTCGTGCTACAATCCGAAGAAGTCGGGGTTTTGTTGATCCGATTTTTTCACGGTTTTTTTTTTATTGATGAATAAGGGTAAATCGTGGATTCTAGTTTGGTCTGACTTTTTTATTTAATTATTTAGTTAAACTGCTGTCAGATGTTTGCAGCAAATGAGTGAATGCAACAGCGAGATGTGAGATTTTCAACTGGTAACCATGTTGGTGAACCAAAAATATATGCCCTTAACTAAAACCATTGGACTCATTTAAATAAAAGATCTATATTTGTACAAGTATAGCACCTGTTATTTGACTATAATGGAGTCTATTTGAGATGGTTATCCTTTATTTTGGAGCTTTCTGCATAATGGGTAACCAATAACGGATTACATACCTGTACATGGTTACTAAACAACCGATGGTTCCTGTGCGGAAAAGAATTGGAGCCTCTGTGCATTTGACCAAGCTTATAGGCATAAACTCTTTTTTTTTTTTGTAATTTTCAGTAGTATTCCTTTAAAAAAAAATTGTCAAATAGTTTCAATCATTTTCAGCAATGGTTAAAAAAAAGAGCAGGACAGAAAAAATTGCCCACAGTTTACTTGGGCACAACTAATCCTATACGCCATTTAATAAAAATGTGTGTGTTTAGGAGCATCATCAGTTAAGCACAAATACTCTGGTGTGTCATAAATATTCTATGACCTCACTGTCATTAGAAAGTTGGCTTTTATGATACAGATGATCTCATAACTGTCAACCATTAAGCTTCTCCCAATGACAAGACTCTAAGAAATATGTTTAAGCTGGCTTGAAATAAAAATAATGAATGTAGGATTAGGAGACATGAAATATATTACTAGAAAATAATGCTTCTGGTGCCACTTACTGTGGGAATCCTATCACAGTTTAGTTGTAAAGCAGCCATATTTAGCATTCATTTGCTTAAACGGATAGGAAATAAACAGTTCTGCTTGAACCCAAATGGCTTTTATAAGAAAGTTCATGTTCCTTTGTTATGATGATTAAATAAAGGTATTCATAAAATAAAATGTAACTTCCTATTCTATCAGCGCCGGATTTCATTGACTGCCGCCCCTAGGCCGCGCGGTCCGACCAGGCGGCCGCGCGGTCCTAGCGCCCACCTACACCTCCCCTTCCCAGCGCGCCGGCGAAAGAACGCCAGCGCACGCGTCCCCATAATGTGGCTTGGTGGCATGCCGCCCCTATTTTTTTGCCGCCCTAGGCCCGGGCCTATGCGGCCTTGCCGCAAATCCGGGCCTGTATTCTATAGGTTTTTGGTTTCTCACTTGCTGAAGGCCATTAAAGAAAATGGAAAGGAATCTACACTGTTACAGTTTGATGTTAGTTTGATGTTAGTTTATACATTGCTCATCAACAACAGTTTCTACCCTTACTGGGCCTGCTCCCTGAGCTTAATTAAGGTCTTTCATAGAGTTAGAAACACTGGTTCCCAAAAGTGTTGTTGCCTTTTCAATGAGAGCTGGGAATAGTGGCAAGGAACATTCATCCTCAAAGGCAAGATTTGAAGGCCATAATTTCGCGCATGTGCGCTGGAGCAAAGTATAGCACATGCGCGCTGGATTGAAGTTTTGCGCATGCGCAGTCGAGCGCGCACTGAGCCGGCGCCATGGCCTGCCAGGTTGCCTAGGTCGCCTGGCCAGGTTGGCCCGGCTCTGCTTAAAAATACATAGGTCTATCTTTTTGTCTTTTATTATTGTATTATTTTTACAGCTGTGCAGGTCTATCTTTTGGTTCTTTGTGGATCTGCTTTGGTAACCTAGGCTATAGAGCTTGAGTCTGGGGATAAGGAGCTATATAGGCTTTTTCTGCCATCCTGGGCAAACTTCTTCAGTCTTGACCTGGGACGCTTTTGTGTTTTGAGATTATGTGGCCTATTTACTAACATTCCAATTTTGATTTTTTTCCAAGAATTTAATATTTTTTCCAAAAATTTGTTTTTTTTTTTTAAAAAACTCTAAAGCTCTAAAAAATCTGACAAAAAACGAAAAACTCCAATAAAAAAATTCAATCAAATGCTGTTGAGGTCCAATAAAAGTCAATGGGAGCTGCGCTGATCCTATTGGACCATTTTTAATAAGTTAAAGTTTTTAGAGGTTTTCTGATTAATAATAATTGTCCAAAAAAAACCTTCCAGAGGTTCTCAAATTTTCTATTGCATTGTTCAGTGTTTTTTTTTCTTCGTGCTTTTTATATTCGGATCTTTTACTCAATTACATGGCATTTAAGTTTTAGAGAAAACAAATGAGAATGTTGATAATTTTTGCAATCTCCAATTTTAATAAATCTATCCAAAAATGTATAACTTTAAACCCACTTCTGAGGGACATATTTCATCGTCATTTATTTACATAGTGCCAGCAAGTTCAGCATTGATTTTAGATTAATTCTAACAAACAGAGGTTACAGAGAACAAAAATAGGATTGGATCATCTAACTCACAAGAGCTTACAATCCTTTATTATATTAATATTTTGATGATAATTCACACATTATGCCTTTATTTGTTCTAATATGAGGTTGTCTCCAAACTAAATTCTTTGGTTATCAATATATGATATAAGCTATATAAAGGGATACATCTGATTACTGAAAAGGCACCTCTTGTTTGGCGTAATGCCTAAGATACGGTGCTCTCAACTGATCAAATGATTGCACTCTATCTGCCTCTAGATACAATCTTGTCATTATCAGCTTGACCTTTATAAATGGGTTCTACTGAAATAATAGTGCCACCAGGATTAAAGCTCTTTGAAGACTTGTTAAATCTTTCTAAGCAGATGAATAATTTAACAGAAGAGCATAATTAGAATTGTTCAAAATGTTTCAGGGCAAACAATGCTGAGTTTTATACCCTCTAGAACTTAATAGACAAATACATTTGATGTTGCCATAAAGTGTTGGTATAAAAATAAATATAGGTCTGCAGAACTTTAACAGACACTCACACAACAATGGGAATAAATGATCATTTTACAAAAATAAATTACACCTTCGAAAAAAAAAATCTGTTTGAGTTATTAACAGCAAGAACGCCTAGTAATTCCACACAACAAGAATCTTGCTTTGTTCTTCGTAAATGAATAAAGATGACACTAATTAGGAGCAAACTCTATTCCACATGCTTGAAAGGGTGACCCATATTTTTTTCTGGTTTTATAGTAAAACAAAAAACCCTTTTTAGAGAATCGAATAACATATGGCTATAGATTCCGTAGATGACAGCTAC
Source organism: Xenopus petersii (assembly GCA_038501925.1). Taxonomy (NCBI): domain Eukaryota; kingdom Metazoa; phylum Chordata; class Amphibia; order Anura; family Pipidae; genus Xenopus; species Xenopus petersii. Next base: position 144,979,321 of record CM076681.1, on the reverse strand, counting down.
AGCTCAGCAGTTTGGAATATTTGTGCAAATGTTACACAGATTGGAAGGTTTCTTTTCATTTCTATCTGTTTTTCATTGTGGAACATTAATTTGTAGACTATTTAATGTGGGGCAGATATGGAGGACGTGCAAATTGTAAGCATGTGCATTGAAGGATGGTCGAAATAAGATAAATTGGGTAAAAAACATTTGTCAAAAAAAAAAATTTGAAACTCATGGAATTCAATGAATTTCAGAAAAAATGTAATTTTTTTTGTGAATTTTCGACGAACTGAAAGGGGTCTGATTCGCCCATCACTAGAGGCATATTTATCATTCTTATTTAAGTGGTTTTAGAGGTTTTAGAATCTGCAAATAAACTCATTTCTCTAACACCATGAAAGCCATGTCATTTATTAAAAGATCTGGATATTATTAAAAACACAAATGAAAACAAAAATACGCTAAACGGTGTTCATTGACTTCTATAGGACCTCAACAGCTTTTACTTGGCAAATTTTTGTGTTTTGTTTTAATAGAACTGCACATTTTTAGACTTTTATAAAAAGAAACACAAATTCCTCACAAAATAAAAATTCAAATGATTGTAAATAGGCCACTTTCAGTGTATGATGACTTAATATTAATAATATATTGAAAATTGCTATGAATTACCAGGTTCCTTCTCTATTTGTTGTGCTTTCCCTAAAATTATTTGCTTACTCTCAATAACCACATTGTTTCTAAATGGACAAGTGTATTTTTTTTTCTCTCAGATATGGAAGATTATATTAGCTAAACATTGGAAGGCTTAGAGGCACATTTATTAAAGGTTGAATTTTGAATTCATGTGAGTTTTTATAAACTCCCATAAACTCCAATGAACTCGAAATGCGACCAATAGAAATTTATTAAAAAAATCGAATTTCGGAAACTCGGGTGAATAGGATCAATTTGAAAACTTGAATTCCAATCAAATTCCAATTAGAGTTTTAAAAACCCGATTCAAATTTTTTCTCCGATAAAAACTCGAATGTCAGGAAGGATGCTAAAATTGATCCCAGGACATCTACCATTGACTAAAACAGCAATTTGGCAGGTTTTAGGTGGCGAATAGTTGAATTTGAGTTCTTAAAGGGCCGGTGTATGATAAATCACAAAAATCAAATTCGAATTTTTAAAAAGACTCAAATCGAATTTAATTAGTTGAATTTGGCAGTCTTGGCATAAAAAAAACTTGAAAATTAGAATTTTCAATTCAACCCTTGATAATTCTGCCCCTTAGAGTTTTTTTTAACAGTAGTTTTTTTCTATGCTTCATGCCTTATGCATTGATAATAATACTAAATGTTTAGGTGATTACAAAGTACTTTAAACAATGACCACAATTATGGACTTTTAATGGCAAGAGGTCAGCTTCCAGCTAAAGTCCACAGATCCCCTGCCAGTTGCTGAAAATTGGACCAACAACAGCATCTTAATTATCCCAAGGCTCCGAAGCTTTGTGTGTTTTGTTAATTATGTCCTGCCCTGCCTGGGGCTGCAGATCACCACAAACACTCCGCTGAAAGCCTGCTGACCTTTTTGAACCTCAGGTTCAAGTTTCATGATTTTAACCTGAATGCGGTGAGAGCTCTTGTTTATACATTCTTTTGCCTTTGTACTTTCTAGAATACGAGGCAAACAAATTAAAGCAAATTACAGAAATGTTATCCCTTTCCTTGTTTTAGAGCCATGATAATTTAATATCATAATTGCGGCGACTATTAAAGCTCACATTTTCCAGAACAAATATGGTGCCATTTATATCCTATTAATAATATATTTTAATCTGCTACTGATATTCACAAATATATGCATAATACCATCTAATTAGGTTGATCATATTAAGCATTTATTGCATGTGATATCTATCATTTGTACAGTTTTAGCAAGAAATTATCTGGATTTGAAAGGTTCGGTACTTTAAGAAGATTTATTAGGCCGGTCATGGCTCCTTACAAGCGGATACATTTAAAAATATATGCACATTGATGTAGAATGCATAAATTAATGCAAAGTTGGGAACAACAGAATCATTTGTTAAAACACAGGCCAAAACATTTTTAAGGGAGAACTTAAATCACAATATTTTTTACAGTAAATTTTAGTGCACGATTGGAGAATATTTAACAACTTAACCTGTTGTAGAATAACATGGCTATATACAGTATATTGGCCATTGCATTGGAAATAAACATTGACTTTATGTGGTTTAGGTAAATGTTAAATATAAGGGGTCGTGTAAGAATATGCCCCTTGTGCCCCCTTGGACGCTGTACTCTGCACTGAGCACCGGTTGAAAATCTGGCACTCAGTGAAGAGCCCAGCATCAGGGTGCACAGCTCAGCACTGTCTATACTGCCTTCCTTAGGGCAGTTGCTACGGACAGGGCCTCACGGTGCTGCTACTCCTACCTTGCACCTCAGAAGGGGGAGAGTAGGCGCAGGAGGGGAATAACCCTATTGGCCTCCCCCCGCCCACCTCCCATGAATGGAGCATGCAGACTCATGCAGACAGATTCCATTCTGGGCATGGACCAAAGGTCTTTGCATTGCAAAATGCAGCCTATGTCTATTTGAAAATTGCCCCATGCACTGGGCAAAGTGCAAAAAAATGGCAGTTTACAGTGAAAAGATATATTAATATCGTGAAATGAGATAGATTCTTACAAGATATGGGGAGACCTCGTGGGTTGTTTGTAACAATTTTTTCCTGTGGTTTATGTAAGGGATCAGAAAAGTCCTTCCCCAGTTTTTCTGTTTTTTACATCATCCAGCCCGGTTATAGGCTGAGGAGCCATCCGATTGGCTGGGCGCCCCAGTGCATACTGGGAGAGGAGGAATTGCGTGAATTGCATTTACAGTTATTGAATACAGTTTGACATAAAGCTTATACTTGTTTTACTGCAAACTGTGTACTTTATTTTTCCTAGTAAACCCTTCTGAAATCAGAAAGTATTACTTGTCTCATGCCATACACACAGCACTGCCTTGAAATCAAAATAAGAGGATTAATTCTCCCATAAAGCATCATGGGTGGAGGTGTCCCTTTGGCCAACTATGCATCCAGAACCGTTGGTTTATAGCACAGGTACAACCTAATGGTTCAGAGCCATATTTCCAAACTTGCAGACAATCTGCTCAGATCTTGTTAGATCTCATCAGTGCAAGATATTGGAACATGGCCTCTGAGGGGTAGGACGTGGAGAGTAACGAAATGGGAAACCGAACCTGGTTAGGGTGAGAAGGGCTAAAAGGAGTCAATTTACATGCAAAGTGAAGCCTTCTGAAATCAGAAGGTATTTACTTGTCTCATGAAAGAAGTGATTTGCATGTCTCCGCCCATGATGCCTTTTGGGAGAATTAAAACAGAAGGCTTCACTTTGCATGTAAATTGCGAGTGAAGGGCTTTTTGATTCCCCCTTCTCACCCTAACCAGGTTTGGTTTCCCATTATTTTTCCTAGTGGAATTCCCCTAAAGTATGCTCCTCATAACCCACTAGGTGGAGGCACTGCGCTGTAAATCTCAGTTCCCAGTATCTTTCATAAGAAAAAAGAATTTTAGGACCCTGGATTACAAGGGGTTAATTGCTATTTAAAGAGACAGTAACCAAATGAGGGTTATATTTATATAGCTCTAACACATGCTTTAGAAAGATTATACATAATTCAGTGCCTGCTCCAAAAAAGCTTACAATGTATGATGCCTATCACAGTCACGCACACTATTGCCATTTTAGCCAGAAGCCAATTAACTTGCCTGTATGTTTTTGGAAACCAGAGGAGAGAACGTACAAACTCTGTGCTCCTCACTGAGCCACTGTGCTTCCCATTACATTGTTATTTGTTAGATTAGATCAATCAGATATCCTTTCAGTGAGCCCAATAAATCAATATGCACTAGCTCCTATATTAATAGATATGTTTAATCAGAAACATGGATCAGTGTACTAAGGCATTCATTTCTTAAAAAGTCAAATAATAGGATAAAAAACAGTTTTACAACAAAAAACAGGACTTGGACTTTTTTTTATTATTTTGTTGATTGAACTTTGATATATTAAGTTTATTTGCTTATGATACCACTTGACATAACTTAAGGTACTGCACAAAAGTTGACATCCCCTGTGAAAGACTGTTCATAGGGATGTAAGATGATTAATATTTTTGTTGTTATTATTATGATTATTATTAATATGGCACCGTGGTCTCCCTCAGAACTTTTCAGAACAAGGGATACAAATACAAGGTTAATATTTCACCAAAATCAAAGCAGGGTTACAATGAATATTGTTAGGAGACATTTGGAGGAGGACCCGGCATGTAAAAGCTTACAATCTAACAGTGGATTGAAGTGTATGGTACAAAGATGTCTGATCACAATGGTGTAATGTAACTATCCAGAGGGGTGACAGTTGAAACTCACAGAGGTCGTGAATGATATGTGAGTTTCAACTGTCACCTCTGTGGATATTTATATTGCACCATTGTGATTATTGGAAGGGTTTATATGCCGAGGACTTCCCGTACCAGTCCGTTGAACTGAAGAAGCTGCTCGGATGAGTAGTGAAACGTCTTCAATGATTACTCCACAAGTCCAGATTTACTGCAAGATATTCCATGACCTGGAAGAATGAAAACCTTTATAGACATACAGTATGTGCTTGCATTTGTAAATTATCCTTTCTAGTTCTTGTTCACTGGGGACAGTGCAAAATGCACAATTCTTTTACCTACAATGTAGGGTTATTTCCCAGAATTCTAGTATAATTGTAGGTACCACACTGTATTTTGCCAATGATATATAAATCCACCTTGCACCAAATATAACAAAGCAGACACAACTGTCATTTTGATGCACAATGCAAATGCCAAGGGGTTTGTATAGAGTACATTAATGTAAATAACATTTTTCATCAAGAATCTTTACAATTTAGTGGCAAAGTGGGCTGATATTCTAACATAGGTGCTATAGGAGCTGTTATCCAGAATGCTCCGGACCTGGGGTTTTCCGATTAAAGATATTTCTGTAATTTGGATCTCCATACCTTAAATTTATGAAAATAATTTAAACATTAAAAAAACCCAATGTGAATAGTGATGGATGAGTTTGCGCCATTTCGCTTTGCCGAAAAATTTGCGAATTTCGCACGAAACATCGAAAAATTTGCTAAACGGCGCTGGCGTCTCGTTTTTGACGTCAGCGCCCATTTTTGATGCCGGCGTCCGTTTTTTAGGAAAATTTTTTTTGACGCCGACATATTTTTGCCGCGAATTTTCCCAGGCCTTTTGCGAAATTACAAGGCACTGTTTTATTATTACAGAGAAAAGGGAAATCATTTTAAAATTTTGAAATTTGATTACAACGGAGTCTATGGGAGATGGCGTTCCCATCATTTTCCCATAGTTTTCTGGATAATGGGTTTCCAGATAATGGATCATATACTTGTACACAGTATCAGTGTGCGTATCAATATGTACAGTTACTTGGTTGCTACTGGTGACTTGCACTGGTAAAAACGCCTACTGTATGTGAGTAAATCAGTCTGGTTAACTTACTAAGGAAAACAAGATGAAGATGATTTATGTGAATAGCTCAATAATGAAACTTTTACAACAGAAAACAGATAGCTGTTTTTAGCACAATAAGTCATGGTAGTTGTGAAGTGAAGTTATTGTCTTCCATCTAAATTCCAAAGAAAATTCAAAACAAAACGAGGACACCATGCTAAAATACAATTAGCTAGGCTGAAGTTACAGCTCAGTCCATGTCCAATCGTGTAATTTAATTGCATTTTGCATCGGAGTGGCCAGTAAGCACTCATTATTATTATTATTAGTTAAAGATGAAAAGATATCCCCTTAATTAATTCTGTTATATTTTTATTTAAATAAACTAATTAGTTTCCAATATGTTAGGATTAACTGCAAATTTTAAATATTAATTTAAACAAAGTATGACATAAATTCAAAACAAAACTTTCCAAAAAGTGCTTAAATATTACAACCCTTAGGTTTGTAAAGTGCTAGTGCGAGAAGTAAGGCTAATAAATTAAATTAATCTTGTAGTCATAAAGTGACTCAAAAATTGATTTTGTATTTTCAGACTATCATATTCCTAATAAAGGGACTTAGTAAAGTGATAATAATAATAATAAAGGCAATACTGCGGAGAGGAAATTCCTCTGTAATATTTTGATTTGGGCAGATCATTTGATAAGCCCCCCCTGGCCTCAGATGCTTCTAAACATGATAACTCTGCAATTAGGCCAACCCTTTAATGACTTAGACATTTTGGGAAAGATGAGAACCTCGTCACTTTTAGGATTTCCATATTTAACCGGCGTGATACAAGATTAAATAACCATTCAGTGTTCTTGGTTGGTTAGCTTGAATGCTCCGTGCTTTTATAAAGCCAATACTGAGTGTTTGGAAAACACATTTGCTATAATGAAAAGCAGTAATTGTTTGGCTCTGGTTGTCTTTGTGCTACTGCCAGCTGGCAACTGCCGCCTCTGTGACACAAGACACTACAGAACTGCGTCCACATGTTTCTAAGTTGCAGTATCCACTTATATAATTTACTTTTTTGATCATCAGTTGAGCTGCTCAAGTGACTATAATTTATGTTTTTGATCAACTGTTGAACCATGTATGTGAGCTCATGGGATTACACATGTTGGGCTACTATTCTAATTTGACATTTGCTTTTGCTCTTTATAGAAAGCATCCTCACTGGTTCTTTGAAGAATTTTCAGGACATATTTTGAATATTATCACTTTGTCTTCTTTATTCTGCTTTGTGTAATAACTCTGTAAAAGTTCAGTACAATTTATGACAATAGAGAATATAATAGAGACTGACATTATGTTGATAATTGAACCACCCTGTAGGTTGAATGCAAGTGCAGATGCAAATCATTATGCTGTTTACCCATAATACAACATCCCCTTCCCACACACATAATTCCAGGGTAATTGCAGGCTTGGCCCAGGTTGCATCCAACACAATTGTACCCAATGCATCAAAATGGACAGTTTGGTAATAATTGGGTGCATTGGAATGTAAATTGTGTGGAGCATTTTTATGGGGCTGGTTCATTGCGTTTATAAAGGCATTTTTCAAATTTTACTTGAAGCTTTTTAATGTGTCTCCCAGTACAAACACTTCAAGGAGAGATTTTACTATTTTTCACCCGGACAGCTGGTTTTTGGAAGGGTTGTCTGGGTGAAAACTGGCTGTCTGGATTTCCAAATTAGTAAAAACGGACAGGGCTTTAAAATAAATGGCACTGTGATCAGCCAATTAGTGTTCATCATGTCATAACCCCACCCCATATGTCATGGATACTCCCCCAGACCAAAACCCGCCTCCTGACTTCATCTACCCATACCCAACATAACCAGGCCTGCCAGTGCCTTTTCTGGGTAGGGGTAAAAGGTGACAACCATACTCACCCTAATATATTTACTTATATGGATCATATCCCAGTTTAAGTACTTGCCCAGTGAAAATAATCTCAGCTTCTTCAGACTTTCTTCATATCTGAGATCCATATGTTTTTGAACCAGTTAGACCATAATAACTGGACCATAATTCCTGTGGAATGTTCCTTTTGAGTGTTGGAGATCGAAACTGCAGTGAATATTGTAAAAGGGGCCATACTAATGTTTTATAAAGGGGACGTATTATCCTTTCCTGTTGAAAATCTATAGAAATTTTAATTCAGGACAATATCTTGCTGGCTTTGCTTGTTACAGCTAGTTGTATTGTGCACACATATGTCCAGACAATTCTTTAATATGTATCTGTTTAATCCCATTCAGGTTAATATGCCAGATTGAAATTAAAAATGCATAACCATACGTTTATCATCAATGGATCTCATCAGCCACTTAAGCTGGCCATAGACGCAAAGATCTGATCGTACGAATTGAGGATTCGTACGATTTTCGGAACGTGTGTGGAGAGTCCCGACATTTTTCGTCCGGCGGAGATCGCTCGTTTGGTCGATGGGACAGGTTAGAAAATTTCTGTCGGCTGCCGATAATATCTCTGCGTGTATTGCCGATCGTAGGATTTTCAGTGGGAGACTGTCACTAGCTTTGGTTGGACATAGATATCGTATGATTACTGTCAGGGGCAGAACATTGCTGATCTGTTCTTTAACTAATCTGACTGGTAAGACTTTGATCTGAATGGTTAGTGGCGGGTCGGGAGATGGGAAAGTCCGATCGTACGATGATTCGTACGATCGGATCTTTGCATCTATGGCCAGCTTTAGATACCTAGATATCCAGTCTGTCAAGATGCCCTGCCACATCATGGATGGATTGAACTATTGGGCATTGTTTGTTTCATTGGTTATCACAGATAGATTGCTTTCAATGTCCTCCCCCAAGTCATTAATAAAAGTGGGCCCAGTGGCATGCCATAATTCTCTGCAGATCATCTTTCAACCACATTTCTGTCCAAGTACAAATAGAACCATCGTGACCAACACATGTCGGTTCAAAAAGCTAACATTTATGTGGAACTGTATGAAAAACTTTGGCAAAAGGTAAGTAGACCAAATCTACTGAAACCCAACTTTCTTTCTCCCAATTACTACACCAAGAAAGCAAGTACATTTGTTTGACATGATCTTCCTTTCATCTAAGTATGCTGCTAACTACTCATTACAGCCATCTCCAGGACAGAATGTCTTAAATTACTTCCTCGTTACAGATGTCAAATTCACAGGCCCATTTTAATTTTTTGGAATTACATCAGCTTCTTAAAGATCCATTGGTACCATGCCATATGAAAGGAAGTCTGAGAAAATCATGACTAATGGTCTGGCTAAATCTGAATAGTGATGGGCGAATTTATTCGCCAGGCAGGAATTTGCGGCGAATTTGCGCGATTCGCCGCCAGCGAATAATTTCACAAAACTCCCGCGAAAATTCTCCCGAAAAAATTCAAAAACGGGCATCGGCGTCAAAAACGAGACCCCGGCGCCGTTTCACGAATTTTTCGCCGCAAATTCGCCCATCACTAAATCTGAACCAATTGAGGGTACTTGTGAGTGTATTTCATATGGCCCCATAGCCTTCTATCAGCCTCTCCTAACTGTTTTAGTGTGCGTCAGCCACTGACATTTTGAGCTGAACCTTATGTACTACTACAGTGTGAGTCAAGTGGTAATCACTCCTCTATAATAAATTACTAAAAGAAAGCATTTGCATATTTGCTTTCTTAAAGTTCCATATAGCTAGAATATTTCCACTTTTAAATTAAGTTGAACATACAGCCTCAATCAACATCTTTGTACTTTTAATATGTTTATTAAATTTTGGGGGGATGGGGTTGGGATTTTTGAATAAAGCAATTGCTTGTTGCAATATTTTGAGGTCCTAAAAAGATAATTCTATTCACTCTTGTAGGATTGAAATACTTCCTTCCCATTAACATCCTTTAGCCTGAGTTAAACCATTGTTCTTGGTCTTTGCACGTTTATATTTCTTTCCTAAGGGAATAATAATGGATTAATATTAATGTGTTTTTGTTCACCTGATATATATCAGGTTTTTATAACATACATTAAAGGGGCATATATAATACTTACCAAGCATCAGGCTTGGGATAATTGATGCCAGAAAACACAAGTGAGTTCATTATCTCATTCTCTTTTTCTGGCACAGATTTTATTTTTCTAAAAAATTTTAAATTCTAACCTCAGGCTTTTTAAAAGATCAAAAGTTTGCTACCTAAAACTACTTTGCTGCCTGGCAAGCTTTTAATTTTTTTTTGTAAAAAATCAGATGGAAGATTGTTAAAAAACAATTTGCAAAAAAATTCAAAACAAAAGTGAGAAAATGAACTTACTCCTGATTTCTGTTAGCGACTATCCCTTGGTAAGTTATAAATATGTCGAAAAAAATGTCGACCTGGGGGCATATTTATTATGCTGTATAAAAAATGGCGGCATAATGCACTACACATCGCCATGCTTTGCACTGTAAAAAATGGTGTAAAAATGAGGTGACTTCAGCCAGCAGCAATGTAAAATAACAGCATCAAATCTGGCATTCCCGTAAAAATACACACACCTTGATAAATTTGCCATTTACGCTACACAGCTTTTTACACAGTTTTTTTTAGCGAATTTCATTTTACACAGCGAAATAAATAGGTCTCTTAGTGTTCTATTGCTTCATATTTGAAATGCATTCTTGGTTGATAGAGCTTAGAAAGACTGCATTCTTGTATAAAATCACTTTTTAGAATGTTACCATTGGTTTTCCCCACCATCATTTTCATCTGGTCTGAGGTAAAGAAAGCCATTATGACCTATTGACAAATTTACTCAATTTCAGAAAAACTCCAATAATATAAAATGCCTCAAAAATTAAATTGTTATGTCTGGCTCAAAAAAACATATTATAACCTTAAATAATTAAGGCCCAGTCATGCAAACCATTGGACAAACCATTGGACAAACCATTGGACCATGTGTGAACAAACCAATGACATCCTATTGTTCATACAATGCTACAAACTCAAAAATTCTACCAATGAAATGTTTTTGCCACATATAAGCTCTCACTAAAATAAATGCACAGGAAGTAATGTCTTTAGAAAAATATCTAAAATAATTTTTGGGGACATATTTCCTTGAACTTTGTCATTGGTAGTGAGTAGCGATGGGTGAAGCTGACCCATTTAGCTTCTATGGGCACCAAATTTATTTTGACGCACAAGGCGGAGCAACAAATTTTATTGATGAACGACAATTATTTTTTCACCCATTGGAGTCTGTGGGTGTAATTTTCACAGTGAAACTTGCCAAAAATTTTTGCTCATCATCATCACTAGTAATGAGTGACTTTATTAGGTTCCCTCAAATAATCTGTCCAGCATATTATTTGGCATATAGGATCCGGTTGACAGATTTCTCTATTCACCCAAGTGTTTGGGTTACTAAATGAGCCCTCACATTGTTTTTTAACATCACAGTTATAGGAGTTATAATACTACTAAGCAATAAAGAGATTGTAGATAGGATAGGATTTAAATTTATAGACATTTTATATTACGAACTCTAACATCATGGTACCAAAGAAAAGTTACTGCTTTTGATTTTCCAATTAGCACCAATTTATGGATTTGTTAAATGTGCTGAAAATGACCTTTGTAAGGAAATGTGGGCGTGTAAACATGCAAGAAATAAAGTCATCTGGGACCATGAAGGAAGGCCAAAAACAAGGAGAGCCTAAAACAGATCAGTGTTAATGTATTAAAATAATTTTACAACAACTTTGAGATTTTAGCTTATAACAAAATGCTGCTCTTATATACTTACCTTCCCAAGAAAATTCATCCTAGAAGTGTTTCTTTAGATAAAGCATTGATTCAACTTTTTGACATTGGTAAGTTAGAAATAAAAGTGATTTAATTCACTTGGATTTTGATTTTTTTACATTTCAGGAACAGCCTGCATGAAATCCAGATTGGGCATCCACAGGAATAACAAAAAAAGCACCCTGTGCTGCATTTAAAAAACGAACCAAAAAGCATCTCAAAAAATTCCAATCATGGGCCAGATTGGGCTGATCCTATTGTTCAGCCCCAAGGGTTATACAACATGATTAGATATTGGTCAAGGAAAGTGATGGGCAAATAAATTCGGCAGGCATGGAAAAAGATGCAACCTACCATGTTTTCTGTATTCTGCTACAAGTCTCTTCATAAAAAAATGGAGTGCAGACACATATGTTTCTCCATCTAATTACAGTGTCCCATATACAATATTTGGCAGTGCTGTATTCGGGGGGGGGGGGCATTAGGAGACACATCAATGCGTAAAAAGTTATGGAACTCTTGTGGTTGTCACCCTCAACCTGTCCAAAGGCAGGTGGTAAAGACCGGGGAGCTTTCTGTTACAAATTCCAGATTTTCTATTTGGTTAAACTACATAAATACTGGAAGAATTAATTGAATTACTTTCTTAAAAAGTCAAGCTAATGGCACACCAGCACTAGCAGAAAACAAATCCGAATTTCAGTTTAATGACAGCGCCCTGTCACTGTGCATACAGGGCCAAAATCTGCCCCTAGAATTGATGTCATTGGTTAGAGGCAAATGTGGTTCCATGCGTTTCGCTCATAAAACAGCAATAACTAGTAGGTGATCATCTATTTACCTTCATAAAGCAGTATCCTAATATTCTAGACAGAGATCTAAATTTCACTGTTTTTCAAGTGTTTCTGTGTTATTCTATGGCACGACATGTTTTTTTATTTCTACAACAAAATTTTCTTAACAAAATGCCCATAAATCCAAGAGGCTCACTATAGGCAGCAATGGGAAGAACAGCGAGTACTGACGTTTATTAATCATTATTACCCTAAATGTCAGCTGTGCCATAGCTCTTAACGGTTAAAAAGAGAAATCAAACTGCAATAGATTTAAAATAAATAGTTTTAATTAAAAGAGAAAACTGCAGAGAACTAATTTATTGTGCATTAAAGGGCATGCAAAGTGTAAAATAGAATAAGGCTAGAAATGCTGTATTTTGTATATTAAACATAAACATGAACTTACTGCACCACAAGCCTAATCAAACAAATAATTTATGCTTTCAAAGTTGGCCACAGGGGTTCACCATCTTGTAACTTTGTTATACATCTTTGCAAGACTAAGACTGTGCACATGCTCAGTGTGGTCTGGGCTGCTTAGGGATCATCATAAACAAAGCTGCTTGAGTTCTGCATGGCTGGGAAGTAAGGCGGGGGCTCCCCCTGCTGTTCATAAGTATGATTGTTTCCCTGCAGAGCAGTTAGGGACCGTCTGACAATTCCTATCCACAGCAGTAAATGAAGGGAGAATTTCACTGCATACAGTCAGGTTTCTTATAAAAACGGTACACATTTTTTAATTAAAGTATATTGGAGATAGGTTTCTTTTTCATTAAAGAAAGTAAAAATGGGATTTTATTTTGCCTTTACATGCTCTTTAAGGAGTTTTTTTAATGGGGGGATTTATATTTATATGGTATCTGACTACATCATGTATATTATTTTCCATTTAAGTTATTTTTGTATTTTGGTAGATACTTGTAGCAGCAAACATACATTTTTCTTCAGTGGGAAAATCACGAAACGAACATGTTTTTATACCACATTAGCAACGATTTCAGTTATACCAAAGAAGATAAAATCAATTTTTGAACAGTTTGAATTGAAAGAATGTGTTTATGTTAGGGGGTAAGATGGGGGTTTGTACAAATGATAATCCATTCATTAATTCTATGGTGAAGATTAGTGCTGTAATGTGATCATACTGACAATCAAAAACGATATATTGCAATCTTTCAACATGCTGGAATTAGTCAATGGGATATGATGAATTAAAGGATGCTTACTAACAATGCAGGAATTTTGTTCAAAAGAAACATTTGGGCACTTTCACTGGGAAAGAGGTTAAGAGGTTGTCAATGTTTTCTCTAGGGGCTCCGTCTGACAGTGAACATGTGTTTCCTCCCTTTAATCGGCTTGCCAGTAGCCAGAAAGCTGCTTGTATTCTGCCGAGGTTGTCAAAAATAATTTCAGTCTGGAGACGATGAATGATAAAAGAGGTTTCCAAACCCAGTTTTTCACTGTAGCCTTCACAGCTCAGAAGAATATAGGTTGCATTACAATCTCACTGCAAAGAGACTCGTTCCTGCTGCAAAAGAAGAAGAAGAGGGGGGAAAATCATGTTGTGACTTCACCTCCCCGGTAATGAGAAATGCACAAAGATTAAGGTAAAAAGGTTTTTAAAAATGCAAATGTTCAAAAATAAATGTTTCATTATACTACATAAAGATTTTAGAGTAAAAACATATAATCTTGCATTATTGTCGTGACGGGCAAGATTAATGGACTCTTCATTCGGTCATTAAGAATCAGAAAGACAGAGCTACTTTGCCCTACATCCCATCGTGAGAACACTGTGCTCCTCTTACATCTGATGACTTTTCTGCATAATGTCTCATACATATTCTCATACATTACAGGTGTGTTTATCCAATGCACTGTGCATGTGCCCTATATAATATGATAAATACATATACGTACACAAAAAAATGAGTGAGCAAAGAAGACCAAAATCACTAGGATCTCCATCCTAGTTGCACATGCACATAAGTAGTTGCCAATGCTCAGGATTTATACAGTAAAAAAGGAAATAACCAATATTTTACTTATATTGTGCAGCTCTTTTCAAAAAACAAAAAGGTGAATATCCTTATATATTTTTAACCTCCCCAGTAAGTCAGAGAACTGTATCAATTAATATGTAGCAATCTAGAAAGATGTCAGAAGGTAAAAACAAATGCACAAACCTAATTACCAAACCAAACATAGGGAAGAACTAAGTGGGGTTTTATGAAAATTCTAAAATTCTTCTTGATTTTTTTTTTTTACCAATTTAGCTGGTTTGGCACCAGGTGTTCAAACCAAGTGAACAATCTTGGGAACACTTGTGCTTATGCTTGGACTTTGGCAGCAATACAATTGACACCAGGTTTGAGATGCAGTCACTGAATAACCACCAGAGGTTGGGCTGGTTCAGAAATGGTGGAAGAGTTGGAACCATGTTATCTACAGAGCTGAGACTAGGCTGGAGGGGGAGGATGAAGCCCTTTAATACCAAACATGAATCCCTTATCCCAAGAAATGCTACAATGCAGGAAGGCGTAGCCTATGACAAATGACTAGAGGTAAATAGTTAGACCCACCATTTGGAGTTTACATTGACTTAGTATGGTTGCTTGTCAATTTTATGATCATAACTTTGTAACTACTATACTTTGAAAATCCCCTGCTTTTAAATTATACAAGCTTGCATAGGTACTAAATTACAACTGAAACAGGCGATGATCAAAACCCTTTCTTTTGTATGGACTGGATTTCAGCCCTGGTACTTATTACTCTCACAATGTAGCTAAACCCTAAACAAGAGAAACCTCAGTTAACTTTTACAATATACAAAAGAATAGGCCATGTTGATGGTACAGAGTAATTGCTTGCCTCATCTCACTCCAAGTTACTTGGAATTTCTTGGCAGTTATCATTGAGGGGTTATTATATTCAACCATGGGTTGCAGACCCACATTTCATGAAGGATGACATCACATAACCAACTGCATTGTGTGAAAAGAACGAAAAGCCTATAAAGCTAAAAACTGAAGTAAAGTAAGGGTATGGGACCTGTTATCCGAAATGCTCTGGACCTGGGGTTTTCAAGATAATGGATCTTTCTGTAATTTGGATCTTCATACTTTAAGTCTACTAGAAATTAATGTAAACACTAAATAAACCCAATAGGCTGGTTTTGCTTCCAATAAGGATTAATTATATCTTAGTTTGGATCAAGTACAAGGTACTGTTTTATTATTGAAAAAAAAGTAAATCATTTTTAATCATTTGGATTGTTTTGATTAAATGGAATCTATGGGAACAGGCCTTTCTGTAATTCGGAGCTTTATGGATAACCGGTTTCCATATAATGGATCCCATACCCGTAGTAGATAAAATCATTCCAACACAACAGAAACAATTTTCTTACCAATTCATTATCCATATTCTGTGCAAGAAATTACAGAAGACTGCGGAAAATTGGAGTCTGCAGAACATAACAGTTTGTGGCTTTCTTTATGATTTATGCAGTGTTCATGTATTTAGAATGAGTAAAGACTCTCCTGTTGGAAAACCTAAAATAAAAGTTTGAGGAAACTGTTGTAATGCCAGGGCAGAAGAGGATTTTGACAGCTGCTGCAGCTTTTATGGAAAAATGTGTAATATGAAAAGTCTCCTTTTCAAATTTTGACGGTGAAAGAGAATCAGTTATTCTAATAAGTGAGATGAAGAAACTTTATTTTCCATATGCAGGAAGCAGAGAGTGAGATAATAAGAGGTATGCTAGCTCGGGACAAGACACAACTACTTTTCATGTGTAAGAAAGCATGGTAGCTTTGTTTCTCAGAAATGTGTTCTTGCGCTGAATTGTTTTATCTTTTATATGTCCAAGTCTTGAAAGATTGCCAGGGTTTGCATCAAAGTAAAGTGGTATGGTGTATGCCCTTCGCATTGTTGAATACATACACTGATATAGGATGGATGATTCGAGCAGGCACATTTATGAATTATGAAAAAATTGAAGGGCCACAAACTTCCTGTTATGGTAAAGGTGAGAACTTGATAATTTTCCTAATGGATAACGCTACTGCTCAGAAAGTAGTCTCTTAACAAGAAGCTAGTAGGAGTGTGGCCTAGTAGTAGAGCATAGATATTCTGTAACAATGGTTACTCTGGTGGTCTAGCGGTTCGAGGGGGTCAGCAGGGACAACTGCCGCCCCCTCGGCCAGGACGCCTGCCACGCTGCCACTCCTCTTCCTACAAGGTCTAGATTGTTAGGGCACAGATAAATTGAACTTTCTCAAGCTACAGGACATAGCAGAAAGTCCCAGTCTACTGCAAATGTTGGTGAGTGCACTTTTTATAAGAATAATGCTACTGCATCCAAAATGTGCTGAAAAAGTCTACCGGCTTATACTCAAGTCAGCAGGCAGTAGCTGAGATTGCAGTCACTTTTAATCATTCCTATACCAACAGTTCGCTTGGGGAGAGACTGCAATATCACACAGCGCCCTCTGTTGCTTATATGAAAGAATAACAGTGACTGCAATATCACACAGCGCCATCTGTTGGTTATATGAAAGAATAACAGTGCGCCCTCTGTTGGTTATATGAAAGATTAACAGTGACTGCAATATCACACAGCGCCCTCTGTTGGTTGTATGAAGGATTAACAGTGATGGCAATATCACACAGCGCCCTCTGTTGGTTATACGAAAGATTAACAGTGACTGCAATATCACACATCACCCTCTGCACATGGTAGTGGGACAGTGGGACAATGCACACAGTAATCCGTTTGGCAATTCTCTGTCACCATCAACTTTGCAAAGAAGTCCGGTTGATTGCTGGGGGTCGCTTTGGCGGAATGTGCGCTGCTGGGAGACAGGGCTGTAGTTGTGTCTAGGCTTATACTCAAGTTAATAAGTTTTCCCAGTTTTCGTAGGTAAAATTAGGTACCTCGGCTTATACTCGGGTCGGCTTATACTCGAGTATATACGGTATGTAACTATTGAGCACATGTGATAAACCAGTGACTTCTGGAGCAAATTACTTGAGGAATTTGCACTCAAGTTTGGTGCTATTATATTTATGTGAACTAGAGATTTTCCCCATTTTATTGGAGTAGTAAATTAGTTATGCCGCACATCGGCAATTCAAAAAAATTTTAGTATGCCTTTCATGCTCGACCCGTGGTTATATCTGCAAAAAATTACTGGGACAGACAAGCTAATATTGCATACTGTATACTCCTTATACTAGTCAGGTAAAATTTTATGGCTCTATACTGTAAAATACCTCTTTGTTGGTGTTTTTGTTTAATGTTTTAGAGAAGAAGGCATGGAGCCCGGAAAATTGCAGCGTCTGCATCCAACAGTCGGATCGCGTTGGATCAACGCTGCGACACCATGCGAAATTCTATCTCTTACCTTATTTTTGTCGAATGCGTTTTGTCGCAGCTCGTCGGATCGCGACAAAATCGCTCGTGGAGTCCTACCCTTCAGGTATGAAGATTTTTAACAGAATATAATATAATATTATTACTGTAAAATGCAAATAAAGGTATGAAAAAAATGTGCCAGTTTTACTTGTACTTAAAGAAAGTTGAGTGCCTATTTGTTTCACCTCACTGGTTATGACATAGCATTGCATAAACACAAGGTGATAGTAGGAATGTGAGAAAAAAAAGCAAAACTCCCAGCTAAGAAGAAAAGCTGCTGCTTTGCCAATTAATCTTTAAGTTCTTTTTGTTCTTTGGCCCAATGATCCCATCTTTCCCATCTTTCCCCATTACACATTGTGTGTTTTTAACTCATATTACAACAACGTATTATTCAATAAAAGTCTTTGATATTCATGTAGTTGCTGTACAAATCCTAATATCATTTAGTACATGATGCAACTCTGCCACAAAGCTGCTCCTCTGATCTCTGGCTCTGCACAACTCCAGCTCTGCCAGTTTTCTATTTCAATAGATAGAAATAGAAATAATAGAAAAAAAGGAATAAACCTGACAACAATATATCCCATCTGTGATCTGACAGCAAACTGGTTCAAATATGAGCCTTGTTAATGTGTGTGTTAATGTGTGTGCCTTGCTTTTCCAAGGGAGGACTTGATGAAACATCTGCTTTCCATCAGGGCTGTTCTTAGCTAAATTTGGGTTTTGGTACAGTCTTATCGCTAATTTGACACAGACTTTTGTTTTATGTACACATGTAGGTGTGTAACCATCATTAGACGCAATAATTGGGATTTAGGGAAGTGCAAAAATGTACATTAGCTGAAGGCACGCAGATTCTGATGCAATGCTCCACCTAAGCTCAGACCACATATTCATTTACACACACCTGTACAGGTATGGGACCTTTTATCCAGAATGCTCGGGACCTGGGGCTTTCTGGATAACGTATCGCAAAAATAAAATCAGACGTAAATAAAATCAGACTTTTAAAAAATCACGACCTTCTCAGAATTTATTAAACCCCGAGTATGGAAAAGTCAGAATTAGAAAATACAGCATATCTCAGACCTGTCAAGGTTGCACATAAGTCAATGGGAGAAGTCCCAATGGTTTTTGATGTGCACTGGGTTTTGTGCAATACCCAGAGATTTTCAGAGTTTTCGGGTGAAAATTCCGATAAAAATGGGAAAATCAGATTTTTTACCGCATATCAAATTTTTGGGAAAATGGAATTATAAATAAGCCTAAAAAGCCAGAGCAGATTTTATCAGAGTTTGTAGCAGAAAATATTGAGATAAATTCGGACTTTGATAAATAACCCCCTAAGTCTACTTGAAAATCATTTAAACATTAAGGGGCAGATTTATCAAAGATCGAGATTAATTTTTGAATTAAAAAAATTCAAATTTCGAGCTATTTTTTTGTACTTCAACTAGGGAATAGTCCAAATTCAATTCAAATTTGAAAAAATTTGAAAATTCGAATATTGAAATTTAGCATGTACTTTCTCTTTAAAAATTCAACTTCGACCATTCACCATCTAAAACCTGCCTAATTGCTGTTTTAGCTGATGGGGGACCTCCTAGAACCTATTTGGAGTCAATTGGTGAACTTTGAAAAATTAAAGGTTTTTTTGGGAAAAACTTTGATTCGAATTTGGCTGAATACAGACCTATTCGATCGAAAACTGACCTATTCCACCAAAAAAAACTTTGACTTTTTGAATTTGAATTTCAAAGTTTTTGAAATTTGAAATTCGACCCTTGATAAATATGCCCCTAAATCAATCAAATAGGCTGTGTTGCCTCCAATAAGGATTAATTATTTAGTTTGGATCAAGTACAAGCTATTGTTTTAATATTACAGAGAAAAAGGAAATCATTTTTAAATATTTGTATTTGATTATAAAGGAGTCTATGGGAGATGGCCTTACCGTAATTCGGATAATGGATTTCCGGATAACGGATCCCATACCTGTATCTTAGTTTGGATCAAGTACAAGGTTCTGTTATGATATTAACAGAGAAAATGAAATCTTTTTTGAAAATGTGGATTATTTGGAGTCTATGGGAAATAACCTTTCTGTAAATAGGAGTTTTCTATATAACAGTTTTCAGGATAATGGGTCCCATACCTGTACAATGGGAGACATTATTTGGGGTAAAAGGGGAAGGCCCCTTTATCAACATTCACAATTTAAAGTCTTTTTAAACTACAATTAAATTATATTTCTCTAAACTCACTAATGCCTTGTAAGTTATTGAAAGATCCAAATAAAAAGAGAAAAAAAAGCTGAACAATTCTCTAAAAAAATACTCTAAACCTCTAATAAAAAAATATCCAAAAAAGTCTAAAAGTGAGTTTTTTGTGGTTTTTACACTTTAAGGTGAATTCAAGGTGAATTTTCAAATGAAAAAAAAAAAATCTAATTTCTAGCTATTTTTGTGTACTAGGGAATAGTCCAAATTTGATTCAAATTTAAAAAAAATTAAAAAATTAGAATATCGAAATTTATTATGTATTGTCTCTTTAAAAATGAGACTTCTACCATTTGCCGTCTAAAACCTGCCGAATTAGAATATGGGGGACCTCCTAGAACCTATTTGGAGTCAATTGGTGGACTAATCGAATTCGATCGATTGCACTATTCCTTCGATTTGAACTATTTGAATTTGGCTGAATACAGACCTACTCGATATAAAATGGACCTATTCGACCCAAAAAAAACCTTTGACTTAATTTTGGTTGGTCTTTTTGAATTCGAATTTCGAAGTTTTTGAAATTCTAAATTCAAACCTTGATAAATATGCCCCTAATAATCTTGAATTTTTGTAGTTTTAGAGGAATTTTAAAAAAAATATTTTTGAAGAAAAATTTGATTTGTGAAAAAAATAGAAATTAAAATGTTGGAGATTTCTTCTTTAGAAACCCTTGAAAAGAAAAAAGAAATAATATTGACCTTTAACCCCTGTTTACCTCTGATTAAAGAAACAATGCATTGTTATTATGCATCATCTGTACTGGGGCTCTTTGTTTCATGTATAAAATTGTAAAACTGTGAAATTTTGCCAAAATGCATTGAAGTCAAAGGTAAGGCGACATTACGTTGCAGTTTTTGCTCTGCAGTAGCAAATACATTGTCTACCTAGAGAGAGAAATCCTTTTCCTTATACTACAATTGTTCTACATGTAGAAAGAGGCTCACATTTTGCCATTTCCTTTCCAAACATGTCAGCAACTTCCCAAACAATATTGAAACCATGTTTCTTCCGATGGCTCAGAACGGCAATTCTCCAAATTAGGCTCCAATTCTATTGGCTAATGTAGATGACAAGAGGTGGATAATTATGATTTTTGCTTTTTTCACCCTGAATTTGCAAAACTGAAATTTTTTCTGCAAAATGTTCACTTATTTTCAGTGCAAATTTGATCCTACCGATCTTTCCATTGCAGCTTTACAGTATATTTAAATGGTATTTCAACTTTAAGGTTATGTTTTTATTGCAATGTATGCAGTAAGTTTTAATAAAATGCATAATAAGTCATTTCTTTTGGTGTCAGACCTGAAGTGCAAGGGAATGTCTTTAGACGCAAGTGCTTTAATGAATGGTATATACAGTATTCATGGCTAACTATGTGTAACCTCAGCTGTTCTAAGTCCATAAACATGGTATGGCTCCTATCTATCACTCTACAAACTTTGGTATATACTTACAACTACATGGAGGTTGAATTTAGTAACATAGTAACATAGTAAATTAAGTTGAGACACACATCCATCAAGTTCAACCTTTTAGGGGGTTATTTACTAAACACTGAATTGCAAAAATCACAAAAAATTCAATATTTTTTTTAATAAAATTGGAGTGTTTTGAGATTTATTAAACTCCAAGCATGGAACAGTCAGAATCTGAAAATCTGGCATCTCAGACCTGTCGAGGTTGCATATAAGAAAATGGGAGAAGTCCCAATGATTTTTTGACGTGGGCTGGGTTTTTGGCAATACCCCTGGAGTTTTCAGGTGATAAATCAGAAAAAAATCATGAAGATCGGATGAAAAATCTGGAAAAATCTTGAAAATTGGATTTTTCACGTTTTTTTTTCTGGATTTTTTCCCCAAAAAAATGTTTGTGAAAATATATTAATAAATAAGCCCAAAAAACCCGTGCAGATTTGGTCTGAATTTTTTTTCTTATACCTATCTAATGTATCAGCCTGTACACTGATTAAGCTTTCACTGTAACAAACCCCTTTCCAAATATTTAGATGGAACCTTCTTTTCTTTAATAAGTGATCTTGTGTCAGCTGGTAAATAAATATTATAATAAAAATATAACTTATTAATAAAGAATAAGTGGTTTAGAGGTTTTTGAAACCACGATTAAACTCTGTAGGGGTTATGTAATAAAAGGCACTAAGTTTGCTAAGGGGCAGTAACCCATAGCAACCAAAGCAGGGAGCATTTACCTGTTTAAAAACATCTTACAGGTTGCTATGGGTTACTGCTCCTGGGCAAACTTAATAGATCTTATTACTTATGGAGGAATTTCTCCAAATTATGAATTCAATGAAAGTTATATAAAGATCCAAAATAAAAAGTATGATCTGAAAAAATAACTTTGAACAATGTGCTAAAAAAACTTCTAAATCCTCTAAAATTTCAAGTTTTTTAGATAATTTCTAATCCAAAAACCCAATTGACTAAATCCAATAGGATCAAAGTAGCTCCCATTGACTTAAATGGGACTGCAACAGTTTTTAGTTGGCACGGTTTTGTATTAGAGTTTTTTATGGTTTTTACACCTAGGCCCAAATTTACTTTAGGTCGAATATCGAGGGTTAATATCAAAGTTAAATCCTTCGACTTCGAATATCGAAATTGAGGGATTTAGCGAAAAATCGTTCGAACGAATGATTAAATCCTTCGAAGGATTTTAATCCATCGATCGAACGATTTTTGTTCGACCAAAAAAAGCTTAGAAAGCCTGTGGGGACCTTCCCCATAGGCTAACATTGATTTCTGTAGCTTTTAGGTGGCAAACTAGGGGGTCAAAGTTTTTTCTTAAAGATACAGTACTTCGACTATCGAATGGTCGAATAGTCGAACGATTTTTAGTTTGAATCGTCCGAGTCAAAGTCGTAGTCAAAGGTCGAAGTAGCCCATTCAATGGTCGAAGTAGCCAAAAAAACATTCGAATTTCGAAGTTTTTTCCTCTATTCCTTCACTCAAGCTAAGTAAATGGACCCCCTAATATATCCCAAATTTTTCGACTTTTAAAGAAATACAGAAAAACCACCAATTTTAGAGATCAAGGGCTGGTTTTGGTCATTATCATGTTACATAAAAACACTCAGCAGGCAGAATTATGTGGTATGCCCTTTAAATACATTTGTAGAATGGGCATTGCATACTTCTTATACATCTAATCTGCCTATGTATGTAGGGTATGACCAACATCCAGGGCCTTTATACAAGAGACATTAATGCGATGCTGTAGGAAAAGCCTTTGCAAGATCTAAATGTGCCACATCGAATGCAAAACGACTGTCAAACAGTAAACTCACTTCATAAAAAGCTGTACATTTGTTTGACATGATCTTTTCCTTTCACAAAGCCACACTGACTGTATCTCTGCGATATAATTGCCGGAAGCATATTACTGAGTTTGTTTTCTCAATAAACATTCAACTATATTTTCTACTATCAGACAACAAAGCGCCTATGAAAAATGAATGTCCAAAGATAAGTCTGGCTCTACAAGAACTAATCGCCGAATGTCTTATGGTGTAGGCACTTCTTGCATATTCATATTTTTTCTAAAGGTTTTTTAAAAGTAATAGGGCATCAAAGAGAGCACAGATGCTTTTATTTAAGGGAAGGCAGATTTATATAAAAAAAAAAAAAAAACCTTGTCTTATCATTTTCAACTTTTTTCAAAACAACTCAAAAATCTCAAATGTGTTTGTATTTATTAAAAGCTTGAACCTTAAAAGTTCGATCTTGTAAAAACATGAAAAAAAATCATTCAAATGCATTGAAATCACATTCTACACATTATTTTCAAAGAGCCTGCCAAATTTTTTTATGCAAAATACACTGAAGTCAATGGTATTTTTATGTGCCAACTTTTCTTGAAGTCAATGGGTCTTTTTTTGTGGTGACGTTTTTTCCCCCGCAAATTTGATAAAATATTGTAAAAATATTAACTAATGGCAAAATGTGTAATTTCACAGCAAATCCATGCCTGGCAAAATATTGCTTATCACTACAAATGAGTTTTAAGAATTTATTGGAATCAATTGTTCTTTATTGATTATAAGTAAAAACAGGTATCCACAAAGAGGACAGGCCTTCCTCTTTGTGGTGTCCCAGACTTAGAAAACAACAGGCAGTTAGCTTTGGGACAACTCCACCCTCTTATATTTCATTATATCCTCTCTCTTTTCTGCTGACCGTAGCATTGGTCTTGTTTTCACCCAATTGTGGTCATATTTTAAACTAATTGGATCTTTTTAACTAATGTAATTTCTAGCAATTATTATACAAATACTAGCTCTTTATTAATTTAGTATACTTTTCTGATGTGTTTTTAATAATAATTCACTTAATTTAAACCACTATTTCCAATCAATTGCACTCCTTTGATGAGCTGTGTCATTTTTAACTTTTTAACTTTTTCTGGTTGAGCTCAATCATGAATTGTTATTTAATTTGAGAGTGACAATTGGTTAAAACACTCAATGGATATTATGCACTAATTGGCACTTTATATTACTTATGAACTGTTTTAAAACCAAGTAGTTGATCAATTAACTAATTAATTGATTGGGCACATTTTTTCACTTTAACTAATTTATATAATTAATTCAATCAAATCTAAGAGATTTAATTTATGCCAGATATTGATTAAGGCTTTACCTACGGGGTACTTTTGTTCCATCTTGTTTTTCCCACCACATTACCCAATAAGAGCAGAGTATTGACTATGGCAAGAACAAAGAATTGTGTTTCACAAAGTAAGTAAAAAGATGAACATTTTAAAACAATTTTTCAAACTGGTAGAGGTTGTTAATTTTAATAATGGAATTGATATATAATATTTTACTATCTTTACACATTCCTTTGATTACTTTGATAGCTCCTTCAACATTTTGACTTCACCAAAAACTTGACTAAAACATATCAAAGTCCATAAATATCTATTGCACAGTGAGCCAAATGGCATAAAACCCAAACTCACACCAGGCTACCACCAAGGGATGTTATTAGTATGAGGTTGGATTGTGGAGGTATGAGGTTGTATAGTGGGAGAATGAGGTTGGATAGTGGAAGAATAGGGTTGGATAGTGGGAGTATGAGGTTGGATAGTGGGAGTATAAGGTTGGATAGTGGGGGTATGAGGTTGGAACATGGGAGGGAGTATGAAGTTGGATAGTTGGGAGTATGAGGTTGGATAGTTGGGAGTATGAGGTTGGATAGTTGGGAGTATGAGGTTGGAACATGGGAGTATGAGGTTGGAACATGGGAGTATGAGGTTGGAACATGGGAGTATGAGGTTGGATAGTTGGGAGTAAGAGGTTGGAACATGGGAGTATGAGGTTGGATAGTTGGGAGTATGAAGTTGGATAATTGGGAGTATGAGGTTGGAACATGGGAGCATGAGGTTGGATAGTTGGGAGTATGAGGTTGGATAATTGGGAGTATGAGGTTGGATAGCTCCAGCTCACAAACTGTATAATTTCAAAACTGGGCAGAATAACTTCAGAAACAGTATTTCAGTTTGGAATGCAATATGTAGCAATCTATTTATTTTTACTGAGAAAGAATTTAACTAAAGAAACATGTTCCTTTCAACCACGTCTTTTACAAGTCTTACTCTCTAACTTCAGATCTGTGTGAAAAAAATCATTTTCGCAAGAATGTTTATCTAGGATTTGATCAATCATTAAACAAAAAAAAAAACTTTGACTTCCCATTCACACCTCATGAGAATAGTCTTGGCGCAAAGCTGAAACAGAACTCAATAAATACGAAGCATGAATCAGTTGGCAGATCCGTAGGCCATTAAATCAAATGCCATAAACTGTTAAAAGAATGTAAATTGGACTTTTCACTACATTTAAGTATCATTTAAATTCTCAGAACATCCATTCTATGGTAAAAAGCCGGGTTGCAAATGCTCTAAAGACTGGCAGAAAGGCCTGCTAATTCCTCGTGGGCAACTCAACTGAAACTGTATATGTGAAAATCCATTGCAAATCCCTGGCCCTTTATAATTTCTGTCCCTCTGGGACCTGGAATAAGATCACGGCCCATGATTAATTTGGATTGGAAGCCATGACAGCATGCTCTGCTAGTGTGTGAAATAGACGTAACCCTAGCTTAACAAAATATTCCAACGGCACAATAATGAGCATGAGGTCATTCCACTGAGCTAATGAATACTGATATTACATATATTTAATATGTGGTTGGTTCCCATAGAAATGACAGCCATGGTCTATACCTTAAACTGACGCTGCTTTGACAAAATGTGGGATTTATGTGAATCACACTTTTTAAATGTTATAAATATCAGTGTAGCAAGAGATGGCTGTGTTGGTATGAAAATATATAGGTTATATATACACACACACACACACATATAATATATAATTGGAAATGTTACCCTATGGCACAGTGGAAAAAAGACAGAAGTTTATTAGGGCTTTATTGTATACACTTGAAACCTTCATCTGGGGAGTCATTTGACAAGTTGGATACTATAAGGAACGAATTAATAATATACAGGTACATGCTCTGTGATCCGGAAACCTGTTTTCCAGCAATATCCAAAGTATGGGAAGGTCATCTTCCAAAGACTCAAAGTATGGGAAGATCATCTTCCAAAGACTCAATTTTAATGGAATAATTACAAATTTTAAAAATTGTTTCCTTTTTCTATGTAATAAAAAAACAGTATCTTGATCCCAACTAAGATATAATTAATCCTTATTGGTGTGAAAACAATCCTATTGGATATATTTAATGTTTCAATGATTTTTAGCAGACTTAAGGAATGAATTTCCAAATTATGGAAAGACCCCTTATCCAGAAAACCCTAGATCCTGAGCATTTGGATAACAGGTTCCATGCCTGTAAATAATATACAAGTATGGGACCTGTTATCCAGAATGCTCGGGACCTGGGGTTTTCTGGGTAACGGATTTTTCTTCAAACCTTGTCTACTAGAAAATCATGGAAACATTAAATAAACCAAATAAGCTAGTATTGCTTAGTTAACTATATATTGATTTGGATCTTATTAAAGAGAAAAAAGGAAATAATTAGAAAAAATTACTTGATTATAATGGAGTCTATGGCAGACAGCCTTTCTGCAATTTGGAGCTTTCTGGATAACTGGTTTCCGGATAATGGATCCCATACCTGTATATCAGGTAAGCAGTCTTCAGGTAGAATCTAACAAACATATGATTATACATATAAGGCATGTCACCTTTGTGCCGTTTCATTTCCCACTGTATAATCAAAACCCCAACACAGAAATGCAGTAGGTGCTGGTTATGAATAAAAGAATCTGAATAAAAGAACAGAAAACACAGTATCCACATATTCACAATCACTACAGACCAGGTAGTGACATGATCTTGTTAACATAGAATCCATGGAAGGACCCAATCTAGTTCCACAGCTGTGTCTAATGATCAGGAGTCCAACTGGAAGGTTTCTATGAACAATCAGTCAACACTACTGATTAAATGTAGCCAATCTGGCACCGCTAATCAGCGGCCGTCCACAATTAGTGCTCAAAACATAACAGGAGGCATTTCATTAACATTACATGTTTTGTTGAATGCCTATATAGTAAAAGTAGATTTAAAAAAAAATTTTTTTTTTAGGTAAATTCTTTTCACCCACTTCAGTAGAGTTTTCATGTGATAAAGAGGGAGATAAGTTTTTTTCCCTGAATTGCATCTAGCTCTATGGGACCATTTGGAACTGATAAAATAGAAGCTATAAGTCTTTCTTAACGAACTGAATCTGCTTTTTAAACAGATGTGCGATTGTTACTTATTTGGGGTTTGATAAAAAGAATATAATGTTCTGGTTTTGGCAAACTTGCCGCATTTGCATTTTATATTTAAAAATACTTGACAATAACAGGCAGAATTAGGATTCCTTTGACCAAAAAGTTTTTATGTCGACTTGGAAATAAAACAGGATTTCCCTCTTATAATTACATTTCAACTTGAGTTCTAATGTAAGACCATTCTCAGAGGGTCATTCTTTTTGTATCATTGTAAGTTTTGAATTTTTTATATAATATAATACATAGGAGAAATAGAAAAATGAGTTATAAAAGTTAACAAAAAACCGTAATGAGAAAATATCAATGAATTTGCTTTCTGATGGCTGACAGCTTTTTAAATTTCAAGGCAAATACCATATTTCACCACTTAGGGGCAGATTTATCAAGGGTCGAAGTGAAAATTTGAAGTTAAAAAATTCGAATTTCAAGATATTTTTGTGTAGTTTTTGTGTACAAATAGGCTGAAATTCGATTCCAATTTGAAAAAGAAATTGACTATTCGAATAATGAAATTTATCATGTACTGTCGCTTTAAAATTTTGATTTTGGCAATCGCAGTCTAAGACCTGCTGAATTACTAAAAGCCAATGGGGGACCTCCTAGAATCTATTTGGAGTCATTTGGTGGACTTTGAAAAATCAAAATTTTTGATGGCAAATACTTTGTTTCGAATTTGATCGAATGCACTAAAATCTTTCTATTCAAATACAGCCTATTCAAGTTAAAAACTTCAATTTTTTAAATAAGTTTCGATTGGTCTTTTTTTAATTCTAATTTCAATGTTATGGGAGTTCAAAAAAACTCCCATTACTTCGAAATTCGACCCATGATAAATCTGCCCCTTAATATATACATATATTACTTACTGTAGAATACATTTTTATTAAAAGTTGTTTATGGAAATAAAGGAGAAATACAAACTATTTTCCAGTTTATTAATTTATGCATCTAATTTACTGAAGCTAATACTGGAACCCATCCACAAATGGAAATAGACTGAAAAAATTAAAATCATAGGGCTAATGATATACATTTAATAGCCAGGATCACTGAGATCCCATCGCTGACACATACATCTGCCATATAATCTGTGCAATAGATGTCCTTGTGCCAAATACATAAGACATTTAAAGACACATTTACTAAGAGGAATGTAAAATAAAGTGCACTCACTTCTTTGTGCTTCCTAAATGCTTTTTGCAACTGAAATTTAAGAAGTGTGAATATATGTGACCCATAGCAGTCCCCATGTAATCACAATACATGACCCCATGTTTAATAAATTCCGAATAATTTGTGATTTTTTTTAAAAGTCCGATTTTATAAAAAAAAAAATCATGAATTTTTCGGATTTCATGGAATTTTGGGTATTCGGAGCTTAGTAAATAACCCCCTATGTGTTGTTACAGTGTCTTGCTAAAACCAGTAAATTATAGCAAATATGTTCCCATTAAATGTTAATCATCCCCTTATAGTTTCATAAACATGGGTTGACTCCTCCGTTCCTTCTAATGTCATTATAATTTACAATAAAGGATACATTATGCAGAGCTAAGTTGTTAATTATACAATTTTAAAAAGGTGTGAAAGCTCTTGATACAAATATTTTTAATTTGCCACACAAATGCAGTGTATGATATTTACCCCAAAAATTCCCACACTCCAGTTAGGTCACAAAGAGTATTTTAAGATGTAAATTACAGACTTTATAAAACATGAAAGCAGCCAAGGTGTTCTATCTTTATTTCTATGCGAGAAGCAACACCCCATACATTTTCCAGTTTTGCATTAAAATCCTCTTTGAAGCCTAAACAAGTCCGAGGCTTTATTTTCAGAGTTCATTAACTACTTCACAGCAAAACCCTTTTCTCACGTTCCAGATGTTGTGGGGTTTTTTTTACCTCCGTTTATATTTCCAGATGATGTGAACAGGCCAACATTGCATTCTGCTCTAAGTCGTTTCTCTGGGAAATCATCAGAGATTAGAAATAACTAAATCCAGGCCAAAATGTTAGAAATAAACACTAGACATTTTTCTAGCAGCATTTTATGTCACATTAACATTAAACCATTGAGGTCACAGCTAGAAAACCAAGTGTTAATGTAAAAGGGAAAGTCATTGGATTGTAGGTGTCATTTTAGTTCGGTGTAACGTGATTGTCATTTTCCACTACACAAAAATTTTGTCTACAATTCTCTCTTACTTTAACCAAAAGGTAGTATTATTTTTATGAAATAAATTATATTTGTGTTAAAAACAATTCTATTGTGTAAAGTAGTTGTATGACTATTTACTTCCTTTCTGCCAAAAATGGTGGTGAAAAAACGCTTTAGCCTAATTATGTTTTATGGCTATAAAAATCTTATAATTTATCTATATCTAAACCATTGTGGCATAACCCTAACTGTTTATAAAAAATATGTTATATTTTATCTATATTCAACACATAATTATGGGGCAGATTTATATCATTCAAATTTGAGGGTTTTTTTCAATTTGAGTTTTTGCAGCAAAACATAAAATTTGAACTTTAGTTTCAGAAACTCAAATGCGTATAGAAAAATTTATTATATGAAAGTAAGTTGATGAAGTTTTAGAATTTGAGCTATTTTTCAGTTCCAATTGTCGAGACTGATTTGAAAATGAGGTCATTGAAATCATTGAAAATGAAGAATAAATGTGATTTTGCAATGTTTGAGCTGTTTTTTTCTAATGTTTTTAAATTTCTTTATAAATAAGTAAACATTTAAGATCTTTGAGTTTTTCAAATTTGAAAAAACTCAATTTTAATTTTTTAAATTTTAATTTTTTTTTGATAAACGAGCACCTTGAGTCAAGGTGCTTTGTTGGAAATGGATTTTATCCAATGGGTCAGACTACTCTTCTGTTGCTAACTGGTTTGTAACACCTTAGCATGTAGCTCTATTTTGTTTTACCTAGCCTATGTTTTACCTAGTACCTAACCTATGATTAAGTATCCGTGTGTTAAGGCTGCGTAAGGCTGAAGCCTTGTATACCGGAATAAAGTTACTCATTATTTGACAAGTCTGCCTGGAGGAGTGATCTTTCGAAGTGCCTTCTCATTCTGTTTGCGATTGTCTGCTCCCCTAAGCTGAAGGTTCAGGGCGGTGCACCTGGACCTCCTCCTACACTTGGTGAGTTATACAGAGACCAGAAAAGTTCTTGTTTATATTACTATCATCCATAATCGTTCATCATTCGTCTTAAACCATGATTGCCATTGAATTTATTAGAAGATCCAATTATAAGTGCAAAAAGTGTAAAGAAAGAAAAGATCACTGCACATTGCACAATTCATTTTATAATTTATAAATATTCTGAGCATGTGCATGACTTTCTTTGTTCTTTCTATTGTAATAAATATTACTCTATCTATTAGTATATCTATTAGTAATAAATATTCTTTGGTGAAAAGTAACTTGAAACCTTCATTCTGTTACTAATGGAAGCCCCTAAAACAACAGAAATAACATTAGCTGGGGTTTGAAAATTACTGTAACTACACTTAAATCACTGAATGTATTCATAAGCAACTGAAATGTCCACTTTGCCCAGCGTGACTATGTACTAGAGTTGTTGTATAGCACCGGGGGGTTCTGGAGGAACATAATTTGGTTTCTACTATGTACTTTATTTACTGTATTTGGCTGAAATGACAATAAAATCCACTTGAACTTGAACTTGAAGTCATTTCCTTGTTACTCAATTATTTAGGCACCGGACTCTAATTAGTCAATTTTCTGAGCTATGGAAACTAAGCAGTTCACTTAATATTGCTCACACACCACATATTTTGAATTTGTCTCATTGTCAAAATATAAATTTAAAACATTTTGCCTTTAGAAACATAGATGTTATAATTTACAATATTTGTAAATCTGTCATTTCAAAAGGAATAAAGTGTAACAATAGCCCTTCAGTAATTGAATTTTTACAATCATAGATTTACTCTAATAAATGTTTCTAGATAAGGTTCCCATATGTACTTTGTTGTCTTTTCATGTGATGCTATAGCTTTGTTAATAAAATAATCTATTCTAATGACCTTCATTGTGCATTGCCCTAATATAATAGAAAAAACATGCAGACCGCCAAGAAAATCTCAGGGGCATTTGCAATACTCCATGCTCAACTTCTTTTTTTTTACTACTTCTGCACAAAAAGAAGGGCTACCTGACTTTATACACTAAAAATGCCAATATACCTAGAATATAAAGGACGATTGATTTGAATATGCCATTTGCAACCCTTATAATCCCACCAGTTAGGTTGGTGGTCAGGTTAGGTACAGCCATCTGGAGTATGAAGAAACAAGCATGAATAGAGGAATGGGACAGACAGTAGGAAAAGAAGAAGCCTTTTGACACCCAGATCAACCCCTATTTTTAACCATCAGTCACAACTTGCTACAGAATTTCCACCATGCCATCACCCTTGATTCCATGTGAAGTTTTATCTGGATAACTAAGGTTTTAAAACAGAGCTTTAGACTTACCATTAGTAGATGCAATCAAGTAAAGTAAGACCCATAAGTGTGGATTCTTACTCTCCATTCCTGAGGCCGTTTTTTGCAAAAAATAGGAGGGGAAAGTCTGTGCGGATTTGGTCGAAGTAATTTTCAGAAAATAGTGAGAACTTTTTGGATTTTGATGAATAACCCTCTAAATGTCTATTCTCATAAAGAGACAGATAGCAATTTGTATAGGCGGGTGCCATGGCCGTACCTTCCTTTCGTAAAATAGTTATACTTTAAAGTTAATTGTAAAAGCTCCCAAATGAAATTAACTGGTGGACCATCAACAACTATGTGAAGTTCTGCAGATGATGGTCAATAAAAATAGCACAGAAGTAAAATAAACTGTTTCTTGAGGATACTATAGGGCGACCAGATGGATTTGTAATGCTCTTATGGACCTTGGGAAGACAATAAAAGATTGGACAAACGGGGAAATTACAGATGTCCAATGAAGTTCAACAACAGCATGATCCAAAGTCTCTGTTAGAACGACCTTGTTATGATACCCTTGTAATACAATAGGCTAATGCCCCCACCCTTGTCTCTAGGCCTAATAATTATAGAATGATCCTGTTTAAGTGTGGATATTGGCAATCGCTCTTCCTTAGTTAAATGTATATGTCCTACCCAGTTTTTTATTTATTTCAAAATCAGTGGTTTGTAGAAAGGTTTTAATGATGACATTATTAGACATTATTAAAAATAGGATCATAGTTACTCTTAAATGGCTTATTCACCTTAAAATGATCTTCTAGTGTGATGTAGAGAGTGATATTTTGAGATAATTGCAATTGGTTTTAATTTTTGATTATTTCTGGGGTTTTGAGCTATTTAGTGTTATAATTCAGCAGCTCTCCAGTTTTCAATTTCAACAATCTGGTTGCTAGGGTCCAATTTACCCTAGCAACCATGCACTGATTTGAATAAGAGACTGGAATATAAATAGGATGGAGCCTAAATAGATGCATGAGTAATAAAAAGTAGGAATAAAAATACATGTGTAATTTTACAGCGCATTTGCTTTTAGATGGGGTCAGTGACCCCCATTTGAAATTTGGAAAGAGTCAGAAGAAGAAGGCAAATAATTAAAATACTATAAAAAATAAATAATGAAGACCAGTTGAAAAGTTGCTTAGAAATGGTCATTCTATAATATACTAAAAGTGAATGTAAAGGAAGACTCAACATTACTTAGTGTATGATGCGAGAGGTTGAAGATAGGTATCAGTGCTGACTGCGTTGTGGATGGCCCCCTGTTTGGCTTCGGGGCTGAATATAGGAGCCAGTGAAATGTGCCCCTGAGATAGTGGCAGGTGGAAAAGGTTCTGTGTTATCTCATTCCTAATGGTTCTCGCAGTGTTTCCCTCAAGGTCACATCAAAAGTCGCCAGAAGTGACGTCACTGCTGAATCTAAGGTAACGACTGCGCTGATATCCTGTAAACGATTGAAGTGACTGTCTCTAATTGCTTCATCCACTCAACCAACGGAAAACTCTGTGGTGACTGCAATCCCCATCCACTACACAAATTTTTTCTTAAATTTCATCAAGTCCATTTTGTAACCATCTCTGGTTCTTTTTCAGGTGTTAAGTATTTCGACATTATTTGCATCATTGAGGATAGTTTTGTTCCAATGATGCCATTTCTTTGCATACTTTCGTGAGTCCATTGCCCACTTTCTCAACCAAACAACCAAAAGATCTAATGATTAATTCATTTAATTTAAAAACTAAACATTTTTACAGATTCAGAAACATTTTACAGAATTTACAAGGTTAGTTCACATAAAGCTGATGGTAATATTAAACAAACTAACAGAACATCACACATTGACTTGCCAATTAACCCTTTAAGTGCCAGCAGAATTTCACATTTTGGTTACGCGAAATGCCAGCCGTTTTTAAGCATTTTGTGCTCTCTCACTTTAGGGGCATTTTCTGAGGGGAAACCTATAGTTTACCTAGGAAAACTATACATTGTTTTTTTCGGTAGAAACTGAGCTTTCTAAATCTGCCTGAGTTTTCATGTATTTCCACCTGTGCAAAAAAATTTATAGTGCTAAATAACAAAAAAAAATGAAAAATTACCATTTTTCATCGTATATCAATTTATACCAGAAAAATATTTCATTTTACAGATGAAAATCCAACTGATTTGGAAAGCCTTATGTCTCTCGAACGTGCCAATACCAGATATGTATAGTTTTAGGGAGATTTAGGATTTCTGTACAGCAAAAACTCCCGGCAGTATATTACTGAATTTTGAAAGCACTAAGGCAGAAAACGGCATGCTTTAGATTCCAAGGCAAAAAATCCTGAAACCATAGGTTTACCCCAGAAAACCATACATTTTTGAAAAGTACACATTCTGCCGATTACAAAATGGGTAACTATGTCTCTCTACTCCCAACTACCAAACAGAAAAGCTTGTCTGAACATAGCGGTTTTTCAAAATAAAATTCAAAATTTTGAAAAATCATTTCAAAGGTTTTATTTTGCTGCTCCGCATATCCCAAACTATATTACGTACCAAGAAAAAGCACCTGAAATATGATTGCCAGGGGTCCACTGAACAGTTTGATACCCATTATGCATAGGTTTACCAAAGTATCTGGCATTTAGAGACACAAATATGAAGTTAGCGCATCCAAATTGTTCAGGACTTTACTTCAGCTACTGAGAAATCAACACATTGACTGCATTTTTTGTGGGGTAAAAACACAGAAATATATGTTTACCCCCCAAACCCATATATTTTTGGAAAGAACACATTCTACAGAATCTAAAATGGGTACCCATGCCTTTCTGCTCCAAACTACTGAGTCGCAAGGCTTTCCCAAAATTGTCGGTTTTGGTGAAATATCTGAAAATTGCCTCAAAGCTTCAACTTCCCAGCACCATATCACCCATGTATCATTACGTACTAAGAAAAAGCACCCTAAATATGATTGCCAGGGTTCCTCTGAACATTTTGGTGGCCATTGTTCATAAGTTTACCAAAGTATCTGGCATTTAGAGGCCCCAAAATGAAGTTAGCGCATACAAACAGTCCCGTGAGTAACTTCATCTAATGAGAAATCAACACATTGACTGCATTTTTGTGGGGTAAAAACACAGAAATATATGTTTACCCCCCAAACCCATATATTTTTGGAAAGTACACATTCTACAGAATCTAAAATGGGTACCCATGCCTTTCTGCTCCAAACTACTGAGTCGCAAGGCCTTCCCACATTTGTCGGTTTTGGTGAAATATCTGAAAATTGCCTCAAAGCTTCAACTTCTCAGCACCATATCACCCATGTATCGTTACGCACCAAGAAAAAACACCCTAAATATGATTGCCAGGGTTCCTCCAAACAGCTTGGTAGCCATTGTTCATAGGTTTACCAAAGTATCTGGCAGTTAGAGGCCTCAAAATGAAGTTAGCGCATACAAATAGTCCTGTGGGTAACTTCATCTAATGAGAAATCAACACATTGACTGCATTTTTGTGGGGTAAAAACACAGAAATATATGTTTACCCCCCAAACCCATATATTTTTGGAAAGTACACATTCTACAGAATCTAAAATGGGTACCCATGCCTTTCTGCTCCAAACTACTGAGTCGCAAGGCTTTCCCAAAATTGTCGGTTTTGGTGAAATATCTGAAAATTGCCTCAAAGCTTCAACTTCCCAGCACCATATCACCCATGTATCATTACGTACTAAGAAAAAGCACCCTAAATATGATTGCCAGGGTTCCTCTGAACATTTTGGTGGCCATTGTTCATAAGTTTACCAAAGTATCTGGCATTTAGAGGCCCCAAAATGAAGTTAGCGCATACAAACAGTCCCGTGGGTAACTTCAGCTAATGAAAAATCAACACATTGACTGCATTTTTGTGGGGTAAAAACACAGAAATATATGTTTACCCCCCAAAACCCATATATTTTTGGAAAGTACACATTCTACCGAATCTAAAATGGGTACCCATGCCTTTCTGCTCCAAACTACTGAGTCGCAAGGCTTTCCCACAATTGTCGGTTTTGGTGAAATATCTGAAAATTGCCTCAAAGCTTCAACTTCTCAGCACCATATCACCCATGTATCGTTACGCACCAAACAAAAACACCCTAAATATGATTGCCAGGGGTCCTCCAAACAGTTTGGTGCCCACTGTGCATAGGTTTACCAAAGTATATGGCAGTTAGAGGCCCCAAAATGAAGTTAGTGCATACAAAAAGTCCAGTGGGTAACCAGCTAATGAAAAATCAACACATTGACTGCATTTTTGTGGGGTAAAAACACAGAAATATATGTTTACCCCCCAAAACCCATATATTTTTGGGAAGTACACATTCTACCGGATCTAAAATGGGTACCCATGCCTTTCTGCTCCAAACTACTGAGTCGCAAGGCTTTCCCACAATTGTCGGTTTTGGTGAAATATCTGAAAATTGCCTCAAAGCTTCAACTTCTCAGCCCCATATCACCCATGTATCGTTACGCACCAAGAAAAAGCACCCCAAATATGATTGCCAGGGTTCCTCCAAACAGTTTGGTGGCCATTGTTCATAGGTTTACCAAAGTATCTGGCATTTAGAGGCCTCAAAATGAAGTTAGCGCATACAAATAGTCCTGTGGGTAACTTCATCTAATGAAAAATCAACACATTGACTGCATTTTTGTGGGGTAAAAACACAGAAATATATGTTTACCCCCCAAAACCCATATATTTTTGGAAAGTACACATTCTACAGAATCTAAAATGGGTACCCATGCCTTTCTGTTCCAAACTACTGAGTCGCAAGGCTTTCCCACAATTGTCGGTTTTGGTGAAATATCTGAAAATTGCCTCAAAGCTTCAACTTCTCAGCACCATATCACCCATGTATCGTTACGCACCAAGAAAAAACACCCTAAATATGATTGCCAGGGTTCCTCCAAACAGTTTGGTGGCCATTGTTCATAGGTTTACCAAAGTATCTGGCAGTTAGAGGCCTCAAAATGAAGTTAGCGCATACAAATAGTCCTGTGGGTAACTTCATCTAATGAAAAATCAACACATTGACTGCATTTTTGTGGGGTAAAAACACAGAAATATATGTTTACCCCCCAAACCCATATATTTTTGGAAAGTACACATTCTACCGAATCTAAAATGGGTACCCATGCCTTTCTGCTCCAAACTACTGAGTCGCAAGGCTTTCCCACAATTGTCGGTTTTGGTGAAATATCTGAAAATTGCCTCAAAGCTTCAACTTCTCAGCACCATATCACCCATGTATCGTTACGCACCAAAAAAAAACACCCTAAATATGATTGCCAGGGGTCCTCCAAACAGTTTGGTGCCCACTGTGCATAGGTTTACCAAAGTATATGGCAGTTAGAGGCCCCAAAATGAAGTTAGCGCATACAAATAGTCCTGTGGGTAACTTCAGCTAATGAAAAATCAACACATTGACTGCATTTTTGTGGGGTAAAAACACAGAAATATATGTTTACCCCCCAAAACCCATATATTTTTGGAAAGTACACATTATACAGAATCTAAAATGGGTACCCATGCCTTTCTGCCCCAAACTACTGAGTCGCAAGGCTTTGCCAAATTTGGCGGTTTTGGTAAAATATTCTGAAAATTGCCTCAAAGCTTCAACTTTCCAGCATCGTATTGTCCATGTATCATTACCAGCATAAAGCATCCTAAATATAAACATAGGGGTCTACTAAACAGTTTGATGCCCAATGTGCATAGATATACCAAACTATGTGGGGCACAGAGACCCCCAAATGACAATATGTATAGACATTTTCACGGCTGACGCGCTGGCTGCTGCAATATAACCACCCGGTGTGTGTATTATGCGACATTAGACCACCT
The DNA here is from genome assembly GCA_038501925.1 of Xenopus petersii. Taxonomy (NCBI): domain Eukaryota; kingdom Metazoa; phylum Chordata; class Amphibia; order Anura; family Pipidae; genus Xenopus; species Xenopus petersii. The sequence goes on along the minus strand of CM076681.1, from coordinate 144,941,181 downwards.
AACAGTACAGAGACCCCAGAAAACCATATATTTTCAGAAAGTACACATTCTGACGAATCCAATATGGGTAAATATGTGTTCCTACTGCAAACTGTCAAACTGCAAAGCAATGCTGAACGTAACGGTTTTTATCAAATTTCTGAAAATCGTCACAAAGCTTGAATTTTACCCCATTATATGCCCCACATTTCGTAACTTATCAGCATAAATCATCCTGAATATGAACGCCAGGGGTCTACTAAACACTTTGATGCCCAATATGCATAGATATACCAAACTATGTGGCGCACAGAGACCCCCAAATGACAATAGTGTATATACATTTTCACGGCTGACGCACGCTGGCTGCTGCAATATAAGCACCCGGTGTGTGTAATATGCGACATTAGACCCCCCTAACAGTACAGAGACCCCAGAAAACCATATATTTTCAGAAAGTACACATTCTGACGAATCCAATATGGGTAAATATGTGTTCCTACTGCAAACTGTCAAACTGCAAAGCAATGCTGAACGTAACAGTTTTTATCAAATTTCTGAAAATTGTCACAAAGCTTGAATTTTATCCCATTATATGCCCCACATTTCGTAACTTATCAGCATAAAACATCCTAAATATGAGCGCCAGGGGTCTACTGAACACTTTGATGCCCAAAATGCATAGATATACCAAACTATGTGGCGCACAGAGACCCACAAATGACAATATGTATAGACATTTTCACGGCTGACACGCTGGCTGCAGCAATATAACCACCCGGTGTGTGTATTATGCGACATTAGACCACCTAACAGTACAGAGACCCCAGAAAACCATATATTTTCAGAAAGTACACATTCTGACGAATCCAATATGGGTAAATAAGTGTTTCTACTGCAAACTGCCAAACTGCAAAGCAATGCTGAACATAACGGTTTTTATCAAATTTCTGAAAATCGTCACAAAGCTTGAATTTTACCCCATTATATGCCCCACATTTCGTAACTTATCAGCATAAAACATCCTGAATATGAACGCCAGGGGTCTACTGAACACTTTGATGCCCAATATGCATAGATATACCAAACTATGTGGCGCACAGAGACCCCCAAATGACAATAGTGTATACATTTTCACGGCTGACGCGCGCTGGCTGCTGCAATATAAGCACCCGGTGTGTGTAATATGCGACATTAGACCCCCCTAACAGTACAGAGACCCCAGAAAACCATATATTTTCGGAAAGTACACATTCTGACGAATCCAATATGGGTAAATATGTGTTCCTACTGCATACTGTCAAACTGCAAAGCAATGCTGAACGTAACGGTTTTTATCAAATTTCTGAAAATCGTCACAAAGCTTGAATTTTACCCCATTATATGCCCTACATTTCGTAACTTATCAGCATAAAACATCCTGAATATGAACGCCAGGGGTCTACTAAACACTTTGATGCCCAATATGCATAGATATACCAAACTATGTGGCGCACAGAGACCCCCAAATGACAATAGTGTATACATTTTCACGGCTGATGCGCGCTGGCTGCTGCAATACAAGCACCTGGTGTGTGTAATATGCGACATTAGACCCCCCTAACAGTACAGAGACCCCAGAAAACCATATATTTTCAGAAAGTACACATTTTGACGAATCCAATATGGGTAAATATGTGTTCCTACTGCAAACTGTCAAACTGCAAAGCAATGCTGAACGTAACGGTTTTTATCAAATTTCTGAACATCGTCACAAAGCTTGAATTTTACCCCATTATATGCCCCACATTTCGTAACTTATCAGCATAAAACATCCTAAATATGAGCGCATGGGGTCTACTGAACACTTTGATGCCCAATATGCATAGATATACCAAACTATGTGGCGCACAGAGACCCCCAAATGACAATATGTATAGACATTTTCACGGCTGACGCGCTGGCTGCTGCAATATAACCACCCGGTGTGTGTATTATGCGACATTAGACCACCTAACAGCACAGAGACCCCAGAAAACCATATATTTTCAGAAAGTACACATTCTGACGAATCCAATATGGGTAAATAAGTGTTTCTACTGCAAACTGCCAAACTGCAAAGCAATGCTGAACATAACGGTTTTTATCAAATTTCTGAAAATCGTCACAAAGCTTGAATTTTACCCCATTATGTGCCCCACATTTCGTAACGTATCAGCATAAAACATCCTAAATATGAACGACAGGGGTCTACTGAACACTTTGATGCCCAATATGCATAGATATACCAAACTATGTGGCGCACAGAGACCCCCAAATGGATATATAGTAGATAAAATTTACATAGGCAAAACAAAATAACACAGAACAGTGTGAAATGCAAATAAATCACCAAAAACTAATAAAACCACAAAAATCAATGCTTTTTTTTTTCACACTAGTGTAATCGGCCACCAGAATTACCGTTTGAATATTTTAGCTGGGCCAAATCGATTATACGGACAGAAACAAGTGAACAACACAAATGCAGAGCTGAAAATGCAATAAAATGGCTAAAAATTCAATAAAATGGCTAAAAATGCACCAAAATACCCAAAATTGCAATATAACCACCAAAATAACATACAAAAGCTATTGCACAGTACGGTTAGCGAATACGCTATTCGGAACGGCAATAAAACATTTTTTTTAGCCCAAAAAGAGACGATGCGATAAGAAAAAAAAAAAAAAAAGCCACAAAGCCATATATGTACATATGCGTGTGCACAATGGGTAAATTGCATGTTATTTGCGCGTGTGCGCGTGTGCAAGTGTACATGGGTGCTGTGAGTGTGTGTGACCCCCCCAATCCCCAAAAATCTATGTGTGAGTGTGTGTAAGTGTGAATGTAAGTGTATATTACTGTAATAAGTGTGTGTTGGTGTGTTTGTGTGTTTTTGTGTGTGTAAATGTTACACTTACCTGGGGTAGATGCTGCAGATCGATCAGAAAGGGTCCCACGCAGCAGATCTCCAGCTCCAACGATCATCAGCCATGTGGGGGCGGAGCTGGGCGGAAGTGCAGCGCAGGCAGCAGCAGGACGCATAGGAAACGCGTCCCTGCTGCTGCTTTGGGGCCCCTGGGCGATCGCGCCCCAGGGGCCACACGATCCCCTGCTCTGCTCGTTGTCTAGGGGCAGGGGATCGTGAAGGAGCGGAGCGAGCGGCTCTAACAGCCGCTCCTCCGCTCGCAAACCCGGAAGTGCTGCAGAACGTAGAATCTACGATCTGTGGCACTTTGGTCCTTTGATCCACAGAACGTAGATTCTACGTTCTGTGGCACTTAAAGGGTTAAAAAATAAGTTTTAACCTTAATACATGTTATGCATATGTGAGACAAGAACCAAACACATTGATTGAATTGTATATAATGGGAATTGTTGAGGTCTTACTCAAAAACTAAACAAATCAATTTACTTGAGACAGAGTGAATGCCAGGCAGTTTTGTCCACTTGAAAAGTTAGTTTGATATCAAGCATCATGTTTAGGTAATCAATAAATTAAAACAAAGGTTATAGTTTGAAGAAAAATCATTTTATCTACATTATATACAATATATTTGTCAGGTTAAATGGGTGTCATCATTTTCTCTTTTAACCTTTAAATATAACATAGGAAAAGTCATATCTTGGGGTTGTTCTAGAATCTGTTCTACACCCGTAGAATACTGGAATAAGAATACAACTTTTTTAAAGTGCCCTTCATGAACCTAAATATATTAATTCCTTGCAACATACAGTAAGAACTTGAGCTTTAACTATATCATTGTTATTTGTCAGGTATATTTCACTTTTCACACTTTCTTTGTGTATTCTTACTATAGTTTATTTATACTCATTACTCATGGAGACAGGAAACATGAACGATTGCTTTGTCTATTTATTTCTCGTGCCCTCTTTTGGACCTTTCATCAATCTTAAGTCTTTGGTCACAAATTTGCTTATATTATGTTGTTTGATACAATGCATTTTTTTAGAAAACAAAATTCTATGTTCAGTTTCTAGTCCTTGGTATGTTTACATTTTAGTTTGCCCTCTGTATCCATCGACAATTTTTAAAATCTTCATCTTCATGTTAAAGCATGAGGCTAGGTAATATACTAACCAGGCAAAAGGAAAAATGTCTAGAGTAATGGTTTTTCAGGTTTTCTGACTTCAGGAATCCCTATGCCATTCAACATGAAGGGCCTTATTAATCAAAAATATTTAAAATAAAAAAGTCTGACAAAACTAGAATCCACGATTGGACCTTATTCTTTATTAAAAAAAGCAAAATTTTTTGGATCAGGTAAAAACTCAATAAAATCGAGTGAAACCCATTTTTCTGATTTTTTTCCCGAATAGTTGGATTTTCAAGCTAATTCCAGCTCAACCCACAGAAACTTCCAAATAGGATAGGGACCTCTCCCAATGACTTATATACAACCTCAGCAAGTCTGAGATGGAGTATTTTCAGATTCTGACTTTTTCCATCCTCGGGATATAATAAATCTTGAAAAATTTCATTTTTTTTCTTCTAAAAATATGGATTTTATAGTTGAAAAAAAATCAAATTTTTCAAATGCATTGAGTAAATGTGGTTTTGTGAAAAATATTTGTCAATGGCAAAACATGGAGTTCCACCACAAATCCATGCCTGATCACTTATCACTAGTTATCCATCATTTTGCTATAGTTCCAAGAAAGACAGCCAGTAACTCTTCGTAAAATATTTCCCATATTTGCCTTCAGACTGATCCCCTCCAGCCCCAAGGAAGCCCCCAATTTTCTCTAATCTAAAGAAGTGAGTAATAATGAATCATGGAAAGTAAGGAAAGAAGTTTACTATCCCCAATCCTTTTGTCAGATGTACAGGTAGAAACAATAGAATTCTGCCTCTATTTGATGATTCAGTAATTAATCCTGGCCAACTTTCTGGTGCCTTTAAAGGAACCTGATCAAAATTTTCCATCTTGGCCGATCTGCAAGAAATCTGATATCCAAGTCTTTTTCCCATATCAGTTGCCTTGTTTCCAACCATACACGGACCATACAATATCTAACAAAACTTCAGACAATAATATCTGTTGTGTGTATGTGTGTATGCAACCAAGCAGGAAAGTAGCAGCCTACAAAAAACATGACCAGTAAAATAAATATGACCTAAGTAAAGGCCATCATATAGGGAAGGGGATTTACATTGAAGTGGCATGATGGCTTGGCATTGATCATATACTTGTATCTAAATTCTTTACTAAGGACCTCTATTTTTGAAAATATATTCACTTGCACTTAAATCACTTATAATATATAAGCCCAGGGAATGTGCAAATTATTTTATTTTTTTTCTTCCATAAACTGCAAAAGTTGCATTGCAAATTGTGCCACTCCAACGAAAATTTGTATTTTTAAGACACATTGCCAGTTCTGTGTTTATTTTGTACACTTTTTATTCCAGAATGAGATCTAAATGGATCAGTAAGAAGAAAAGGAAACTTGTATGCCATAACCCCCAGGGCAATGATAGCAATCACAATCCCGCAGTCCGTTTTTTAGCAAATACAACTTTCTGTTTTCAATAGCTGCACAAGTCTATAATGCTCAGAAGGTTCAAATCAGCCTGAATTCTTTGGGTATATATATATCAACGACATCTGAATAGATAATGAGTGTCTGTGTATTTAAAACAATTAAAATATTTCAATTTGAAACACTCTTAGAGAGCTTTACAACTAGGGATGGGCGAATTTTTTCGCCTTGTTTCGCTGAAAAAATGACGCCCATAGACTTGCATGGCGTCGTGCGTCAAAATAAAAAGACGCGCGTCAAAAAAATTATTTTGACGCCCATAGACTTTAATGGGCGTCAGCGACATTTCACCGGCGGCAAATTTTTGGCGAAGCAAAACTGGTAAAATTCACCCATCCCTATTTACAACCACTTACATTAAAAAAAAACTTTAGGAATATGCTATTTAAAAAACCTTCTGACATTTACAAAATGTTATGTTTTATTTTATTTAGTGGTCTCAATATAGTTTATATGTTATTTGATTAATTTAATTTATTATTACAGCAAAGCATTTCACCCCAGAGTTAGTCTGAAATATAACTACAAGTAGAACATAGAAATAAATTACTTTCAAGATGATTAAAAGACTTGCCTAGTTAGTCCGTGTTCTCTATATATATGTTTTCTCTTGGGAAGTCTTTAGCTATAAATAAAACAGCCTTTACTGATGTATCTGGCGCACATGTTATATACAGCACAGCACTCATTTCAGTAGTGAAATACATGACTGGGTGTATCAGATGCTCTAGTTATACTTGTTCTCTCTGGTTTAATGGTTTGTATTTGCTCTGTATTAAATTTCAACCAAGGTAAGTCCTTCTGTTACAAAAACATAAAAATTGTGTTTTTGGGTGTTTTTGGGTGTTTTTTTTCTTTCTCCTAACCATTTCTCAGTAGGGACTACTGTACATCATCCCAAATATTGAGTTTAGGTAAAGTTTGAAGAGAACCTTAGACAGCGCACATGCTGAAATAACAAAATAGAGTTATAGTGAAGGTGTCACAAAATATTTGCATCAATACATTACTAGTGATGGGCGAATTTGCACTGTTTCGCTTCGCCGAAAAATTCACGAAATTCATGAAACGGCAAAAAATTCACGAAACGGCGCCTGTGTCTCGTTTTTTATGCCAGCGTTCATTTTTTTGGATGCCGGCACACATTCACCGAAAAAATGTGCCAGCGTCAAAAAAAACGGATGCTGGCGTCCACTTTTTTTTTTTAACACCGGCAAATTTTCGCGGACGTTTTCCGAATTTATTTGCCGCCGGCGAATCACGAAAATTTGCCGCAAATTCGCCCCTGGCAAATAAATTCGCCCATCACTATACATTATCTGTTTGATACTGACATCTTGCTTTAGCTTCAATCAGGCAAGTGTCATATGATTTCCTTTGGATCCAAGAACTGTATATATTCTGTTATATATTTATAGACATATTTATACAGGTATGGGACCTGTTATCCAGAATTCTCAGAATTGCATTTATGAAGACTTTACATACTAAAAACCTCTTTCTGCCACCTTCTAATGGCTTACCACTCACTAATTCTATGCTTTGCAAGTATTTCTTAAAGGCCAAAGAAAATAAGAATGACCTTTTTTTTCAGCAGAAAGTGATGGAAAAAACCCTGCCAAGTTATCGACAGAAATGTCAGACCACACTGAATCTATACATGAGGGTGTTAATCCAACTGGAGCCAGCAATCAACCTACTAGAGAATATTGAAAGGTCAGTGCAGGCTCTACAATAAGAATAATCAGGATCTGGCAACAAAATGCCTTATCTTACTCAATCAGATTGGAAACTTTTGGCTCAAGTCTGCAAATATTTAGACTCTTTTGACGTTGCGTGGAACATGAGTTGGACTAATCCTTCCCTCAGTTAACTGTAAAAACTACTACACAAAATGCTTCCATTAGAAAGCTGTCTCCTTAAATAGGGCACCTAGGGGCACATTTACTATGGGTCGAATATCGAGGTTTAACCCTCGATATTCGACCATCGAAGTAAAATCCTTCGACTTCCAATATTGAAGTTGAAGGATTTACCGCATTTAGTTAGATCAAACAATCGAAGGAAAAATCCATCAATCAAAAGATTTTCCTTCGATCAGAAATGACTTAGAAAGCCTATGGTGAAGGTCCCCATAGGCTAACATTGGTGCTCGGTAGGTTTAAGGTGGCGAAGTAGGTAGTCAAAGCTTTTTTTAAAGAGACAGTACTTCGACTATCGAATAGTCAAATGATTTTTAGTTCGAATTGTTCGATTCAAAGTCGAATGTCGAAGTAGCCAAAAAAACCTTCGAAATTCGAAGTATTTTTCCTTCTAATCCTTCACTCGAGCTAAGTAATGTGCCCCCTAGTGTTTTATTCATTGTGAATACAGGTATAGGATCTGTTATTTGGAAACCAGTTATCCAGAAAGCTCTGAATTATGGAAAGGTCATCCCCCATAGACTTCATTTTATCCAGATAATCCAAATTTTTAAAAATTATTTCCTTTTTGGCTGTAATAACACAACAGTACCTTGTACTTGATCCCAACTAAGATATAATTAATCCTTATTGGAGGCAAAACCAGCCTATTGGGTTTATTTCATGTTTAAATTATTTTCTAGTAGACTTAAGGTACGAAGATCCAAATTACGGAAAGATCCCTTTTCCGGAAAAACCCAGGTCCCAAGAATTCTGGTCCCATGCCTTTACACAGTTTCTATATGTAACCGTCTCTGTACAAAAATCTGCACTTTCTCTTTCTGGCAGAGTTATTTAACCTTACCCTCCTCCAATGTCAGAATTAAAATACATGGTGGGTAGTGCTAGGGGAGGGCGAATTTGAGCCCTTTCACCGCCAGCGAATTGTTGCTGACACCCATTAAAGTCTATGGGCGTCAAAAATTTTTTTGTTTTTTTGACGCACGCTGCCATACAAGTCTATGGCCTAATTTCTACGGCGAAAGAATGCGAAAAATTGCCCATCCCTAGTGGGTACAGATCTTTCTTTAGAGGGTGCAAATAGGGGTGGGTGCCCTTGGTCCTGTACTCAGAAGCACCTTAGAACAACTGTTATTGGTAGGAAAATTGGGAAACACAGGTATAGCAGAGAAATATACCTGTATACGATAGGGAAATATGGTAATATATATATATGTGTGTGTGTTGGTTGTCCAACATATATCCTCTCTGTGGCTGCTGAAATATAAATCTCAATTATTTCTTGTGGTTTTTATTCTCTTATAATGGACTACCTGTAATATTACCAAGTTTTGTAAGATTTTTAAGAATATAAGAAGAGCATTGATAATAAATGACAGCTGGTATGAAAATATAAAATAACCAGGCAGTCCTGGCATATATACCTGGCATCAAGACCAGTAAATACAGCCAGGTATAAGAGAATCAATTCTGAATTCTTAAAAACATATTTGTTTCTCCACCAAACACTGAATCATTTAATGATGAAAAATCACAAATATGAAACCAGGCAGCACTTCCAACCTTAGCAAAGTTAAAACATCTTTATAAAAACAATTTATGGAAACAAAATTTGCCTAGTGTATTGGGCAATATTTGCAATGGTCTCAACTTTATATTCAAAATAACTGCCATAAACCAGGAAGGGAAAACAAAGGCATCTATACAATAATACACAATAATACCCATTGTGACAAAAGTACTGTAGTTTGGTATTTAACATCTTATCAAATATACTTCATATACAACATTTGGTTAAACCATCTTTCAAGTGTTGCTGTGAATGAGTTCTAACACCCCATAAGGCTGAAATTATGTCAACATGGACTGGAGGTGACAACATTTTACGAAGATGATGAACCAAGTTAGAAAAACATTTTTGTTAGGATACAAGTTCAATATTAGAGCCTGCACTGACTACCCCCGGGGTCAAGGATTATATTCCAGCAGTACCCAACCTGAGGCAAGACTCTACTTTAGCCATATTTAAAAACATTATAAATTACCAAATGTTTTTTCCTCTATTCCTTCTATTTTCCATTTTTTCCTCTATTCCTTCATTCGAGCTAAGTGAATGGGCCCCTTACTGTTAGTTGAGAAAGGAGCCCAGATGATTTAAAAAAGTAGAAAATTTTTATTAGGACATATTCATACCTAGCGCGTTTCGTGCCAAGGGTGGGCACTTACTCCTAGGCTAGCGATCTCCCCACAACAAGATCCTTTTAAAGAGGGGGGAAGATGACCAGTTAACTATTTGCATACATGACATTATTTGCTTGTACTTAGCCTTACACTGGTTATTAACATGTATGATGTCATGTATGCAAATTGGTCATCTTTCCCCCCTTTAAAAGGATCTTGTTGTGGGGAGGCTGCTAGCCTATGAGTAAGTGCTCACCCGTGGCACGAAACACATTAGGTATGTATATGTCCTAATAAAGATTTTCTACTGGTTGATGATTTTAAATCGTCTGGGCTCCTTTTTCAACTAACAGTAAGTCTATCCCGCCTTAGATTTTGTTTTACATTTTGCTGTATTTGCTTTAATTTCATGTAATTTGCAAATAGGAATTAGTGGAAGAAGATCGGCTACAGACTCTCTTTGTCCAGTTTAACAGAAGCAAACTGGCAAATGCAGCAAATTCAGGATGGTTTGTCACCCATGCAATTTAGAGCTGTGTGACTGCAGAATTGGATTGCTACCCATTTTTTTAAAAAATTGACTGGGGGAGGCCAATTTATCAAAGGTTGAATTTTTGTAATTTTAGAGGTTTTTGAAACCATGATTAAACAAATTTTCTTTAAAACCATTAATGCCATGAAAGTTATTAAAAGATTAAAATATAAAATTCACGAATAAAAAAAATACTCAAAGAATACCTCAAAAATCTCAAAAAATTCTAGTTTTTTTGGATAATTACTATAAAAAATCCTCTAAAAGTGCAAATAGTTTAAAAATAGTCCAAGTATTCGAGTTTTTTGTTGTTTTCATATATGCTTATTTATTAAAAGTCGAATTTTAGTTGTTTTAGAGGTTTTTGAAACCACGACTAAACTCACATTCTATAAAAACCATGAATGTCATTGAATTAATTAAAATATGAAAAAGTATGAACAACAAAAAGTTGAAGGATGCACTAAAAAATATAAATATATCAAAAACTCTACAAATTCTAGTTTTGTGGACAATTCTTAGCTAAAACAAACCTGAAAACCCCTAGTCTAAATTGATTAAAAGCAATCCAAAAAGATCAGATCAGCTCCCATCGACTTCTATAGTACATCAACTTTTACTTGTCGAATAGTGATAAGGGAATGTCCTGTTTCACTTTGCCAAAAACAGACTTTTTCATAGCAAAATAAATGTCTAAAAAGTCTATACGTGACAAATTTGTCTACTGTGCAACAATTTTGACGCACACTAAACATTTTTGTTGTATGCAAAATTGACCATGTGCCAAGTTTTTGCCACCATGTGAAACTCAGAAATTCACCACAAAACCATACATGGCAAAAAAAGTTGCTCATCACTTTTGGTGAAATTTAGAATTAGAGGTTTTTGTGGTTTTTACAATTAATTCATCTTGAATTTTTATAGCTTTTGAAAAATAAAATAGATTCCTTGAAAACATCAATTGTTAGTAAATGGGACCTTAATAAATCTAAAACTTTTAGAGTTTTAAAGAAATATAGATATAACCCAAATTTTTAGAGATTCGTGAAAAGTAATTTGAATGTTAGTAACTGGGCCCCCCTAGTGTTGTCGATTGGACACATAATGGTCAACTATTTGCCACAATCACCTGAGTGCCTCGCAGTTTGAAGATAATTGTCATATAAATGGGGAGTCCTCCTAATCATTGTGTTGCTCCTTCAGATGATATTTCACAAGATGACAAGATGCCTGAAATTGCTACTTGTGTCTATGCCCTAAACAAATGAATTTCATTGTTGGTTTATCTCCTATTCATACATTTAAAAATGGCGGCCTCTGACAAAACTTTCTGTGCTAGAATAGTAACTCTACATAATGATGTATTCTTGTATCCCTTCTTCTACTACTAAATTGTTTAAAAAAAGATGCTACATTTCTACAGAGATATGGAGGCTTTGCTAGTCTTTTCTTCTTGAGCTTTAAGAACTGAAAAGAACGTTTAAAGTCATCAGAGTCATGGATGGAAAAGAGAGTGTTAATTCTTCCATATCTAAGCTTCTTTGTAGAGTTTTCCTTTGTCTCTTGTCCCAAATCATTAAACACTAATCCCATCAGCCTTTCTAATCCGCTGCAGAGAGGCTGGAGTCTAGTTTCCTAAACTGCCTTTGTTACCTTTCTAATAGCTTGCTCTGGATTTAACTTGCTAGAGTTGCATTGAGACTTTTCCTTTTCTTTTGCAGTTCTTTAATGAAGTGCCATTAATGAATATTTTCCTTTTTTTCCATGCAGGACAATCATCTGGTTTTGTGCTAAGCAGTGTATCAAAGGCTGTCAAAGGCATAGCCTAGGAAACAAGAACTTTGAGGTCACTGCTTAAGAAGTCATAGGTTTTAATTATTTGGGATTTACAATGAAAATCTTCCTTTTGTGAGACAAACTAAAAAGAGATACCAGAAAGCTTTCCTTTCTAAAACATTTTGCTAGAGAAAACATGGTTGAGTGAGGCTATTGGAACCCAATATAACCCCTCTTCTACTTTGAATGGTTGAGTTCCATATGTGTAAAATCCTTGATGTATAATTTTATGTTATTCTTGTCCAAAGATCAGTATATTTTGGAGGGAAGTTACCAGTTTTCTAAACATTAATCTGAAAATGAAATTATCTCCAGGGTTTGCTTTGTTGCTTCTAGATGATAGTAGGCTCTCTTCAATTTTTAATATAGAATTTAAGTCCCAAGAAAATAAAATATTGACAATTTTATTTGCTTACATGAACCAGCTTAGTTGGCAGGAAGCTTTATTAGTAAAAACTAAAGGAAATAATTCCAAAGAATCATTTAGACTTATATGGTCTCCTTACTTTGAGTTCTGTGACTCCAATACCAGAAGTCAAATATCTCAGTTTCTTCAATTGTAAAATGTTCGTGGGGGGGGGGTTATCTCACATTCCCAAGACAATGGGATTTTTCTTTCTTCTTTTTCTTTTAAGAATGTCTATGGGGCCGATTCACTAACTTCGAGTGAAGGATTCGAAGTTAAAAAACTTCGAATTTTGAAGTTTTTTTGGGCTACTTCGACCATTGAATGGGCTACTTCGACCTTCGACTACGACTATCGAAGGATTCGAACGAAAAATCGTTCGACTATTTGACCATTCGATAGTCGAAGTACTGTCTCTTTAAAAAAAATTCGACCCCCTAGTTCAGCAGATAAAAGCTACCGAAGTCAATGTTAGCCTATGGGGAAGGTCCCCATAGGCTTACCTAAGTTTTTTTGATCGAAGGATATTCCTTCGATCGTTGGATTAAAATCCTTCGAATCGTTCGATTCGAAGGATTTAATCGTTCGATCGAATGAAGAATCCTTCGATCTTTTTCTGCGCTAAATATTTCGACTTCGATATTCGAAGTCGAAGGATTTCAATTCCTAGTCGAATATCGAGGGTTAATTAACCCTCGATATTCGACCCTTGGTAAATCTGCCCCTAAGTGTCCACTGTCTTATTTAGTGATAGTTAGTTCTTGTTAGTTGCTATTTTATTTTATATATTACTTCATTGTAAGTTATACATTCTGTATAATATGTCGTTGTACTAATCTTCTTATTCTGCATACTATTTGTTATCATTTTGATTTTTATGGTTTATTGTGAAAACCAAATAAAAATATTTCAAACCTATGTTATTCTCATAAAATCTATTCTAGTCAGCAGGAATATTTTGAACTGGCAACAAGCTATAGGCGCTAAGCTTCTACAGTTAAAGAAATTCATTAATGGATATTTGCTATTAGACTTGCCTAAACGTGCCACTTATAACCAGGCTGTCCCTGGTTTACTTGGAAATTCATTGAAGTATATGATGTGTTATTCTTAACACGGATATATTTTTGGCAGCTTTTAAATGTGAGGATATTGTAAAAATAAATGTCTTGTAGATGGCTAGCCTATTTTATAGACTGCTTTCCAAGTGCCTAAATGTTTAAGTGCGCATTTAAGTACAATATAAATGTAATTGTAACCCTGCCAACCAGATAAATAAATAAGACTTCAGAAATTTTCACCAGGTCGCAAAATTATAGCAAATGAAGACTTGAGTAATTGAAATCCTATCTGTACAGTTTTATATAAACTTTTTTTTTTTTAATTCCATATGGAGAAACAAAACTTGAAATCATCACATAGACAATAAGGCATTCAAAGGATAGTCAGTAATACAAGAGGGGCAATCAGGCCATACAATGACAAACAGCCATTGCACATCCCCTGGGTAAATATATAATCTGTAAAAATAGAATAAAATTGTTTTATTTTATAGGGTACCACATAGGGAAATAATTAGCAGCCGATCAGTTGGCAGTATTTACAAGTATATTGCAGTTAAAAAAATGAAAAATAATGGAGTTATGCTGGGAATACAATATAAGTTTGCAGAGGTTGGAACCCACTATTGGGCAGATTTAATTTAATCTAATTGTTTTACCCAAGGCTAGTGATGGGCACGAATCCTCAGTGAACCTCTGTTTTTCAATTTGCCACCAGCATCAGTATGACACCAGCAACAGTTCTGATGCCGGCTACAATTAAACGCGGCATTGAAATTCGCGTCTCACCATTTTTTCGCCTGTTTTGCGAATTTCAAGGAAAATGTGCAAATTTCGTGGCGAAGCAAAACTGGATTAATTCAACCATCACTACCCAAGGCCAATATTAGGTCTTTTACAACTGCGCTTCCTGTTTTTTACAATACATACTGTACATCTGCTGGCTGACAAATGCAATATCATTATACCAATATGAGATATATTATCTGGAATTCTTGGGAGCTGAAGTTCTCCAGATAAGAGAATTTTTCTGTAATTAGGATCACCATACCATAAGGCTGCTAAAAGTCATATTAAATAAACCCAATAAGATTGGTTTGGCACTAATATGGATTCATGCAAGTTACCATCAAATACAAGGTACGGTTATATTTTCTAAAAAATCTAGTAAAATAATAATAATGAAATACTATCATATTTATTGATTTATATGTCAATTACCTCTCAGTTGTGATAATCCTTTAGCCCAGGGCCACATAGGTGACACTACGCAAGAACTTCCCATCAAATGACAATACATAAAACGGGAGAAATAAATAACACTTTGTTCTGAATATCTTTTGATTTTAGTCAGTTGTATCATCAGATAAATAATTATAGGATTGACACTTTTCGAAGATTTATCCATGTTTGTATCATTCAAGTCAGGCTCCTGTAATTCTCTGTATTTCTACTCATATCCCTGGTTTAAGTCCAATAATGAAGAGGCGATACTCTATGAAGGTTTTTGACCAACGAAGGCCACGTGATTCAACGAAGGCAAAACAGTTGGCCATATATACATCAATATAAATACCAGTGCTCAATCCTAGGAGGAGATTTTTGCCTCTGCATTTGGGATGCACAATAAAAAAAACTCCTAATTAGTAGTGATCAGGAGTCATTTGGGTCTTTGTATAGGTTGGCAGTTGGCAAATAAAAACAGTGACTCCCATATTAGGATTTCTTTCAAAAGTCTGAAATATTTGCTAAGCATCCACTGATGCCTGATAACAGGCTGCATCATTCTGCACTGTACCATGCATCTAGCCAGTCTAGTCTAGCCAGTGACTAGTGTATATGATGTACTCACTCGCATTATGTATACTATGCTTTGGCTAGAACACTGTGTGCAATAGTCACCCTCCAGCTCTCTGTGCTTCACATATGTATGTTCACTATACTGTAGATCAAGGCTGTCCAACTGGTCAGATTGGGATGGGTCATCTGTCAGATTGGGATGCCAGGGGTCCACCAGTAAACCTTAGACCAGGGATCCCCAACCTTTTGAACCTGTGAGCAACATTCAGACGTAAAAGGAGTTGGGGAGCAACACTAGCATGCAAAATGTTCTTTGGGGTGCCAAATAAGTATCATTTGGTAGAACCTATGTCGTTTGTCAACCTACATTGAGGCTCTGTTTTCCAGTGTACTTGGTTTTTAATACAACCAAAACGTGCCTCCAAGCCTGGAATTCAAAAATAAGCTCCTGCTTTGAGGCCACCAGGAGCAACATCCAAGGAGTTGGAGAGCAACATGTTACTCACGAGCTACTGGTTGGGGATCACTACCTTAGACCATAGGCCCACTCTCCAAAGCATATATTATAAGATATTTTTCCATCTATTTAGGTTCATAGAATAAACATGCAATAGGCCAAACTGTTAGAATCACGTGGGCCAATCTGACAAGGATTCTGGTTCCCCTCAGTCTATGAGATCATCATTTTATTATAATCTGGTCCTTAGACATGCTGTATGAGCAATAATTGGCCCCTACATGTAAAAAGATTGCAGCATTTCCGTTACATTTCTGAACTGATGTAACTATATCATATGGGGGCAGGGGCATGATGTACACGGTGCTGTGTTAAACTACACTAAACAGAGGTTTTTCTGTATTCAGTCAGTTGTATCATCAGATAAATAATTATATGATTGACACTTTTTAAAGATTAAGTCATGTATTGTGTCAGTCAACTCAGATTTCCATAATCCCCCTTATTTCTACCAAAATCCCAAATTTCAGTCCATTAATAAAGAGATAAGAAACTAGAAAGGGATTTGTCCAGTGAAGTGTATCAAGGCCACATGATTCAAAGAAGAGAAAGCAGTTGGCCATAGCAAACACCAATCCAAGCCAGTGCAGATAAAAAAATTGATCCTGTTTACAAACTAAAAAACATGTATATTACGACAATGTCTAGCATACAATGGACACCCCTTTACTGTGGGCAATTTAGTTTGTAAACTTTCAATAATGTTAAAATGAAGGAGAATGTTTTTAAGATCTTAAATAACTTTTATATCAAGAAGTAACAGAAACAACAACTTGAGATGGTTGAAGTCTTATTTGTATCGTTTTTTTTTTTATCTCCATATGAAGAAACAAAAACTGAAACCATCACATAGACAATAAGGACAGGCAATGAGGCAACTAGAGCCCAAGCAATACAATGCACATTCACTGTATAAATATATAACCTGGACTAATAGTAATAGGGTTGTTCTATACCATAGGGTGACCAATAGACATATAAATCAGCAGCCAATAAGATGGCGGAATTTACAAATATGCTGCAGTTAAAATAATGAAAGAAAAGTGTTTTTGGAAGTTACGAGTTAAGCCAGTTTGCTGAGGTTGGATCACACCTTGTCAGGCCAATTTAGGCTGATTGGATTGTTTGGCCCCCAGGTTGGCAGTTGGCAAATAAAAACAGTGACTCCCATATTAGGATTTCTTTCAAAAGTCTGAAATATTTGCTAAGCATCCACTGATGCCTGATAACAGGCTGCATCATTCTGCACTGTACCATGCATCTAGCCAGTCTAGTCTAGCCAGTGACTAGTGTATATGATGTACTCACTCGCATTATGTATACTATGCTTTGGCTAGAACACTGTGTGCAATAGTCACCCTCCAGCTCTCTGTGCTTCACATATGTATGTTCACTATACTGTAGATCAAGGCTGTCCAACTGGTCAGATTGGGATGGGTCATCTGTCAGATTCTGCCAGGCCAGTACTAGATCTGGTAACAATGAGCAGAATTCTTCAGCAGGTATCAGTTCACAAAAATTTCCACTGCAAGAAAAAGCCCATAGACTCAATATACTTTGTGCTTAAAAGCAAAAACTTGCTCTGAAATGGAAACTTCACAATGAAAAAATGTCCTTTGATCATGAATTCTCACCGTTTTGAAATTTTGGGTGAAGCAAAATGGGAGAGATTCGCTCACTAGATTTGATTTGTGATGGCGAATTTGTTCCATTTTGCTTTGCCGAAAAATTTTTGTGAATTTACTGCAAAATTGTCGAATTCACCCCAAAATTCACGAAACGCATTGAAGTCAATGGGCGTCAAAATAATTTTTAAAATCGCACCTACTTTGTCCAAATGCATTAAAGTAAATGGGCGTCTGAATAATGTTGAAGCGCGTCAATTTTTATGGGCACAACTATTCTGACACGCGCCCAATTTATTTTGACGCGGCAGATTTGCGGACAGCGAATTTTATGCAGTTTCGCAAATTCACCAGCGGCAAAATGTGGAAATTCTATTTAAATTCATGCCTCATTAGATTTAATCATTAGATCTATGAATATTTTTACAATCTATACATTTGTTGTCTTAAAATTCAGTGTCATAGGAAGAATATGTGTTCCACAGTGGTGTAACTACCAGAGGAGCAGTGGGTGCGACTGCACTCAGACCTGCCCCCCAATAGGGCCAGACAGAGCCATCGCGTATCCATTTGCCTATTGGAGTCACGGTGTGAGTCACCAAGGCCCAAAAGTAAGTGTGAGTAGCACATCTTACAGTGGGAAAGGAGAAGATAGGGGGTCCTGGTTCAGTTCTTGCACCAGGGTCCGTGGTCCCCTAGTTACCCTACTGGTATTCCAATAGGAAAATACTAAACACTGACTAATTTGTGTCACCATAGCCAATGACTCAGTAGGGGAACGCAATCTTATGTCATGTAAGAGGGAACTAGTGAGTGGCCCATTGGTGTCCACTTACGCACACTGTAATATATCCAAGTTAAATTCTTCAAGCCACAAATCACTAGTAAAATAATATAATCAGAGAATAAAATACTGTATATAATGTTTATAACTATGACTTCTTTTTGGAGGGCATTTGAAACCCTGTTTAAAAGAACACAAGAGGGGTAGGGCAAGACATGAAGCAGTAATTGCATCCAGTATTCTGTAAACCCAACATTCTTGCCTCTTTCAGAAATGAAAAACGTTCATGAAAAAAATCTATAGCCCATTCCCTTATACAAAGGACTATAATAAGCATGTCGGATGATACAGCAACTCCGAACAAAAGTAACTCTTGTCATTCTTAGAAAATACAGTTACATTAAAAAAAAAAAACCTTTTTGTTCACATACAAAACAAAAAAAAAAAACGGAACTTGATCAATAAACGAGTGGAATATCAGAGCAAGGTGACACGTCTCTATCAGACACCACAGTGTTCTTTGAAGATAAGAATAGTGATGGGCGAATTTATTCGCCAGGCGCGAATTTGCGCGATTCGCCGCCAGCGAATAAATTCGCGAAACTCCCGCGAAAATTCGCGTCAAAAATTCGCCGGCGTCAAAAAAAATTTTCTGAAAAAATGGACGCCGGCGTCGAAAAACGGGCGCAGTTTCGCGAATTTTTCGCCGTTTCGCGAATTTCGCGCGAAATTCGCAAATTTTCCGGCGGAGCGAAACGGCGCAAATTCACCCATCACTAGATAAGAACAATCAGATAAAGACACTTGGAAGGGTTTCCGGCAATAGAAAGTCGAATTACACATTGTTAAATCTTAAACATTTGCTTGAGTTTTTTCATTACTATCAGTGAATAGGAAAAAGGCTGAACACCATATGAGGAACAGATCAGAACAGATGTAACTGATGTGATGTGGGGCAGGGACATGATTATGGGATGTACACAGTGCTGGGTTCAATTGCACTAAACTGAATTTCCCTACTTTCCGCCTTTATGATAATGTATGGTGTCCTGTCCTAAAACATGAAAGCTTTATTTGCAGCACAAACCAGAAACCCAGACATCTATATTTTCCTATGTATGTATATATATCTGTATGTATGTATTTACAACTCATTTTGAATTTCATTTTGTTTTGTATCTCCTAGTTGAGGGCAGTATCCCAGGAAGCAATAACACTCACTGAACTGGCGGTTAAGGCATTTCATACCCCTGGCTAGTTATTAAATCAGGACTCTATGCAAATTAGTTCCAAACAAATACTGATTTGGAACATAATATACTAAATATAATACACCGTGGACATACATCCAGTATACAGACACCAACATGTACAGGCACACGCGTGTAACTATCACAGCATTTGTCTCACTATAGAGTACAGGTTTGCGATCTGTATCCAGAAAGCTGGATATCTCCCAGGACATCTCACAAAAACTATATTTAATTCAAATAATTAACATTTTTTAAATGATTTCCTTTTTCTGTGTAATAATAAAACAGTTGCTTGTGCAGGTATGGGACCTGTTATCCAGAATGCTTGGGACCTGGGGTTTTCCGGATAACTGATCTTTCCGTAATTTGGGTCTTCATGCCTTAAGTCTACTAGAAATTCATTTAAACATTGAATAAGGCCATTAGGCTGGTTTTGCTTCCAATAAGGATTAATTATATCTTAGTTGGGATCAAGTACAAGCGACTGTTTTATTATTACACAGAAAAAGGAAATCAGTTTTCAATTTGGATTATTTGGAGAAAATGTAGTCTATGGGAGACAGCCATTCTGTAATTCGGAGCTTTCTGGATATCAGGTTTCCAGATAAGGGATCTTATACCTGTACTTGATCCCAACTAAGATACAATTAATTCTTATTGAAAGTAAAACCAGCCTATTGGGTTTATTTAATGGTTAAATGATTGTTTACTAAATCATAACATTTTCAGGTTTGGCTTTTTGTCAACAAAATCCAGGGAACAACTGTTCCTGGATTTATTATATGTCCATAGACATGGAGATCCAAAGTGCAGAAAGACCCATTATCCCAAAACCCCAGATCCCAAGTATTCTGGATATAAGGTCCCATATCTGTATTTAGAGGCCAGGTTACAGGATTCTATCAACTGACAAGCTTTGAAATTTTCATTAATATCTATGGGGGATACTTTGGTTGTTTTGGCACCTTGTTAATATTATCACTTGTGCCATTGCCCAAAACCTCTATAACTCTCAAAATCCCAAATACCAGCCTCCCCAGCTTTTGTGTGTTCCTTATTAGACAATCCTTCTCCCCTTTCCCCCTGGGTATCACAACGAGTCCCCAAATGTTCCCCAGCATTCCTTGGAGATTTTTATCAAGGGGACTTTATTAATACTCTACGTTTCATCCATTCTATATTTTTCTCCATTATTCATAAATGACTGATACATTTACAGAGATTATTCATCATTCATGGCAGCCCTCTCCCTGGTGGAGGGGACCTTACAGTCTAATGAGGTCCTTGCCGTATTCTCAAAACACCCAACGTTAGTGGATAAAAGACATTGCCCTGTTCTATATCCAGCAGAAAAAGCAATAGCACACTGTGATATGGTATTATCTATATAGATCTATTATCTAAGCTTTATTTAATCAGTAATCATGAATTAATTAAAGATAGGCCATCTATCTACTTAGTCCCTCTCCTATTCATATCCCAGTCTCTTATTCAAATCAATGTATGGTTGCTAGGGATGCACCGAATCCACTATTTTGGATTCGGCCGAACCCCCGAATCCTAAGCAAAGGATTCGGCCGAATACCGAACCGAATCCGAACCCTAATTTGCATATGCAAATTAGGGGTGGGAAGGGGAAATTTTTTTTTACTTCCTTGTTTTGTGACAAAAAGTCACGCGATTTCCCTCTCCACCCCTAATTTGCATATGCAAATTAGGATTCGGATTCGGTTCGGCCAGGCACAAGGATTCGGCCAAATCCGAATCCTGTTGAAAAAGGCCGAATCCTGGCCGAATCCCGAACCGAATCCTGGATTCGGTGCATCCCTAATGGTTGCTAGGGAAATTTAAACCCTAGATTGCTGAAATTGCAAACTGGAGGGCTGTTGAAAAAAGAGCAAATAAGGCAAAAGTTTTCATTTTTAATTTCTTATCATTTTTTAATTATTTGCCTTTATATTCTGCCTCTTTCCAGCTTTCCCAATGGGGGTTGCTGACCCCATTAGCTAAAAATTTACTATATTGTGAGGCTACAAGTTTCATTTTAGTGGGTTTTTTATTACTTATCTTTTTGGTTCATGTCCTCTCATTCATATTTCAGTCTGTCGTTCAACTTGCTACTAGGGTCAATTAGACACTGGCAATCAGATAGTTGTTGAAATTCTGAAATGGATAGCTGCTGAACAAAAAACAAAATACTCAAAAACACAAAATGAAGAACCAGTTGCAAATTGTATCAGCCTATCTATATCTATGTCATATCAAACCCCCTTTGAACTCTCAAAATAAGATAACATTTATGTTTCCTTTTTAGAAAGATTTTACATTGAGACTCAGTTTAGGCAATTTTAATCTAGAGGTTTTGCAATCCCCATTACTTACCTTAAATGTCCAGTCTACAAGAATCTCTCAGATAAATAAGGCAATAACATTAGTGATGGGCGAATTCGAATTTTTTTTCGAAAAAACGGGCGCCGGCGTAAAAAAAACGGGCGCCGGTGTAAAAAAAAACGGGCGCCGGCATCAAAAACGAGATGCCGGCATCAAAAACGAGACGCCGGCACCATTTTGCGAATTTTTCGCTGTTTCGCAAATTTCGCGTGAAATTTGTGAATTTTTCGGCGAAGCGGAACGGCCCATATTCGCCCATCACTAAATAACATGTCTAAGTACTAAATACTTTGCATGGACAGAATGGCCAAATACAAACCTCTGGGTTTTGCAAGCAGATAAATATGCAGTAGTAATCAGCACTGCAAGATGTTTGCGGTGTCATCGTGTTTTATTTGTTTTCGTTTTGGTTTTAATTTGTGTTCTTTCCTTTAGTCTCACTTATTCTGCTCATTAAATGCTGAACTTTTTTTTTTTAAGCTTTTGTTTGTGAAACTTAAAATGAACCCGCTGTATGTTTCTAAATTGTCAAATATAACATAAACCAATTTCATCTTAATTTCCAGGTAAATTCAGAAAACGTTCCAAGGCTCCAGTCTGTCTGATTCACTTTATTCTGCAGAACAACCGTCTTTAACCTCCACTGGCAGAAAAAATTGTAACCTCAATCCCTCCCCCATTACTACTTTAAAGTGGTAGTTTACTTTATTTATCAAAATCTGAATTTTTCTGACAATTTAAAGAAAAAAATCTGACCAAACTAGAATTCATGATTGGACCTTATTTATTATTAAAAAAGCATGATTTAATGAGTTTTTTTCTGAATTGCCAAATTATAATTTACCATTGGATCTGAGCCACAAATTCGAATTCAAAAAGACCAACTGAAATTGAGTCAAGTTTTTTTTTGGCTAAATTGAAATTGTTCGAAACAAAGGAATATCGCATTCGATTGAATTCAATTCAATTCAAAGTTTTTCCAAAAAAACCCGTAGATTTTTCAAAGTCCACTAATTGACTACAAATAGGTTCTAGGAGGTTCCTCATAGGCTAAAACTGCAATGGCGAATGGTTGAAGTCGAATGATACATTTCGATTTTGAATTTTCAAATTTTTTGCAAAGGTTATTACCCAGAAATTCAGCTCTTTATGTTACAAGAGCTTGCTTTTTTCTTCCCCTTGTAACAGTCTGCTCGACTTTCTGTCTTCCCAACTAAAAGTAAATGCAACAGTTTTATCTGGTAAAAAAAATCAAGGTCCGGACAATTGTCACAATTAAGAGAGTTTCTTGGCTAAGGCTGTGGATGTTGTGGTGTATTCCGTAACAAAATGAAGGGTAACGAACGTAGAATTTTGCTGCAAAAGTGAAGCCTTTTGGATGCCATTTTTTTTCAAATATTCTGGGCTTCTTTACTAACACATTCAAAATGTTTTAAAGATAGTTTTTAATATCCCCCATCAAGGGAATATTCCATAAGAGTAGTGTTTGTGAAATCTGTAGAGATTGTTATTATAACTGGCCACCATGGAGCTCGGTTTCTATATTTTTGTTTATTTAATGCTGTTTCTATGGCAATGTGCCAGAATTGACATAACTGCAGGGAGAATGCTATCATCATGGTTGTCTGTGTAGCGGGATCACTTTTTATTTTGTTTTTAAAATGAGCTGTTGAGTTGCAATTTGAGCACCGTGAAAATCATTACTTTTGAGCTGATAATTGGATGATTTGTTACATGTGCTGTTACCTTCTCTGTTTTTAGTTCTGACCCAAGATAATGTCTATGGGGCCGTGAAATTCTCTGATGCCTTTGGATATTAGGCTTTTATCTTTTTGATCTCATATTTTTTATGGACAAACAAAACACCTATCAGCAATTTATCAAAGTACTAATTTATCTGAATATTTTCTGCTACAAACTCCGATCAAATCCACTCCGATTTTTTACGCTTATTTATTATTACATTTTCCCAAGAATTTGCATTGCGGGAAAAAATCAGATTTTCATGATTTTTTTTGATTTTTCCTCAGATTTTCACGATTTTTTTTGGATTTTTCACCCGAAAACTCTGATTTCTTATGTTTTTTGCCTGAAAACCCCCGAAAACTTTGGGGATATTGCATGAAACCCAGCGCACATCAAAAAATCATTGGGACTTCTCCCATTGACTTATATGCAACCTTGACAGGTCTGATATGCCGGATTTTCTGATTCTGACTTTTTCATCCTTGGGGTTTAATAAATTCCAAAAAAAATTTGAAAAGTCTGATTTTATATATAGTAAATAACCCCCTTAATGTAATGTGTTACATTTTAGTCACAGAGTTAACGGTTCAATACAGGCCAAGTCACTAGATTATTGCTACTTGAAACATTTTTGAGAAACAGCCACTGGTCCCTATTGATGCACAATGATCTACAGAGCATAGCCAGCCCATTGGTTGGTCACAATGAAGTAAGATCTCTTGGCACAATGCTGTAATGGTAGAAGGAAGTAGTAGTCTAAGTAAATGTATGTATGTATGCTAATGTGGGTGATAAAGACAGAAAATAAACTTGATTGCATTTAAAATCGAATTGTTAATTTGATTTTTACAAATTCGAATGTTCAAAGAAAATTGAAAAGTGAATGCTGAAAAAACATAGACGCTTTGCAGGTTTTAGCTGCCAAATTTTTTCATTTAAATTTCAAGATTTTTTTCAATTGATGAATCAACAAAAATTGAGTTAGGCAAAAACTTAAATTGGAAAACAATTTGAGATTGCTATTCCAGAAAACACAAAAAAATTGATAATTGGCTCCCTCCATTCCAGCTTTCTTATTCCGTTCTATGCACAGCCATAATATAGGTTTTTACAAATATTCATAAAACATGAGATGTTGAGAAGTGAGAAGTTGGCTTTTCTTAATTTTGTAAATGAGTTTAAGGGGCAGATTTATCAAAGCTTGAAGTGAAAATTCGAATTAAAAAAAATTCGAATTTCGAGCTAATTTTTGTGTACTTCAAATAGGGAATAGTCCAAATTCGAAAATTCGAATTGAAAAATATTAAAAAATTTGAATTTAGAAATTTATCATGTACTTTCTCTTTAAAAATTCAACTTTGACCATTTGCCATCTAAAACCCTGCCGAATTGTTGTTTTAACCTATGGGGGACCTCCTAGAACTTATCTGGAGTTAATTGATGGAGTTTGAGAAAAATGTGCGATATTACTACAGGTATAGGATCCCTTCTCTGGAAACCCGATATCCTGAAAGCTCCAAATTACGGAATGTCTCCCATAGACTCCATTTAATCCAAATAATCTAAATTTTTAAAAATGATGTCCTTTTTCTCTGTAGTAATAAAACAGTAGCTTGTACTTGATCCCAACTAAGATATAATTAATCCTCATTGGAAGCAAAACCAGCCTATTGGGTTTGTTTAATGTTTAAATTAATTTCTAGTAGACTTAAGGTATGAAGACCCAAATTACAGAAAGATCCGTTATCCGGAAAACCCCAGGTCTGGATAACAGGTCCCATACCTGTACTTATGATTCGAATTTGATCGAAAACAGACCTATTCGATGGAAAACATACCTATTCGGCCAAAAAATTCGGTCAAATTTAAATTCAAAATTCGACCCTTGATAAATCTGCCCCTAAAAGTGAAGCAGAAAGCTACATATTAAGTAAGAAAAATGTTACAGAAAAACTGTGAACCATTAAAGAACAAAAAAAAAAGCATAATTATACCTCGTTTTATTTTGAGCATTCAAAGACTGAAAGACTGGATAATGAAAAATCCCTGTCATAAAATTAGCAAGACAATTTTCACCACTCCATGGTTCCCCGAGTGCACTCTAGGCAAAAAATAAAAAGGTGTTGACGAACGGTGAATGTTTTAATGACAGCTGCACTGAAGATTTAGGCTACAGATGTTTGATGTCCCAAATTAAAAGAAATAAACGTTTCAGCCTAAATCACTCCAGAAACAAAGTTGCAGTTTAATTGCTCCCACGTGTGCTTTATTGTGGATAACCCTTGCGTTCGTTCTTTTGTTTTAGTCTTTGTTTGGGGCTGATATATTTTCATATTGTATTAAACTTCTTACTTGAAACTCTTAAGCCATTTATTTGTGAAACCTAAGATGAACCTGAACTGTTTCACAGAATTGTCAGAGCATAACATAAACCAAGATCATACTTACTGCTAAACTTCTCATTTGTTTATTTTCACGCTGCACTTCTAAAGACATCACTGAAAATGAATAAAAAGAAAGAAAAAAAGAAAGAAAGAAAAAAAAGAGCTGTTTTAGCTACGCAATGGAACCAAGGAATCATCTGTTAAGTAAAAATCGCACTCAATTGATCTGCATTCAAGAGTTGCCAGGTTACTTTATAACATACATTATTAGTAATATGATCCCAGACATTGGCTCTATTTTTTCTGGGACTTCAATATCAGAATCTTTAATCCGGTTCAATTACTGCTCATTTTCAGAAAAATGTTATGTTGGACTATGAACAAAAATGGACTCTCCAGAAAAAAAATGCATGCAGTGCAACGCTATACCACATATGTTCCTGGCAGTGGTGTAACTAGACACCCAATGGCCCCGGTGCAGAAATTTACAACTGGGCCCCCCTCTAGATCTGGGCTGGACCACAACCATTACTGACAATATCACAGGACTGATATAAAAAAATTAATTTTTTTTAAAGCAGAGATCCCCGCTAAAAATGGAAATGTTTTTCTTAGTATTAACTTACAAAGTTTCTCAACTTGCCTTTTGGCAAAAACACACCTGACCATCCCCAGCAAACAGAAGACTAGCCTGTGGCCATCCCTGGGAATGTCAGGTCATAGCGTCCATTGCTTTGGCCCATGGGCTGATGTGTTGCATGACATGCGGAATTGGCACTTCTTGAAGAACTGGCACTTCTTGCTAATGCTATAAAAATAACAGCAATCTTTATTGTGCCCAAAACCAGAATGGACACAGCAGCATGTCTGAGGGCAAACATTAAGGACCCTGCTGAATAATTATCAGCACAGAACCTAAAAACAAACTTTCTTTACAAAGCCACAAAGCCCTTAAACATAATGATCAAAGCACTTTATTCAATAGACATGCCTGGTACTAAAAGCACCTACATGCACAGTCTCTCTTTCCTATAAAGTTACAATGTATACAGTAATTTACACAAAGAGTTTAGGAATGTGATCTCACCTATTGCCACAGAGGATTCTGGTAGTTGTAGTTGCCCTGCAGGTATAAGTTCCGTATCTCTCACAACAAGCAGCCATTTTGGAATACTCACCAGTACTTCACTATGGCTGTGACTCGTTATATACAGCGCATAGTCCGGGAGGAAACAGGGACGGGAAAGCCTGGGCACAGCTAGTCTGCAAATCCTCCATACCCCGTGAAAGCAAGTCACCGACACCAGGGACAATAAAGAAATGTTTGGTGGGTGTACTAAAGACTCGGCACTTACGAGGGGCCCACCAGAACTACAGGCTACTATCACTTCCGTCACAAACTACGGTAAACGCCCACCCAGCAGATGCCTTAAAAAAGTCTAGGCGACCAACAGCTTGTTGCTGGAGCGCAGATGCTGGTTTGGAGGGCAGCAGGAACTAAAAGTAGGAGATCATAGGGCAGCTGCTGTTGACATCACATGTGCCATCTAGTGGTAAACTTTATTTATTCAAAATATGTCCCCATCAGGGGAGCTGGGGCCATGATCCCTGGTGCAGTCGCACCACTTGCACCCTTGGTAGTTGCGTCACTGGTTCCTAGAATACTGAAAAACCAAGTCCATATTCAGAATAGCTGTAAGCCTTCCTCACTTTTTATTTACCACATGCACCTATGTCCCCAATCACCATTCTTTGTTTAATTCCACAAGCCTCTCAACACTAGTGATGCATGCGGTGCGGTGGCCCAAAACTGGGGGCAGGTTGCAGTAGGGCTCAGTTGTGCTCTTTGCGCTAGAAAAGCTGAATTTCCAGTGTTATTACCAGAAAATGCGTCTCTTAAAGTTACCAGGCAACTTGTGGGGCAATGCCTCATGGCAGAAACACCCGTGACTATAAGAAGGAATCAGTCATTGCCCCCTTTACAGTGCATTGTGAGGTCTGTGATGGTGAAACAGTTGGGGGGTTATTTATCTGAATTTATCTTACTATTTTCTGCAACAAACTCCAATCACATCCACTTAAGCTTATTTATTATTACATTTTCACCAGAATTTTCTTTGCGGCAAAAAAGACAGATTTTCACGATATTCACTTTTTTTATCAGATTTTCAAGATTTTTCACGATTTTTCAGATTTTTTTTATCAGATTTTCACGATTTTTTCAGATTTTTCACCAGAAAACTTCGGTGAATTGCACGAAACCCACCGCACATCAAAAAAACATTGGGACTTCTCCCATTGACTTATATGCAACCTCAACAGGTCTGAGATGCCGGATTTTCTGATTCTGACTTTTCCATCCTCTGGGTTTAAAAAATTCATGATTTTTTAAAAGTCCAATTTTATAAAAAAAAAACAAAAAAACTCAGAACTGCATTCTGAGTTTAGTAAATAACCCCCTTGGACTAAGGATAGGGGAGAATTGGTAATAAATCCACATTTAAATCCCAGCTGGTTAGATAAACTCTTTCTAAAAGCCAAGGCTGGGAATGCCAGAGCTGTAGATCTGCACCAATTGGATTGCCAAGGGTTGGCTAATAAAAAATTGTTGAGACAGCACAAAAATAGCTCAGGTGAGTTCAGTATTTAGTCAAAAGAGTGAATGGAAGCAGGGAAGAAAACAAAAGGAAAAAAGTAATATAGTGTAGTATGTTCCGTAATGTTGTAGTTCTACAACACCCCACGCTCTCATAATTCACCTTTACTTTAGCCCAACGTGCATAGGATCTACACTTTAAATATTCACTGTGTGCCAAAGATAGGTGGGCACTTACAAACGTTTAGATTATATTCCTGCACATAATGAAATTTGTCAGTGGTGTTTTGCCTGAAGTTGCTTCTTCACTATTTAAGAGACCGAAGCACAGAAAAATGTAGTAGATCTTTTTTATTAATTAAAAATCAGTTTTAAAATTGCACTCACAATTGTGATGTAGTAAAAGGCATTTCAAGGCCCCTTTTAATCTGGATTCAGCAGCTAAGACCATGGCCAGTGTTATTCGCTACCGCGTGTATCCTTCTGGGCACCTAGGGATGGCGTTGATCATATGGTATCTGACTTCCTCGAAAGCTTCAAAGTGACGGTGTGATTCCTCCTCGCAACTTTAAGGAGCTTGTTACCCGCCAATACATATTACTGTGATGAGTTTTAACTATACCGATTAATTGTATTTTTATAAATGAAATTGAAATATAGTTATAATTAAAGGTCAAATATTAATTTTTACGCAGTATCTGTGAATTTTCCATGGTATATTCATATATTCATGTAATATTCATACATTAAAAAGTTCCACCATGAAATTGGATTTTTCTCATTTGCAGATTTTTTTCATTTTTTTCATTTTACCTTACAACCTAGAGACATTTTTAATGAACACTGGAGGATATTATTGTAAAGGTTATCAAAAGGCCCTGAAATTAAAATCAATATTCAAACCTTTCGGTTCTAAGGTCTCCAACTTGTGTATCCACTTACCGCTGCCAAAACCTATTATGTTTTTTTTTATATATAAACGATCTACACATCACAGTCAATGTTTAAGCTTCAACTTGGTGCTAGGGTTGCCACCTGGCCGGTATTTTACTGGCCAAGCCTGTAAAATACCAGCCAAGGCTGGGGCCGGTATTACAAATTTATCATCGATGTATTAGCCGGTAAATTTGTAATCCCTATTGTTCAGCCACTGGCCCGTCTCAGATCCATCGCTCTCCCCCACTTCCCTACTCCCCTTATACAAGGGCTGCAGTCCCTTCCTGGTAAAACTCCATGACTCCACCCCCTCAAAATTTGAATTTAAAAAGAACAACAGAAATGAAATCGAAGTTTATATGGGGTCGAATGGGTCCAATTTCGATCGAATAGGTCAGTTTTCGATTGAATTAGAATCATACAAATCCACCAATTGACTCCAAATAGGTTCAAGGAGGTCCCCCATAGGCTAAAGCAGCAATTCGGCTGGTTTTACATGGTGAATGGTCAAAGCTGAATTTTTAAAGAGACAGTACATGATAAATTTCGAAATTCAATTTTTTTCAAGTACACATAAATTAGCTCGAAATTCAAACTTTTTTAATTTGAATTTTCACTTCGACCTTTGATAAATCTGCCCCTAAGGGGCAGATTTATCAGGGGTCAAATTGTAAATACACATTTTCGCATTTATTTTAATGTAATTCGACTGGGTATTAGTTAAAATTCAATTCAAGTTTTTAAAAAAATTCGAATTTTGAAATTTTTCATGTAGTGGCCCTTTAAGAATTTGAATTCAACTTTTTGCCTCTTTAAAACTGGCAAATTGCTGTTTTAGGCTATGGCAGACGTCACAGAATCAATTTGGAGTTGTTTGGTGGCATCTGAAAAATCAAGATTTTTTTGGAGAAAAAGAAATCAATTCGAGTTTGCGGGTCGATCTTATTCACCTGAATTGAAAAAATTAGATTTGTAAAAAAAATCCTGTTTGGTTGTTTTTAACTCGAAAATCGAGTTTGTGGGAGTTTTTATAAACTCCCACAAACTAAAAATTTGACCCTTGATAAATCTACCCCTGACTGTATATGTAAATAAGTATAACTATACCCACGGGAGGTAAACAAAGACCAACAAAGAAAAAGGAAGAATGAAGAAAAACAACATTCTTCCAAAATATTAAGTAGATATGGAGGAACTTAAAAATGTGATCCTTGTATTTGGAATCAAAAGTCTCAAAGTAAAGTGACCATGTAGCCTTGAACGACTGCTTCAACTTAACTCCATCTGCTTTTGCTTTAATTGTTTCCTGCCAACTCAGTTGATTAAGGTCTGTAATAATATCTTCTCTTGGGGGAGAGTCTTTCTTTAGCCAATGACTGAATAAAACTTTCTTGGAAGCAGCCATAAATAAAGCCACCAATCTTTGAGTTCCTTGGGATCATGGATCTATAACAGGGTTTAAGAAAAGCTTATTGTCTTTCATGTGCGATAAAACAAAGATAGGGGATAACTTTATATTTGTTTTTAACTTAGAATTTACTTTGAATTTAAAAATCTGGCAACTTCACTCCAGTAAATAATTATCTTGGGACAAGACCAAAAATAGTGAAATAAGTTTACATCCGGTTCTCCGCATTTAGGGCAATATGAATAAATAATTCTTCTTTATAGATACCATGTACAGAGGCACAATACAAATCCTTGTGGCCAGTTCAAAGATCTGTGAAAACAATTATTGTTAAGGTGCAGTATAAATATATTCCATTACTGCTTTATTATATTACTGATACAGTCACAATGTATTTAGAAGCATTTCCAACTTTCTTCTCAGGGCTGCAGCGGCAGTAACAAAAGAAATACAACATGCTTATACAGGTATGGGACCTGTTATCCAGACCTGGGGCTTTCCGGATAATGGATCTTGCCGTAATTAGGATCTTCATACCTTAAGTCTACTAGAAAATCATGAATGCATTAAATAAGCCCAATGGGCTGGTTCTGATATTAATAAGGTTTAATTATATCTCAGTTCGCCTCATGTACAAGGTACTGTTTTATTATTACACAGAAAAAGAAAGTTGGTTTTAAAAATTTGGATTATTTGGATTAAATGGAGTCTATGGGAGATAGCCTTTCTGTAATTCTGAACTTTCTGGATAACAGGGTTTCCGGATAATGGATCCCTTACCTGTATATGACAGGATAGCAGAGCAAAGATCTGCTTCGCCGAAAAATTTCCTGTGAAATGGCTAAAAATTAGCAAAACACAAAAATTGACGCCCGCGTCAATTTTGACACCAGAGTTAAAGTCAATGGGTGCCAAATAGTGTTGATGCGTGCCGGTTTTGACGCGAGGGACTTTTCCGATGCACGCCCAAAATTTTTTTCAAGGGTTTTTCAAATTTATTTGCCGGGGCTAAATGTGTAAGTTCATTGCAAACTTGAAAGTCGCTCACATCAAAATCACCACACATCAACACTATTCGGACACCCATTGACTTTAACACCGGCATCAAAATTGACTCAAGTGACTTTTCGGATGTGCACCCAAAATTGATGACTAATTTTTCACGAATTTTTCAGGAAATTTGAGAATTTTTCGGTCGAAGTGAGGAGAAATTGACCTATCACTAACTATCATATAAAATATATCACAGTAACAAATTGTACCAATGTATTCAGTGGGTATAACTAATTGTTTACCCACTCCAACCATTTATGCCAAATCTTTTGGTATTTCTTAGGGCTGCCTCCGTTTTTATAGATTCTCTAGGGTGCAAGTTTGTTTAACCTCCTGAATCCACTGTGCGGTGGTGGGGGGGGGGGAGGAATCTTTTAATTTTTGAGTGATACTTTTTTTTGCTAAGAATTAGCACTTTTTAATTTCACAAAACACGAATTTTGATGCCCACGTTTATTCTAACAATCGCGTCAATTTTGACACCGCAGTTAAAGTCAATGGGCATCTGAATATTGTTGATGCACAATGGCTTTGACGCGAGAGACTTTTGCGACTCGCATCCAAAAATTTTTGACCCTGGTGAATTTTCGCTGCAGTTTCGTGAATTTTTTTGGCGGTGGTGAAATGCAGAAATTTGATGCAAATTCCCGACTGGCGAATATATTCGCCCATCACTTCTCTTTAATAAAAATACCTTATATAGTTATGTGAAGGTGTCATTAAGACCAATACCGAATAGACAGACTTTTGCAGTTCTTGGTCGTCTAGCTAGTGAATTATACATCAGATATGGACCTCAAAGTGTTTGGACTTCCCATTCAAGTGAGAGAACCATAAACAAACTATCACCCCAAAATCTCACTTACTGCCAGTGGGGAGACATCAATAAACCTTATAAATGAAAAAAGGTTCATAACAAGAACTCAACATTTTTTTTAACTCGTAAGCCACATTGTAAAGCTGTAAAATGAGTTGGGGATCAACACAAGCCGGAAAAAAGTTCTTGGGGGTGCCAAAAAGGCTGTTATTGGTTATTTGGTAGCTCCTATGTTGACTGGCAGCCTACAGGAGACTCTGTTTGGCAGTAGCCCTCCAAGCCAGGAATTGTCGAAAAATGTCGGGGCTCTCCCCACACGGTCCGAATATGATGCAAATCCTCGATTCGTACGGATCTTTGCGTCTATGGCCAGCTTAATGCACATCAGACTTGCTTGTTAAATCATTATCAGGTGGTATGTATATTTGTATTTATATAGCACTACTTGTACTCTACATGAGAACAATACAAGATTCGAAAAAATAATAAAATACAAATAAATGCAAAATACAGTTCCATTCAAGACATAAGAGGAGAAAAATTTACGAAAGTTTGCCTCTTATATCTAATTAAAATTGTATCCTGTTAAAGGGGTTGTTCACCTTCCACTTGTTTGATTGTTTTCAGATTGTTCACCATAAACAAAGACTTTTTTCATTTGCTTTCCATCTTTAATTTTTTACAGTTTTTCCAAAAACTGAAGTTCAAAGTTTAATGTTCGTGTCTCTGGGGTTTCAGTATGGCAGCTCAGTGATCCTGGAGCATGAACTGTTACAACTTGCTACAATTAGTTGATACATTTAGTTGATACATTAAGTTGATACATTTAGTTGATACAATTAGTTGATACATTTCTCAGCAGTACCTGTAGGGGAATATTATCAACTATTGTATCAACAGCTGCCTTTAACGAAACTCAGGGATTCTGCTCAGCAGGGCCAAAGATAACAAATGTATCAACTAATGTATCAATTTTAGAGCTTTAGCTAGTGAAAAATGAAACTTTACACTTTGAGTATTAGAAAAATGGTCACAAATGGAAACTAGAAAGTAATTGGAAAAAGTTTTTATTTCTGGTGAACTATCTGATTCCAACTGAACTGAAAAAAGCATTTGAAGGCGAACAACCCCTTTAAGAGAGAAATGTGACAAATTTTTTCCTGCCATAAATTCTATGTAAAAATTCACCAAACGTGAGGAGCAAAACTACCCCATTTCTCTTTGCGTAATCAATGCAAAATTTGCAAAGTTTCTAAATTTCACCAAAATGTTGCCAAAGGCAATGCCGTCAATGGGTGTTATTTTTTCATGCTGCATTATATCTTGCAACCAAATGCATTTGAGTCAACAGGCATTTTAAAAAAATAAAAAAATAAAAAATTCTGCATGAAAAAACATGATTATTTCCCCAGCAAACCAAAACACATGGCAAAATTCTAGCTCAGATTCTTGGTGAAGTAAGTTTTGGAATAATAAGGCTAAATAAATGTGCTCATCCCTGATTTTGTGCTAGAGAATTTGCAGCATTAGAAATAATGTATACAGGATATTATCATAGAGGAGCCATAGATGATAAGATTTAATCATGGCTGCTCTAGCTATGCAATGGAGGTTTGCCTGCTTGAATCTGGAAACATTTCTCTTGCTGAAAATTGATTCTTGGGCTCTTAGTAAATTGGAAATTATTCACTGGAGAAATTGCAACTGGAGAAAAGATATGAATTTCTGCCAATGCAAAAATAATTTTCAATGTGAAGTTATTTTGTCAAGAACTGTTGTACTCTCCATTTAGTAAATTGCCAATGTTGGAAATAATTTTAAAATTTGCTGAAAATACTTAAAAATTTGCTGAAGAAATTTACAGCAGCTCCTTTTTTCCTTCTTCCATAGGACATATATTTTTTTTGGATTGAAAATTGTACTCATAGGGGCAGATTTATCAAGGGTCGACGTGAAAATTAAAATTTTGTAATTTGAGTTTAATTTAGTGAAATTCGACTATGGAATAGTTGGATTTTTGATTTGAGTTTTTAGAAAAATGTGAATTTTTAAATTTATCATGCATTGCCCCTTTAAGAATTCAACTTTGACTGTTCGCCACTGTAAACCTGCCCGATTGCTGTTTTAGCCTATGGGGGATTGGAGTTCGAGTTTGGAGTTGTTTGCAGCCTTCCTGATTTTTTGGAGAAAAAAACTTGAATCAAATTCAATTTGAATTATATTTGAATTCAATTCGAGATCCCATTCACCTGAGTTTGGAAAATTTGAATTTTTTAAAAATTTTGATTGGTCTTTTTTTTTATTCAAATTCCGAGTTTGTGGGATTTTGTGGGAGTTTTTACAAACTCCCATGAACTCTATATTCGACCCTCCATAAATTTGCCCCAAGGGTTGAAGTGAAAATTCCAAATAAAAAAATTTAAAATTTCTAGCTATCTTTGTGTACTTCGACTAGAGGATAGTTTAAATTCAATTAGAATTTGAAAATTTTAATATTGAAATTTATCATGTTCTGTCTTGATCCAACTTCGACCATTTGCCATCTAAAACCTTTTGAATTGCTATTTGGAAATTTTTTATTGTAATTCCCTGATAATCATGTTGACGCCAACAAGTGAAGATTTTTTCATGGAGGGGGATGGTGTAATTTTTTTATATTGTATTGAGGTTTCGATAATCAGCAGACAGAGTTGCCCATCTGGATCATTTACTGACAAAAAAAAAGACTCCTGGGATCATTTAAAGTGTTTTTAAAACAATTCAACATAAAAAAAGTAGGTGGAATGCACATATTTTTGGCATTTTATGCGTTAACCTGAACTTACAAACTTTGGAGCTACACAAATTCCACCATATGTTTCTCGTTTGCTTTGCATGTACTTCTTGTTATTGCGAAGGTATTGCCAGTGCCATAGCCATACACTGGGTTTCATTTGGGTAAGTGAAAAAGCAAGTGGCCTGAGCGAGTTCTTTATTTTTTTATGACAGTCTTTCTCTGTTTTTTTCCCCAGCTTTGAATATATTCATAAACAAAGAATTTAAATAGAAAGGGAGAAGCATCTTCTAATGTGCTGCCTTCAAAGTCTGAGCTTGGACAAGTGCCTGGCTTGGGAAACACAGCGAGTATTTATCTTAGATCAATCAATTTGCCGCAGAAGCATACAATTTCGGCTATCACATTTGTTTGTTATAACCATTTAAGTCACAGCGTTTACTACAGCGACTATGGTGAGAAAAGTAATTGCATTATATATAAGTATAAGAATAATTGTGTATTTATATACACATGTCTATAGTTATGTGTGTGTATTTGTGTGTCTATATATACACACACACACACAAAATTATAGATACATTCTCACAAATCCATAGATGGCTTGCAAAGCTTCTCGTTTAACTTGGATAAGAATAAACGTCTTGCTTTTATTATGCACTAGTTACACAGCATCAACATGTCTATATAAGAATTGTATATTGTTCTCATCAGTCACTAGAGCTTACAGTCTAAGGTTCCTATCACATTGACACAACACAAACACTAGGGTCAGTTTTTTTGGAGACAATAATGAAATTTCTGTGTATAGCCAGTAGTGATGGGCGAATTTGTTCCGGTTTGCTTCAGTGAAAAAATTCTCTAATTTCCCGTGAAATTCACGAAACGGCGAAAAATCCACAAAACGCTTTGAAGTCAATGGGCGTCAAAATTATTGTGACGCGCGTCTATTTTGTCCAAATGCATTAAAGTCAATGGGCTTCTGAATTATTTTGATGCACGACAATTTTTATGTGCTGGACGAATTTATTCGCCCATGACTAATAGCCAGTGGTGTAACTTGGGAGCATCAGGTCCCTCGCAGTAAACAGCTCCTTCTTCCTTGGCCCCATTCCAACCAGCTTGCGCCACACCTTCCAGCTCACACCACTCCACTATTTTAAAAGCACAAGACTGGTTGAGGAGGGGGACTATACAGTGATACAGGTAGAAAGCCTCACCAGTAGACTTGGGGCAGATTTATTAAGGGTTGATTCGAGTTCATGGGAATTTATAAAAACGGAGGATGTCACCTGCTGTGTCTTGCTTTTATACCTTCAATCAATCAATCAATCCATTTATTACTCCCATGAACTCGAAATTTAAAAAAGAAAAAAAACGACAAATCTAAATTTTTTTTTAAAAAATAGATTTTTTCAAATTAGGGTGATTGGGATCGACCCGCAAACTGAATCAAATTCTCATCGGATTTAGAGGTCGCCAAACAACTCCAAATTGATTCCAGGATGTCCCTCATAGGCTAAAACAGCAATTCGGCAGTTTTAAGGGGACAAATAGTCGAATTCTTAAAGGGCCAGTACATTAATTTTTTTAATCAAATTTTAACTATTCCCTAGTCGAATTACACTAACATAAACTCGAAAATTTTAATTTTTAAATTTGAAATTCAAATTTTCACTTTGACCCTTTATAAATCTGCCCCATGAGGTGTTGGTGCACATGCCCCAGACCTACAGCCAAAAGTAGAGGAATCATACCATGGAGTAACACAGACAACCCCACAGACAGATGTAGTAAAAAGAACTGCAGACTTTATTTTAGGCAAATAGGACATATCCTTACACGTTTTGTGCACTTAATTATAGGCTAAGTTTTATCAGGAGCCAATCATTTGTGTGTTATTATGAAGTGTGGGAGGACACCTGAGTACCCAAAGGAAACCCACCCAAATGTAGAGAGAGAGCATAAAGAATCCTTGTAGAAAGTGTTCCAGAGTAAATCCAGCTTAGCACCCCAATGCTTTAAGGCAGCAGTGCTAATCACCCTGCACTACAACTACATTAAAGGCCATGCTAGAGAGTACTGTCCAATCAGCTGGTGAAGGTGTGTTTAGCCTATGAGGAGGGTGTGACTGCCTTGTTATCTGGAGCTGCCTGGAAGGTGACTTTCATACTGTATTCCTCCCTATACCTTTAATATTGCATTACCACTAACATGTAGTTGATTATAACTTCGGATGAGTGAATTTTTTCACATGATACAGATTCACTTGGAAACCGCAAAACTGCTCTAGAAGTTTGCCATGAGTTTTGTTTTTCACCGGGAAAAAAAATCACATTATTTTGTGCTGGAAAAAAAGAGAGAAAGAGCATTCAGTGACTTCAATACATTTGGTACAAGAAGAAATGCAAGAAAAAAACCTCCATTGGCTCCAATGCATTTGACCAATTTTTGGTGAAATGTTTCCATTTCGTAAATTTTTGTGTGATTTCAAGAAATTTCTGGCAAAACAGGGCAAATTTGTGCATCACTAGTTTTATCACGCTGGTGACTTTTGGCAGCCTCATTTGAAGGCTTCCTCTTTTGATGCATTTGAATTTGGAATTGCTTTAAAAACTTTCCCGCATAGTTGGAGCAAAAGTGAAACATTGGCTGAACACTTATTGGACTGATATTTTATTTGAAGTAGTAAAATGCTAGTAAAATCCTAACAATTTAGCATTATTTCAGTAACTGTGATAACATTTTTTAAAGTCATTTTTTTCTCCCATCTTGCCAAAAATATATTATCTCCTTACATAGAAATAATGGCACTTTCCCCGCTTGAACTGAAAAACAAATACCAATGATAATTTTGCCAAAAAGTTGAAGTTGTTTAGAAATCACACAATTTATGTCAGTATAGGCAATTCCTTGGATTTAGACCAACTCTACTTTAACATGTAATTCTACCTTTAAGAAAAATTTAATTCAGTTATTTCATTTGTTGTAATAGTCATATAATATTATACTATTTTATGACCAAACTAAGGTAGAAAAATTAAATAATTTAACCTCCCATCTGTACAAAGGCCAGTTTGGTCCTGTGTGTGCGTGGGGAGCCAAACCAGGTAAAGATCCACTTTTGTGGGCATCTCACCAAATGAGCAGATCTTTTAGGGGCATATTTACTAAAACTGGTATATTTTTTTTATTAAAACAAATTCGACCTAACTCCCAACCACAATCTGGCTTCATTTACTTTCGGATCGAAAATTCTCAAAAAAAATAAAAAATCTCAACAAAATTGTGTGACAATTCAAGCCAGAATTATCAAGGGTTGAAGTGAAAATTTGAATTTTCTAATTCAAATTTTGAATTAGAATTTTTGAGTTTTTTTAAGTAAAATTCGACTAGTGAATAGTTAAAATTCGATTCAAGTTTTTTAAAAAGTTGAATTAGATTTTTTGAAATTTATCATGTGCTGGCCCTTTAAGAATTCAAATTTGATCTATGCACCACCCTAAATCTGACGAATTGCTGTTAGCTTGTGGGGGACATCCTAGGATCAATTTGGAGTTGTTTGCAGCCTTCCTGAAAATCGAGGGTTTTTTGGATTCAAGTTTGCGAGTCGATCACATTCACTCAAGTTTGAAAAATTTGAATTTTATAATAAATTGCAGTTGGTTGAATATTGGTCGAATTTCAAGTTCATGCGAGTTTATGGGAGTTTTTCCATGAACTCTAAATTCGACCCTTTATAAATCTGAAAACTCAACTTTATTGAATTATTTTGACAAGATTTAGCTGAAGTATTTTTTGTATTTATCACAGCTTCAGAGCATAATAAATCTTGAAAAATTCTAGTTTCTCTAAAAATTTCAGATTTTTTTCCCCTTTAAAACTCGACAACGAAAATTCAAGGTTTCATAAACCTTGAAACCTTGAGTTGTCCAAAGCTTTAAAGTCATATGACTTTGAGGGAGCTATTTACTAAACTCTGGTTGGACTTTTTCTAATTTTTAAGTTTTTTTTTTTTAAACTCAATTTTTTTTATTAAAGCCCTATGCAGCAAAAAAAAAAAGCCTGAATCTGAAAATCTGTCATCTCAGACCTGCCAAAGTTGTGTATAAGTCAATAGCAGAGTTCCCTATCCTATTTTGAAGTTTCTGTCGTCTGTGCTGGAATTAGCCCAAAAATCCAACCTTTTCAGGCTATTCAGGAAAAAAAAAAATCATACAATTCAGGTTTTTGCTTGATTTTATCTAGTTTTTATCCAAACCGGTTGAATCAAGCTTTTTTTTTAATAATAAATAAGGTCAAATCATGGATTCTAGTTTGGTTGGACTTTTTTTCTTTAAAAAATAAGAGAAATTCAGGTTTTGATAAATAACCCCCTAAAAAATTATTTTGTTTTTTATTAAAATAAATTTTCTTTTGTGCAATTTAAAATAAATAACAGGCATCTGTTCATTTTGCTTAGAATAAAATATTGTTTCACCTATTTTTGTACCGTGAAATGTTTTGACAATACAGGTATGGGACCTGTTATCCAGCATGCTTCAGCTTAAACAAATAAACATCATTTAAACATTAAATAAACCCAATAGGATTGATTTTACACCAATACGGATTCATGTAGTTTAGTTACAATCTTTTCTTTTTTTTAAAGAGAATTATTTGTTTAAAATGGACTCTATGGGAGATGGTCATCCTGTAATTCGGAGCTTTCTAGATAAGGACCTGTATTAGTACATTTGGGAAGAACATTCTTCCAAAAAGACTTCAGAAAGGGCACATTTCAGAAAGATCAGGCTAATTTACAATCTCACATTTCTGATACATTGCTGACTGCATTACTCAACACCATATTAGCGAGGGGCAGGTGGAGAGAGGAACCTAGGCATGGGGCTCATTATAAACACTGGACAAATTAGTTCCTAGGAACTCAGTAATCCATAGCAACCAATCAGATACTTGTTTTCAGTGATTAAGCTACAGCAACCAATCACTGATTGGTTGCTACAAGTTACTGCCCCATTTTTATTCCTTTGATAACTAGCCCTTAATTAATGTTCTACATGTTTTGCTCTATTAATAATGGCTGAGGATACCCTGAGTTTTTTCATAGCTAGTCTAACCCCATTGGCTGATTGTGGCAGGCAACCAGTAATGCCCGAACACAATACCCTCCAATTCAATTGGTCATGAAAAGCCTAGAGTAGGCAGCGTAATTTTCTGGATACACTTTTGGGGAGTTAAGCCAGGGAGGGGTGGAGAACTATGGCTGGCTCCCCTTTTGAGGCAGGAGGCTCCGGTTTCTCTGGGGTGGGGGAGTGACGGGGAGAGCAGGATCAGGTCTGGGTCAGCGGGGCCCACTAGAGCCAGGGCCCACTGGCTTTTTGGTCGATGTCTCACCAGCCCAGTTCCACCCTTCTGACTTCTATATAACCTTGTTAGCTTTTTGATGCTAATGTTTTATTTTACAGTTTTATGGTCTTTTTCCATTTAATAAGGGGCAGATTTATCAAAGGTCGAGGTGAATTTTCGAATGAATTGAATTTCAAGCTATTTATTGTGTACTTTGACTAGGAAATAGTCCAAATTCGATTTGAATTTGAAAAAAATCGAAAATTCTAATATCAAAATTTATCATGTCTTTTTAAAAATTCGACTTCAACCATTCG
Source organism: Xenopus petersii (assembly GCA_038501925.1). Taxonomy (NCBI): domain Eukaryota; kingdom Metazoa; phylum Chordata; class Amphibia; order Anura; family Pipidae; genus Xenopus; species Xenopus petersii. The sequence continues at coordinate 144,899,931 of CM076681.1, read as the reverse complement.
CCCTCTAAAACCAGGCAAATTGCTGTTTTAGCCTATGTGGGACCTCCTAGAAACTATTTGGAGTCAATTGATGGGCTCTGAAAAATAAAAGTTTTTTTGGGGGAAAAACTTTGAATCTTTCAATTTGAATGATCCTAATTGGACCTTTTTGATCGAAAACTGACTTATTCGACCAAAAAAAAACTTCGATCTAATTTCAGTTGGTCTTTTTGAATTCAAATTTTTGAAGTTTTTTCAATTTGAAATTCGACCGTTGATAAATATGCCCCTAAATGTCAAAAAATTTGTTTTATAACTTCATTATTGAAATCTATGATTCTTTTTTTAAAAAAGTTTATTTTGTGGATAAATCATGTACTAATTTTCTATTTTTAATAGTTTTTTTTTACATATTTGCATTTTTTGTCTTCTAATACCAGGCTTTGGTTTAACTGGGAGTCAGCAGTCCTATGGTTGAAGTAAATAGACAGTGTTAAGGTTGCTGACATACTTAGCCTTTAGAGTAGAAGTATAAAACTGTCAAAGGAATAAAATTAAAAATGAATGTAAATTGAAAAAATACTCAGAGAAGTAATCTAAGGGAGTAATTATTAAGCTCTGAATTTTTCTAGTCAGACTGAAAATGCCATTTTTTTTGGATTTATTCAACCTTGATGGTGTTAAAAGTCCAATAAAAAAAAGTACTCCAACTCAGACCTGCCTAGAACATGTAAAAGTCAATGGTAAATGTCCTGTTAAAAAACTGAAGAGATGGGCTGGGTTTCAGAAAAAATTGTAGCGTTCAGGCAATTTCATGAAAAAAGAGTGGTTTCGACCACACAAGAAAAATTTGTGCAATGTATTAATAAATAGGGGGGGGAAGTCTGAAAGGATTTGGTCGGAGTGGTTTTCATAAAAAAGTGAGAAAATTTCAGAGTTTGATAAATTACCCCCTAAGTTTACATCACAAAATATAGTCAATAATAGGACAATAAATCTACCTTGTATTCTAGCAGCCACCACTTAGATCAGCAGCTGTTAGTTCCCACAAAGGTCAACTGAAAAATGTGTCCGTCTTGTATTATACCATGCATGTAATTCATTACAACAGGAGAAAAACAGGTACTTTTAACTCAGTTATCAATAACAAATATCACTAATCCCCCCAAAAGTTTACTTGCTCACAAAAACCCTAAACACAGATGTTAAAATTTCAACTTTAAAAGGCTATTCTCCACCTTAAAATATTTGTTGATACTCTTTGTTTTAAAAAGAAAAAGGTTGAACATTCTGGAGAAAAATAACGAGATTTTAACGTTTGTTGATGAACTGTGAATTGACACATTCTTGCCTGGCAGATTTCCCTTTGTTTACTGATAATGATAAATGACAGTTTAAAGTGCTGTTAAATGTAACCACATTCTTATATGCAGCAGCATCAGTTTCTAAAATGAGTCAGATGTGTGCTGCACTCAAAGACATTTTCATAAATGTTAATTTTCTATTATATCCAGATCCCCTGGTCAACTAGTTTCATGGCAGGGGCAGACTGGAGAAATTCAGCTTGGGTGGCAAGTTCAGTTCTCTGACCACAGGATGATTCCAGCCGATCTCTTTTGTCTTCATGTAATTTTGAGATATAAGTCGATGTCCCCGTAATCTTTATTTGTCATATACAGTATACAGTAGTTATTTGTGTGATGTATGGGGGTTTATCTATGAAGCTGCATATTTGTACAGATCATTTTACTTCCCATATTTCAATTTGACATTTGCATCTATTTGTTGTGTATTTATATTTATAATTTAGTTTAAAAAAACATAGTAGGGAGGCAAACAAGTGGTTCCAATTCCCAAGAGACTCCACCATATAACATCTATTACCTCCCATGCCCAAAGACTTGTTTTATGCTAAAAGATTTAGAAGAGGGTACAAAAGAATTTTTGGAACACCCATGAGCCTTACAATGGTTTTTTCTATGAAAAAAATATTACCATGGCATGACACTAGGGGGCCTATTTATAGGGCCTATTGGTTTGAATCTCAAATTTTTTATCAAATCTACAAAATTGTCTGATTGTGGATTTTTTTTACATTTTTACAATTTTTTTACGATTTATTTATTGAAAAAAACAAGAAAAACATTTTTTCCAGGTACAAGTTGTTGAGGTCCTAAAGTAGTCAATGGGAGGTGTGTAAATCCTACTGGAACATTTTAAATCAATTCAGACTTTTAGAGGCTGATTAACTAACAATCGCATTTCTATATTTTCCACAAATCTCTAAACATTTGTGGTTTTCCTGTATTTCTTTAAATCTAAAAATTTATAAAGTAAAAAAAAACAAGAAAAACTCTTATACTAAAAAATTCGATAGGTAAAAGTTGTCCTTTAGAAGTCAATGGGAACTGCGCTGATCTTATTTGAACATTTAGGGGCAGATTTATCAAAGGTCGAGGTGAATTTTCGAATTAAAAAAAAATCGAATTTCAAGCTATTTTTGTGTACTTCGACTAGGGAATAGTCCAAAAAACTCTGCCTTGTCGTCAGTAGCAGGAGAAGAGACATGATGATGAGGGAAATCTGCTCTACCATGGACAACAAATTTCAAGAAAAAGCATTCCCTTGCCTAACCTCCGGATTGCCACAAATAAAACAAATTACACAATCCAAGGGTTAGGTAAGGGGAAGGCATTTTGCATTTGTGTAGAGGGAAGCTGTATTAAACTTTGACTATATTGCATTGAGTGAGAAAGCTCAGAATGGGCAACCTGGTTGGCCATGATCTCCACAAATCAATCTGTAAGCAGAATAAGATGCAAGTTGCTTAAATAATAATTTGCCCCTTAAGATATCCTCCCATCTCTCCTTTGATTTCTGTTAAGATGTTTCCACCAAGTTTTAGAACTACATTTAGCTACACAAATTAAATTTATTGAGGTGACAACACAATACAGACTCATCTGTTGTGTGTTGTGATAGCAATTGTTTGAACCCCTCTTTTTTGCCTTGTTTATGCTTTCAAATAGTCACACAAATAATCATTGGCAATGTAAGAAGGGACAGCACCACTAAGACAGGTTTGGTAAGAAACCAAAGGGTTGTTCCTTCTAGGAAAATGAGCCAAGAAATTATAGAAACTGCAAGATGAGGCAAAAAACTTTCACAAGGGAAAGCAAAGCGAAAAATACTTACATATTCACTTCTACTTTTGTTAAACATTTGGAAGGGTGAATTTATTTTTGCCCATCACTAGTTTTTGCCAAAAAAAAATGATTGATGCAGGTACGAGTTTTAGCCAAGGCAAATTCCTTCTATCTCTTTCCTTAATTTGACCAGTTGGAATGATTCCTAAGCTAACATCAAAAAAAAAAAAAAGTTTTAAAAATGTGCTAAATTCAATTGTTTAAATTCTTCTTTGCGGCTATAGAAAATTGTTATAAACGATCTCGCCTGACCACTTCCTTCAAAAGTATTAAACCCCTTCCTTCCAGCTTAATATATGGAAAGGAAGATATATTTTGAAAAATGCATTTCATTTGCCATCTATTAATATATTGAAAGTGTAAACCTTGGAACATTTAACGCTGAAAATATTCATTTTTTGGTAATTTCTCCAGGGGACAATTTATTAAATGAAAAGCTTTTAGCATCAGCTAAAAGCAGCCCGGTAAATCACGGGCGTCATCAAACGGCTTCATCACTTCATTAATTTAAAAGATTATTATATGCGTAGCTGACATAATTTTGAACAATGTTACGTGGTGAATTTATTATTGTGGAAAAGCAGAAATGACACTGGGAATTGATTTATATTTATAATCGTATCATTTTAAGACTTTCAATATGACTTTCACCAATTGAACAAATGATTCATTGTTCACTGCTCATTTTATGGAAAAGGTTTCTGCTAATGATTTACTCATAGCACCTTCTTCAGGTCCCCCCAATTTTCTAATGCATTTATAAACATATCCCATCAGTGGCATATTTTGCCAGTAATGTCTATTCTTTTTACTTTTTTGGGGCAGGAATAATTTGTCAAATAAGTCGTTGTTAAAAATAAATACATTCAAGGAAGAAATTGGTCTTTATTTAAATACATTCAAGGAAGAAATTGAGTCCACCAGAAGACTTTAGCCAAAGTTGGAGCATATGGAACCATCACTTACACCCCCAATTTAATTAAATGCAAAGGTTTTTCTAATGAGCTTTTTAAGCTTATTGTCATCAATTTTCATACAATTAAATGGGAGGCTAAGGAGTAAGATTCAGGTGCATCTCCATTGGCTGGAACATTGACCACATTACCAACATGTCATTTTGAATTATATGTTGAGTTGCAAAATTAATTTTGAATTACAAGTTGAATTGCACTGAACTTGACCCACCACTCGCGATGGCCATATCTGTGCAGTTTTGCTTCACCAGAAAATGCACAAATTTGAACGGTGAAAAATCTACAGCAAAATTTTCGAAAAGTCAGAAAATTCAAGAAACGCATTGAAGTCAACGGGTGTCAAAATTATTTTGAATTTTTATATTATATATATATATTTTTATATGCATGACTATTTGGTCCAAATGCATTAAAGTCAAAGGGCGTCCAAATAATTTTGACATGGCTGATGTTTCACCTGCGAATTGTCGCCGCAGTTTTGCGAATTAATTTCTTGCGCCAAAACGCAGAAGTTCACCGTAAATTTGTGTCTAGTGAATTTATTCGCCCAACTAGCCACTACAGTTCCACAACAGATACATTTTTCTCCAAGTACCTGGGAGGGTTTAGCACATGTGGTGGTCATGCTCATGATTTTTGGACCAGCATCCATTCATATTCTGGTTCTTAATAGAAGTTTAGAGATGATAATTCTGAATGAAATTGCTTAAGTAGTTTTACATGCATACTTAGGGAGTAATTTACTAAAACCCAAATTTTTATGGTCGAGGTTTTAATGGGGAAAACACAGTTTTTTGTGGTAAAAAAAAACCTCAATTTTTTCTAGATTTATTATACCCGGAGGCTGCTAAAAATATGGAAGATAGCTCATAGTACAAGTTGATCCAGGGACTGGTCCCATTGCCATTTTGGAGTCAGGAAGGAATTTTCCCCCTCTGAGGCAAATTGGAGAGGCTTCAATCAAAAGGTTTTTTTTGCCTTCCTCTGGATCAACTGGCAGTTAGGCAGGTTAAAAAAGGTTAAAAAGTTGAACTTGATGGACGTGTGTCTTTTTCCGACCTAACTTATTATGTTTCTATGTTACTATGTCCCTTATACAAGCTTCAAATTTCAAAATTCGAATTTCATAATCTGAAATTAGAATTTGAATTCCAATTTTCACTTCGACCCTTGATAAATATGCCCCTTAATTATAGGCTTAACACTTACAAAGTATTAGTATTTAAAGGTCCAAACACAAATGGAAGGAGAGGGGAGGGAAACAATCAACTACCAAGACAAGAGGTGGCCATAGACACACAGATAATATTGTGTGAAAAGTTATTCAGTGTGTGTACTGCAGGAGACAAGCCCACAGATATTGGCAGAAGACAAAGATATTAGTGGACTTGTCCAGAAAATTTTGATCATCATTGAAGGCCTGCTGAACTGCTGAATTGTCAGATACAATTCCAATTCGAGCTAATTTTTGTGTACTTCGACTAGGGAATAGTCCAAATTTCTTTTCACCAAAAATTTGCGAAAGCCCATTAAAGTCTATTGGCGTCAAAAAAATTATTTTTTGACATGCATAATTTTTTTGTCGCATAACGCCATACAAGTCTATGGTTTTTTGGGGGAAAAACTTAGAATCGTATGATTCGAATGCGCTATAACTTCGATTCGTACATTTCGAATTTGATTGAAAACTGACCTATTCAATAGAAAATGGACCTATTCGGCCAAAAAAACTTCAATTTAATTTCAATTGGTCTTTTTGAATTCAAATTTCAAAGTTTTTAAAATTCGAAATTGGACCATTGATAAATCTGCCCCCTAAGTCTGCTATAGTACCCAAGCAGGAAGAAGGCTCACTGTGTGGGGTTTCCTTGCGTTTAGATAATGATACATTTGACCCATCAAGAGGAGTCTACATAGCTGTCCTTCTTTTGTACAATTTGATGCCCAATGATTTGAAGTCAAGTCCACCTCTCGGCTAAGGGCAGTGGTGGGAGACACAGAAGCCCATAAAGCGTTGAATGTTTTAAAAGGTCTAACGGAGCTTCTATGGTGTAAGATCCCTAATACTTTGGAAAACGAATTGCTCCGAGTGGCAACCCGCCGGCGATTTTCATTCTAGCCGGCGGGAAGGCAGGGGAAGGCAGTTCAGGGAGATTAGTCACCCCGAAGAAGAGGAGATTTGTCGCTGGCCTGAATCTGCCTGTGTGCCCTGACCCTTAAGCTCACACAGTGCTCTGATTTCCAAAGAATCTTTATTAAGAGTAAGGATGCACTGAATCCACTATTTTGGATTTGTGTCGAACCCCCGAATTCTTTGGGAAAGATTTTGCAGAATATCAAACCAAATCCGCATATGCTAATTAAAAGTGAGAAGGGGAAAACATTTTTACTTCCTTGTTTTGCTACAAAAAGTCATTCGATTCCCTCCCCACCCCTAATTTGCATATGCAAATTAGGATTCGGCTTCGGTTCGGCCAGGCAGTAGGATTTGGTTGAAAAAGGCGGAATCCTGCCCAAATCCCAAACCGAATCCTGGATTCGGTGCATCCCTCATTAAGAGGCAAAGCAAAATAGTCTTTGGGTGTTGGGGGGAACTGGCTTTCCCTTTGGGTGTTGGGGGAAACTGCAGTTCATGCTAGGAATATCTCTAATAAGTACAAAATAAACTGTGCACAATTTAATCATTTCAACTTTGTAGTTTTACCAAGGAAATTTTCTTTCCCGTTGTGATGAAAAAGAAGACCATCAAAAACAGCCCGAACGGGCGAATGAAGCAACTTAGTCAAGTACAAGTGACCTATTTGCCCTCAGGCACAAAAGTCCAATTTGGGAGAACAGGAGTTTTAGAGTGAACGTAATAGGATTGGCTTCCCTGGGCTTTGTTAAGGCGGCTTCTAAATGAGTTATGTATTTTCAGCAAATCTCCCTACTTTTATACTGAGTGTGAACAAAAAGAGAGCGTGAGGGCAGAAAATGGATTTAAAAAAGTCTAAGAAAGATTCCGCTTAGTGGAGATAATTAATGAAGTGTTAGAATTGCTAAGCAAGCGTGAAACAGCTACGAATGACAAAGAGGTTCATGGATCGAGCTACAGTTTCCATGAACTTTCATCTCCAATAAAAAGTGAAATGACCTCACCCTAAAGCCATCAGAGATTTTTCTTTTTCTCTCCAGCCTTTTCCAGATCTGTAATTAAAGAGAGGAGAGTGTTTATATTATGGCAGCGAAGCAAAGAGTGCATTTGTTTTATTAGCTCAGGCCATTTCTTAATTCTGAAATGTAATATCTTACTTAAAAGGCAACTGATGGGTGAGGAGAATGGGACTTGATCTGAAATGTCATGGAAAGTTCTAAACCCAATACTCGTTCAATAAATTCATAAGCAGCTTTATTAAGCTGTTCCCCATCTGGTCAGATCTCAGCCATTGAAATCTGTGGGTGTTTTATCGCGATTAAACTTCGCTCATCACTACTCATGTGCCATTTTATCTGTCACTCCAATGTCCCATTCTTTCCCCTACCCACCCGTGTGCCATTCTTTTCTCTTTCTGTGTTAATTGCCTCAGTCTCCTCCTCAATCCTCCATGGGATACTCTCCAGAAAAAGATATGCCATTCTATTTTTCTTAAAGATCCCTTGTTTCTAGACTTTGCTTCATCTTCTGCTTCATCTTCTGCTTCATCTTCTGCTGCATCTTCTGCTGCATCTGTTGCTGCATCTTCTGCTTCATCTTCTGCTTCATCTTCTGCTGCATCTTCTGCTGCATCTGTTGCTGCATCTTCTGCTGCATCTTCTGCTTCATCTTCTGCTGCATCTTTTGCTGCATCTTCTGCTTCATCTTCTGCTTCATCTTTTGCTTCATCTTCTGCTTCATCTTTTGCGTCATCTTCTGCTACATCTTCTGCTGCATCTTCTGCTGCATCTTTTGCTGCATCTTCTGCTGCATCTTCTGCTTCATCTTCTGCTTCATCTTTTGCTTCATCTTCTGCTTCATCTTTTGCTTCATCTTCTGCTTCATCTTTTGCGTCATCTTCTGCTGCATCTTCTGCTTCATCTTCTGCTGCATCTTCTGCTGCATATTTTGCTGCATCTTCTGCTTCATCTTCTGCTTCATCTTTTGCTTCATCTTCTGCTTCATCTTTTGCGTCTTCTGCTGCATCTTCTGCTTCATCTTCTGCTTCTTCTGCTTCATCTTCTGCTTCATTTTCTGCGTCATCGTCTGCTTCATCTTCTGCTTCATCTTCTGCTGCATCTTCTTCTTCATTTTCTGCTTCAACACCAGCTGGTCCATGCTGCAAACCTCTTCGAATGAGTCCCATGTGCCACTCCTTCCCTTGTACTTGCCCTAATTTCTGTCCAATTTAGCACATTTTTACAACATACAAAGAAAAAAAATTGAATTCTGTTTATTGTAAGAGGAATGATGCATAATGGTGAAAATTCCCAGTATTTGCATCATTTCCTTTCCATTACTCTTGTAAATTAACCCTTACATTCTAAAATAGTTGGTATTATGGACAAAAGTTGCCCTCACACATGCTGAGTGTATATAACCATTATATACTGGGGTATTTGTTTTTTGGGTTTAAAGGAAAAGTAACACCAAAAAATGAAAGTCGCTCCACAGTGGTAAAACTGGTGTGTTTACTTCAGAAACTCTAAAATAGTTTATATAAACAAACTGCTGTGTAGCAATGGGTGAAGGCCATTCAAAGCTGAAATAGGTACAGAGCAGATAACAGATAATGTCTGTAGTATACAATGGGATTTTCCAGAACGTATCTGTTATCTACTGTGTATCCTGTGCTTGAATGGCTGTCCCCATGGCTACACAGCAGCTTGTTTATATAAACTATAGTAGTACTTATCTGTTATCTACTGTGTATCCTGTGCTTGAATGGCTGCCCCCATGGCTACACAGCAGCTTGTTTATATAAACTATAGTAGTACTTATCTGTTATCTACTGTGTATCCTGTGCTTGAATGGCTGCCCCCATGGCTACACAGCAGCTTGTTTATATAAACTATAGTAGTACTTATCTGTTATCTACTGTGTATCCTGTGCTTGAATGGCTGCCCCCATGGCTACACAGCAGCTTGTTTATATAAACTATAGTAGTACTTATCTGTTATCTACTGTGTATCTGGTGCTTGAATGGCTGCCCCCATGCTGCTTCATCTTCTGCTGCATCTTCTGTTTCATCTTCTGCTGCATCTTCTGCTTCATCTTCTGCTGCATCTTCTGTTTCATCTTCTGCTTCATCTTCTGCTTCATCTTTTGCTTCATCTTCTGCTGCATTTTCTGCTTCATCTTCTGCTACATCTTCTGCTGCATTTTCTGCTTCATCTTCTGCTGCATCTTCTGTTTCATCTTCTGCTGCATTTTCTGCTTCATCTTCTGCTACATCTTCTGCTGCATCTTCTGCTGCATCTTCTGCTGCATCTTTTGCTGCATCTTCTGTTTCATATTTTGCTTGGGTTTAAAGGAAAAGTAACACCAAAAAATGAAAGTCGCTCCACAGTGGTAAAACTGGTGTGTTCACTTCAGAAACTCTAAAATAGTTTATATAAACAAACTGCTGTGAAGGCCATTCAAAGCTGAAATAGGTACAGAGCAGATAACAGATAATGTCTGTAGTATACAATGGGATTTTCCAGAACGTATCTGTAGTACTATAGTAGTACTTATCTGTTATCTACTGTGTATCCTGTGCTTGAATGGCTGCCCCCATGGTTACACAGCAGCTTGTTTATATAAACTATAGTAGTACTTATCTGTTATCTACTGTGTATCCTGTGCTTGAATGGCTGCCCCCATGGCTACACAGCAGCTTGTTTATATAAACTATAGTAGTACTTATCTGTTATCTACTGTGTATCCTGTGCTTGAATGGCTGCCCCCATGGTTACACAGCAGCTTGTTTATATAAACTATAGTAGTACTTATCTGTTATCTACTGTGTATCCTGTGCTTGAATGGCTGCCCCCATGGCTACACAGCAGCTTGTTTATATAAACTATAGTAGTACTTATCTGTTATCTACTGTGTATCCTGTGCTTGAATGGCTGCCCTCGTGGCTACACAGCAGCTTGTTTATATAAACTATAGTAGTACTTATCTGTTATCTACTGTGTATCCTGTGCTTGAATGGCTGCCCTCGTGGCTACACAGCAGCTTGTTTATATAAACTATAGTAGAGTTTCAGAAGCAAACACACCAGTTTTACCAGTGCAGAGCTTTAAAACGCTTTTTAATTTTTTGCTGTTACTGTTCCTTTAATCATGTATATGTGTGTCTGACTAGGATATGTGTGCGTTTGTGACAGTGTAATGTCCCCACGTATAATTGTCCCAGTGAATAGCCGTATGTGTAGCACATTAAAGTGGCATCTCACGCAAGTAACAAAATGTTGCCAGACGAGATTTTTCTCCCGCTTTTGCCCTTAATCCTTCCTCGTTGCTTTTGTTTGTGTTAATAAGAATGAGAGCTCGGCCCAGCCATAAACCAGTTATTCTGCTCTGCCCAGAACCCAACAGCCGAGTGTTTCCTGGAGGTTTATAAGAGTAATGACACTTTAGTAGTAAAACTATTTTTACATTTTTGTGTAAATATTTTCTTTACTTTCCCTTGTTATTTTGCTCTTTGACAGGGGCCCTGTGTAGCTTGAGTTTTGTTGTGTCGTTTGTATATATTCACCCTCGTATTGTGCGGCGCTATGGAATAGGTTGGAGTTTTACAGTTATTTTACAATTATAGGCTGGTTGTTGGTCCCACAGGGATGAGAACTAATAGAAGAGCTGGAGAAACAAAACAGATAATCAGCTTCACATCCCAGAGTTAAAGAAGTAATACACAAAGACTTGGGCCCCTATAAGAGGGAGATGTATAAATAAGGGATGTCCAACCAACGGAAGCCCCCCAGCTGTTGTCAAACTATAACTCTGAGTATCCCTCAATACTACAGCTGCACACCTCCCAACATTTCGGAAATAAAAAGAGGGACAAAAAAGTTGGCGAATGTAGCGCGGTGAAATTTTTTTTGCCAACGCCCATCTTTGTGGCCACGCCCCCTAATTACTATGTTCAGCAGGTTATGAAAGTTTAAACATATTTCTGTGTTTTTTTTCCAGTTATTACAGTTTTGCTAATGAAGGTGAATTGCCCTTTAAGCTGTGAGTCTAATGTTTCCCAAGAGACCTATTATCTTTTATTGTTACATTGGAAAACATGTTTTTTTTCAAAACACATCAGTTAATAGTGCTGCTCCAGCAGAATTCTGCACTGAAATCCATTTCTCAAAAGAGCAAACAGATTTTTTTATATTCAATTTTGAAATCTGACATGGGGCTAGACATATTGTCAATTTCCCAACTGCCCCTGGTTATGTGACTTGTGCCTGAAATGCTTTCTGGCAGGCTGCTGTTTTTCCTTCTCAATGTAACTGAATGTGTCTCAGTGGGACCTGGATTTTACTATTGAGTGTTGTTCTTAGATCTACCAGGCAGCTGTTATCTTGTGTTAGGGAGCTGCTATCTGGTTACCTTCCCACTGTTCTGTTGTTTGGCTGCTGGGGGGAAAGGGAGGGGGTGATATCAGTCCAACTTGCAGTACAGCAGTAAAGAGAGACTGAAGTTTATCAGAGCACATGTCACATGACTGGGGGCAACTGGGAAACTGACAATATGTGTAGCCCCATGTCAGATTTCAAAATTGAATGTAAAAAAATCTGTTTGCTCTTTTGAGAAATGGATTTCAGTGCAGAATTCTGCTGGAGCAGCACTATTAACTGATGTGTTAGAAAAAAATATTTTTCCCATGACAGTATCCCTACTTTGTTTCTTTTTCTGCTTGTTCAGTGCAGAGAAAAACAGGACTTTCCCGTACAAACGTGGGACTGCGGTTTGAGCTATCAAAAGAGGGAATGTCCCTCTAAAAACGGGACAGTTGGGAGGTGTGCAGCTGAGACACAGAACTTTAACTCACTGCAGGGTCAGCAGTCACATCTGATTTTCTCTGCAATAGACATTTCAGTTGAAATGCAGAGAAACCAGAGAATAACTAGAATAAAGACAATTGTACACAGGCTATTTTGCCCTTTAAAATTAAAAACACAATCCCCAGCTGTCCGTAGTTATACGAGTGAGTATCATCACATAATTGTATTGCGATCCATAACAAATTCTGAATTTTCCACCATGAGAGATTGCACAGGGGGTGGTGAAGTGAGAAATACTTGTGAGTAATTTGTTGTTCTGTTAGTCAACTTGCATTTCATACCTTGTTTCAGGAGTCAGAACCAGCAGTGCAGAGAAGAGAACGTGAACAGGTCAGTTCTCATTTAGTGCTGTTAACCAACTTGTTTCCGCTACATTGTTTCAGGAGTCACAACCAGCAGTGCAGAGAAAAGAACGTGAACAGGTCAGTTCTCATTTAGTTCTGTTAACCAACTTGTTTCCGCTACATTGTTTCAGGAGTCACAACCAGCAGTGCAGAGAAGAGAACATGAGCAGGTCAGTTCCCCAGCTGTCCTAAGTTATACGAGTGAGTATCATCACATATTTCTATGCCAGTCCATAACAAATTCTGAATTTTCCATCAGAGCCACCAAGAGAGATTGCACAGGGGGTAGTGAAGTCAGAAATATTTGTGTTGTAATTTGTTGTAATATGTTAGTTGACTTGCATTTACTACCTTGTTTCAGGAGTCAGAACCAGCAGTGCAGAGAAGAGAACCTGAGCAGGTCAGTTCTCATTTAGTTCTGTTAACCAACTGGTTTCCGCTACATTGTTTCAGGAGTCAGAACCAGCAGTGCAGAGAAGAGATGATTAAAGTAGATGGAGTTGTAGCTTCCAGCTTGGGTGGGGGCCCCAAAGAGGCACCCCAGTCTAACACTGAGAAAAAGACAGAGGGACTCATTTATCAACACTGGGCAAATTTGGGCATGGGCAGTTACCTATAGCAACCAATCAGTATTAAGCTTTTTAAAGCCAGCTGCACGTAAAACAATGAATGCAGCAATCTGATTGGTTGCCATGGGTTACTGCCCATGGGAAAATTTGCCCAGTGTTGATAAATGAGCTGCACAAATGCAGTTAGATGTATCAGTAACTTCAGAGCCATCTTCATTCTCTATAGTTATAGAGCTTTAGGGGGGCTGCCCTTGCTTTTAGCAGTGGGGGTCCCCGTCTCTTCCACAATCATTAATGTGAGGGGCGGGAGCAGGTCCAGTGACTAAGGGAGAGAATAGGGCTCAGTGCCACATAACGCCAAGTCCTGCTTGTTGCCAGTTAGGGATGGGCGAATTTTTTCCCCTTGTTTCACCGCGTAATTGATGCCCATAGACTTGTATGGTGTCATGCAACAAAAAAAAAAGACGCGCGTCAAAAAAAATATTCGCCACGCGACAAAATCTTTTTTGACGCCCATAGACTTTAATGGTAGTCAGCGAATATTTGGCGAAATTAAATGGGTAAAATTCGCCCATCCCTATTGCCAGTCTGTGGGCATCAGACGTTCTACCTCCACTAGTATTAGGGCACCATTGACTGGCACAGGACAGGGTTTTTGTCCGACTCTCCACTTTTGTAGCACAACAAATGTTTTCCCCCATTGAAGTCTATGGGCATCATTTTTGTGGCAAAACTTGGCTCATCAATTGGCCAATTCTAAGCAACTTTTCAATTGGTCTACATTATCTTAAATTTTTTTTTTAATTATTCACCTTTTTATTCTGACTCTTTTCAGCTTTCAAATGGGGGATCACTGACCCCATCTAAAACACAAATGCTCTGTAAGGCTACAAAAGTATTGTTATTGCTACTTTTTATTCCTTATCTTTCTATTCAGGCCTCTCCTATTCATATTCCAGTCTCTTATTCAAATCAATGCATGGTTGCTAGGGGACTTTGGTCCTTAGCAACCAGATACCTGCTGAAATCTTTCATCTTTCTATTCAGGCCTCTCCTATTCATATTCCAGTCTCTGATTTAAATCAATGCATGGTTGCTAGGGGAAGTTGGTCCATAGCAACCAGATACCTGCTGAAATGTTTCATCTTTCTATTTAGGCCTCTCCTATTCATATTCCAGTCTCTTATTCAAATCAGTGCATGGTTGCTAGGGGCATTCACTGTTGTCATCTGATTGGCAGTTGTAGACTAATTGCCCCTTTGTGACACAGTGAGGGGAGTGTTATACAAAGTCTTGCGGTGGGTTCTACCTTCAGTCTGATCCAGAGTATCACATAAAATAAAATATATATTTTGGAAGCGACCAGCGAAACTGCGACCCAGGTATACATGCATATAATGACACGTACATATATTATAAAACAACATGCAGACATTATGAATTGGGTTGGCTCTTAATGGGTTTCTCCCACTTTGTTTCCGACCTAAAGGGATACCGTCAAAACACATCAGTTAATAGTGCTGCTCCAGCAGAATTCTGCACTGAAATCCATTTCTCAAAAGAGCAAACAGATTTTTTTATATTCAATTTTGAAATCTGACATGGGGCTACACATATTGTCAGTTTCCCAGATGCCCCCACAACAACCAGCAACAATATAATGTGCAAATTGCATGCGGGTGAGTTGTCACCAGGCTGTGAGTAGTGCAGAATATCGCTGTATATATTAGCACCCATATTACTGACATTACTAGCACTTGCACCTATCTTATTCCCTAAGGCATCCCCGGTATATTATTATTGGGGTCACAATTCTCTTACTACATCATTAATCAGTGGAAAGCAAAATTATACTGATATTTATAGAGGGTTTTCTTCATCATCATCATCATGAGCTAAAGGCAAGACATGAGGCTGATAGAGCAGGAGATGTCCCATCATTTAATTGATAAATACAAATATATTGACAAAGTGTAACTATAGAAGTTCAGTAGACGCGGCCACACGAGGAGCTCAGGCCATTAGTGAACTGACTGTTCAGTCGCAGTTTTGTCGCATGAAAACAGCAGCAGATTGATAGGGGGGAGGTGCACCCGGGATCACTGGGTCTCACTCACCGATTGTTTCTGCGATTCCGGTCGGTGTCACACGTCTGAGTCTATTTATTTGCGATTTCTGCACAAAACTTTCTGTGTATTGATATTTGTCTAAACCGACGCACACAAATCAGTAAAGTCCACTGCGACTGTTGCCAAGTGTATTTCAAACAAAAAGAACAAGTTAAATTTAAGACGCCGACCCCCACGTCCCTTTTATTCGCTACTTGTTCCGTTTCTTCCCAAGATTTTTACCCACATTCTCCGAGCCGAGTCCACTCGTGATTTCCCGTGACACAAACAACTGCACTTTTATTATTTCATTTGCTACAACTTTCCTTTCACTCACATTCATCTGAATTACAGGAAAGACTTTACTTGTTGGACTCAGTTGCTTCAGTTGAAAACTTCATTCGCCTTTTCTCCTCTGTTATCTGATTGTTCTACCTCGTCTAGTCTGGATTATTCTATTCTGGATTATTACACCTACTCTGTGATGGATTATTCTACCTCGTCTATTCTGGATTATTCTACGTATTTTATTCTGGATTATTCTACCTCTCATATTCTGAATTATTCTACCTATTATATTCTGGATTATTCTACCTCTTCTATTCTGCATTATTCTACCTACTCTATTCTGCATTATTGTACTTCGTTTATTCTGGATTATTGTACATATTTTATTCTGGATTATTCTGACTACTCTATGGTGGATTATTCTACCTATTCTAGTCTGAATTATTATACATACTCTATGCTGGATTATTCTACCTCTTATATCCAATATTATTCTATTTACGCTATGATGGATTATTCTACCTCTCATATTCTGGATTATTCTACCTACTCCATGATAGATTATTATACTTTTTCTATTTTGGACCTTTCTACCTTTATACTCTATGCTGGATTATTCTACCTACGATATTCTACATTATTCTACCTACTGTATTTTGGATTATTCTACCTCTCATATTCCGGATTATTCTACATACTCTATGCTGGATTATTCTACTTTTTCTATTTTGGACCTTTCTACCTTTATACTCTATGCTGGATTATTCTACCTACGATATTCTACATTATTCTACCTACTGTATTTTGGATTATTCTACCTCTCATATTCCGGATTATTCTACATACTCTATGCTGGATTATTCTACTTTTTCTATTTTGGACCTTTCTACCTCTATACTCTATGATGGATTATTCTACCTCTCATATTCTGGATTATTCTATCTACTCTATGATGGATTATTATACCTCTCATATTCTGGATTATTCTACCTCTTCTAGTCTGAATTATTATACATACTATATGCTGGATTATTCTACCTCTCATATTCTGGATTATTCTACCTCTTCCATTCTGTTGATGAACCAGGTCGTAGTCTGATTTATAGATTGTGAGACACCCCGAGCTTCTGCTACTGGAAATAAATATATTATTTTTACATCTATATAAAATACACTTTATATTTCCGTGCAGTATTTAATTACTTCTTCCTTCCAAGTATCACAATATTACTTGTATTCATATGTACAAATATATATATAAATAAATGGGAGTAAAAAAATCTGTTATTTGGTAAATAAATACAAATGACTTGAGATTCCCAAACTAACCGGTTATTTTATTAAGTTGGGAGCAGCACAAACAATATTCACTGTATTTTCTACTGTATTTTCTTAGCAGTTTTACAAGTGACCAGTAGGAGACGCAAAAGATCAAGCGAAATACAAAAATCTCTGTTTTTTCCCATTTACTTTCTGTTCACTGCACTTTCCTTTCCCTTCAAATCATCAAACTTTCCTCGCACTTCTTTTAATATAAACGTTAATGTTGACATTTAAAAAAAAAAAAGCAGCCAAACTCGGAGATGATTTGCAAAAACAAAGATGACACTTTACACGTCAGAGAAATGAATTTCTGGCAGTTGGAGGAGAAGTGAGAGAACTGACACTGGAACTTTCCTCATTAAAGGGGAGATTCGCCTTATAGTTAACCTTTAGTATGCTGAAACCATATACA
Organism: Xenopus petersii; assembly: GCA_038501925.1. Lineage (NCBI taxonomy): Eukaryota > Metazoa > Chordata > Amphibia > Anura > Pipidae > Xenopus > Xenopus petersii. Next base: position 144,882,731 of record CM076681.1, on the reverse strand, counting down.
TTTATTCAAATACAATCATATGTGCGTATATAAGTGTTATGTATATATATATTTATACACATAGTTATATTTATTTTGTTTCCTACAGGTAGTGATTAATTATATTAAATTACATTAACACACGCTTTGTAAATATTTATTTAATCTTATATATAGTCAAGTATTGTTAAATAGAAATATATATATCATCATCATCATCATTTATTTATATAGCGCTGTCAAGATACGCAGTGCTTGTATATATATATATATATATATATATATATATATATATATATATATATACATTTTATTGAGATGAATACCCAGGTATAAAAAAACACACATATACAAAAATATGAGTGTATAAAAATATATATATATTTTCAGTAGACTGTAGTTTTAGAAATATTTGTAAAAATAAAACAAAAATAAAGAAATATTTCAGGGGACTGTAGTTTTAGATATATTTGTATAAATAAATAAAATAAAAATAAATATTATTCCAGTGGACTGTAGTTTTAGATATATTTGTATAAATAAAATAAAATAAAATTAAATATTATTCCAGTGGACTGTAGTTTTAGATATATTTGTATAAATAAAATAAAAATAAATATTATTCCAGTGGACTGTAGTTTTAGATATATTTGTATAAATAAATAAAATAAAAATAAAGAAATATTTCAGGGGACTGTAGTTTTAGATATATTTGTATAAATAAATAAATATTATTTCAGGGGACTGCAGTTTAAGATATATTTGTATAAATAAATAAAATAAAAATAAATATTATTCCAGTGGACTGTAGTTTTAGATATATTTGTATAAATAAGATAAAAATAAATATATATTATTTTAGATATATTTGTATAAATAAAATAAAAATAAATAAATATTATTTCAGTGGACTGTAGTTTTAGATACATTTGTATAAATAAAATAAATAAAAATAAATAGATATTATTTTAGATATATTTGTATAAATAAAATAAAAATAAAAAATATATATATATAATTTACCTGCTGTACAAATGACAAATGAATTTTGCAACATGGGGTGAAACCAAATGAATTTTGTGTTGGGGGGGTGGGTAATAAAGTTGCTGCTAGTTTGTCCCCTTGCAGTGTGAGAGGTGAGAGAGTGCTGTTGGCTGAGTGCAGTAAATGAACTGTTTAGGCTGTGGCTGCTGAAGACTCTGCGCTGACCCCTCACTGACTCCTGAACTGGACGAGGCGCCTTTAGTTTCCTGGGGCAGAATCCGCAGAACAAAGCCGAGTCTCTCCCCAACAGCAGCAGCAACAGTTCAGCTCCACAGAGAAAGTCTCTCCTAATCCTAAACTGCCCTTTCCTGCTGCTGCTGCTGCTGCCCTGCACCCCGTGTGCCCTCCCTCCTCATCATTATCAGCCGCATTCCTCCATTATCTGCCCATGGCATTTCCATAGCTTGTCCTGGGCTCCATCTCCCCAAATTCTACCCCCCCCTTTCCTTTCCCTAATACTTTCCTCACTCACATATATCCATATAGACTTCTAAATGTAACTTTGTCCACAGCAAGTGATTTTACAGAAAAGAAAAACCCTGTTATATTGGGGCATGTGACAGTTTACTGGTTGTTTCTGCGATTGACAGTTGTGGGTGACAGTTTGTACAAGTGGAGACTAATAGTCACACGACTAACAAATACAGAAGAAAGAAAAACACACAAAGATATTCACAGGTATTTAGATTCTAAATATTAGAAAAAAAGAAGTGTTTTGGTATTGACTGTGCAAAGTAACCATCAATAATCCGCACTCCTATTCACTATAATTGAGTTCAGCAATTTATTGTGAGATTGGAGGGAGAGATGTGGGTGTTAGAGATCGGGGCACACACTGAAGTCGCTGCTGGACGGGTTAGAGCTCTGCGCGCTGTTTGCTGGTCACGTTACAGCTGAACTCATGATGAATTAGCGCCTAGTTAAGACTATTTATGGTGAGTATAAAGGAGATTTATATGAGAGATAACTGGAGGCACTAAACTGTTTGCTCTCTATAAAAACTCTCTATAAAAAAATATAAAACTCTTATCCATGATGAGGTTCAGACAAACACTTTGCACTAATTACTCTGCCCAGAGATTTGCGGGGGGGGGGATGTGGCCTTTTCACTGGGCTCTCTGCGTCACAATGTTCGGCTTTTTGGGGGGATGGTATTTTGTTGATGAATAAAGTTTCCTCTTTAGCCAGAAGGAGCAAAACTGTGTTTATAAACAAACTTCTACATCATTAGTATTTGTAAGTGTAGCGACCTCTAAATACACATGGCAAACGTTTAGGGGGGAGGAAGAAAGTGCACTTACCGGTCCTTGCTCATTGTCTTGGCTTCCCAAGCTGAACAAGCTCATTATAACTCGGACTACATTGTAACAAGCTCACATTATAACAACTCACATTATAACAAGCTCACATTATAACTCAGGCTACATTATAACAAGATCACATTATAACAAGCTCACATTATAACTCAGGTTACATTATAACAAGCTCACATTATAACTCAGGTTACATTATAACAAGCTCACATTATAACTCATGTTACATTATAACAAGCTCACTTTATAACTCAGGCTACATTATAACTCAGGCTACATTATAACAAGCTCACATTATAACAAGCTCACATTATAACTCATGTTACATTATAACAAGCTCACATTATAACTCAGGCTACATTATAACTCAGGCTACATTATAACAAGCTCACATTATAACAAGCTCACATTATAGGCTACATTATAACAAGTTCACATTATAACAAGCTCACTCTGTAACAAGATCACATTATAACTCAGACTACATTATATCAAGCTCACATTATAACTCAGGTTACATTATAACAAGTTCACTCTATAACAAGCTCACATTATAACTCAGGCTACATTATAACAAGCTCACATTATAACAAGCTCACTCTATAACAAGCTCACATTATAAGTCAGGTTACATTATAACAAGTTCACTCTATAACAAGCTCACATTATAACTCAGGCTACATTATAACAAGCTCACATTATAACAAGCGCACTCTATAACAAGCTCACATTATAACTCAGGTTACATTATAACAAGTTCACTCTATAACAAGCTCACATTATAACTCAGGCTACATTATAACAAGCTCACATTATAACAAGCTCACTCTATAACAAGCTCACATTATAACTCAAGTTACATTATAACAAGTTCACTCTATAACAAGCTCACATTATAACTCAGGCTACATTATAACAAGCTCACATTATAACAAGCTCACATTATAGGCTACATTATAACAAGTTCACATTATAACAAGCTCACTCTGTAACAAGCTCACATTATAACTCAGACTACATTATAACAAGCTCACATTATAACTCAGGTTATATTATAACAAGCTCACTCTATAACAAGCTCACATTATAACTCAGGCTACATTTTAACAAGCTCACATTATAACTCAGACTACATTATAACAAGCTCACATTATAACTCAGGTTATATTATAACAAGCTCACATTATAACTCAGGCTACATTTTAACAAGCTCACATTATAACTTAGGCTACATTATAACAAGCTCACATTATAACAAGCTCATATGATAACAAGCTCATATTATAAAAAGCTCACATTATAACTCAGGCTACATTATGGAAAAGGTGAAATTTTGTTTTATTTCTGTTGAATTAACCTCAACAGTTTCCCAGTGAATGAGAAAATCTGCCCCATATTCCGACTTTAGTTGCTCCATGTTTGTCTCCTGCAAGAAGGATCGATTTAACCCTGCCTGAGCCAGATGGTTATAGAGCGCTAATGTCGCAAATGTCTCCTCCACCGGAGCGAAAGAGTTAAGCTGGCCATAGATGTTGAGATTTTTAAAAGATCAGATCCTCATCGTGAGACCACGATCTTCTCGGAAACGATCGTACGAATTTACCATCAACTAAAAAGACCTGGAATTTGCCAGGGAAAACAAAGGGGAGCTGCTTGGCCCTGCAGACATACATACATTGTACTGGGACCCACAAAGATTTTTTTACCTGGCCAATCAATTTCCTGACAGATGTCGGCCGAAAAATCGTAAGATGTACGATCGTTCGAATCCCACTAACCGCACGATAATTTGAAGGATTGGTCGGGCTTCCCTAAAATCGAAAAGTCGTTTGGCAAGAAGAATCGTCGCGTCTATGGGGAGCTTTAAAGTATGAGAGTGAGACGAACTGATCTTTGGCTGTTGCCACTAGGACCGTAAGTAAGTGCGGCGTGGCCGGGCCCCCATTACCCTCGGGCCCCCTACAACTCTCCCCCCTGTCCCCCCCTGATGGCTGCCCTGGATTTGCCACTAAACACCTCCATGACAAGTTCTTCCCGCTCTCAATGGGAATCACTAATCGATGGGAGACTGGAGAGAGGAGTGAGGGGAGAGCCCGGGCGCAGAATTGTTTCCTAATAGAAAATAATTTGGTTTATTCATTTAACACTCTCATTGTTTAGAGAAAGAAAAGTCCTGAGTAAACAGAGGAAACCGCCCATTTATACACAGCAAGTCCAGTACATGTCGCCATTAATCTTGGCACAAATTGGGCTTTTTTTGTAAAGAATTTAAAAAGGGAAATGGCTCACAAAGTTGTATCTACCTCCGACCCCGACCCCACTCTTTGCTGCAGGGCAAGAGCCATTCCCTGGGGCTGTGGGGTCAGAAAGTGATTTTAATGTCAATAATATTTTATCTCTCTCTCATCATATATATTCTAACACACACATATGATTTCTCATCATATATTCTCTCTCTCTCTCCATGTATATTCTCTCTCATCATCTATATTCTCTCACTCTCTACATGTATACTCTCTCTCTCTCTCTCTCTCTCTCTCTCTCTCTCTCTCTCGCTCATCATCTATAAAGTAACAACACACTCTCTCTCTCTCTCTCATCATTTATATTCTCTCTCTCATCATATATTCTCTCTCTCTCCATATATATTCTCTCTCTATCATCATCTTTTATCTAACACACATGCTCTCTCATCATATATTCTCTCTCACTCTCTCTCTCCATATATATTCATTCTCTCTCATAATCTATATTCTAACACACACTGTCTCTCATCATATATTCTCTTTCTCTCTCATCTATATTCTTTCTCTCTCTCCATGTATATGCTTTCTCTCTTATCATCTATATTCTAACACTATCTCTCTCTATCATATATTCTCCCTCTCTTCATGTATATTCTCTCTCTCTCATAATCTATATTCTAAAACACACACTCTCTCTCTCCATGTATATTCTCTCTCTCTCTCATGTATATTCTCTCTGTCTCTCATATCATCTATATTCTAACTCTCTCTCTCTCACACATATTCTTTCTCTCTCTCTCTCCATGTATATTCTCTCTCTCATCATCTATATTCTCTCAGTCTCTCTCTCTCTCTCCATGTATATTCTCTCTCTCTCTCTCTCTCTCATCATCTATATTCTAGCATTCTCTCTCTCTCTCTCTCTCTCTCTCTCTCTCATAATATATTCTCTCCATGTATATTCTCTCTCTCATCATCTATATTCTCTCGCTCTCTCCATGTTTATTCTCTCTCATAATCTATATTATAACACACACTCTCTCTCTCTCTTAACATATATTCTCTCTCCATGTATATTCTCCCTCTTTCTCTATCTATATTCTCCCATTCACCCCATCATCTATATTATAACTCTATCCCATCATCTATATTAGCTCCTTTCCCTCTCTTTCTGTCTATATCTATTATCTGTATGTTCAGTCTTTTGCTCTTGAAATAAAAGTCATCAATATATCACTCTTCTGTCTGTCTCTATATGTGTGTGTGTGTATTATGTTGTGTTTATATATTTAAAAGTCATCAACATATTAGTTGTTTCTGTCTTCAATATTGTTTTCTGGTTGTTTGTTAATTATCTTTCCATCTACCTAATCTGTCTCTATCTGTCTGTCTGTGAATCTTTTTCTGTGTTCACATTTAGACATCAATATATCTAAGGCTTCTGATATAATTTATGTCATATATATATATTTATGTCTATATTATAAATAGATAATAAGTGATAGAGAGTGAAGAGAAAGAGAGTGAAGTAATAGAGAGTGGTAGAGATTGAAGAGATAGAGATTGAAGAGATAGAGAGTGACGTGATAGAGAGCGATAGAGAGTGAAGTGATAGAGAGTGAAGTAATAGAGAGTGATAGAAAGTGCAGAGATAGAGAGTGAAGTGATAGAGAAGGAAGTGATAGAGAGGGAAGTGATAGAGAGGGAAGTGATAGAGAAGGAAGTGATAGAGAGGGAAGTGATAGAGAAGGAAGTGATTGAGAGGGAAGTGATAGAGAAGGAAGTGATAGAGAAGGAAGTGATAGAAAGTGAAGTGAGAGAGAGTGAAGTAATAGAGAGTGATAGAAAGTGCAGAGATAGAGAGTGAAGTGATAGAGAAGGAAGTGATAGAGAGGGAAGTGATAGAGAAGGAAGTGATAGAGAAGGAAGTGATAGAGAAGGAAGTGATAGAGAGGGAAGTGATAGAGAAGGAAGTGATAGAGAAGGAAGTGATAGAGAAGGAAGTGATAGAGAGGGAAGTGATAGAGAAGGAAGTGATAGAGAAGGAAGTGATAGAAAGTGAAGTGAGAGAGGGAAGTGATAGAGAGATAGAGAGAGATGTGAGAGACAGAGGGATGTGGATGTGTCTGTGGGTTGGATTCAGATCAGAACTACAAGTGATTTCTGAGCCACACAAACCCGCTCCCCCCTACAGACTCAGACTTCATTCAGATCTGATCTCTCCGCTGACTGATTATTTGTTAATTGATTTACCTTCTGACCAATACACGGGCCGGCTTCAACTGGCTGCTTCTGATTGGACGCTCTTCTGATTGGCCGCTGCCTACTGAGACTTGGACTAGTTCATTGTGCAGCATTCGGAGGGGAGTTCGTTCTCTACTCGCTCTACAGTCTAATGGGGGCTGGGCTGAAACTGTATAATCGCCGGGGCTGCAGTAAAGGCTTCACTGTTGTACTTGTTACTTGTTTATTTGTTACTTCTTTATTTGTTACTTGTTTATTTGTTACTTGTTTATTTGTTACTTGTTACTTCCTCTCAGACCAATAGTTACAGTGAGACGAGGACACGTGACTGATATTAAAGCTGAAATTAATAAGAGGGGGAGAAATAGTGGAATGTTCTGCTCGACTAAAACTCTCAGCTGCTGCCGGGGGTCACGTGGGAGGTTTCAGCGGAACTAGAGCAGCTCGGCCTCATTATTATTATTATTATTTGTCTCAGAGCTGCCTGTAAAGCTCCGACCCCGGTCTCACCGCGACCCCCGCTGGAGGCAGAGACTTGTGTGAGGAGTTTCCAGTCAATAACTGACGAGTGACGTCAGAGGAGGAGCCGCGCGGAGGCTTGTGGGAGATGTAGTTACAGAATAAACACAGAGATATAAATATAAATATCAGTTGAGTCACGGGGGGGGGGGGTGGGGAGGGTAAGAAGTTGTTCTTTCCCCTGTGACAGTTGATTTGTCAGTGAGACGTTCCTGTTTTGGGATTTCCACTCCCCCCTCCGCACACGAGCGACTTGATTCAGCCCATTACTTTGTGTAACACGCGACCTGTTATTCCTCCGCTACTTCCGGGTTCCACCAGTCTCAGCCCGACCTGCAGCTCCGCCGGTTACACTCGCTCCCTCCGTCTCCTCAGTCCCCTCAGCACAATCAGCAGAATCAGCACGAGACTGAGCAAAGCGCCGGGGCTCCTTTAATTCCCACTCACGCGTTTCCTCTGAGTCTCCCTCTTTTCTCCCAGAGCAGCGGCAGAAGCGCAGAGAGTCGCACGGGGAGACAGAGCCGATCAGTCCGGGGGAAGTGAGTGAAAACCGCTGAATTCTGCACTTGGACTTCAGGAGCTTCTGCCGGATCATCATCATCATCAGAGAATGTCCCGGTGACTGACAGTTGCGCTGCCACAAGAAATGACACTTGTCCCCGTCGCTCTGTCCCCGGCACTTTCCTACTTTTAGGGGACAAGTCATTTGCCTCTTTATTTCGTGTTTTATTTCTTTATTTTCTCTCCCACATCTTTGGGGGAACAAGAAGAAGAAGAATCAGAATCAGCAGATGAGTTTATAGCGGATAATCCTCATATAATAATAATAATAATCATCCTCATCATGTTGTTACTTCTCTGACACCTCCAGCCGGACCCTTCACTTCTCATCATTTGGGAACTTTAAAGGGAATTTATCTTTTTTTTTTTTTGGTGGAATTGCGAAATTAATTCAGTTCCACACTGGCCTTAAATAGGAAATATCTGAAGCTGAAATAGGAAGGAGTCAGGCCAATGGCTCAGAGGGTATGTACTGTATATTTATATTTATTTACTACTAATTCTGGCACTCTAGCCCTGCTGGGGACACTCACACTAACATTGAATCACACTCACTCATACTCACACTCTCACTCACACTGACTCATACTCACTGTGCTTTCTGCAGGGACACTTAGTGCAGCAGCACATCCACCTCATCTGTACAAAAGTGTGTTATTGTGTTATTGTGTGTTATTGGGTGTGAGTGTGAGTGTGAGTGTGAGACTGATCTGAACTAGACACATTTATGGCACAGACTTGTTTTATGTGTAACATTTAGCCCTTCATTGTGTCACTTTTAGAAGTTGGGCAAATCACTGCAGTCACTTCTGTAAAATTCTTCAATTATCCCAGTGTCTGACAGTATGTATAGTATTTTATACTTATATAATATCATATATACATACATACATGCGCACACACACACACATGTACATATAAATATATATAGTGTCATAATATTCCTCTTTTCTGATTTTTAATTAAAATATATGTATTATACATATACTTATATCTATATATATTATATATAGACATATTATATACAGATATATAGATATATTGTGCACAGATATATTATATACAGATATATAGATATATTATACACAGATATATTATACACAGATATATTATATACAGATATAGTATATATATAGATAAATGATATATTAGACTTATTAGTAAGGAGCAACACTCCAGTTTTCTTCAAGTAAAGTCATTTATTTCAACCTGCTGAATCCATGCAATAAGCAATGTTAGTTACACCCGGACTAAACATATTATATATTATATAAAGCAAAAAAATAAATACCGCACTGAGGCTCATAGTAACAGATTTTAATAGAAATACAAAAGAAATCCCAAAATAAAATATAATATATATAAACTGTCTAAAATGAGAGCACTCACAGGATTTACACAATGACACCAAAAGTGGAAAATAAAGAAAAAGAGTTATTGGTGCAACGTTTGGCTTCCCCATAAGGAGGAATATAAATAAATATAAATATATATAAATAAATATAAATAAAGACACAGATATATTTAGAGGGTACAAAGCCCAGGCATGTGTTGGTGCATCAGATTTAGTGATAAAAGGTCTAATCTCTCTGAGGATCTGACACTTCAGTGAAGTTTGTGATCTAAATAGACAAATAATCTTAATTGCTGCCACTTATTCCGAATCTGGCCTGGTAATCAGCAGCGTTGCAATAATTAAAAGTCATTAAACTTTGCATAATGTGAGTGCAGCACAGTAATGAGCAGCAATGTGTAAAACAACCAGGAGGGAAGAAGCTGCATTAGACTAAATAGACTTTAATTCCAAACAAGTGTCACTGCTGATCTCAACTCCTATTTACTAACGAGTGCAGCTTCTTTATGTCACATACAAGGTAAAACCATGTTCTCACTGATACTAAACCCTGATCTTTATTTATTTTCTACTATTTGCTAATCGCACACACTGGTGATATGACAAGAGGGAACCAGATCGTTTCTGTGATTGAGACTTTCCTGGGACTTGTGGGATTTGCCTAAACTTTCTGCTCTCACACAGGCTCTCATTGTGGTTTGTGTTATTCCAACACTGTATTTACTTCTACACAACACATTTCACATGCTCTCATCCGTTTTCTAGAGATAATATATGTTTAATAACAATATATATATATATATATAGGAAGACCGAAACGTTGCAATAATAAACTTTATCTCCTTTTTCACCATATTTCAAGTCCTGTAAGGGCCTTCCTTTACATGATATTATATATATGTATATATATATATATATATATATATATATATATTTCAATATGTCTTTGTATATACATATACACAAAAAACTATACACATATATATATATATACAGTACTGCACCATATCCTTGAAAAAGGTCCATTTTATCAGACCGAAACGTCGCATAAAATGCTTCTTTTTGTGGAATAAAAATCTATTGAGATATATATATATATATATATAGATAGATATATTCATATATATAAATCCACTGGTGACAGCACTCTAAGGAGAGTAATACAAAAACGAAAAAGAGTAAACTAATCATATATACAAATACAAGATATATATATATATATATATATATATATATATATATATATATATATATATATATATATATATACAGACTAACACACAGAAGTACATGTGTTTTTGAAGATGCAAAAATAAATGCTAAAATAAATAAGTATAAAATGAATACATTTCCAGTGTATATGTGTGTGTGTATATATATATGTGTGAGTTTTCTGGATATATGTATATATATATATATATAGCCAGAAAAAAAGGGGCACACTGGGATTTTGAAAGTTAAAAATCCATACATTTGTCGGTTACATTTATACAGGCTAACGTTTCGGTCTCCATCTAAGACGAAATATATATATATATTTATATATCAATTCTTATCTGGATGTATAATTAACAAAGGGCCGGTTGAGAGCAGTAATTAGACTGAAATTCTGCATTTTGCCCAGTGTTTGTCGCCCAGACAGAAGCCAGAGGAGGCCACATGCTCAATTCACATGCCTCTTATAATTGCCCCCATTGAAACATTCTGGCATATGGTTATTGAATTAAGCAAACGCTTTCAGCTCGATTTCCCAACTGTCACATTTTAAATATTGTCAGTTCTTCTGATTTCAAGTGGGTTTTTTTTTTCTTCCCGTGTGATCGGTGGCAAGGAATGGCTAGTTTAATAATAAAATGCTAATTCTTCCGAGCCGGCCTGAATGAGTGTTGGGAATGAGAGAGGGGAGTAGGATGGCAGTTGCAGGATGGCAGTTGCAGGAAGGCCCCTATAGCAGAGGCCGGCGGCTCTATCAGCTGATGGTATTTTTCTATGTTACACAGTACGACGATTTGCCCCACTACGGTGCCAGTACTTTTCCCCTAGTGCAGCTCTAGTTATTGTGAAACCCCGAGTAATCTCACTAATTTGTCGCTGAGAGTCGCTAATGTTTGGCGTTAATTTCAGAGACATATTTGCTCTCCAGGATCTCAGCAGTAGATTTTCAATCTCCCAAAACCCTTTGCCCATTGCGCGTGATTCCTCCGTGGGAAGAGAACGTTCCACTTTACAGAAGGAATTGGAATAAAAAATGACTTCTATTTGTCGCACTTGCAATTGAGTTGTTCTTAATGTCATTCCAATTCTGCAGCTTTACGCGCTGTTGTAACCGAGCGACATAAAAGCAGCGACTTGAGTCACTTAATAGTGTAATGGAAATATACACAGAGAGGAGGATGTAACCCCAGAGCTGACACTCTATTAGTTGTACAGTGACAATGTCATTAGTGGTGCCCCAGCTCCATATTATTATACAGACTTTCTCTTCTATGAATCACCTGGGTCGGGCGGCACAATCCCCTCTGATAGAAACACACTGTTCAGATTTGCCTCTTTTTGTGACTTTTTCTTTGTCGCGTGTTTGTGTTTTTCCTCGCAGACACCCTCTGTTCCCTTTATTAGCTCTGATTTTTGAGAAATGTGAATTAGCAACTTGTACTCCCCGGGAGCCTGGGGTCGCCGGCGGTGATGTTTGCTCGTCCGAGTCATTCAATGAAGACATCGCTGTATTCTCCAAACAGGTCAGACATAGAACCCAAACCCATTTCTTTTTATTCCTCTATACACAGTCTGATTGTTTCATTCAACTTCATCTGTGTGTGTGTGTAATTGCAACTGCCTCGGCCGACCCCACAGTGTAATCAGCTACTAGATAACTTGATTCAATGTTTAATTACTACTGACTGCACGTGATCACATCCACTTTAATGAGGCACAAATAACAATTACTGAATCCTTCTTTCAACTGTTATTTCCCAAACCCATTTCTTTTTCTTATTTGACTTCAGATTCGTGCAGAAAAACCTTTATTTTCTTCAAATCCAGAGTTGGATAATTTGGTAAGAACCCCAAGTGCACAAATATATATTTTTAATTTTTTTTTTTAATTTTTTTTCTACCCCCCCTCCACCTCTGTTAATTAATGTTAATTACTGGTAATAAAGTGTTACAATTTGATGTAAATAAATCATCAGAGAGGGAAAGATCAAAAGCTCAAGGTAATTGAGATGTTTTTATGTGTTTTATATAAATAAGTCCAGTAATCAGCTCATGGGTTATAAAGGGTTAAATCGAATGTGTTTGCTGCTCTCACTTCTGTCTCAATTCTACACAAACACTCTGGAAAGACATTAAGGGGCACATTTATCAAGGGTCGAATTTCGAATTGAAAAAACTTCCAAATTCAAAAAGACCAACCGAAATGAAGTCAAAGGTTTTTTTGTTTTTTTTTGGTCAAATAGGTCCATATTCGATTGAATTTATCCGTATGAATAGGTCAGTACAAATCGAAGGAATATCGAATTCAAAGTTTTTCAAAGTCCGCCAATTGACTCCAAAATGGTTCTAGGAGGTTCTCCCATAGGCTAAAACAGCAATTTGGCAGGTTTTTGATAGCGAATGGTCGAAGTTGATTTTTTAAAGAGACAACACATAAAAAATAGCTTGAAATCTGAACTTTTTTCATTCGAAAATTTACCTCTGCCCTAAGGGGCAGATTTATTAGGGGTCAAGGTGAATTTTCGTCTGAATACGGACCTATCATCATCATTTATATATATATATATAGCGCTGTCAAGATACGCTTTACCTATGAAAATGGACCTATTCGACCCAAAAAAACCCTTCAACTTAATTTTGGTTGGTCTTTTTCAATTCGAATTGATACGTTTTTTTAATTCGACCCTTTATAAATATGCCCCTAAAAGCCCCCCACTAATGTGTATAAAATGAATAACTGCCAAAGATCCAATTTATGGAGGCAGATTTATCAAAGGTCGAGGTGAAAAAAAATTAGAATTTTGAACTATTTTTTGTGTACTTCGACTAGGGAATAGTCCAAATTTGGTGGATATTTGGAATATCCTTTTTTTTTCAGTTCCTAGCTCTCAGGACTTTATAGGTATTTAAAGGACCAGTTAATCAAATTTTTTTAATTAAAAAATTCTTTATGTAGAGCAAAAAAAAAAAAAACCACAAAGACATATTAAACTTTTAAATCGTTGAGTCTTTATTAAGAAATAACTTACCAAAACTCCGTTTACGCTCCTCTTCAGAAAAAGCAATCAATCGCGTAGCGCTCGATTTCTCCTCCCTGCTTTTCTTATAGGAGATAGCCAGGGAGGAGAAATCAAGCATTGCACGATGGATTGTCGCCTTTTCTGAAGAGGAGCGCAAGTGTAGTAACGGGAAGTTTCTTAATAAAGACTTGTGATTTAAAAGTTTAATATGTCTTTGTGGTTTTTTTGTTCTACACTAACGAATTTTTTAATAAAAAAAAAAAAATGATGTTACAGATCCTTAAGGGGCAGATTTATCAAAGGTTGAGGTGAATTTTCGAATTCAAATTTTTTTTTTTATTTTGAGGTATTTTTTGTGTACTTCGACTAGGGAATAGTCCTAAGTCGATTTGAAAAAAAATAATAAAATTCGAAAATTTATCATGTACTGTCTCTTTAAAAATTCGACTTCGGCCATTCGCTATCTAAAACCTGGCGAATTGCTGTTTTAGCCTATGGGGGACCTCCTGGAACCTTTTTGGAGTCAATTGGTGGACTTTTAAAAATCAGTTTTTTCGGGAAAAACTTAGAATCAAATTCGATCGAATTCGATATTGCTTCGGTACATAGGATTAGATATTTGGCCGAATACGGACCCATTCGGCCAAAAAAAACTTTGAATTAAAGGGATACTGTCATGGGGATTCAAAATGAATCAGTTAATAGTGCTGCTCCAGCAGACTTCTGCACTGAAATCCATTTCTCAAAAGAGCAAACAGATTTTTTTATATTCAATTTTGAAATCTGACATGGGGCTAGACATATTGTCAATTTCCCAGCTGCCCCTGGTCATGTGACTTGTGCTCTGATAAACTTCAATCACTCTTTACTGCTGTACTGCAAGTTGGACTGATATCACCCCCTCCCTTTTTCCCCCCAGCAGCCAAACAAAAGAACAATGGGAAGGTAACCAGATAACAGCTCCCTAACACAAGATAACAGCTGCCTGGTAGATCTAAGAACAACACTCAATAGTAAAAACCCATGTCCCACTGAGACACATTCAGTTACATTGAGAAGGAACAACAGCAGCCTGCCAGAAAGCAGTTCTCTCCTAAAGTGCAGGCACAAGTCACATGACTGGGGGCAGCTGGGAAATTGACAATATGTCTAGCCCCATGTCAGATTTCAAAATTGAATATAAAAAAATCTGTTTGCTCTTTTGAGAAATGGATTTCAGCGCAGAATTCTGCTGGAGCAGCACTATACAGGGGCACATTTACTTAATTAACCCTCGATATCCGACCGTCGAAGTTAAATCCTTCGACTTCGAATATCAAGTTGAAGGATTTAGCGCTATTGGTTGAAGGATCTTCCCCATAGGCTAACATTGGCCTCGGTAGGTTTTAGGTGGCGAAGTAGGTGGTCAAAGTTTTTTTTAAAGAGACAGTACTTCGACTATCGAATGGTCGAATAGTCGAACGATTTTTAGTTCGAATCGTTCAATTTGAAGTCGAAGTAGCCAAAAAAAATATTAGAAGTATTTTTTATTCTATTCCTTCACTCGAGCTAAGTAAATGTGCCCTACAGTGTATGTATTGGTTGGAAAAAAACACAATTAAATAAAAGCAGTTTTTCAGTGGACCCCTTGATGCTGTACCCCATATATCCTGGTTATTATTTTTTTTTCTATAACCCCCATAGGATAGTTATGAAGGATTGAAAGGCAATATATGTGATTTGGTTTTGTATCTTTGTTTGCAGATGATTCAAGCCATACAAGTATTACGATTCCATCTGCTGGAGTTAGAAAAGGTAATTAGTGCAATTTGTGCGAGATCATTTGCATAAAGCTCTTTCTTTCTGCTCCTGTGTAATTAGTGTCAAGTCCAATGTTGGAGTCCATTCCTCTTTGCAGTTTAAGGGCTCTTACTCACTGGCGTTCTGACCTGCGCTCCCCTGCGTTCCGTTTTTTGGCGTTCAGCCGCAGGGGAGCGCAGGAATAGATGCATGTCATTATTTCAAATGGGGCTGTACTCACTCAGACGCGTGTTGGCGCCGAACACAGGTTGAGACGCAACATGCTGCATTTTTCACTGGCGTTCTGACCTGCGCTCCCCTGCGTTCCGTTTTTTGGCGTTCAGCCGCAGGGGAGCGCAGGAATAGACGCATGTCATTATTTCAAATGGGGCTGTACTCACTCAGACGCGTGTTGGCGCCGAACGTAGGTTGAGACGCAACATGCTGCATTTTTCCTGCGTTCGGCGCCTACACACGTCTGAGTACAGCCCCATTTGAAATAATGACATGCGTCTATTCCTGCGCTCCCCTGCGGCTGAACGCCAAAAAACGGAACGCAGGGGAGCGCAGGTCAGAACGCCAGTGAGTAAGAGCCCTAATTGCGATTTCAGCGAAAAAAACGAGATCACCAACGCCTGGGCCTTGTTGTGTTCCTATTAATATATCTGCTGCACATTATTATTAGTATTAATATAGATATATATATATTCCCTGCATTCAAATTTACTTTCTTTTTTGTCGGTGTTTTTAAGTAAGTGGCTAAGCAATGTTTTTTGGAAAGTGAAATTGGGGGCAGTTGAAGGCTTTGGTGAAAGGCAGAGGTGCTTTATGTGTGAGTCGGCTGCTCTGTGGGATACTGAACAGAGAAGGGGGGTAATAATGTCATTTTAGAGGCTACTTTGCATTTCAGGCAATAAAAAGGGATTGCAGTTTGATGTGAGCTATAAAAGTTGCATGCCAGCTCCCATACCCTGCCTTATTTATATTATTTATTCTATATGGGATTTAAATATTAAAGCACTTAAAAAAAGCTTTCTTGCCATAATATTAGCGCTGCACATAACCCCTCCCCCCCCATTTTAACTAAACGCACCCCCTCCCTGTGATATTTATTATAATATAATTTTGAATTTATTTAAATTAACTGTTAGTATGATGTAGAGAGGGATATTCCGAGACAATTTGCAATCGGTTTTCATTTTTTATTAGTTGTGGTTTTTGAGTTATTTAGCAGCTCTCCAGTTTGCGATTTCAGCCATCTGGTTGCTAGGGTCCAAATGACCCTAGCAACCACGCACTGATTTGAATAAGAAACTGGAATATGAATAGCAGAGGGACTGAATACAAAGAGGAGTAATAAAAAGTAGCAATAACAATAAATCTGTAGCCTTACAGAGCATTTGTTTTTAAGAATGGATCCCTGACCCCAATTTGAAAGCTTTAAAGAGTCAGAAGAAGAAGCTATAAAGAATAAAAAATGAAGACCAATTGAAAGTTTCTTAAAATTAGCCACTCTATAACATACTAAAAATTAACTTCAAGGCTACATTCATGAGCGTGTTCTTCATGCTTTTACGTTAGTGGGGGTTTTTTTCTGCTTGCTCTCATTTTCTACTTACCCCTTAAAGGGAATATTCAACTTCAAACAACTACTTGGTTTCAGATAGATCACCATAAATACAGACTTTTTCCAATTACTTTCTATGTGTGACCATTTTTCTAATATTCAAGTGTAAAGTGTCATTTTTCGCCTTCTAAAGCAGTTTTGGGAGGGGGGTCGCCGACCCTGTAAACAGTTCTAAATTGATACATTTAGTTGATACATGTGTTATCTTTGTCTCTGCTGAGCAGAATCCCTGAGTTTCATTACAGGCAACTGTTAGACTTGATACAATAGTTACTGATACTCCAGAGATGCTGCTGAGAAATGGATCAACTAAATGTAACAACTAATTGTATCAACTAATTGTATCAACATTGTATCAACTAATTGTAACAACTAATTGTATCAACTAATTGTAACAACTAATTGTAACAACTAATTGTATCAACTAATTGTATCAACTAATTGTAACAACTAATTGTATCAACTAAATGTATCAAAGAAGGAGCATATTTATCAAGAGTCAAATTTGAAAAACGTCGAATTCAAAAAGACCAACTGAAATTAAGTTTTTTTTTGGGCCGAGTAGGTCCGGTTTTGATCGAAAAAACACCAACCGAAATTAAGTCGTTTTTTTTTTTTTTGGTCGAAAAGAGCATTAGACCGAATTCGAATCGAAGTTTTTCTGAAAAAAAGTCCACCAATTAACTCTATATAGGTTCTAAGAGGTCCCCCATAGGCTAAAACAGCAATTTTGCAGGTTTTTGATGGTGAACGGTTGAAGTTGAATTTTTAAAGAGACAGTACATGATAAATTTTGATATTTGAATTTATGAAGTTTGGACTATTCTCTAATCAAAAAATTCACCTCAACCTTTGATAAATAGGTGACCATTCGCCACCTAAAAGCTGCCGAAGTGCTTGTTTTAGCCTATGGGGGACCTCCCAGAACCTGTATGGAGTCAATTGGGGGAGTTTGGGAGATCGAAGGTCAAAGTTAAAAAAAACTTTGAATCAAAGTTGCGTTACTTCGATCCCAAAAAACTTTGACCTCCATTCGGTTGGTCTTGACTTCGAACTTCGACCTTTGATAAATCTGCCCCTTAGATTTTGGAAAAACAGTAAAAAAAATAAATAATGGAAAGTAATTGGAAAAAGTCTTTATTTCTGGGGAACAATCTGAAAACAACTGAATTTAAAAAAGTGTTTGGAAGTTGAACATCCCCTTATTATTATTATTATTATTATTATTAGGCCTTGGGATGTTGTAAGTAAATGGGATGAAACAAGTTTATTAATAAATAAGTCAGCGGTGCAGGTGTCTCGGGTCTCATGGTCACTGATGGGTTAATCTCGGCTGCTGAATAAGTTGTTGCCTCTCAATCATTTTGTCAATGTCAATTTTCTGGGATTTCTTTATTTTATCAGCGGGGGAGGGGGGAGTTATTTCTAGGGATGCACCGAATCCAGGATTCGGTTCGGGATTCGGCCAGGATTCTGCCTTTTTCAGTAGGATTTAGTCGAATCCTTTTGCCTGGCCGAACCGAATCCGAATCCTAATTTGCATATGCAAATTAGGGGCGGGGAGGGAAGTTGCGTGACTTTTTGTCAGAAAACAAGGAAGTACGTGTACATTTTTTTCCCACTTCCCACCCCTAATTTGCATATGCAAATAAGGGTTCGGATTCGGTTCGGTATTCGGCCGAATCTTTCGCGAAGGATTCGGGGGTTCGGCCGAATCCAAAAAAGTGGATTCGGTGCATCCATAGTTATTTCTAATTCTATTGCTGGGTCTCTGGGGACATGACTAATACCAGATCTTCATTTGCTCTTGTCACTTGTATTTATCCTGATTTCTCTATTCCCCCCTCCTCCGACCCCTTTGTACCCGACCCCCAGGTACACGAACTGTGCGACAATTTCTGCCATCGCTACATCAGTTGTTTGAAAGGCAAAATGCCCATTGATCTGGTGATCGACGATCGGGACGGTGGATCTAAATCTGACAGTGAGGATTTGACTCGATCAGCCCCACTAACCGACCAGGTAATCCCCTCCCCCAGCCTCCTATGTGTATATATATATATATATGTGTGTGTGTGTCTCTCTATTACATACACTGGATATTGTATAGCATTCAATTCCCCTTCTCATACATTTCCATCCAAATGAAACTGGGCTGAGTGAGGGGAAATCAATGTAAAACTCTCCAGTCCTGGTGCTGCTCTGATAAATAACACGAAGCCAAGGTCGGGCTATTCTCTTAGGGACATATTTATCAAGGGTCGAATTTCAAATTCGAATTCAAAAATACCAACCGAAATTAAGTGAAAGTTTTTTTCTTTTTTTTTTTTTTTGGTCAAATAGGTCCTTATAGTCAATTGAATTCAATTAGAAGTTTTTCCACAAAAAAACCTTCGATTTTGCAAAGTCCACTTATTGACCCCAAATAGTTTGTAGGAGGTCCCCCATAGGCTAAAGCAGCAATTCGGCAGGTTTTAGATGGCGATTGGTCGAAGTCAATTTTTAAAGAGACAGTACATGATAAATGAAGATATTCAAATTTTTACATTTTTTTCAAATTGGAATCGAATTTGGACTATTCCCTAGTCAAAGTACACCAAAAATAGCCCGAAATTTGATTTATTTTTATTTGAAAATTCACCTCGACCTTTGATAATCCTGCCACTTACTGTCAGTAACGTTCATTAGTTTCCTTGTCAGTTTCCATCGGCCGAGCGCATTCAGATCTCACTGAGCGCATTGCTTTACGGTCCGACCCCTGCGGGATAAATGTGTCACTCCCCTTCTCTCTCTCCTTTTCTCTCTCTCCCCTTCTCTCTCTCTTTCTTTCTCTCCCCCCTTCCCGCTGTCCTTTTCTCTCTCTCCCCTTCTCTCTCTCTCTTCTTTTCTCTCTCTCCCCCCCTCCTCTCTCTCCTTCTTTCTCTCCCCCCTTCCCTCTCTCCTTTTCTCTCTCACCCCTTCTCTCTCTCTCCTTTTTTCTCTCCCCCCTTCCCTCTCTCATTTTCTCTCTCTCTCCCCCTTCAATCCCTCCTTTTCTCTCTCTCCCCTCCCCTCTCTCCTTTTTTCTCTCTCCCCTTCTCTCTCTCTCTCTCTCTCTCTCTCTCTTTCCTTTTCTCTCTCTCTCTCTCTCTCTTTCCTTCTCTCTCTCTCTCTCTCTCTCTCTCCCTCTCTCTCTCTCCTTTTTTCTCTCTTTCTCTCCTTCTCTCTCTCCTTTTCTCTCTCTTTCCCTCTCCAGGTGTCATGCAGCAATCCCCTTTGGCTGGGTTGAGGGGGTCAGCGACCTCGCTGTACAAAAGGTTGCAGGCTACGCTCTCACCTTGAGGGGAAACTGAACTGCACTCATCAATGAGGGGGCAGACAAACAGTTAAAACAGGAGGGAGAATGTGATGGGGAAGAGAAGGTCAGAGGCAGAGGCTTCAGATTAATCTGTGTCACCCAGTGAGATAATGATCCAGACCTGGTATAGACTTTTCCTCTTGGACTGGACTGGACTGGGATTCAAAACAGGTCTTGTCATTCCAAGTACAGAGGCCCAGACAGCCCCCACCAGCCCACTTAGTAGTCCCTTTCTATGGCACCTTACAGCAGCCCCTGGGGCATTTGCCAGAACCCACAGATTGTCAGTCCGGTCCTGCTCTTGTACATGACACATTGCCGGGCTTTATATTTCACATTTATTACATTGAAAATTGGATCTGTCCGTCCGCTTTATGCGATTACTTGCGATTTCCACTTAAATTTAAGATATTTGTTAAGTTTATTCAGTCTGACCCTGTCGTTTATTTCTTCCATTTTCAACATCTGCTGTAGAATTTTGGGAGTTGTAATTGTGGGTGATGGTTAACGAACTTAACGTCTTTCAGTTGTTTTTGTTACTGCAATTGTTTGATATTTATTAGGCCCAGTACTTTCTTCAATGCGGATGTTCTTTGTATCTTAACAACTCAACAAGAAATGACAGTGTATCTATAATTCCAACCAAGAAATATATTTTAACTTTCGCAGGCCCGGATTGGCCAAAGACGCTCACTTTGTATTGGGCTGGTGTTGTCCAGACCTTGAATGATATTAGGAGGGGAGAGCAAAGTTTGAACAAGTCTTTTGCATAGAGGACTTGGTTTATTTTTCCATTATTTTTCCGTTAACAGATCAGGATGATTAGTAAAAAGTAATAGTGTCCCAGTTTAATTACTGTATTTATTTATTATTTATTTATTTTATTATTTATTATTAAATAATGCCAGTTTTATTAGTAAAAAAGTAATAATGTTCCAGTTTACTCTATTTATTTATTTGTTTTATTATTAAATAATGCAAAAACTTAAAGTGTCCCAGTTTAATTACTCTATTTATTTATTATTTATTTGTTTTATTATTACATAATGCCAGTTTTATTAGTAAAAAGTACAAGTGTCCCACTTTAATTACTCTATTTATTATTTATTTATTATTTATTTGTTTTATTATTAAATAATGCAAAAACTTAGTGTCCCAGTTTAATTACTCTATTTATTTATTATTTATTTATTTTATTATTTATTATTAAATAATGCCAGTTTTATTAGTAAAAAGTAATAATGGCCCAGTTTACTCTATTTATTTATTTGTTTTATTATTAAATAATGCAAAAACTTAAAGTGTCCCAGTTTAATTACTCTATTTATTTATTATTTATTAGTTTTATTATTACATAATGCCAGTTTTATTAGTAAAAAGTACAAGTGTCCCAGTTTAATTACTCTATTTATTTATTTAATTTATTTATTTATTATTTATTTATTATTTATTTGTTTTATTATTTAATAATGCAAAAACTTAGTGTCCCAGTTTAATTACTCTATTTATTTATTATTTATTTGTTTTATTATTACATAATGCCAGTTGTATTAGTAAAAAGTACAAGTGTCCCAGTTTAATTACTCTATTTATTTATTTATTATTTATTTATTTGTTTTATTATTACATAATGCCAGTTTTGTTAGTAAAAACTTAGTGTCCCAGTTTAATTACTCTATTTATTTATTATTTATTTATTATTTATTTGTTTTATTATTAAATAATGCCAGTTTTATTAGTAAAATGTAATAATGTCCCAGTTTACTCTATTTATTATTTATTTGTTTTATTATTAAATAATGCAAAAACATAAAGTTTCCCAGTTTAATTACTCTATTTATTTATTATGTGTTTGTTTTATTATTAAATAATGCCAGTTTTATTAGCAAAAAGTACAAGTGTCCCAGTTTAATGACTCTATTTATTTATTATTAATTCATTTATAATTTCTTTGTTTTGTAATTAAATAATGCCATTTTTATTAGTAAAAATTAGAAGTTTAATGGGCGGTTCTGTAGAGCCAGTGTTATCAGCAGCTCCTATTTGGGCCATTATTATGGATCAGAGGAGTCAGCAGAGAAGCAGAGAGTTGCAGTTCAACTAAAATTGCAGCGCAACAAGTCTGGCTAGAAATTGGGTTTGGGAAAGCTTTAGCTGTAGGAATGCTCAGGTCTGTGGAGCAAATGACAAGAATAGCTCTGGGGCACAAATGAAATCAACACTTTAATTGCCTCCGAAATGAAGATTTATACTCCTCTGTTTTTCCAAGAAAACTTTACTGGGTTGAAAAGTTGGCAAGAATTAATAAAAAAGGCTGTAACACATTTTAAATATTAATTAGCAGAAGAACTGGTTTGTATAGAGGCAATTGGTTTGGTAAAGAGTTAACCCTGGATATATATAAACAGATCAAACATCACGGCTGCTACAGGTTTATTTAACGTTCCCTTATCTGCTGGTAACATCACACCTATGGCATCTCTACATGGCAAGTAATTAATCCCTGGCGCATATTTACTTAATGTTGCACTTTGCAATAAACAAGTTATTAGTTACTGTTCTGTGCCTGTATATATGTTTAAAGGGCTTGTTCACCTTTAAATTAACTGTTAGTAGGATGTAGAGAAGGATATTCTGAGACAATTTGCAATTGGTTATCATTTTTTTTATTATTTGTGGTTTTTGAGTTATTTGGCTTTTTATTCAGCAGCTCTGTGGCTAGCAATTTCAGC
This sequence comes from Xenopus petersii, assembly GCA_038501925.1. Taxonomy (NCBI): domain Eukaryota; kingdom Metazoa; phylum Chordata; class Amphibia; order Anura; family Pipidae; genus Xenopus; species Xenopus petersii. The sequence goes on along the minus strand of CM076681.1, from coordinate 144,859,761 downwards.
AACGTGGTTGCTAGGGTCCAAATTCCCCTAGCAACCATGCACTGAATTAAATAAGAGACTGGAATATGAATAGTAGAGGGTCTGAATAGAAAAAAGCAATAAAGGTAGCAATAACAATAAATTAGTAGCCTTAGGGTCAGGGCACACGCTCAGATTCGGGGAGATTAGTCGCCCCGCAACAAATCTCCTCTTCTTTGGGGCGACTAATCTCCCTAAACTGCCTCCCGCCGGCTAGAACGTAAATCGCTGGCGGGAAGGCAATCGGTGCGCTTAGTTTTCCAAAGTCGCCTGAAGTTGCCTCACGAGGAACAGGGTCAGGGCACATGCTCAGATTCGAGGAGATTAGTCGCCTCATGAGGAAAATTCGGGCAACTTCGGAAAACGAAGCGCTCCGAGTGCCGGCAATTTACATTCTAGCCGGTGGGAGGCAGTTCGGGGAGATTAGTTGCCCCCGAAGAAGAGGAGATTTGTCGTCGGGCGACTAATCTCCCCGAATCTGAGTGTGTGCCCTGACCCTTACAGAGCATTTGTTTTTAGATGGGGTCAGTGACCCCCCATCTGAAAACTGGGTCAGAAGAAGTAGGCAAATAATTAAAAAAACAATAAAATTACTGAAGACCAGGCCTCGCTGTTTTGCTTCCCGCAGATTCCTCCTCAGTCTGCCATGAGTGTTCTGTGGAGAAAGCTTGAAATCGTTCCAAAACAAAATAAATACAGAGAGAGTATGTGGTTAGTTCCAGGGCAAATCTGATTCCTGTTCCGCTCTCCAGCGCTCACCTTCATTCTTTATCCATAGTTATTGTTTATCTGTAATTTACTCACGATCTATAAATTCTAACTTATGGTATTGCTTATATCTACTGTATATACAGGCATGGGACCTGTTATCCAGAATGCTGAGGACCTGGGGTTTTTACGGTTTAGGGATCTTTCTGTAATTTGGATCTTTATACCTTAAGTCTACTAGAAATGTAAACATTAAATAAACCCAATAGGCTGGTTTTGCTTCCAATAAGGATTAATTATATCTTAGTTGGGATCAAGTACAAGCGACTGTTTTATTATTACAGATTAAAAGGAAATCATTTTTAAAAATCTGGATTATTTGGATAAAATGGAGTCTATGGCGCAAATTCACGAAGCGCAGAACGCTAGCGTTAATTCGCTAGCGTTTGGCATTTTTCGTTACTGCGCAAATTCACTAACGAACGCTGGCGTAGTTTCGCTAGTGTTACTTCGCACCCTTACGCCTGGCGAATTTTCGCTAGCGATGTAACTACGCAAATTCACTAACTTGCGCAGTGTACTGAACGCTACCTTTTACGCTAGACTTCCTTCGCCACCTCAGACCTGGCGAAGCGCAATAGAGTAGATAGGGATTGTTTCAAAAAAAGTCAAAATTTTTTCTAAGTCCCAAAAAACGCTGGCGTGTTTTCTACATGATGGGTGATAGGCTGAAAAAGATCGAAAATTTGTTTGGGGCTCCCCTCCTTCCCCCCTACATTTCCTGACTCATGGCAACTTACCTAGACAGTGGGCACATGTGTAGGGCAAAATAACATTTTTATTTGCTGATTTGAAGGTTTTCTAGGCATTTGTAGTGTTGATACGTGTTCCTCCATTGAAATTTGAATTTGGCGCCGTATGCAAATGAACCATCGCTAGCGAAACTTCGCTTCGCTTGGCGAATTAACGCTAGCGCAACTTCAAAAACTCACGCTACCCCTGTGCGCAACTTCGGATTTTAGTGAATTTGCGGCGCACTGGAGAAAATACGCCTGGCGAAGTGCGGCGAAGTTTGAATCTTAGTGAATTTGCCCCTATGGGTGACGGCCTTTCCATAATTCGGAGCTTTCTGGATAACAGGTTTTTGGATAACGGATCCCATACCTGTATTACTTATATGTACTGTATATACAGGTATGGGACCTGTTATCCAGAATGCTCGGGACCTGGGGTTTTCCAGATAATGGATCTTTCCATAATTTGGATCTTCATACCATAAGTCTACTAGAAAATCATATAAACATGAAATAAAGCCAATGGATTTACCTGACGGGCGCCCCTAGGTCCGCTGCCGTTCGTCGCCTCTGTCCCCTCCCTTTTATTCGCACAAATTTTCATCATCAGGACTGGAGCAATGGGGGTTGTTGCACAGAAAATTTAGAAAAATGATCATATCTCCTGTACATCCCCAGTGTCTCTGAACTAATGTGAGTCTGGTTGGGATTTATGCTGCCCCCTAAAATCCTGCTGCCCTGGGTCCGGCCTTTATTGGCCTCTCCCAAATCTGGGCCTGATGCCGCCCCTACCCTGGTGTAAACCACACGGCTATTAACATTAAAGGGGAACTATTGCAAAAATGAAAATGTAATATAAGCTTCCTCATACTGAAATAAGACATTTTCCAAATACAATCAATTAAATATTCTGAAATCAAGTTTATCTTCACTATCCCTCTCTCAGCATCTGTTTCTCTTCATTCTCTCTTCATGCAGCAGTTGGGTGTCAGATATTCACTGACAGTTACATCCAATATATCTTATAGGGGGGCTCCTTTTGCCTAGAAGATGTATTAGAGCTCACTCTATTAAAGGGATACTGTCATGGGAAAAACAATTTTTTCCAAAATGAATCATTTAATAGTGCTGCTCCAGCAGAATTCTACACTGAAATTTCTCAAAAGAGCAAACAGATTTTTTTATATTCAAATTTGAAATCTGACATGGGGCTAGACATATTGTCAATTTCCCAGCTGCCCCAAGTCATGTGACTTGTGCTTTGATAAACTTCAGTCTCTCTTTACTGCTGTACTGCAAGTTGGACTGATATCACCCCCTCCCTTTTCCCCCCCCAGCAGCCAAACAACAGAACAATGGGAAGGTAACCAGATAGCAGCTCCCTAACACAAGATAACAGCTGCCTGGTAGATCTAAGAACAACACTCAATAGTAAAATCCAGGTCCCACTGAGACACATTCAGTTACATTGAGTAGGAGAAACAACAGCCTGCCAGAAAGCATTTCTCTCCTAAAGTGCAGGCACAAGTCACATGACCAGGGGCAGCTGGGAAATTGACAAAATGTCTAGCCCCATGTCAGATTTCAAAATTGAATATAAAAAAATCTGTTTGCTCTTTTGAGAAATGGATTTCAGTGCAGAATTCTGCTGGAGCAGCACTATTAACTGATTCATTTTGAAATTTTTTTTCCCCCATTACAGTATCCCTTTAAGGAAACATCTGTTATCCAGAAAACCCCAGGTCCCAAGCATTCTGGATAAGATACTGTAGTATAAAACAATGAATAACAGAAACTTGACAGTTTTTTTCAACATATTTATTCTAGTACTTTAATAATGTTACATCTCTATTCAGTAATTTATGTTTTGCCCAATAAATAAATAAATACTGGGAATTCATTCACTGCGCTTATGTTTTCCTGGAGACGTATCGGGGTCAGGGCACACGCTCAGATTCGGGGAGATTAGCTGCCCGGCGACAAATCTCCTCTTCTTCGGGGCGACTAATCCCCCCGAACTGCCTCCCGCCGGCTAAAATCTAAATTTCAATCGGAACGCTTCGTTTTCCGAAGTCGCCTGAAGTTTCCTTGTGAGGCAACTTCGGGCGACTTTGGAAAATTAAGTGCTCCGAGTACCATCCCGCTGGCGACTTACGTTCTAGCCGACAAGAGACAGTTTGGGGAAATGAATCACCCCGAAAAAGAGGAGATTTGTCGCCGGGCAGCTCCCCGAATCTGAGCCTTAAGCAATAATAGAATTCAATAGACTTGACTATATTTATCCTTCCCCAGTAATCATTGCTGTGAAAAGCCCTGGAGGGTTATATGTAATAGTAATACAGTAGGGATGCACCGAATCCAGGATTTGGTTCGGGATTCGGCCAGGATTCGGCCTTTTTCAGTAGGATTCGGCCGAATCCTTCTGCCTGGCCGAACCGAATCCGAATCCTAATTTGCATATGCAAATTCGGGGCGGGGAGGGAAGTTGCGTGTCTTTTTGTCAGAAAACAAGGAAGTACTTTTTTTTCCACTTCTCACCCCTAATTTGCATATGCAAATTAGGGTTCGGATTCGGTTCGGTATTCGGCCGAATCTATCGCGAAGGATTTCAGGGGTTCGGGCGAATCCAAAAAAAGTGGATTCGGTGCATCCCTATAATACAGGCTAAAAAATTAGGAAATTCGAGGAACCCACATTAAAAGGCTCCTGGGAATTGTCTGGCCTACAAACAATCTATTTTAACGTTGACTCGGAGCTCATTACTGAAGGCAAACATCACATTCTGCGCTACTTATAAAAGGTGTAACCAGGAATATTCCTTTCATTGCAGCAATGTGATATAATAGCGAAAGAGCAGGTAACAAATAATGACAGCGTTACAGGCTTTTCCCTCGTATTCTAGGTCTACAGAGTTGAAAGGAAACTTATGTTTCACAAAAGTGATTATTCATAAAGTTTGGGCAAATGATCATTTAATTACCAAACACGTTACCAAGTCTAAATACAGAAACGTTTCCAGAAAAAGTAAAAAAACATCGGCAAACGGCCAAATTCCTAAAGGGGCTAGCGGGGAAAATGATCGGAAAGTAGGGATGCACCGAATCCACTCTTTTGGATTCGGCCGAACCCCCGAATCCTTCGTGAAAGATTCGGCCGAATACCGAACCGAATCCGAACCCTGATTTGCATATGCAAATTAGGGGTGGGAAGGGGAAAACTTTTTTTACTTCCTTGTTTTCTGACAAAAAGTCATGCAATTTCCCTCCCGCCCCGCATATGCAAATTAGGATTCGGCTTCGGTTCGGCTGGGCAGAAGGATTCGCCGAATCAGAATCCTGCTGAAAAAGGCCGAATCCCAAACCGAATCCTGGATTCGGTGCATCCCTATCGGAAAGTGAATGCGCAACTTCCCGTTTAAAAAAAAATATGGCAATCGTTTTAAATTATTCGAGAAATCAAGGAAATCGTGGTCAATTTCAGTCATTTTTGTTCCACAGTCCAAGATGGTTTCAGATGGTTTTCAGGATTTAATATTGTTTTAACCTGATTTTATTATTGTCAAAAAAGTTGTTTACCTTTATGATATAGACTGTGATATCCTGGAAAATTTTGCAATTGGTTTTCATGTTTTATTATTTGTGATTTTTGAGTTATTTAGCTTTTTTCTTTTTTTTCCAGCGGTTCTCCAGTTTGTAATTTCAGCAGTCTGGTTGCTATGGTCCACATTACCCTAGAAACCATGCTTTGATTTCAATATGAGACTGGAATTTTAAATACGAAAGGACCTGAAATGAAAGACGAGTCATAAAAAGCCTCACAGAGCAATTGTTTTCTAGATGGGGGGGGTCAGTGACCCCTATTTGAAAGCTGGAAAGATTTAAAAGTAAAAGGCAAATCATTTAAAAATGATTCTGTAACATACTAAAAATTAACTTAAAGCTGAACCACCCCTTTCATGTGCCAACCCCTTTTGACCTTGCCAAAGTCACCTTTTTCCCTATGTCTCAGCCACTAAAACGTATTTAGTCGAATAATTTGCTCCATCGTCTAACGCTCTTGTAGTTAAAGGAGAAGGAAAGGCTAAAAGTAAATACCGTATATACTCGAGTATAAGCCGACCCGAGTATAAGCCGAGGTACCTAATTTTACCTATGAAAACTGGGAAAACGTATTGACTCTAGTATAAGCCTAGACACAACTACAGCCCTGTCTCCCAGCAGCGCACATTCTGCCAAAGCGACCCCCCCAGCGATCAACCGGATTTCTTTGCAAAGTTGATGAAGACAGAGAATTGCCAAACGGATTACTGTGTGCATTGTCCCACTGTCCCACTACCATGTGCAGAGGGCGCTGTGTGATATTGTCATCACTGTTAATCTTTCATATAACCAACAGAGGGCATTGTGGGATATTGCAGTCTCTCCCCAAGTGAACTGTTGGTATAGGAATGATTAAAAGTGACTGCAATCTCAGCTACTCAGGTCGGGTACCGCTGACCCGAGTATAAGCCGAGGTAGACTTTTTCAGCACATTTTGGATGCTGAAAAACTCGGCTTATACTCGGGTATATACGGTAAGCTTTATTAGAAAGGTCTATATAAATACACCAGTAACCCCTCAAAGTAATGCTGCTCTGAGTCCTCTGTCAAAACAAACATCACATTTCTTTCCTTCTATTGTGTACTCATGGGCTTCTGTATCAGACTAACTGTTTTCAGCTTAAACCTCCAGGGCTAGGGCTTGAGCATGCTCAGTTTGCTCCTCTCTCCCTCCCTGCTGTAATCTGAGCCCAGAGCTATGAGTGAGCAGGGAGAGACTCAGGCAGGAAGTGATGTCACAACAAGCTAATATGGCAGCTGCTATCCTAAACAAACAAAGAATTTCTAGAGCTGTTTACTCAGGTATGGTAAAGCATTCTGCAGAATAGATATAGTGTTATAGCTTGTACTATTGTGGTTATTCTATCGGCAATAAACTGCTTCGGTAGCTTTCCTTCTCCTTTAACTGGTGAGGCTGGATTATATCACAATTATGATGTCACATACAGGGAAGTCTCGTGAGACCAAGGGCAAACTTGGGGCCATAAAAATGCATTTTAGGGCCACATCTGGTTCACAGACGGCCCTGCCTTTCTGAAATGCATTGTGTAAATATCCTGAGCATGTTCACCTGTAATAATTCTATATATGAGCAATTATTTCATATTAAGCATTATATTATACTATTTTACTTGCAAAAAAATGATCTATACTTTTATGTGCCGTTCTAGTCATGTTGTGACGTTTCCATTAAGAAATATACCATAAAGTTTATGCACTGGATTGTAAAATATGCACAGAATGTAGAGACGGAGCCTGGGCTATAACTCCCTTATCAGTTGCACAGACAATGTTGAGGCTCAAAAGAATTAATTAAAAGATGGTCAAATGCACAAACCAGAACGCCCCCCTTTTTTCTCCATACAAATAAATTACGTTGATTCCATGTTTTTTCCTTATTTTCTCTGTGATTCAGCAACGGGAAATAATGAATAAATCCCAGAGGACAGAATACATGCTCAGCTCATCCACCCCTTTGGGTGCTTGGGGCATATAGGGAGATGAAGTGAGTCATCGGGGGTCAGCCGACCCCTCGGATTTGGTGCCAGATTCACCCACCTGTGAGGCAGTGACATTAGCAACTCGTTCAGCCCTTCAGGGTGACAGATTTACTGTAACTTGTGCGCACTGATTAAAACTGCGAAAATTGCACAGCGTGCTCATAGGAATGTATTTTGCCTTTAGTCTCAAGCTATAAAAACACTGTCACTTTCTCATATAGATTTTCTAATAAATGAAACATAACGGCTGTGTATTAAATAGGCTCAGTTTGTCTGCCTGGGCAAATAATATAGACTGTCCATGAATATTCCATTAGAAAACCTGCTGGTATACATGGGCTTTTATACTATAATACATATCACTTGTAGTCTTTGGGAGTTTCTAGCAGGAGTAATTGTCCTGGGCCCTCCACATAGTGGGACCAACAGTGCGAGCAGCAGTTACTAAAGGAACATTCAATAATGCATTTAGAAAAAGAAATTACCCTCGCACCCCCCTGGCCTTCCCAATCAGTACGAGTCCCAGGTGCTCAGTGAAGGAGGCGTTTGGCAACCTCAAAATCCACGTGAAAAGCAAGAAAACACTGGCACAGCATGTGCCTATAGTAACAGTGGATAATAGTCTCTGGGAAGGGAGTGTGACTGTGGGATAGCAGGTATAGTAGGGAGAGATGGTGCCTATAGTAACAGTGGATAATAGTCTCTGGGAAGGGAGTGTGACTGTGGGATAGCAGGTATAGTAGGGAGAGATGGTGTCTATAGTAACAGTGGATAATAGTCTCTGGGAAGGGAGTGTGACTGTGGGATAGCAGGTATAGTAGGGAGAGATGTGTCTATAGTAACAGTGGGATAATAGTCTCTGGGAAGGGAGTGTGACTGTGGGATAGCAGGTATAGTAGGGAGAGATGGTGTCTATAGTAACAGTGGGATAATAGTCTCTGGGAAGGGAGTATGACTGTGGGATAGCAGGTATAGTAGGGAGAGATGTGTCTATAGTAACAGTGGATAATAGTCTCTGGGAAGGGAGTGTGACTGTGGGATAGCAGGTATAGTAGGGAGAGATGGTGTCTATAGTAACAGTGGATAATAGTCTCTGGGAAGGGAGTGTGACTGTGGGATAGCAGGTATAGTAGGGAGAGATGGTGCCTATAGTAACAGTGGATAATAGTCTCTGGGAAGGGAGTGTCACTGTGGGATAGCAGGTATAGTAGGGAGAGATGGTGCCTATAGTAACAGTGGATAATAGTCTCTGGGAAGGGAGTGTGACTGTGGGATAGCAGGTATAGTAGGGAGAGATGGTGCCTATAGTAACAGTGGGATAATAGTCTCTGGGAAGGGAGTGTGACTGTGGGATAGCAGGTATAGTAGGGAGAGATGGTGTCTATAGTAACAGTGGATAATAGTCTCTGGGAAGGGAGTGTGACTGTGGGATAGCAGGTATAGTAGGGAGAGATGGTGTCTATAGTAACAGTGGATAATAGTCTCTGGGAAGGGAGTGTGACTGTGGGATAGCAGGTATAGTAGGGAGAGATGTGTCTATAGTAACAGTGGATAATAGTCTCTGGGAAGGGAGTGTCACTGTGGGATAGCAGGTATAGTAGGGAGAGATGGTGCCTATAGTAACAGTGGATAATAGTCTCTGGGAAGGGAGTGTGACTGTGGGATAGCAGGTATAGTAGGGAGAGATGGTGTCTATAGTAACAGTGGATAATAGTCTCTGGGAAGGGAGTGTGACTGTGGGATAGCAGGTATAGTAGGGAGAGATGGTGCCTATAGTAACAGTGGGATAATAGTCTCTGGGAAGGGAGTGTGACTGTGGGATAGCAGGTATAGTAGGAAGAGATGGTGTCTATAGTAACAGTGGATAATAGTCTCTGGGAAGGGAGTGTGACTGTGGGATAGCAGGTATAGTAGGGAGAGATGGTGTCTATAGTAACAGTGGATAATAGTCTCTGGGAAGGGAGTGTGACTGTGGGATAGCAGGTATAGTAGGGAGAGATGGTGCCTATAGTAACAGTGGATAATAGTCTCTGGGAAGGGAGTGTGACTGTGGGATAGCAGGTATAGTAGGGAGAGATGGTGCCTATAGTAACAGTGGATAATAGTCTCTGGGAAGGGAGTGTGACTGTGGGATAGCAGGTATAGTAGGGAGAGATGGTGCCTATAGTAACAGTGGGATAATAGTCTCTGGGAAGGGAGTGTGACTGTGGGATAGCAGGTATAGTAGGAAGAGATGGTGTCTATAGTAACAGTGGATAATAGTCTCTGGGAAGGGAGTGTGACTGTGGGATAGCAGGTATAGTAGGGAGAGATGGTGTCTATAGTAACAGTGGATAATAGTCTCTGGGAAGGGAGTGTGACTGTGGGATAGCAGGTATAGTAGGGAGAGATGGTGTCTATAGTAACAGTGGATAATAGTCTCTGGGAAGGGAGTGTGACTGTGGGATAGCAGGTATAGTAGGGAGAGATGTGTCTATAGTAACAGTGGATAATAGTCTCTGGGAAGGGAGTGTGACTGTGGGATAGCAGGTATAGTAGGGAGAGATGGTGTCTATAGTAACAGTGGATAATAGTCTCTGGGAAGGGAGTGTGACTGTGGGATAGCAGGTATAGTAGGGAGAGATGGTGCCTATAGTAACAGTGGGATAATAGTCTCTGGGAAGGGAGTGTGACTGTGGGATAGCAGGTATAGTAGGGAGAGATGGTGCCTATAGTAACAGTGGATAATAGTCTCTGGGAAGGGAGTGTGACTGTGGGATAGCAGGTATAGTAGGGAGAGATGGTGCCTATAGTAACAGTGGGATAATAGTCTCTGGGAAGGGAGTGTGACTGTGGGATAGCAGGTATAGTAGGGAGAGATGGTGCCTATAGTAACAGTGGATAATAGTCTCTGGGAAGGGAGTGTGACTGTGGGATAGCAGGTATAGTAGGGAGAGATGGTGCCTATAGTAACAGTGGATAATAGTCTCTGGGAAGGGACTGGAAGAGCAGGTATAACAGGGGGAAATCTGGCTTGTGGCAGTGGGAGTAACAGATGCTGTGAGATACAACAGGCCTTTAGTTTAGTACTAGCCTAGGGCACCTCATTTATCCTCCCTACCCACTGAGAGTGAAAAGCTCTTGTAAGGTGCTGGTAACTGTAGTTCAACAACCACTTAAGTTGGGCTATTTATAGTTGTTTTGGCCTGAGGTGACCACTAAAGATGGTCCTGTAGTAGATTATGTGGTAGAAATAAAGAGACAATTATGCAGCCTCAGTAAATCAGTAATAAAGTAATTCGCCCATCACTGTTCGTGTCATATAGATCTTTTTTGTCCTAATCTGTCCTTTTGATTGGATAAGTGATGGTTCTAAAATGTTCTGGTCTCCCCTATAATAGCTCAGCATTAAAGGGGAAGTAAACACAAATACAAAATTATAATTCGCTATCCAATATTAATTTTTCAACGATTGTATTGTTATCTGTCAGTGTAATTGCCACTGAAGTCAATATGTTTATGCCCCTTTGCTATTCTCTGCACTGCTGGTCCTGACTACATGTGCCATTAACACATTGTAGCAATTTAACTTTTTAAGCCAAGACAATGGCTTGCATGCAGAACATGCAGAGCATTGTGGGAAATGGAACCTTGTGCAAATAGAAGCTGACTGCTGAATTCTTTCTACATGTAGTCAGGACGAGCAGTGGTAATTGCTTTTACCAATAATATTAAATCATGAAAAAGCTTAGAGTTAATTTTGCGGTCGTTATGCAAAAAGTTATAGTTGGGTTTACTGCCCCTTTGAAGGGATTATGTCATGATTTTTATGATGTCGTTTTTATGTCTAAATGATACTGTTTATGCTGCAAATAATTGACTGTACAATATAAAATGTCATTCCTGAACCAGCAAGTATATTTAGTTGTAATATTGGTGTGTAGGTGCATCTCAGCTCATTTTGCCTGGTCATGTGATTTCAGAAAGAGCCAGCACTTTAGGATGGAACTGCTTTCTGGCAGCCTGTTGTTTCTCCTACTCAATGTAACTGAATGTGTCTCAGTGGGACCTGGATTTTACTATTGAGTGTTGTTCTTAGATCTACCAGGCAGCTGTTATCTTGTGTTAGGGAGCTGCTATCTGGTTACCTTCCCATTGTTCTGTTGTTAGGCTGCTGGGGGGAAAGGGAGGGGGTGATATCAGTCCAACTTGCAGTACAGCAGTAAAGAGTGACTAAAGTTTATCAGAGCACAAGTCACATGACTTGGGGCAGCTGGGAAATTGACAATATGTCTAGCCCCATGTCAGGTTTCAAAATGGAATATAAAAAAATCTGTTTGCTCTTTTGAGAAATGGATTTCAGTGCAGAATTCTGCTGGAGCAGCACTATTAAATGATTTATTTTGAAAAAAAAAAAAATTCCGCATGACAGTATACCTTTAAGCTGGTCATACATGAAGAGATCCGCTCATCTGGCGACATCGCCAAACGAGCGGATCTTTCACCGATATGCCCACCAACGGCAGGACTATAGCAGGGTAATCCGAACGATCGGATTACAATGAGGAGCAATGGGCTCCGATGGGTTGTCAGCGGAAAAATTAAGTTTTTCAGAGCACAAGTCACATGACTGGGGGCAGCTGGGAAACTGACAATATGTCTAGCCCCATGTCAGATTTAAAAAGTAAATATAAAAAAATCTGTTTGCTCTTTTGAGAAACTGATTTCAGTGCAGAATTCTACTGGAGCAGCACTATTAACTGAAAAAAAACATGTTTTCTCATGACACTATCCCTTTAAAGCAGTGATCCCCAACCAGTGGCTCGTGAGTAACATGTTTCTCTTCGACTCCCTTGGATGTTGCTCCCAGTGGCCTCAAAGCAAGGGCTTATTTTTTTTAATTCCAGGCCCGGATTCAAGTTTTAGTTGGATAAAAACCAAGTATACTGTCAAACAGAGCCTCTCGTAGGCTACAATACAATGGGTGACCAATAGGCAGTCATAGCCCATATTTGTCATTCCCAGGAACTTTTTGCTTATTTGTGTTGTTCTCCAACTTATTTCTACATTCGATTGTGGCTCTCGGGGTAAAAAAAAGTTTGGGGACCCCTGCTTTAATGTTTGGCCGTGATTTGTTGAATTCGTAGCTGTGATCACTTGCCTTATAATGGAGAATAGTGCGGCACTGGTTGGTTTGATTCGGGCGGCACTATAAGCACTTGTTTGTTGATTTAGGGATTATTGGAAGAATAGATGATGTTTCGAATGTGTCAGTTCTTGCCCCTTTCTCCCCTTTGTTGACGTTTGCCATTGGCAGGTCTGAGCCGTGTTTACATTGGCTAACCCCATCCTTATATTAGATCTAAAAACAAGAAACACTTAATAGATATTACAAACAAGAGGAAACGTGCGGCATATTATGTTGCATTAAGAGACACAACACTTGATTTATAACTTATGTCAAGTCCCATAAGGCTCCCGGAATGTTTATCCAACTACTGAAAACCATAGGGGGGAAGGGATGGTGTCAGTTCAGCAAAAAAAAAAAAAAAACTTCAGAAATTTTTTGTATAAACAAAACCCAACATGTTACGTGTATCGTGCTCCATAACTGGAAATATTTTTGTACAAACAATGCAATTTTCCAACTTTATTAGCATGTAATAACCCCTACAATGGCCCTCTTCATCCTCGGCATACAGAGCAACTTCAAGCTACTATAAAAATACTTATCCTATTATCCAAATGCGTTGGCTTGGCTAAAATGGCACTTTATCATATCCTCACAGCCGCGCTTTAATGACGACTTAAGCTCGGCTATGAAAGGAAAGCTTTAAAAATGGGGCCTCTTTCACGCTGTGGGAGAACACGGATTTCTAACTTCCTGATAGGCTCATTAATCTTTACTGAAATATTTACTCAACTTATTCAAAGGCTCTTATTTTGTGGCTGATATGCCTGTATCATAATATATGGCTGCAAACCAGTATAATAGTATATACCTGTATACAGGTAGGAGACCTGTTATCAAGAATGCTCAAGACCTGGGGCTTTCCAGATAATGGATCTGTCATTCTGATCATTGCTAATTAAACTATCAATTAAACCTTTATTGAACCCCAATAGAATTGATTTGCATCCAATAAGAATTAATTATATCTTCGTTGGGAAGAAGTACAAGCTACTGTTTCATTACTACAAGGAAAAAGGACAAGATTTTTTTTATAATTTGATTATAACGGAGTCTATAGGAGTAAATTAATCAATGAGTGAAGTTTCGCAGCTCACAATTCATTTCTATGGGATTTTGAAAGGCATATTTATCAATGGGTGAAAGTGAAAGTTCACCCTTTGAAAAATTCGCCTTTAAAAATCCCATAGAAATGAATGGAAAGTGGCGGAATTTCACTCTAGTGGCGGAACTTCACTATTAACTTCACTCTTTGATAAATATACCCCTATGGGAGATGGCCTTTCCGTAATTTGGAGGTTTCTGGATAACGTGTTGGTTATATATGTCGGTATAATACTAAAATATGCCTGGAGGCTTCTATATATATATTTATAATACACAAAAGCCATGAATATCCTGTAAATTATATCCTTATAAACGGTGAGTTCTGATGTCATCAGTTATAAACGGTGAGTTGTGATGTCATTTCTGTCACATGACTCACTGAAACTTGTGTATTATAATAAATAAAGTACCCCCAGTTGCAAAATATGAGGATATTAGAAGTTACCTCGGAGTTCCATGACCTTTATAAAAACACTCATGAAACTCCTCGGTAACTTATAATATCCTTATATTTTACAAGAGGGGGTACCGTATATACTCGAGTATAAGCCGAGTTTTTCAGCCCCCAAAATATGCTGAAAAACTCTACCTCGGCTTATACTCGGGTCAAGCGCAAAAACGGTCGCCGGCGCCTTAGAATAGTCGCCGGCATCCAAGAATAGTCTCCAAGAATATTCACCGGCGTCCAAGAATGGTTGCCGGCATCCAAAAACGAGACGCCGGCACCTCCAATGTGAGCAGAAACCCTCAATTTTTTGATTGAAACTTACCAGAAGCTGCTGCATTTCTCACCCTCGGCTTATACTCGAGTCAATAAGCTTTCCCAGTTTTTGGAGGTAAAATTAGGTACCTCGGCTTATACTCGGGACGGCTTATACTCGAGTATATACGGTACTTTATTCACTATATATATATATATATATATATATATATATATATAGCCATTGGTTGCCGGCACTAACCTCCGCCATTCGATCATTTCGCCGGGTGCTAGCCCAATTCAATATAAAGTCCAAAAATAAAAGGAAGCACTCACGGCATAAAGGTTGTAAAGGACTTCTAACAACCTTTATGCCGTGAGTGCTTCCTTTTATTATATATATATATATACACATATGTGCAAGGTAGGTGCTCAGCAAATAAGGCTACAGAAAGGAACCGTATATTATTATTGTGATGTTACTGGCCCTTTAATAATTTCTATTATAGAATCTTCTCTTAGCCGCACTGGGATTCAGCCATGCGTTATTGCCACGTACCTCTGTATTGTGATAATCTTCAGTGGCTGAATAAATAAAATCTGTTATATTCCAACTTCTTCCAAAACCCCGGTACCTTTTGGGAGTTAGAAATCATTGGAGGAATACGACGACAGATTTTGTTTTAAATGCAAATACGCAACATACGTGACATTATTCCCTTTATCATTGCTGAGTATACACAGCATGCATTTGTTTGCACCTTATGGTGTCCATTAATACATAGTCCTTCTGGCCACATCTCTGCTCCCAGGACTCCCATTGTACATCGTTTTTCTTGATGGCCGTAATGGAAAAAGGAAGAGGAAACTCCCTTCTTGCTCTCCGTCTATAAACATTCTGCATAATGGCGTGGCTATGGATTTTATCATGCAGCTCATCTAGAATGGCTTGCGTTTCTTCCCCTTTCATGGCTACATGCCATAGACCACCGCTCGATAATATGTCATCTAAATAACACTACACTTCACGGAGCTACATACATATTTTTATTCTGAGCCCTTCAAGTGGCTAATGGGTGGATATTAACAGTTCGGTGGTAGATGTATCAGTATCAGTAAGTCCTCCACATTCTGTGGCTTAAGCTAATGATGCCAATCAGACGATGATGATAGTGGAGAACGTTATGTTCCTGTGTTGTTCTCCTGCCCAGTCATTTCTATTTACAAAAGAGCCCTAAAAGAGTGCTAATGAGCCATAATATTTATTCTGGGCTGTGTAATATGGTGTCTGGATCTCATGGCTGAGCAAACTGGACAAAAAAAATAATAGTTCTAGGAACCTAGTCATTAAAGGGATACTGTCATTCAAATAAATAGGTTTCGTAGGTGCCAAAAAAATAATGTGCGTTGTAATGGAAAAAGAGGACTAGACAATGATAGACAATCTGGTAGTGGCGTGGGCGTTTGTATATTCTGGTAGTGCAGTGACTGTCTCTGTTTCCGTCTTGGTTTAGGACTAGGATCCTAGATACTGAATCAACATCAGAACAGTCTCACTCACTAATGCTGCTCTCACAAGACTTTCCAGATATTTGACCAATCAGCTTGCTCTCACATGGGAAGACTTTCCAGATATTTGATCAGCTACCCAAGAACGGTTACATTGAACTGGTGATTAATCATTCAATAAGCTTATTGGTCGCCCACAAAGTCCTACAGTTGGGTCCGAAATTACTAAATTGTATGAATTAATGGTGGATGCTTCTCAATGGTGCAGCAAGAAGTTAGGGTCCTCCTCAATGCCCTTAACCCTATGGAAGATGTCTCATTGAAATATCCTGATCCACAGAGGATCCTTAATAGTTCTGAGGCCCAGCAGCTTGTAGGATTGTTGTTTACACCGTTATTCCCTACTGTAAGCTCTACAGACAATAACCTTTTCTTCCTTGTATCATTTGATGTCAGGAACTTAAAATATGAAGTATTTGCATGCTCATCATTTATTCACATCTCTTGTACCATTCTCAGCACATCCCTTGTGAGTACAATAAATGCACTGCAAGAATTCTTGAGCCCTGCATAGTTTATTAGCGCTGTACAAATAAAAACATACAAACGAGGCTAGTGATGAGTTCAGCCAACTTTTAGCTCTTGCATTGCACATATTTTAATCACTATAACATTGAGCATTCAGTAGATAATAGGAAGAGGTAGGAAACATGATCTAGAACACATAATTCTTTAAATGAATAAAAAAAGTCAGATCTTTCCTCAGGGCCATTTAAGGCTGTATTAAACATTAAGAGATCAGTTCAGAATATAATAGTACAGTTACAGTATTGCTTTATGGGTTACACGTCTATAGAGTCTCTGCATGGCTGAACCACTTTGGTTTGGTTTACTTATAGGAAACTAACTAAATAATGGGCCCAACTAGGCACAATTTAGTACAGTGATTCCCAAACATGTTGCTCACCACTCCCATTGATGTTTCTTACAGGGGCCACAAAGAGATGCCCATTTTCAAATTCCTTGCTTGAAGGTTTTGGAGACTAAAGACACTGGTTTACTGGTTTACAACCCTTTCTGACCCTTCCTACAAGGTAGTATTCAACGCAGGGCAAACCAATTAGCCTATCACAGCTCTTATTTGGCATCCCCAATTCATTTTTTCATGCTTGTGTGGCTAAAGGTGGCCATACAGGGGTAGATAAAGCTGCTGATATCGGTCCTTTAGACCAATTCTGCAATTTATCTGTTTATGGGAGCTTCCGACGGGTCTTCCCGATCGATATCTGGCTACGATATGGATCGGGTTTAATTTTTCCGCTGACAACCCATCGGAGCCCATTGCTCCTCATTGTAATCCGATCGTTCTGATTACCCTGATATAGTCCTGCCGTTGGTGGGCATATCGGTGAAAGATCCGCTTGTTTGGCGATGTCGCCAGATGAGCGGATCTCTTCATGTATGACCAGCTTAAAGGTATACTGTCTTGGGGAAATTTTTTTTTTTTTCAAAATGAATCATTTAATAGTGCTGCTCCAGCAGAATTCTGCACTGAAATCCATTTCTCAAAAGAGCAAACAGATTTTTATATATTCCATTTTGAAATCTGACATGGGGCTAGACATATTGTCAATTTCCCAGCTGCCCTAAGTCATGTGACTTGTGCTCTGGTAAACTTCAGTCACTCTTTACTGCTGTACTGCAAGTTGGAGTGATATCACCCCCTCCCTTTTCCCCCCAGCAGCCAAACAACAGAACAATGGGAAGGTAACCAGATAGCAGCTCCCTAACACAAGATAACAGCTGCCTGGTAGATCTAAGAACAGCACTCAATAGTAAAAACCCATGTCCCACTGAGACACATTCAGTTACATTGAGAAGGAAAAACAACAGCCTGCCAGAAAGCATTTCTCTCCTAAAGTGCAGGCACACGTCACATGACCAGGGGCAGCTGGGAAATTGACAATATGTCTAGCCCCATGTCAGATTTCAAAATTGAATATAAAGAAATCTGTTTGCTCTTTTGAGAAATGGATTTCAGTGCAGAATTCTACTGGAGCAGCTCTATTAACTGATTCATTTTGAATTTTTTTTCCCATGACAGAATCCCTTTAAGTAGATAACAAATAAAGGGTTTCTTTTGCTCCCTGTTGCACAGTTTTTTCAAGCTTGTGCATATCATTCATAGATTCCAGTGCCCCTACCACCATAGAACATGTAGAATGTGTGTCTGGCATGAGCTTTATGTCCTGTCTCCTGTTCTTTTATTTCATTTATTCTTCTGTACAAGTCCTTTTATCCTGCAACATATATCTATAAATTGACCCGATACTTACATTTTGTTCTATTATGCTTCGGATATGAAAAAGATTATACATTAGAGAGAGAGAGAGAGAGAGAGAGAGAGAGAGAGTGAGAGAGAGAGAGAGAGAGAATGAATGAGAATATAGCAGCACTAGCAAGTCACTATTACATAAAGCCAGTACTTCATTATGTGTGTAGGAGACAACACAGCAGTCATTGCACACTATATCACTATATGCCTTTATGGCCTTGCAAATTTGAAGGGGACTAACTGCAAGATGTAACATAAAAAAAAAGAAGAAAATAACTTCGAGGATATGGGATATCAGTCAGTGACTGGCTTATTGGTGTTATATTCCTACATCAGGGTTATCACATCTCCAGTGAAAAGAAAACTCCAAACTGTAACTTACTAATACAGTTTTTTTGTAAAGACCTATCGACTGAGAGATAGAGCTATTGCGGTGCATTGTATAATGTACTGTACACAACTTCAGATATTGTGAAGGTAAATGCAGTTAGCTTTGTGTGGATAGCCACAACCATGACACTTCTGCATTCTGCTCTGCGGTTCTGGATAATTTATTATTGTATTTATAAAGCTTTAGCATATTCTGCAGTAGATCACACCAGAAGGGTGTATACACCAAACATGCAGATTACATACAAATACTGACTGACGCATGCCCTTTTCTTGCAATCTAAATGGAGAAGGAATAATGAGACTGAAGGTGTTAAAGGGATTGTGTCATGATTTTTATGATGTATTTTTTTTTTTATTTCTAAATGACACTGCAAATAATTCACTCTACAATATAATTGTAATATTTAGTTGTAATATTGGTGTGTAGGTGCATCTCAGCTCATTTTGCCTGGTCATGTGATTTCAGAAAGAGCCAGCACTTTAGGATGGAACTGCTTTCTGGCAGCCTGTTGTTTCTCCTACTCAATGTAACTGAATGTGTCTCAGTGGGACCTGGATTTTACTATTGAGTGCTGTTCTTAGATCTACCAGGCAGCTGTTATCTTGTGTTAGGGAGCTGCTATCTGGTTACCTTCCCATTGTTCTGTTGTTTGGCTGCTGGGGGGAAGGGAGGGGGTGATATCAGTCCAACTTGCAGTACAGCAGTGCTGTTTATCAGAGCTCAAGTCACATGACTGGGGGCAGCTGGGAAACTGACAATATATCTAGCCCCATGTCAGATTTCAAAATGAAATATAAAAAAATCTGTTTGCTCTTTTGAGAAATGGATTTCAGTGCAGAATTCTGAAAAAAATATATTTTACAGGTGGCTCCTGTTAATTGTACTTCATATATCTGGCAGTTGTTACACAAATAATATGCACTACTTTTACATGCCTTTACCTCCACCACCTTCTGATTCTGAGGGCCCCAGAGCAAATTTCTTCTCTTCTTAAAACTTGGCCTTGAGTTGAGAATGTAGAAATGAAACACAGGGGCTAAGTGAGTGTAGCAACACCGTTTTTATAAACGGAGGTGGAATTCGACATTTGCTGCTTGAGCGCTTGTATAATGTGCCAATAGCTGTGAGAAAAGAGGAGCCGAGCAGCTCAGAGCAAACACAATGAGAATGCAATGAATCGGAATGCCTCGCAGATCAGAATCAGAATTTTCCAGCAAGGAAAAGCTTTTCATGGTGAATTAAGGGGCGGAGGAAGAAAAATGGGGATGAAAAAGAAAAAGAAAGAAAAGGTGCAGATCACAAAAAACGCTGGACTTCTGAGGATTTAAGAACCTTCGCTAAATCTATGCAGAATACAATACGTGGAAAATTGAATCAAACAAAGCTGAATAAATCAGCAGAGCTCATTAAAAGATAGTAAATATATATATATTTATGTTGTTGCAGAAAAGAAAAAAGAACACAGTTGCCCACGTAGCTCGATGCACTTCTTCAGTTAAGTGCCACGTTCTCACCCAATCGCGATCTCAATCAGATTAATCAACACATATTTTAGCTCGTTATCTCCAGATCTTCTATTAATTACAAGTCAGATCACCAGTAGTAGGGGGACAACGTAAATAGAACGTGTTTGCCCTGGAGATGTCACTCCTCAGATCTCAAGAGTCCCAGGGGATTGTGGAGACCTCCCACATGTCTTGCTGCTCTTTTCTCCAATTACAGTTAATGAAATCGTTTGCCATTTTCTTCTAATTATATTTTCAAGTGAGATTTGTCGCCCATAGAAAAACAGCCTTTTTTTTTTTTTTTTTTTTTTACATGTTGAGGCACTAGAGCTTTGTGCCTGGCATTGTATGTCCCGCGGGTGCTGTGTCATTTCAGGAGAGCTCTGAATAAACAAGTCCCTCTTTTGAAAGTACAGTTGTACAAACCGAAAATGTATGCATTAACTGTTTGCATTCTTAACATGTGTTCCAGATTACCACCCCCCTTACGGCATACTTCTGGCATGCTACGGAGAACAGATTTGTTATAAAACATTTCCCCCCACAGTCCTCGCATCTCTCTACCAGTCACTGAATCTCCAATACAACTGACAGTGTTTAGAATATTCCTGATAGCAGAACCTTTCTGGATATTAATACTGAGATACAGAAGATTAAAAAAATTAAAAGAAGCCCCAAAAAAACCTTATTTATAGAAGTGCTGAAATAGGGACGTACCACCTGGCACATATTTCAGGCTTGTTCCTAGTGAGTGCGTTAACCCCCATTGTAATTGGATCTTCTTCCCCCCCACCCTTCATAATGATAGAGCCGACGCCTGAGTTCAAACGTAAAACAAATTACTTAATGTTTTCAAATACTAAATAATTTGTGTCCATGCGTTGCAGAGAATAAAGTAGCAGTCTGGTTGAAATTAAAGGTAACGGTGCTGGAGAACTGTTCCATTATTATTAGGGATGCACTGAATCCACTATTTTGGATTCGGCCGAACCTTTGAATCCTTCGCGAAAGATGCTGGCGATTACCGACCTGAATCCTAATTTGCATATGCAAATTAGGCATGGGAAGAGGACAACATTTTTTACTTCTTTGTTTTATGACAAAGAGTCACGCGATTTCCCTCAGATTTGGTTCGGCCAGGCAGAAGGCTTTGGCTGAATCTGGATCCTGCTGAATCCTGGCCGCAAGGCTGGGCCGCGTCGAACAGGGGTCCAAGGCATGCTGGCGGACACGGCGCCGGCTTAGCATGAGCATGCATGCGCAAGGTGCCACTCGTTTATGCAAGAGAGACCATGGTTTTTACTTATTTTTGCGCTTCTGCACATGTGCGAATTGGTGCGAGCGTGTGCATGCACAAATTGCGCGAGCCTGTGTTCGCGCGCATGTGCAGGAGCGCAATAAGAAGTGCAAAACCACAGAGAGTCGGGCACAGAGGGAACAGGACTTGGGGTAGGCGATAGTGTAGGTACTGGCGACCCCCCAGATTTGCTCCCTAGGCACGTGCCTACTCTGCCTACCCTGAATCCTGAACGGACAGACCCGGATTTGTGGAGAGGCCAGCAAGGCCCGGGTCTAGGGTGGCAGGATTTTAGGGGGCGACATGCTGCCCAACCACACCCACATTGGTTCAACAAAAACAGAGGATGCGCAGGAGATATAACTTCCCTTGCACCAATCCCCACTGCACTGATCCTGGATTCAGTGCATCCCTAATTATTATGCATTCAGGTCTGCGTATGATGACCAAGAGGCTCGCATGGATGTTAAAAAAAAAAAAAAAAAAAGCTTGTTTCTAAAAGCTAATTAAAATCTTTTGGAGTGATAAAGGGAGATCTGGGAGTAGTGTTGTCCTGATTGTTTTCTCTAAGAATTTAATTTACAGCCATTTTTTCCCCTATTTGAATGTTACTTTCAAATTGAGCCGGTGATAAGAACTAACATCTGTTTTGTGTTGAATAGTACAAGAGAGCTCTGCATGGGGCTGAGAGTCCACAGAGCGTGTGAGGCCATTGTTGTTCTTCTCTTTTATTTGTCCTCATGCCTAGTCCATTTGTAGCATCCGGCAAACAGCTGACACATATTGGCTATTATGGACCCCGGCCTAATTGTGTCCCATTCTGAAAAGCTCTTCTATGCGAGTCCTGTGTGATGTATCAGAGACTGAGACTATATAAACGGCGCCGTCAAAAGAGCGCTCTCATTTTGCACTTGCAGAGTAACAGACTGCTGGGCCAGAGGGGCTGTGGATGCTAAATCTATAATCACAATCTAGTAGCTCGCTATTTGCTCCGTCGCTGGGATGTTTCTGTTTTCAATGGTAATTCAGCAGCCAGTTATGAGACATCCTTGTACGTTAGCGGAGGAAAAAACGCAAACGCAGATCCATTTGGCAGATTTACTTTTTAAATTTGCACATTAAATTGTTTCTTGTTAAATATATGCAAGAATGGTGTTAAATTTGAATTGAATTGAATTTTCCGCAGCCTTCCTGGAGCCGAGACCACGATGATGCAGCATCAATTCGTTCTGGGGGGACGCCGGGACCTTCTAGTGGAGGCCACACGTCACATAGTGGGGACAACAGCAGTGAACAAGGTAGGAAGATGCCACGGATGCCTTGTTCATAAATTAGCATGTTGACTACAGATTTAATCAGAAACAGAATAATCAGAAGCACATGTTGCACTTAGTTTTAGGATAAATAATAGTCATAAGACTCTCGATTTGCTTCCCATTACACTTAAAGGGGTTGTTTGCCTCTGCGTTAACGTTTATGTAGGATGTAGAGAAGGATATTCTGATACAATTTCCAATTGGTTTTCATTTTTTATTATTTGTGGTTTTGGAGATATTTAACTTTTTATTCAGCAGCTCTTGAGTTGGCAGTTTCAGCCATCTGGCAGCTAGAGTCGAAATTCCCCTAGCAACCACCCATTGCTTTGTATGAGAGACTGGAATATGAACAGGGACTGAATAGAAAGAGGGGTAATAAAAAGTATCAATCAGCAGTATATCTGTAGCCTTAGAGAGAATTTGTTTTTAGAAGGGGTCAGTGACCCCCATTTGAAAGTTGGAAAGAGGCAGAAAAACGACCCCTTTAATTTGGAATTGATAAGGTTAAGCTACACGAGTCACGATTGTTTTGTTTTTTTTTATTTTTTGGCGGAGATTTGCTCATGATTCCATAAACCCTTGGATTACCATTATAACAAGTGATACAAGACAATTCCCAGTGGTTTTGTAACCATGTGTCTCTTGGGAAATAATATAGAGATTAAAACAACACCGAGGGGCAGATTTATCAAAGGTCGAAGTGAAAATTCAAATTGAAATTTTTTTAATTTCGAGCTGATTTTTGTTTACCTCAACTAGGGAATAGGGAATTTGAAAATTCGCCATCTGAAACCTGCTGAATTGCTGTTTTAGCCTACGGGGGACCTCCTAGAACTTTTTTGGAGTCAATTGATGGATTTTAAAAATCAAATCGAATTTGATCGAATGCGCTATTACTTCGAATCGTACGATTCAAATTTGAATGAAAACTGACCTATTTGGCCACAAAAACCTTTGATTTTATTTCGGTTGGTGTTTTTGAATTTTGACGTTTTTCAAATTCGAAATTCATCCCTCGATAAAAATGCGCCTGGAAGTTTCAACAGAGGAGAAAAGACCTTTCCTCACAGTCATTTCTTTTAGGGGCAGGTTTATCAAGGGTCGAATTTCGAAGTAGAAAAATTCGACCATCGAATTGGAATACTTCGACTTCGAATATCGAAGTTGAAGTTTTTTTTTACATTGAATTTGGCCATTTGCGGTCGAAGTAAAATCGTTTGATCGAACGATGAAATCCTTTGATTCGAAGTATTTTATCCATCGATTGAACGATTTTTCTTCGACTTCAAAAACCTTAGAAAAATGCTCTAGAAGGTCCCCATAGGCTAGCATAGCACTTCGGCAGGCTTAATTTGGCGAAGTATTGAAGTCGATGTTTTTTTAAAGAGACAGTACTTCGATTACCGAATGGTCGAATATTCCAACGATTTTACTTCGAATCGAATTCGAAGTGGAAGTCAAATTCGTAGTATCCTATTCGATGGTCGAAGTATCCAAAAAAATTACTTTGAATTTCGAATTTTTTTACTTTGAAAATTCCCTCGAATTCACTTCGACCCTTGATAAATCTGCCCCCAAGTTTTAAAGGTGCTATAGAAATACATCCCAACATGACATATGAGTGGATGATTATGAGTTACAGGAGGGATTCAGTGCTCCTCTTATTTAATTTGTTTGCTTAATATTTATTTGGTTTGATTCTATATAGCTTTTTTTTTAACGTGTTTTAATTAGTATTTTGTTCCCTTTCTCTGCTTTGTGAGTGGTTATTGTGTTGCTAGAAAAAGAGCATGAATTTAGGGACAACGTTTTTCAGGACCTTTGTAACTATAGGAGGACCTCACTATAGTTCTGTACAATGAATCACTGGGATACCCATTAAATGTCTTTAGATAAATTGGAATTATGGGATGTGAAGATATCTTGCCATTTATGGAATATGCAGGATTATAAGGGTAGTTTGCTTATAGTTATGGTTAACTAGTTGCTCTGCACATGCCTACCTTCTGATAATACTTCTATAATATTGAGCAATTCTGCCCGGTTTTACAATACAAACAAACCTGTGTTTCACATTTTAGTCCCTGCTTAGAAGAACATTCCGTTGTTTTACTGGAGTTGTCCTGTTCCCTTGTTTTTATATTAAAACCATTTCTGGACCAAGAAGCTACAGCTTCATCATGAGATGTTTTCATTAAAATGTAGACATTTGCAAAATTTGCACCTGGACTAGTTACCCAAAGCAATCCATGTGATGCACGAATTTCTCCCGTTTCACGGGAAAATACGTGAATTTCCAGCGAAAATTGAGAAACAGGAAAAAATTAGTGAAACTCAAAAATTGGTGCCCACATTGGTGCCGGCCTTAAAGTCAATGGGGCAAATTCACTAAGATGCGCCAGGCGCAACTTTGCCGCACTTCGCAACACTTCGCCACACTTCGGCAGGCGTATTTTCGCCAGCGCTCCGCAAATTCACTAAAATCCGAAGTTGCGCACAGGGGGAGCGTACGTTTTTGAAGTTGCGCTAGCGTTAATTCGCCAAGCGAAGCGAAGTTTCGCTAGCGATGGTTTATTTGCATACGGCGCGAAATTCAAATTTCAATGGAGGAACACGTATCACCACTTCAAATGCCTAGAAAACCTTCAAATCAGCAAATAAAAATGTTATTTTGCCCTACACATGTGCCCACTGTCTAGGTAAGTTGCCATGAGTCAGGAAATGTAGGGGGGAAGGAGGGAGCCCCAAAAAAAATTTCGATCTTTTTCAGCCTATCACCCATCATGTAGAAAACACGCCAGCGTTTTTTGGGACTTAGAAAATTTTCTGACTTTTTTGGAAACAATCCCTATCTACTCTATTGCGCTTCGCCAGGTCTGAGGTGGCGAAGGAAGTCTAGCGTAAAAGGTAGCGTTCAGTACACTGCGCAAGTTAGTGAATTTGCGTAGTTACGTCGCTAGTGAAAATTCACCTGGCGTAAGGGTGCGAAGTAACACTAGCGAAACTACGCCAGCGTTCGTGAATTTGTGCAGTAACGAAAAATGCCAAACGCTAGCGAATTAACGCTAGCGTTCGGCGCTTCGGCAATTTGCGCCAATGGGCGTCTGAATAGTGTTGGCGAATTTTTGCAAATTTATCGGCGGCGAAACGTGGATTCGCCAGAAATTCACTAGTTATGAGCAGGTAATCCGTAGGTCCAACCTGCTGGTTGTTTGCTATGAGTTCCTTCTCCCGGTACAAACTGTGAAATAAGTGATGTAAGTAAGAATCAAGAGTTTCTATCATCAACGCACCTATTTTATGTTTCATCTGTTTGGCAAATGGAAGGAATTGCAACTTTATTTATTTATTACAGTCCAAATGGCAAAAACTTGAAAAATGTGAGGTTTTTTTTTTTACTATAAAATTTTAATCTATAGTGGAAAAAAACCTAAAATGTTTGCGAGATTTATTATTAGGGATGCACCAAATCTGCTATTTGGGATTCGGCCGAATCCTTGGTGAAAGATTTGACCGAATACCAAACCGAATCCTAATTTGCATATGCAAATTAGGGGCAGGAAAGGAACAAGTGGAACAAATTCTTCTTTTGTGACGAAAAGTCACGATTTCCCTACTTGCCCCTAATTTGCATATGCATATTCGAATTTGGTTCGGCCAGGCACAAGGATTCGGCCGAATATTGCTGAAAAAGGCCAAATCCTGGGCGAATCCTGGATTCGGTGCATCCCTATTTATTATACCCCGAGGCTGTAAAAAGTCCGAATCCGAAAATGCTCCATCTTCAACCTCTCTTGGTCTCATAGAAGTCAATGGCAAAGATCTTATTTGCAATTTGAAGATACTACTGTCTGTGCTGGGTTTTGTACGATAATCCAAACATTTTGGGCTTTTCTGCTGATTTTGCCCCAAAAATTGGGAATTCAGATTTTTCCAGCAACAATACGTAAAAGTTGTGGTTTTTGTGTGACAATCTGAAAAAGTTGCCGTTTTCGTGTGCCAATCTGAAAAAGTTGCGTTTTTTGTCGATCAGATTTATTCATGTTTTTTTTAATGATAATTAAGGGTAAATCTTTGATTCTAGTATGGTCGGATTGTTTAAAATGAATTAATCAGAAAAATTCAGATTTTAGTAAATAATCCCTAAATGTGGTTTAAAGTCACATTTAGGGGCAGATTTATCAAGGGTCAAATTTCAAATTTCGAAATTCAAATTCAAAAAGACCAACCTAAATTAAGTAAAAAATTTTTTATTTTTGATCTAATAGGTCCATCTTCAATTGAATTCGAATCGTTCAAATTGAAGGAATAACACATTTAATCGAATTTTATTCTAAGTTTTTCCAGAAAAAAACCTTTGCTTTTTCAAAGTCCACAAATTCACTCCAAATGGGTTCTACGAGGTCCCCCATAGGCTAAAACAGCAATTCGCCAGGTTTTAGACGGTGAATGGTCGTAGTCGAATTTTTAAAGAGACAGTACATGATAAATTTCAATATTCAAATTTTCAATTTTTTTTTTCAAAGTCGAATGGAATTTGGGCTATTGCTTAGTTGAAGTACACAAAAATTAGCTTGAAATTCTAATTTTTTAAATTTACATTTTCACTTTGACCTTGGATAAATCTGCCCCTTACTGCCTCATGTCTAGATTATTAAAGGGATCCTGTCATGGGAAAACATGTTTTTTTTCAAAACACATCAGTTAATAGTGCTACTCCAGCAGAATTCTGCACTGAAATCCATTTCTCAAAAGAGCAAACAGATTTTTTTATATTCAATTTTGAAATCTGACATGGGGCTAGACATTTTGTCAATTTCCCAGCTGCCCCCAGTCATGTGACTTGTGCCTGTACTTTAGGAGAGAAATGCTTTCTGGCAGGCTGCTGTTTTTCCTTCTCAATGTAACTGAATGTGTCTCAGTGAGACATGGGTTTTTACTATTGAGTGCTGTTCTTAGATCTACCAGGCAGCTGTTATCTTGTGTTAGGGAGCTGCTATCTGGTTACCTTCCCATAGTTCTTTTGTTTGGCTGCTGGGGGGAAAAGGGAGGGGGTGATATCACTCCAACTTGCAGTATAGCAGTAAAGAGTGACTGAAGTTTATCAGAGCACAAGTCACATGACTTGTGGCAGCTGGGAAATTGACAAAATGTCTAGCCCCATGTCAGATTTCAAAATTGAATATAAAAAAATCTGTTTGCTCTTTTGAGAAATGGATTTCAGTGCAGAATTCTGCTGGAGCAGCACTATTAACTGATTCATTTTGAAAAATGTTTTTTTTCCCATGACAGTATCCCTTTAAGGGCTGTCCTTAAAGTGACAAAGTCTTATTTTTATTCAACAACCCCCCAAGAGCTTTCAGATGTGAAGGCTGCTGGTAGAATAACCCTGATCTAAACTTTTACTCTCGCCCTTCTGCAGATATAGCTGCAGTGACATTCCAGAAAACGGGGAGAAAGCCAATTAAAGAGGCGCAGTGGGGTACCCTTTCTTATACTCAGCATTGAATTTCGGCTCTACGGGGCCCCACAAAGAGTGCTCACCCCCTAATGCTTTAGGTTTCAGATCAGCTCTTTGTTGAAGCAACTGAATTGGAAGGGTTCATTGGGATTCAATTGTACAAATGTCTCTGGGACAAAGTCACCTACGTGTTTTATATAATTGATGGTCTTGTTCTTTCATATTCACATTATACCAGCAGGGAAGTTGATTCTTAGGGGCAGAATTATCAAGGGTTGAATTTCGAAGTAGAAAAAACCTCGAAATTCAACCATCGAATAGAATCCTCCGACATTCCAATTCAAAGTCGGAGGATTTTATACATTGTAAGATCGTATTCCGACTGAACTTCGAATCGAACGATTCGAATGATTTTATCGTACGATTTTCCCAAAAAATCCTTAGACTTAAAAAAAACTTAGCAAAACACACATGAGGTCCCCCATAGGCTAAACAGCAATTAGGCAGGTTTAAGTTGGCGAAGTATTCAAGTCAAAGTTTTTTTTTAAAGAGACAGTACTTCGATTAGAGAATGGTCGAATAGTCGGACGAT
Organism: Xenopus petersii; assembly: GCA_038501925.1. NCBI lineage: Eukaryota > Metazoa > Chordata > Amphibia > Anura > Pipidae > Xenopus > Xenopus petersii. The sequence continues at coordinate 144,831,256 of CM076681.1, read as the reverse complement.
TTTACTTCGAATTGAAGGTCGAAGTCATAGTAGCCTATTCGATGATTGAAGTATCCGAAAAGTACTTCGAATTGTTTTTACTTCGAAATTCCCCTCGAATTCACTTCGACCCTTCGATCCACTTGGGCACATCCCATTGCAAACAGTCACTGCCCCTATTCATCCAGCAAATTGATGGGATGAAGGCTCTTCTGTTCACATGGAGAGCCCTTAAAGTCGTTTCGATGGGCCTCCCTTGCCCCCATGTGATCCTGAGTTTAGAAGGAAATTGGAGCACCCAAACATACCTCCCAACTGTCCCGTTTTTCGCGGGACAGTCCCAATTTTGAAAGCTCAACCCGCAGTCTTGAATTGTTACTGAAACCTCACGACTTTCTCTTTGATCTCAAGCCAGAAAAAGATACAAAGTTTCTAAAACTTAATTGGCTTTTGGCAGAGAGCCCAGAATACATGGCAGCTACCCGTAGACACTTTTGTAACAATTTAAGATAAGCAGAGAAACAATTGTAACAATTGAAGATAAGCAGGTCTCTGGGGGAAACTACGGCCTAAAGGGCAATTCACCTTCATTAGCAAAACTGTAATAACACATAAAAACCACAGAAATGCGTTCAAACTTTCATAACCTGCCAAATTTTGTAAAATGAAAATGGTAATTGGGGGGGTGGCCACTAAAATGGGCGTGGTCAAAATATTTTCGCCGCGCTCCACACACCAAATCTTTTTATCCCTCTTTCTATTAAATGTTGGGAGGTATGTCCAAAAGAAAGCCATACAGGCATGGGGAGAATTTACAAACTCTATGCAGATAGGACCCCTGCAAGGTATCAATGCTAACCATTGAGCTTATACAGGTATGGGACCTGTTATCCAGAATGTTTGGGGCCTGGGGATTTCCGGATAATGGATCTTTCCATATTTTGGATCTTAATACCTTAAGTCTACTAGAAAATCATATAAACATGATATAAACCCAATAGGCTGGTTTTGCTTCCAATAAGGATTAATTATATCTTAGTTGGGATCAAGTACAAGCGACTGTTTTATTATTACACAGAAAAGGGAAATCATTTTTAAAGATTTGGATTATTTAATTATAATGGAGTCTATGGGAGACAAGCCTTTCTGTAATTCAGAACTTTCTGGATAACGGGTTTCCGGATAACGGATCCCATACCTCTACTAAAGAACTGGGGAACATGGATATAATAAAAACGCTTAGGTTTGTGCTACTGCCACATGACAGCAAATATCTATGGTACCACTCAACAAATAAGTATTAAATACGAAGATATGGTAGAAATAATAAAGGAGAATACACTCACAGTTCACCTCAGTCCCAAGGTGCAAAAACCAAAAACACTGTATCCGACAGAATGTGAGGATCTCCAAAAATAAAGAAACAAAAGTAAAAAGTAGAAAAATTTATCAGGACATGAAGACCGAACGCGTTTCGTGCCTATTGGGGCATTTTACTCATAGGCCTATAAGTAAGTGCCCCAATAGGCACGAAACGCGTTAGTTCTTCATGTCCTAATACATTTTTCTACTTTTTACATTTGTCCCATTTGCGAAATGAGACAAATTCGCCCATCGCTAGTCTAGGACTAGATTGAATATCTTTGAAACATGTAAAAACATTTCAAACCAACCGATATGTTAAAGATGTTTTCACATTTGGCTCTTTACGTTACTAAGTATCCAATTATTCGCGGCATAAAGAGAGCAATTCGCACAGATACAGCTGAGGATATAATAGCAATAGTATTGTTTTTGTGAAAATGTCATTTTACTGTAATTATCATGAATTTCCTACATTTCTCAGTAAGTTTGGGAAGGACCGGGCCAAATCTGGGCCTGGGTGGGTGATAACATTCTAAATCACTATCCTTTCATTTGAGTATTTGGTATAATATGTTTATTAAATATCTGATAGATCATTTGTTGGGTGTCCATACTCCAAAAAATTGTTTACAAGCCTTTATTTAAAACGAATCGGGGGCTAGACATTTTGTCAATTTCCCGGCTGCCCCTGGTCATGTGACTTGTGCCTGCACTTCAAGAGAGAAATGCTTTCTCACTGTATCCGACAGAATGTGAGTATCTCCAAAAATAAAGAAACAAAAGTAAAAAGTAGAAAAATTTATCAGGACATGAAGACCGAACACGTTTCGTGCCTATTGGGGCATTTTACTCATAGGCCTATAAGTAAGTGCCCCAATAGGCACGAAACGCGTTAGTTCTTCATGTCCTAATACATTTTTCTACTTTTTACATTTGTTTCTTTATTTTTGGAGATCCTCACATTCTTTCGGATACAGTGTGTTTAACATGGATATAATGTCTTCGTGTCGTTGCACAACGTCTCTTCGGCTGGGCCCCCGGTGGGAAATCCCAGACAGCTCTATAGGAATCATCATCATGTAAAAAGAAAAATGAGAAATTGGAATGTATTATAAAACACAGCTCATCGATGATATCAGATTGGTTGTTGGTTTTCTATTCCAAGAATGAAATGTTTGGAGTTTGTGCAGTGAATTCCTGCAAACAAAAGTCTATCCCACATATTAAGCGTGTTGTGCAGCCAACAGAATTCTGGGCTCCATGGAGAAGCCTCCGTTTTATTCCAGATGACTGAGCAAAGATTTATTTAGCAGCTCTCCTTTTTTTTTTTTTTCCTTCCATGAACATGAAAAGTAATAACTGAAGCCCCTCGCTGTCTGATCACTAATGTTATAGGCTGGACGGAGCCTGCTGATTGGACGTCTTAATGAGCACATTTCTGTCCTTCTCCTTGACCTCTTCCCTTTATTGACCAAACTGACACTTCATTTTTCACATACTTCCAATTATGGCTCAGCTTAGGCATCGCCCGGCCTCCTTCGTTTCCTTCTTAAGGACCATTTCAAAGGGGCTGAGGCCACGGAAGATATTTTAATTTGATAAAAACAAAAAGGAGCATTTTAGGTTCAGGACGGAGTTTAATTTGAGACTGCTGCCCCTTTGCAGATGCAGGTTCTAGTCTAGGAAAGTGATGGACAAATACATTTATCAGGCACGAATTTGTGGCGAACTTCCACGTTTTGGTGCTGGTGAAAACATTTGCGAAAGTGCAGCGAAAATTCATCGGCGAAAAACCCGGTGCATCAGAATAGTCATGGCGCATAAAAATTGACACGTGTTAAATTATCACGGGCGTCAAAGTTGATGCGCATCAAAATAATTTTGACGCCCTTGACTTCAATGCGTTTCACAATTTCTTCGATGTTTCATGAATTTCGCAGTAAATTTTTTAATTTTACGGCGAAATGGGACAAATTCGCCCATCGGTAGTCTAGGACTAGTTTGAATATCTAAAAACATTACAAACCAACCGATATGTTAATGATGTTTTCACATTTGGCTCTTTACGTTACTATCCAATTATTCGCGGCATAAAGAGAGCAATTCGCACAGATACAGCTGAGGATATAATAGCAATAGTATTGTTTTTGTGAAAATGTCATTTTACTGTAATTATCATGAATTTCCTACATTTCTCAGTAAGTTTGGGAAGGACCGGGCCAAATCTGGGCCTGGGTGGGTGATAACATTCTAAATCACTATCCTTTCATTTGAGTATTTGGTATATGTTTATTAAATATCTGATAGATCATTTGTTGGGTGTCCATACTCCAAAAAATTGTTTACAAGCCTTTATTTAAATGAATCGGGGGCTAGACATTTTGTCAATTTCCCGGCTGCCCCTGGTCATGTGACTTGTGCCTGCACTTCAGGAGAGAAATGCTTTCTGGCAGGCTGCTGTTTTTCCTTCTCAATGTAACTGAATGTGTCTCAGTGCGACCTGGCAGCTGTTATCTTGTGTTAGGGAGCTGCTATCTGGTTACCTTCCCATTGTTCTGTTGTTAGGCTGCTGGGGGGGGCTGATATCACTCCAACTTGCAGTATAGCAGTAAAGAGTGATTGAGGTTTATCAGAGCACAAGTCACATGACTGGGGGCAGCTGGGAAATTGACAATATGTCTAGCCCATGTCAGATTTCAAAATTGAATATAAAAAAAAACAGTTTGCTTTTTTGAGAAATGGATTTCAGTGCAGAATTCTGCTGGAGCAGCTCTATTAACTGATTCATTTTGATAGTGCTGCTTCAGCAGAATTCTGCACTGAAATCCATTTCTCAAAAGATCAAACAGATTTTTTTAAATTTAACTTTGAAATCTGACATGGGGCTAGACATAGTGTATTGTCAATTTCCCAGCTGCCCCAAGTCATGTGACTTGTTGTCTGATAAACTTCAATCACTCTTTACTGCTGTACTGGAAGTTGGAGTGATATCACCCCCTCCCTTTCCCTAACACAAGATAACAGCTGCCTGGTAGATCTAAGAACAGCACTCAATAGTAAAATCCAGGTCCCACTGAGACACATTCAGTTACATTGAGTAGGAGAAACAACAGGTTGCCAGAAAGCAGTTCCATCCTAAAGTGCTGGCTCTTTCTGAAATCACATGACCAGGCAAAATGAGCTGAGATGCACCTACACACCAATATTACAACTAAATACACTTGCTGCTTCAGGAATGACATTTTATATTGTACAGTGAATTATTTGCAGTGTAAACAGTGTCATTTAGAAATAAAAAATACATCATGGCAGAATCCCTTTAATTTCAGCCTTCTGCAATTGTTTTAGTCCTGGCCCATTATTTAAAAGTAGGTGTATATATATATATATATATGTTCATTAAGAGCTGCCATATTGCTTTGTCAATATAAAAAAGACCAAAGAACAGATGAAATTCCCTCTGGCTGCAGACAAACAAGCCGTTCAATACAACACACTGTGCAAGTAAAGAGCTTTTTATGTCTGTACCGATTCCTCATAGAGAAGGGCAATTTTTCAGAATCACTTCCACTTGTGTTGGAAACCAACTGTTTGTGTTTGTTCGTATAACAGTAACTCAGCTGTGGATGAGAGTTTTATATACTGTAGGTGCTGTGCCAATTGTACATAGAAAGAGAAAAATAAACATTGTACAGAAAAGATATGTCCCGAGTTACTGTTTCTGTTTGTGAGGAACACATGCCTCTATATAAACTTCAGAAACCCTTGTCCCTCTGTCTTTCTCACTGTGGTGCAAATTCATTAAGCGCCGAAGCGCCAAACGCTAGCGTCAATTCGCTAGCGTTTGGCATTTTCGGTACATCGCAAATTCATTAACGAACGCTGGCGTAAATTCGCTAGTGTTACTTCGCACACTTACGCCAGGCGAATTTTCGCTAGCGACGTAACTACGCAAATTCACTAACTTGCGCAGTGTACTGAACGCTACCTTTTACGCCAGACTTCCTTCGCCACCTCAGACCTGGCGAAGCGCAATAGAGTAGATAGGGATTGTTTCCAAAAAAGTCAAATTTTTTTCTAAGTCCCAAAAAACGCTGGCGTGTTTTCTACATGATGGGTGATAGGCTGAAAAAGATCGAAAATATTTTTGGGGCTCCCCTCCTTCCCCCCTACATTTCCTGACTCATGGCAACTTACCTAGACAGTGGGCACATGTGTAGGGCAAAATAACATTTTTATTTGCTGATTTGAAGGTTTTCTAGCCATTTGAAGTGGTGATACGTGTTCCTCCATTGAAATTTGAATTTCGCGCCGTATGCAAATTAACCATCGCTAGCGAAACTTAGCTTCGCTTGGCGAATTAACGCTAGCGCAACTTGCAAACTAACGCTACCCCTGTGCGCAACTTCGGATTTTAGTGAATTTGCGGAGTGCTGGCGAAAATACGCCTGGCGAAGTGTGGCGAAGTGCGGCGAAGTTGCGCCTGGCGCAACTTCGCATCTTAGTGAATTTGCCCCTGTGTGTCCCGAGCCCATCGTTTGCCTGGATTTATTCCCTGCCCTCGCTGCTAAAATCGACTAATTAGCAGGACGTGTTTCCACTAGAATATGAAAAATGTGTCCTTTAAAAACATGTCCTTTCTGTAAGGTGACCTGATACCCAGTAACTGCTTTACTAATGAGATTATTTAAATCTAAAAAAAAGGGGAAAATGAGCTTTTTATACTTTCCAGGCATTGATGTAAAAAATGAGTGGCCCTGCCATTAGTTTTCTGGATCTTTTATTTTTTTTAGAACAATTGATTAACTAAAGAGCCGCTGTCATTAGGTGACATTGACTGATGGCAATTTGTCACGAGCTCCGAAGGTCACGCAGGTGGTGGAATCTTTCGACTTGTCTTTGCTTGACCTTTACTGATATTACCGATAACATGTGGTTGTTTTTGACTTGATACGACCCTCGGCCGAGAGAGAGATTGGGGCATTTGTCACCATGTCTGTGGCTTTATTGTTATGGTAATTGCATTTAATTCTGTAGCCCTGATGCCATGCAAGGAGGTGACTAGAGACACGGGGGCAAATTCACTAAAATCCGAAGTTGCGCACAGGGGTAGTGTAAGGTTGTGAAGTTGCGCTAGCGTTGATTCGCTATATAAAGCGAAGTTTCGCTAGCGAAGGCTAATTTGCATATGGCGCGAAATTCAAATTTCAATGGAGGAACACGTATCAGCACTACAAATGCCTAGAAAACCTTCAAAACATCAAATAAAAATTTTATTTTGCCCTACACATGTGCCCACTGTCTAGGTAAGTTGCCATGAGTCAGGAAATGTAGGGGGGAAGGAGGGGAGCCCCAAAAATATTTTCGATCTTTTTCAGCCTATCACCCATCATGTAGAAAACACACCAGCGTTTTTTGGGACTTAGAAAAAAATTTGACTTTTTTTGAAACAATCCCTATCTACTCTATTGCGCTTCGCCTGGTCTGAGGTGGCGAAGGAAGTCTGGCGTAAAAGGTAGCGTTCAGTACACTGCGCAAGTTAGTGAATTTGCGTAGTTACGTCGCTAGTGAAAAAATTTGCCTGGCGTAAGGGTGCGAAGTAACACTAGCGAAACTACGCCAGCGTTCGTTAGTGAATTTGCGCAGTAACGAAAATGCCAAGCGCTAGCGAATTAACGCTAGCGTTCGGCGCTTAGTGAATTTGCGCCACAGTGTAGAGCAGGGGTCCCCAAACTTTTTTAACCCGTGAGCCACATTTAAATATAAAAAGAGTTGGAGAGCAACACAAGGATTGAAAAGTCCCTTGGGGGCCAAATAAGTGTTGTATTACAGTGTCCCAGTAGTGCTGTAGTTATAGTGGAACTGTAATGGGAAAGGCTGTAGAGTGCAAGTTCTAGTGTCAAGGATTGCTTAGCTTGCGCTGTATTTTATTTAGTTCCCACTTTTTCAAAAATATCAACCACAGTTATAGTTAATAATTTGCAGTCAGACTCACGGCTGTAAATAAACAGCAATAAAACACACAATTCCTCCTCACCAGACTTGTATCTCTTCCTTCCAAAAGGGGAACAGAGTTTTTTTACACACAGGGTCGTGTAAAAGCAACTCGTATCTATGAAACGCAGATGATTTGGGGTTTGTTTTTTTTGGTTGAACAATCAGCTCCAATCAGAAGCCCTGGATGATAACAAGATTTTAGCATTTAGCTGCAAACTTTAAGTCAATAGTAGATAAGTCGTGTTTATTTAGTGACTTGTCTTATCTGTCCTTATCCAAATTCTCACTCATGGGGAAATAATCATAAACCATTTTATTGGGGTGTTTCTTGGCTGAAAACGAACCCGTGTCTCTGGGAAAAAAAAACGTTTTTCCGTCTGGACATAAAACCTAAAATGAAGTGAAAAGGTAAAGAAGCTGCGCAGGGGATGATGGGTTTGTGCACTCTGGCACGGGAACTTCATTCCCAAAATTCCTTGTGATCTTAAAGGAACAATAACATCAAACAATGAAAGCGTTTTTAAAGTAATAAAAGTATAATACACAAAAGCCATGAATATCCTGTAAATTATATCCTTATAAACGGTGAGTTCTGATGTCATCAGTTATAAACAATGAGTTCTGATGTCATTTCTGTCACATGACTCACTGAAATTTGTGTATTATAATAAATAAAGTACCCCCAGTTGTAAAATATGAAGATATTAGAAGTTACCTTGGAGTTCCATGACCTGTATAAAAACACTCGGCCTTCGGCCTCGTACTTTTATATGGTCATGAAACTCCTCGGTAACTTATAATATCCTTATATTTTACAAGAGGGGGTATTTTATTCACTAAATAATACAGTGTTGTCCTGCACTGCTACAACTGTGTGTTTGCTTCAGAAACTCTACTATAGTTTATATAAACAAGCTGCTGTGTAGCCATGGGGGCAGCCATTCAAGCATAGGATACACAGTAGATAACAGATAAGTACTACTATAGTTTATATAAACAAGCTGCTGTGTAGCCATGGGGGCGGCCATTCAAGCACAGGATACACAGTAGATAACAGATAAGTACTACTATAGTTTATATAAACAAGCTGCTGTGTAGCCATGGGGGCAGCCATTGAAGCACAGGATACACAGTAGATAACAGATAAGTACTACTATAGTTTATATAAACAAGCTGCTGTGTAGCCATGGGGGCAGCCACTCAAGCACAGGATACACAGTAGATAACAGATAAGTACTACTATAGTTTATATAAACAAGCTGCTGTGTAGCCATGGGGGCAGCCATTCAAGCACAGGATACACAGTAGATAACAGATAAGTACTACTATAGTTTATATAAACAAGCTGCTGTGTAGCCATGGGGGCAGCCATTCAAGCACAGGATACATAGTAGATAACAGATAAGTACTACTATAGTTTATATAAACAAGCTGCTGTGTAGCCATGGGGGCAGCCATTCAAGCACAGGATACACAGTAGATAACAGATAAGTATGGCTGCCCCCATGGCTACACAGAGCAACTGTTACAATTTGATGCATACGTTGCTGGTATATCTCTGATTCTGCTATGTATTACTTTATGCAGGACTGTCCAATAGGAGACCGCAGGCATAATTCCACCCCCAATACATTATAACGGCCCTTTCTACATCGGTTACTTTTGATGACATCACCATGAATTTGGGCACAATCTATCAGATTATGGGCACAAAGATGCTGGATATTACTGAATAAATTATTTAAAATGAAATAATAGCAAAATAAAAGCGACTGAAAAAAAAAAAAAAAGTTACTATTTATATCTACGTGTAGGCGATGTGTAAAGTGAACTGCCCCTTTAAAATAAAATCAACATATTCCAACAAAGCGGAGTTGTGCAGAAACAGAGCTGTGTGAGGAGCGGATCAAGCTGCTGCGCTCACATATGTGAAGCCTCTCAGTCTGCTGTCCTTTCCATAATCACATATAAAGCCTTTATTTACAACTCCCCCCATCCTGCTAAAAAGAACCTGTGCAATTACGATTCTCTTAGGGAAAACTTTTATTTTTAACTGTGAAAACAGCTGGAAGGAATGTGAGCCCACGAGTCCATGGGAGTTAAACCCAGGCAGAATGAGAATGTTTGTGTAACTCATAGCAACCAATGAGCAATGAGCTTTTAATGATCAGGTGCAGTTAGATTAATGAAAGCAAACGTCTTATTGGTTACCTTGGGTTACTTGACTAGGGCAAACTTTGCTTGTGTTTATAACTTCACATGAGGCCCGTGATGTGTTTGCAATAGTAATACAAGTAAAGGCTAAATCCTACTCTCAGACATCAACACCTATGTGTCATGGTAACTTTAAAGGGATACTGTCATGGGAAAACTGTTTTTTGTTTTTTTTTTTTCAAAACACATCAGTTAATAGTGCTGCTCCAGCAGAATTCTGCACTGAAATCCATTTCTCAAAAGAGCAAACAGATTTTTTTATATTCAATTTTGAATTCTGACATGGGGCTAGACATATTGTCAGTTTCCCAGCTGCCCCCAGTCACGTGATGTAATAGCAGCACTATTAACTGATGTGTTTTGAAAAAACATTGTCCCTTTAATAAAACTTCCCGCCGGCTAAAATGTAAATTGCCTGCGGGATGGCACTTGGAGTGCTTCGTTTTCCGAAGTCGCCTCACTAAACTTCGAAGTCGCCTCACTAAACTTCGGGAGACTTCCGAAAATGGAAGAAAATAAAGGCAGGAGGAAACATTGCGGGATTACAATTCTTTCTTATTTATTACAAAATGGTGAATAGAAATGTCTAAATCTCTAGATTTACAAGTCAGCTAAAAGTATGTATATATATATATTTTTATTTGTATAGCGCTCCTTGAGGGCAAAGCTCTGTACAGCAAAACAATAAATTAGTAGTAACAAACAAGGGGTCATTGGAATAAAAAAAAAAACAATAAGTGCATTATTAGAAATACAATTCACATAAATATAAAATATAATTACACTACAGATTAGGTGCTCAGTGTCAAGGAGACAAAAGACTGGAGGACCCTACCCCGTAGAGCTTACAATCTAAAAGTCTGAAAAAAACCTTGGCAGTGGGTTTAAAAATCTTCTTGTTCCACTTCTGAAGCTGGGGTCATAAGAGGAGCGGCTGACTATAGAACGGGGCGTAGGCGCAAGGCAAATTTAGGAAAAGTAAATATTGATCTTCTTTACCTTTGGACAGTCTTAAATTTGCCAACACCATTTGCCCATAGCAACCAATTAGATGTTTGTATTCAAATACCGGACCAGTAAATGCTACCGGCTTGTTGCTATGGGTCACTAGTAGTGATGGGCGAAGGAAATTCGAGAAATATCGAAAAATTAGTGAAACTCGAAAATTGACACTCCCGCATCAATTTTGACGCAACGGTTTTGACACGAGCGACATTTTTTGACGCCTAAGCTAATAATGTTGCTTATGTTACAAATGTATCGTTCACTTTAGAAAGTAATTAACACAATGGGGCTCATTGCACATGGGCAGTTACCTATAGTAACCAATCAGTGGTTAGCTTTTTTTTTAAACCAGCTGCAAGTAGAACAATGAATGCAGCAATCTGATTGGTTGCCATGCGTTACTGCCCATGGGCAAATTTGCCCAGCTTTGATAAATGACCCGAAAATGTATCAATCTCCCAAACTTTAAATTGGCTGTTAAAACTTTAAATTCACATATCTTGTTAGGATTTTCTCTGTTCAATATGATTATTACACTTCATTCCCTTACTCTACTTGACCAATACTAGATACATTACAGCTGCTGTTTCCCACCATATTTAAGGCGGTTTCTTGATCAGTTTGGCATTTTGAGAAAGGCCTTAGGGTTGGCCAAAACGTTAGTCCCTTGTAACCAATAAAACGATTTTACAAATTCTAAGACCCGTGAGAGCGGATCTTTTGCAGTAAATGTATAGATATATAATAATATGCATGTTTCTTCTCTGAATAATTGCTTGCCTCAACTGAGATGTTCTTTATGGGTATTAGAATAAAATGCTTTGATTGGCAAATATTAGGGATGCACCGAATCCACTTTTTTGGATTCCGCCGAACCCCCGAATCCTTCACGAAGGATTCGGCTGAATACCGAACCGAATCTGAACCCTAATTTGCATATGCAAATTAGGGGTGCGAAGGGGAAAACATTTTTTACTTCCTTGTTTTCTGACAAAAAGTCACGCAATTTCCCTCCCTGCCCTTAATTTGCATATGCAAATTAGGCTTCGGATTCGCTTCGGCCGGGCAGAAGGATTCGGCCGAATCCGAATCCTGCTGAAAAAGGCAGAATCCTGGCCGAATCCCGAACCGAATCCTGGATTCGGTGCATCCCTAGCAAATATACATGATTTACAGTCATTTGTATTGTGTCTATGAGGGGTTTATTTTGTACTGATGAAGGGCATATGGCAACTCCCACTCAAATATATATATGTGTACTCAGCTAAGGCAGATACGAAGAGAAGAAATGCGCAACGTAAGCTAATTTAGTTGATAAATATTGTATATCATTCTATTAAATATTAAAAAAAAAGATGTTTCTTTATTAATTCCATTTTCTACATCAAGTCCAATAAGGAGGTCACTAGATCCTTTATATTTGAATAGAAGAGAGGCAGCTCTTTATCCGGGGCTCAGCCTGCAGAACGTGAAACGCGTTTAGCATTATTTCTTTATTATGAACTGGGGATGCACCGAATCCAGGATTCGGCCTTTTTCAGCAGGATTCGGCCGAATCCTTCTACCCGTCCGAACCGAATCCGAATCCTAATTTGCATATGCAAATTAGGGGCGGGGAGGGAAATTGCGTGACTTTTTGTCAGAGAACAAGGAAGTAAAAAATGTTTTCTCCTTCCCGCCCCTAATTTGCATATGCAAATTAGGGTTCGGATTCGGTATTCGGCCGAATCTTTCATGAAGGATTCGGGGGTTCGGCCGAATCCAAAAAAGTGGATTCGGTGCATCCCTATTATGAACGTTATAACCAAAGTGTGTGGAGCTGCTAAGACGTTGAACTAATTTTAGATTACAAGAAGATGAAGATAAACTTGCCGCTACACCATATGCCGGTGATAATATTCAAGTGTCAAATATTCAACAGAGATACAATGTCTGAGAGGCGAAAAGCAACCGAAAAAGGAAATTTCTGCGAAGTTAGATTATATAAAATAATAAAGTCGCACAAGTCTCAAATAACACGAGATTAAATTAACTGGACATATTTTGACCTTGAGAGCTAAGATAATTTGTTTGGCTGCGTCTTTGATTAAATTAAATTCATTTCTCACATGCATAAAGGGAAATCGATTTTTATAAGAATGGATTGTTTTTTTCAGAGCAAAAAAAAAAAAAAAGGAGAACAGTGAAATTGGTATTAACTGTACATTGTATAAAATGCAGAAACATACAGGGAGCTTATAAAACTCACTGTCCAGAGTGTGTGTGTAAATGTGAGTGAGTTTAGATTGTAAGCTCTTCTGGGGCAGGGACCGATGTGAATGAAGTATAATCATTCTGTAAAGTGCTTTGGAATATGTTGGCACTCTATTATATTTTTAAAATACACAAGAGCCATGAATATCATGTAAATTATATCCTTAGAAACAGTGACTAGTGATGTCATCCGTTATAAATGGTGAGTAGTGATGTTATTATTGTCACATGACTCCTAAAACGTGTGTATTATAATAAATAAAGTAGCCCTCGTTGGAAAATATGAGGATATTAGAAGTCACCGAGGAGTTCCATGACCTGTAGAAAACTTCGGCCTCATGTTTTTATATGAGCAGGGAACTCCTCGGTGACTTATACTATCCTTATATTGTACAATAAGGGCTACTTTATTCACTAGATATTTAAAGGGATACTGTCATGGGAAAATTTTTTTTTTTCAAAATGAATCAGTTAATAGTGCTGCTCCAACAGAATTCTGCACTGAAATCCATTTCTCAAAAGAGCAAACAGATTTTTTTATATTCAATTTTGAAATCTGACATGGGGCTAGACATATTGTCAATTTCCCAGCAGCCCCAAGTCATGTGACTTGTGCTCTGATAAACTTCAATCACTCTTTACTGCTGTACTGCAAGTTGGAGTGATATCACCCCCTCCCTTTTCCTCCCCAGCAGCCAAACAACAGAATAATGGGAAGGTAACCAGATAACAGCTCCCTAACACAAGATAACAGCTGCCTGGTAGATCTAAGAACAGCACTCAATAGTAAAATCCAGGTCCCACTGAGACACATTCCGTTACATTGAGAAGGAAAAACAGCAGCCTGCCAGAAACCATTTCTCTCCTAAAGTGCAGGGACAAGTCACATGACCAGGGGCAGCTTGGAAATTGACAATATGTCTAGCCCCATGTCAGATTTCAAAATTGAATATAAAAAAATCTGTTTGCTCTTTTGAGAAATGGATTTCAGTGCAGAATTCTGCTGGAGCAGCTCTATTAACTGATTCATTTTGAAAAATTTTTTTTTTCCCATGACAGTATCCCTTTAAAGAGAAATAATAGAGGAGAGAGTTAAACGGCATTCCTGAAAGGCCCTTTAAGCAAAGGAAATCTATAAAGTTTCCATATTTGGAACATTTCACTTCTACGGTTTCTGCTTAAGAGAATTTGAAGTGTTTATTTGTCACTGAGACCACTTCACGGGAAAGGATTTGTTAGTTCTTTGCTAAACAGAGAAGAATCCAGGGTGGAGAGTAATTTACAGATCAGAACACTCAGGACTGGAGACTGTGCAGAGTCAGTTGGGGGCTTTGTGTTAACAACTGCTCAAATGCTTGACCCCTGAGCAACCTTGGCCAAACAAACGTCCAACTGAAGGGCCTTCTTTTCACACAGTTACCTGTTTTTTTTTCGTTGGTGGGGGAGAGGGAGCTCAAAAGAATGCAAAGGATTTAAGGCTCCCATACATGGGCCCATAAAAGCTGCAAACAGACTTATTGGCTTATGTCATCCAACGGGCTTCCCCGATCAATATCTGTCCGAAAGTCAGCCAGATCTCGATTGGGCAGGTTAAAAAATCCCGTGTCATCTTGGCCGCATTTATGTGTGCATGCAGTCCCGCAATCCAACCGCCCGTATTGGATCCATTATGATGGAGACCAGGGATGGGCGAATTTGACCCGTTTCGTTTCGCCAAAAATTTGCCGCCGGCGAAATGCCGAAGACGCCCATTAAAGTCTATGGGCGTCAAAAAAATTTTTTGCGCTGCGAAATTATTTTGTCGCGCGTCATTTTTTTTTGACGCACGTCTCCATACAAGTCTATAGGCGTCATTTTTTTGGCGAAACGAGGCGAAAAAATTCACCCATCCCTAATGGAGACCCTAGGGCCCACGATCGGATCAGCCCCGATATCAGCCACTTCAATGTGGGCATATCCGGGAGAGATCCGCTCGTTTGGCAACATCGCCAGTCAAGCGGATCTCTACGTCTGTGGCCAACTTTAGTAAAGAAAGGAAGATAGCAGTTACCTAGAAACCTAACCTTAAAGCAATACTAGAATTAAATACAAGTGGGTTCCAACATATTTTGCGGTCTTCATAACAGTAATAAATAATATTTCACTGTCTTGGTTGATTGGGTGGCCATTACTTGAATTTAACCCATTAAAAGAAGTTACATGAATGGCTTGTGGCTCACAAATAGCTTTGTTTGCTGCTTCAAGCTTGGAGGAATTTATGGAATGGCTTAGGACACAACTATTTGAGTTTTAACACATTTTCTTTTTAGTCCTTAACATGCCATTCTGAAGAAAAAGGCTAATACAAAATATCTCTCTGGTGGAAACAATATATTATGGGTTGGGGTATAAACAACCCATGGATATCAACTGTTACAACATTATTTGACATCACTCTACTTTATAGTAGAGAGACACACGCTCAGATTCGGGTTGATTAGTAGCCCAGCGACAAATCTCCTCTTCTTTGGGGGCGACTAGCCTCCCCGAACTGCCTCTGGCCGGCTAGAATGTAAATCGCCGGTGTGATGGCACTCGAATTGCTTCCTTTTGGCGAAAGCCGCCCGAAGTTGCTCACAAGGAAACTTTGGGCTACTTTGAAAAACGAAGCGATCTGAATGCTATCCCGCCGGCGATTTACATTCTAGCCAGCGGGAGGCAGTTCGGGGAGACTAGTCGCCCCCAAAGATGAGGAGATTTGTCGCTGGGCTACTAATCAACCCGAATCTGAGTGTGTGTCTCTCCCCTAAAGCAGGTTATACAAGTAAAGATCTGCTTGTTCGGAGAGGTCAGCAAACAAGCGGATCTTTCCCCGTTATGACCACATTGAGCTTGGGATTTTGGACTGATCCGAATGTTGAGCTCTTGCCATTTGGTCACAGAATGTATGAGCTGAATTCATGTTTGTAAGAAATATCCCAGAAACGAAAAGAAAAAGCGATGTTGCATTGACGATCAAGACAAGACGGTGCCTCTTTAAGAGTAATACGATCTTGGTTACGGGGTTGAACAAATCAATGGTTTCCTTGCTGAAATGTCTGAGCCACCCGTAACCTGAAAACCCTGGCAACGAGCGATGTTGAACTTGCTTATCCCCACTCTTTGTTTTTATATGGTTTGCGCAGGAACAAATACTTCCAAGTAAACACAAGCAAAATCGCTTTGCTGGTCTATATCATGGCAGCACAAGGCAGGACGTTTCTAAGATCCATATCATTTCCATCTTTATCTCTCCGGCTCATTGTTTCTTGCTCAGCCCTTTAAACCTCAACTTCCCAACTAAAAGCTTCCTGTTACTGTTGCCTTCTTTTAAATTTCTTTTTTTTTTTTTTTTTTCCAAACAAAATGCTGTTGCTCATTAAGTCCAAATCTTTTGAGGGGGGGTCTGCAATGTGAGATGGTATTAACCGCTTCGCTGCCTGTGAATCCTCTGATGTGTTGGAATGCTCCTCTGGCAGCGACAGTATCCAAGTAGTTAAAGAAGATTCTTTTTTTCTTAATTACAATAGAGTTGAAAGCTAATGAGACAACTACTCCGGGAGGCACATTTATTAAGGGCAGAGACACACGGGCAGATTTGGGAAATTAGCCGCCTGGCAACAAATCTCCTCTTCTTCGGGCGACTAATCTCCCTAAACTGCCTTTCCCTGCCTTCCCGCTGGCTAGAATGAAAATCGCCGGTGGGATGGAACTCGGAATGCTTCGTTTTTCGAAGTTGCCTCACGAGAAAACTTCGGGCCACTTCGGAAAACGAAGGCAGTTCGCCCTGAAGAAGAGGAGATTTGTTGCCGAATCTGCCCGTGTCTCTGTCCTAAAGGTCAAATTTCGAATCCATGTTTTTTTTTTTTTTTTTAACCCTATTAAATTCAAATATACTCGAAATTCGATTTGGGGGAGTTACTTATTAAAAAAAATCAAATATCGAATTTTACCGTCTCGAAAACTCTAATCGAATTTGGCTCAAATTTTACTAAACTTGATACTCAAATGTCAGGAAGGCTAGTAACATGTCTAAATTGGTCCCTGGACCTCTCCCATTGACTAATACATGAACTCGCCAGGTTTTAGGTGGCCAGA
This sequence comes from Xenopus petersii, assembly GCA_038501925.1. Classification (NCBI taxonomy): domain Eukaryota; kingdom Metazoa; phylum Chordata; class Amphibia; order Anura; family Pipidae; genus Xenopus; species Xenopus petersii. Next base: position 144,814,327 of record CM076681.1, on the reverse strand, counting down.
GTTTGATAAATCTCGAAATTTAAATTGGAATTAAAACAATTCGACCCTTAATAAATCTGCCCTTAAGTGTTTGCCAGACATGGTTTAGTAAAGGGGCTCCATTATTACTGGGGATGCAGCTGCCCATGTATTTTTGTTTACAAATTCTGGTTTACGGGTTTAGTTATCATATGGTTGGGACAGTGGAGTACTCAGGGTTCTCAGGGCATGTACAGATCATTGAAAATCTGGATTGTACCTTGTTAATAGCCATGGACGAGGGGATGTGCACAGTCAAACATTCTCTAAGACTCCCCTTGGTCCCATTCACATTTGAGAGCAGCTGGTACATGAAGTGACACAGGTCTAAGGGCAGAGACACAACGCTGCTATTTCGGGAGATTAGTCGCCCAGCGATAAATTTCTTCTACTTCGGGCGACTAATCTCCACGAACTTCCTTCCCGCCGGCTAGAATGTAAATTGACGGCGGCATGGCACTCGGATCGTTTCGGCTTTCCGAAAGTCGCCTGAAGTTTCCTTAAGTGCGTATACCTTGACTTTGACCAATAGAATGCTATGAAAAAACAGAGGCTTCTAGGATAAAAAAAATATATGGTGCGATCCAACCACATATTGAATGTAATCCATTTGCTGAGTATTAGTTCTATATCTAAAGGCCCCCATACATGGGCCGATAAAAGCTGTTGGGTCGGCAGCTTATTGGCCCGTGTGTGGGGCCCTCCTCCCAATCGATATATCTGGCTGAAAGTCGGGCAGATCTCGATTGGGCAGGTTAAAAATCCTACATCTGTGCATTTATGCGATCCAACCGCCCGTATTGGATCCATTATGATCCGATCGTTGGGCCCTAGGGATGTGGACTTCAATGTGGGCAAATCGGGGAGAGATCCGCTCGTTTGGCGACATCGGCAAACGAGCAGATCTCTACAACTAGGGCCACCTTTAGGTCGCCAGTTTGACATCAGCTCTACGCATAGGGAACTCAGTTCCCAGTCTCTTGACTATAAGGATCTGATGTGTCAGACATGGCATTACCTGGGTGCAAAGTACGTAAAATCGTAAAACCGCAAAGTACGTGAAAGCTATGCTCTAGACTGTCCGCTTCATAAATCATCCCCTGTCCCTGTAGATTATATCTGTGTCTGTGATTAATAAGGGAAGTTGTAGGATTCTGTGACGCATATATGTGAACGTGTGCTCACCTCGTTGGTCATTTATTAGTATAATATTATAGTTATCAAGGTTGGAAGACGCACGTCTATCAAGTACAGCCCTTTGCTCATATAATTCCCATTTAGCTTTCAGCTGATTCAGTGGAAGAAAAATAATTCCAACGTGACACAGAGGGGGGGGGTCACGATTCTTCCTGACTCCAAAAAATGGCAGCCAGCCAATGGCCCAGTCAATACATTGTAAAATGTAATAACTCCAGTAACCTTGTATTTTCTGGTTTGTCAAAAGGGCATCCGTGCCTCGATACCCAGAGAGAGACACGAGCAAAACTGGGTGTGATATTTTTAAAACAAGCCGGGAGGGAACAATATATCCTGCCTTTATCACTTCCTGTTTTGCTTCGCCGTCGTAAATTATATTATGTAGCCTCCTGTCCAGGGAAGCAAGCAGTGCAAAAAAAACGAAATCGTTTCACTCATCCAGAATTACTAATGAGTTGTAAAGCATTTGGTATTGTGTGGAGATGAACTGCATTTATGAATAAGGACAGGTTAATACTAGCAGATACATTTGTGTTGATTAAAGTAGGTATTTGGTTTTTATTGATGGCTTTCAGCTGTCCTTGAACTAGTGATGGTGATTATCTCTATCCCTCAACTAGTTCCCAAGTTGGTGGAGTTGAGCAGGTTTCCTGCAGTATGTGTTGGTGATTGCTTATTTCATTTGAAGCTTTGGAAAAATTCTCTCTTATTGTATGACTTGGTTATTAAACATAAACACACCATAAATCTCTAAAATACTGGTTGTGGATTATCTTATCAAGAAAATAACATGGCTTTGGAGTCTTCTAAAGGTGGCCAGACACTATAAGATCCGCTCGTTTAGCAAGGTCACCAGACGAGCGGATCTTCACCCAATATGCCCACTAACGGCTGGGCAATATCGGATGAATCTGAACGTTCGGCCCTGGGGTCCGATCAAACTTGACCAATCAACATCTGGCCAATTTTTGGCCTGATATCGATCGGGAGGACCCATCGGGAGCCCCCACACATGGGTAGATCGGCAGCACATGGGTAGATCGGCAGCTTTAATCAACCCGTGTATGGCCACCTTAATGCAAAATAGACAGGAATCCGGATAAAAGATAATGAGCAGAAGCCTTTCCCTGTAGGTGAGAGAGATATGTTTAGCCCTAGGGAATAAACCTCTGTTATTGTACGTCCTTTAACTGTTCATTATTAATATGATATTCTCCCAAATATACAAAGAAAATTCACCTCGGTATTTACCTCGAAGTCAAACTGTATTTTACTATCTCTTTCTGAGCCCCTTTTGCTCATAGCTTTTGTGCAAATTGCCTGTACAGGTATACAGGGCCGCCATCAGGGGGGGACAGGGGGGACAAGCGTACCGGGCCCGGGCATGAAGGGGGGCCCGGCAGCGCTGCATTTTTTGAAGATCCGGGCCCCCCTTACGAGCGCCCGAGCCGTACGTCTTGCCTCTGTGCTGCCGAATGCGGAAGTGCCGAAAAGCCGAAGCCGATGCGCCGAAAAGACCCGAAGTCACGGAAAAAGCCGAAGTCACGAAGCGCCGAAAAGACCCGAAGTCACGAAAACAGCCGAAATTGAAGTCCTGAAGCAGTGAAAAGACCCGAAGTCACGAAAGGAGGCGAAGTTGAAGTACTGAAGCCATGAGTTCAATTCTACTGAACACCAGTTTGTGTATTTTTTTTTTTTTTTTAATCCCCTGGCCACCAATGTATTATTTTAATATTCTATAGGCCCCTGCAACCAATCTTTTTTTTAAAACTTTTTTTTTGGGGCCCCAATTTTTTTTTTAACTCGTAAGGGGCCCCTTGCCACCATTGTATTTTTTTGTTTGTTTTTTTTTAAAAAAAAAATGAATTTTCTTTTTGGTGGCCCCAAATTTTTTTAACTTGTAAGGGGGCCCCTGCCACCAGTTTTTTTTTGTTTTTTTTTCAAAAAAAAATTATTTTTTTTTCAAATTTTTTTTTGGGGCCCCAATTTGTTTTTAACTTATAAGGGGGCCCCTGCCGCCAATGTTTTTTTTTTTTTTCAAAAAAAAAAACTTTTTTTTCAAATTTTTTTTTGGGGCCCCAATTTGTTTTTAACTTGTAAGGGGGCCCCTGCCACCAATGTTTTTTTTTTTCAAAAAAAAATTAATTTTTTTTCAAATTTTTTTTTGCCACCAATGTTTGTTTATTTTTTAGTTTTTTTACATTTTTTTTGTTGGGGCCCCAAGTTTTTTTTAACTTATAAGGGGGCCCCTGCCACCAATGTTTTTTTTTAAAAAAAAAAATTTTAATTTTTTTTTTTTGGGGCCCCAATTTTTTATAAGGGGGCCCTGACCATCAATAGCTTTTTACAACTTGTGTGTGGGGGGGTTACTTTTCTGTGGTCTTTTAACTGCGATGTGGAGTAGGCGGGATATGGGGTGGAGCTTGGTCGTCAGCATGGGCGGGGCCCAGGGGGGCCCTAAAAATTTTGTTGTACGGGGCCCCGTGATTTCTAATGGCGGCCCTGCAGGTATAGGATCTGTTATCCGGAAACCCGTTATCCAGTAAGATCCAAATTATGGAAAGCCCATCTCCCATGGATTTCATTTTAGCCAAATAATCAAAATTTTTAAATGATTTACTTTTTCTCTGTAATAATAAAACAGTAACTTGTACTTGATCCCAACTAAAATATAATTGATCCTTATTGAAGGCAAAACCAGCCTATTGGGTATATTTAATGTTTACATGATTTTCTAGTAGACTTAAAGGAGAAACAAATCCTTAATAAAAAAATCCCTACCCCTCTACCCCTCTACCCTACATAGACCTCCCTCCCCCAGCCTAGCTGCTACCCCAGGCAAATGCCCCTAACTCTTTACTTACCCCTCCATGCAGATTCTGTCCAGTAGAGTTCACGGGCGCCATCTTCTTCTCTTTGGTAATCTTTGGAATGAGACTGGTGCTTCGCCAATTTTCATGAGTTTCGGCGCATGCGCAGTTGTTACAATACAGAAAATTGCTCCAACTGCACATGCGCCGCTTCGCCAGTCTCATTCCGAAGATTACTGAAGAGAAGAAGATGCCGCCCCTGAACTCCACTGGACAGAATCTGCACTGAGGGGTAAGTAAAGACTTAGGGGCATTTGAACTAGGCTGGGGGGAGGAGGGAGGGGGGTCTATGTAAGGTGTTTTTTTTATTAAGGGTTTGTTTCTCCTTTAAGGTATACATTTCTAAATTATGGAAACATCCATTATCCGGAAAGCCTCAGGTCCTGCTCAACATCCTTGGGGTTGGTGAGTAACATGTTGCTCATGAGCCACTGTTGGGGATCACTGTTTTAAACCTACCTACAGCTAGGGTTGCCACCTGGCCAGTATTTTACTGGCCTGGCCTGTAAAAATGATGGCTGATCCCAATGTTATTGATAGGGAAAAAAGATAAATATATAGGAAGGCCGGTATATTTTTTCAGAAAAGGTGGCAACCCTTACTACAGCCAATCTCGGACTGAGTTTGTGTTTTGCCCATAGCTTCTTATTTTATTGTCAACAAGTTCTGTGCTCAGATGAGGATTGGTTGATGTCCTGGGAGTACCAAGTGATTGGTTGCAATCTAATTCCATATTGGTTATGCTGTTCTTCTGACCCAAAGGCTCCCCAGCCATTTGGGACTTGAAGTTTAGAGTCAAAATTTTGTTGCCCAGAACTGTTGTCCATCAGTTTGAGTGTTTTATGACTTTTGCATGTAACCCATGGGCATTTCTTTTTGTATTAAATGTCACTTACATAAGCAAAGAATGACGTTAGCCTGTCTTGTATCTAAAGGCAGAGACACACACTTAGATTCGGGGAGATGAATCGTCCAGCATCAAATCTTCTCTTCTTCAGGGCGACTGATCTCCCTGAACTGCCTCCCGCTGACTAGAATGTAAATCACCGGTGGGATGGCAAACGGTGCGCTTCGTTTTCCAAAGTCGGCCGAAGTTGCCTCACGAGGAAGCTTCAGATGACTTCGGAAAACAAATCGCGCCAAGTGCCAGTTTAGGGAGATTAGTCGCCCCGAAGAAGAGACAATTTTTCGCCGGGGCGACTGTTTCCCCGAATCTGAGCGTGTGTCTCTGCCCTTGTGATGGTGATGAACCAGTATGAATGCTTTTTGCAGTAAAGACGACAACCTGAGACTTATGCCCATTAGCAGTCGGTCTCCATATATCCAACTGTAGAGCATCCCATCAGTCTCAATAGTCAAAGGCCACAAACCAATGCTAATGCTGTAATTCATCAATAAAATGAGCACCGCTGTTCCTCCTCATATTAAGTTATTGCACCAAGGAGAGCCACATAATATTCCAGCGATCGTATATTGAGAAAGATAATTCTGCAAAAGTTGCAAAAAAGGAGTAAAAAGAGCATTGGTTCAGGATCACTGTATTGATTAACAACATCCCAGTTTCATTTAGAAGCAACTCTTGACCCTCTCCTTAGTAATGAGCTATTCCATGTGCATATTTACTGTAGTTATATGATCTTAGCATTTAGCATCATTAAACATATATGACATCACCTGATGGGCGCACACTTTGGTATATTGAACTAATACCCTCATTCAATTTTCAAATAAAAGGGCTAATTGTTTCCTTTTTTTTAAATGAACTTGCTTATCATTGAGTGTTTAGCGTCAGCTGCACGCAGGATAGAAAGCGAAGAAATCCATTGTGAATTAAATAACACCGGTGTCTTATTCCGGCTGATCATGATTTCATTCTGCATTATGCAAATGTAACACGTGAAACTAACTAGGCAAGCTACAAGCAAGTCTATCATTAACTGCTTTAATGCTCTCGCAAACCTGGAATTTCAGCTCAACCTTAATTTGAAGGCGACGCAAGTTATTTCCTGCAGTTCCCTGATTTATATTTCTGATAACTTAAAAAAAAAAAAAATTAGATCTGGGCAACGGGAAATTCGATTCTGGACAGGTGAAATTCAAAAAATTGGAATGGTCGGTGGACAGAGAATAACACATTTAGGGTTGGAAATACTGGGGCTCCAAACATTCTCAATAATGGGAAGAGCCTTCTTATGAAGTATAAAGGAACAATTATATACAGGTAACTGCCTCCATATCATGCAAAAATGACAAACACAAATTATTTGATTTCATCATTCCGTAAAACTGTGACAGCAGTTTTTTTATAAACAAGGACTAAAGCCTTTATTTTTAGTGAATTAATAATAAAGAGGCATCATCACTACAGCTCAATGATCCAAATAAGAACACAAAAACCTCAAAATGCCTATGAGGGATCCTGTCATCGGAAAACATGTTTTTTTCAAAACGCATCAGTTAATAGTGCTACTCCAGCAGAATTCTGCACTGAAATCCATTTCTCAAAAGAGCAAACAGATTTTTTTATATTCAATTTTGAAATCTGACATGAGGCTAGACATATTGTCAGTTTCCCAGCTGCCCCTGGTCATGTGACTTGTGCCTGCACTTTAGGAAAGAAATGCTTTCTGGCAGGCTGTTGTTTTTCCTTCTCAATGTAACTGAATGTGTCTCAGTGGGACATGGGTTTTTACTATTGAGTGTGGTTCTTAGATCTACCAGGCAGCTGTTATCTTGTGTAAGGGAGCTGCTATCTGGTTACCTTCCCATTGTTCTGTTGTTAGGCTACTGGGGAAAGAGAGGGGGTGATATCACTCCAGCTTGCAGTACAGCAGTAAAGAGTGACTGAAGTTTATCAGAGCACAAGTCACGTGACTTGGGCAGCTGGGAAATTGACAATATGTCTAGCCCCATGTCAGATTTCAAAATTGAATATAAAAAAATCTGTTTGCTCTTTTGAGAAATGGATTTCAGTGTAGAATTCTGCTGGAGCAGCACTATTAACTGATGCGTTTTGAAAAAAAAAATTCCCATTACAGTATCCCTTTAAGTGTTTGTAACATGAAACGTGTAAGGCTGCGGACTCAATAAACTCTTTTTCACTTTGAACTAATTGCCTGGTGGAAGTTTGCCTTCATTGAGTGCCTGCTACAAAGAATTTAAGAATACAAAAACCTCAAAATCCTTGTTTTCGTATGAATTTACATGCGATTTGAAAGAAACTGAAACGCCAAAAAAAACCCACTAAAAACGTGAAGCAAAAAAAGATTTTTTTTAAAAAGATTTAAAAAAAGAATGACAGATCCCATCAACGTCTACATTACGAAAAAAAAACAGGGATTTGAGAACTATGAGAAAAAGATCAATTCATGGTCTTTGTTGAGCATATTTTATTTTCAGCTTTAGTATTGAGGAAATAATGTCCTCGATTAGGTTTTTCCCTTAAACTTTGTAAGGACGGACAGAACAAAAATGTAGGGGGGGGATATATCCATGTTAATATGTATTGCAGGCAGATATTTAAATAAATATATATATTTATATAGTCTTGTAGGTGCCTGTTGGCCAAGGCCAATATACATTTTTTCCTGTTGTCTGTCTCGAAATAAAGATAATATAGTGGACTGTGTGGGGGAAGTTGTTTGAACAGCCCCGTTGTAGTGTATCATATTCCTACGTTCACAAGACTGGGACTCTTGTTTCCTCCAATTAAAATAGCTCTGAGTCTGTTATGTTGAAAGCACTTCTTTATAAGGAAAACATTTTTGAAAACAGGTAGAGACCTCTCTGACCTATTGTGTTCAGTTGACTTGATCTAGAGTCAACATCTGAAAGGAAGGGAATTGAGTGGGAGATAGTGCCAGAATGAGAAGGGGGAGCCCAATCACCACAAATATGTTGGCTGTTTTCTTAACCATTGTTCCTTATCAGTAACTGATTAAATGTTAAATGTGGAAGAGACATGGAAAAAGGCATGTTGTGTGACGTGTTTCCTCTGCAACATTTAAGGCAGAGACAGACAAGAAGATTCAGGGAGATTTAGTCACCCGGCGACAAATCGCCTCTTCTTCGGGCGACTAACCTCCCCGAACTTCTGGCTAGAATGTAAATCGTCAGCGGGATGGCACTCGGAGCGATTCGTTTTCCGGAATCGCCCAAAGTTGCCTCACGAGGAAACTTTGGGCGAATTACGGAAAATTAAGCGTTCCCAGTGCCACCCCGCTGGCGATTTAGATTCTAGTCGGCGGGGAGGCAGTTCGGGGAGATTAGTCATCTGAAGAAGAGGCGATTTGTCACCGGGCAACTAATCTCCCGAATCTCCCCATGTGTCTCAGCCCTTAGGGTGGTGGCAGCCGTAGCTACTGGAGGTGGTTAGTCGCCCAGTGACAAATCGCCTTCCTCTTCGGGCAACTAGTCTCCCCTAAATGCCTTCCCGCCGGCTAGAATGTAAATCGCCGTCTGGATGGCACTCGGATCGATTCAGCCCGAAGTTTCTTGTTCATATCTGGCATATAATGCTTAAGGCCTGATTTTAGATTTTCATTATTTAGCTATAATTACAATCATTGGAAGTCGTTATGCTCTTTGATTCTACAATTTTTTGTAAGACTTCAGTGTGACACCATTTGGCCTGGGAACATTTGCTTTATAGGATATTCGTCCTAATTCAACTCTGCGGAGTCACCATAATCACTTTAGTTAGAATTACTAGCAGCATGTAGACTTGATGGCTCCCCAGAAATGAAGATACCCACATATCTTAAAAATAATCAACCCCCTCCTGTTTACCATACACATAGGGGGTTATTTATCAAAGTCCGAATTTATCTCAATATTTTCTGCTACAAACTCCGATCAAATCCTCTCAGGTTTTTTCCACTTATTTATTATTACATTTTCCTGAAAATTTGCTTTGCGAGAAAAAAATCAGATTTCACCGTTTTTTCAGATTCTTCATCTGATTTTTTTGGATTTTTCACCCGAAAACTCAGATTTTTGCCCGAAAACTTCAGGGTATTGCACGAAACCCTGTGCACATCAAAAAATCAATTGGACTTCTCCCATTGACTTATGTGCAACCTCGACAGGACTTAGATGCCGGATTTTCAGATTCGGACTTTTACATCCTCGGGGTAACCAAGAATAGCCACAGGAACATACGCCAGTTTTGCTAAACATAAGTTCTAACTAATGCAAGGATTCTGACCTTGGTAGTGACTTTAGACTAGAGGCAATCATCTTCCTAGACCAGGGGTCCCCAACCTTTTTTACCCGTGAGCCACATTCAAAAATGAAAAGAGTTGGGGAGCAACACAGGCATGCAAAATCTTCCTGGGGTGCCAAATAAGATCTGTGATTGGCTATTTGGCCACCAAGAATTGCCTCCAAGCCTGGAATTCAAAAATAAGCAACTGCTTTGAGGCCACTGGGAGCAACATCCAAGGGGTTGGTGAGGAGCATGTTAGGGATCACTGTCCTAGACTGTGAAAACTCTATGGTGTAAATCAACATTGCTAGCTGGAGGATTAAGATAATATTGACTTTTAACAAACTACAAACAAATCTATCACACAGGGGCATATTTATCAAGGATTGAATTTCAAAAATTCATAAAGACCAACCAAAATTAAGTCAACGTTTTTTTCCTGTTGAATAGGTCCGTTTTCGATTGAATAGGTCCGTATTCGGATTTGAATCAAAAGAATAGCGCATTCAATCAAATTCGATTTTTCAGAGTCCACCAATTGACTCTAAATGGGTTCTAGGAGGTCCCCCATAGGCTTAAACAGCAATTTGGCAGGTTTTACATGGCGAATGGTTGAAGTTGAATTCTTAAAGAGACCGTACATGATACATTTCGATATTCTAATTTTTAGCAAATTCGAATCGAATTTGGACTATTCCACAAAAACAGCTCGAAATTCAAATTTTTTCAATTTGAAAATTCACTTCGACCTTTGATAAATCTGCCCCTTAATGTTAAAACCTAATTTTACCCAGCAATCCATAGCTGGCTTCTATTCCATCAATAGTAAGTAATGCAAACTCTGCGTAACTCATGAATCATCTCATGGAGGGTCGGTCCTAATGCTGCATTGACACCCCGTGTGACTCAGTAATCTGGGAGAATATGGCCTTTATATTTTGCTTTAGTCAATTGGATTGACACTTGTTTCATTTTTTTTGTATTTAAAGGAACAGAGCTTATCTTCTCGCTCCGAGAAATAATATTTAATATAAAAGCAAAGATCTGTTCCCAGTTGAGTCTATAGTCTATTCAAGCAACAGGTAAAGCCAGGGTTTATATTGTCATAAGGGCTTTATTGAGCCTTTGCAGCTGTGCACGTCCCAAAGCATTTGCCCCCCAACAAAGTGGCCCCTTTCTCCATGGTGAAAACAACTGCACACCACTTATCTCTTTAACACTTTACTCTTTACTCATATTATTAAACTCTTTTTACAATCCCTTATAAAAATGCCCTCAGCATGTTAGTGGACCTCGATGGAATTTCCCTGGCCTGGCTCTGTCCTTACCAGCCTCAAACCTTCAGCTCACCCTGTCTCCTAAAACTCCTGGCTCCGCTGCTCCTTTTTCTTTCAACTTGGTCACATTCACTGATTTTCTTTTATTCATGTGGCATCAAGTTAAATCACATCCTTATTATCCAGAGAAATGTGCACATATTTTATGTGATGCCTACGAAGGTATTAAGTCAACTGCAGCTGGAAACGCTGAATCTGTCACACCATTACTTTTCTTTTTATTTATTAAATAAAATAAAATGCGTTTTCCACAGCACTACAGGGGGGGGGATGTGACTGGTACTTGTGAGCTGACATATAAATAACGTCCCCAAATAAGTGGTTAGATGGGATATGTCCAATTCATGGGAACTACAACTCCCAGAATGCCTCCTACAGAATTCCTACCAGACATTTTAACTGGAGCATCCACTGGTTTCATGTGTCATTATAATCATTTGATAAAACACATTCTTGGGGTGGCCATACATACAATTACGTTCTTTCTCATGACCATCGGTCGTATGAAAGATCTTTTGTTCACTGTACTAACATTTTACATCAGTTAATAGTGCTGCTCCAGTAGAATTCTGCACTGAAATCCGTTTCTCAAAAGAACAAACAGATTTTTTAATTTAATTTTGAAATCTGACATATTATCAGTTTCCCAGCTGCCCCCAGTCATGTGAATCCCTTTAAGAGCTGAATAATCAGATATGCAGGTAAAAACAAAAAGAATTCTTTAGCTCTATCTGATGATTCAGCATTAACGTTAATATTCTCTTAATATTTTCAGTCCTACCCGATATCCATGGCTTTTTACCGATATTGGTCGCCTTGTCTCCCATCACACACTCTCTGATTATTGAACAAAAGATCTTCCATATGATCATATTGGTGCCTCTATGGCCACTTTAACTATACATAATAATAATAATTATAATAAACTATATATAATATAGTGAATAAAGTACCCCCTATTGTAAAATATAACGATATTATAAGTTACCGAGGAGTTTCATGACCATATAAAAGTACGAGGTCATGGAACTCCAAGGTAACTTCTAATATCCTCATATTTTACAACTGGGGGTTCTTTATTTATTAAAATACACACATTTCAGTGAATCATGTGACAGAAATGACATCAGAACTCACCGTTTATAACTGATGACATCAGAACTCACCGTTTATAACTGATGACATCAGAACTCACCGTTTATAACTGATGACATCAGTACTCACCGTTTATAAGGATATCATTTACAAGATATTCATGGCTTTTGTGTATTATATATTTATTAAGGATGACTTTGTTGTTGCAAAATTATACTTGTCAAATGTAAATATTTTTTTCTCTTTTTTTTGGTGAATAAAACATGTTTTCTGCTTCTGTACTTCTTGGTGAAGCCGAACAAGTATAATTCCTGTAGTTATAATCGTTTGCCCACCAGAGGCGCTATTTCATTGGAGACTATGAATGAAATGGAAATTATTGCTCCTATAAGTGAAAAGTGCATGACAGCTCTCATATAAATATGATTAACTATTTACAGCAACCTATTACTTTATTTTTGCTAAAGTTATGCAGAAAAGAGGAAATATTTGCCCATCCAATAAAGGCATTTTCCTACAGAAACATAAAGGCCTTAACAGTGACTGAAAATTCAATAACATCGGAAAAAAAATGATGTTGTCCAAGAAAACTACAGATCCCAGGAAAACATTGCACTATTGCTGTAGTTAAGATCTTATAAAAGCCAAAATTCTCCATCGATAACCCTTGAATAATCTCGTTGACCTACATGCTTCTTAAGAGTGATACGGAAAATGCTGGGAACAGACTCATGACCTGGAATTTTTTTTTTCTCTAAGACTTTATTGTCTTTTTTTTTATTTTTTTTTTATTTCCAAATGCCATTAGTGACTGTGGGAAGGGAGATCTGACCTGCAGAAGAGGAAAGAGAGGGACCCCTGCTGACATGGGCAGTTTGACCTATTGAATGGCCTGAATGCTATAAATGCCGCTTTATCCTCTCTTGAAAGGAACAAGATAGCATGGCCTAAATGCCCGGTTGTACTTAAATAGGCAACTGTAAGACTTTTGATTTGAGTGTGTTTGAAATCTGAGCCTCTTGACAGCAAGGGAGGTGGCACAGGTCACTTTGTGGGGACAGACCGGGGTCTCATAAGAACTGAAATTAAAGTACAAATTCCCTTCTTCCTTGTCCGGTCTGTTGCACAAGATCACGGCCTGTGCAATTTTTTGGGGAAAAAACATTTCTTAAATATTATTACAAAGAGTGAACTTCTTGCACTGAAAGGCTTGACAGTTTGACATGGACAGGATGGGTTTGATAGCTTGGGACTGGGGGAGCAGAGCTCTCCTTATAATAGTTAAAGGCTGGGTGTTTTTTTAAATAGTTTCTGTGCCGAGCTCTTGTGCTCCGAGCCATTTGACAGGCAATGAGTCTGCTTCAGTGATACTAAATCCTTTTAGATTAATTTGTGAGAGCAGAAAAACAGCTTGCACCTCTTGGATGCCACGTTCAAACACAGAAAAATCAGGTACGGCCAATTAATGTGCCGTTTCAAACACTCATATCAAAACAAATGACATAGAACTCCTCTGATAATGTCATGCAGGGCCTAAAGTGAAAAGCAAGTGAGACTTTCTATTTTGCTATGAGATCTGAGTGCCCCAGACTCACCAGGGACCCAGGCAAAGGTCTGCGTGTTGTAATATTGCATATGTGCAACACAAATGCAAAATTGGGCATATTCTACCCAGAATAGCCAAAGGCCATTTTAAGAGCCTCTGGCCTCTCAGTCAGGAGCCAACTAGTTAATTGCCACACTGACTTCATGACACATGGGCAGATGATATGACATTTTCAGTTTCTGTCACTAGCAAATGCCACAACGTGGTCTGCACTAGTTGCTAAGAAACTGTCACAAACCATTAGCAGTTGGTCAAAGTTGCCCTATGGCATTTCCTCATGGCATCAGCCAAATGAGCCTAAATCACCCAGTGGAGCCTACTGCTATACTAATGAGGCTCTAAGCTTGTTTATGGACTAGCATCATTTTTATGATTATTTCCACCCTTTCAGCTTGCCTTCATAATTTCCCTTCATAATTTGCCTTCATTTGGCAGCAGGAGAAGTCCAATCCAGGCATGAAGTCTGACATTCTGCAAATGTGCTTTCGAGCTGCGACCATTAGACCTTTAGGGTTATTGTAGGGAGCTTTTGCACACATCATAGAGAGCGGGCACAGAAACAAACCATTCCTTATTTTACTTTTTTTATAAACCCAATTTCAGCAGGGAAACACAAGGCTTAAAGGGATACTGTCATGGGAAAAAATTTTTTTTTTTCAAAATGAATCAGTTAATAGTGCTGCTCCAGCAGAATTCTGCACTGAAACCCATTTCTCAAAAGAGCAAACAGATTTTTTTTTATTACATTTTGAAATCTGACATGGGGCTAGACATATTGTCAATTTCCCAGCTGCCCCCAGTCATGTGACTTGTGCTCTGATAAACTTAAATCATTCTTTACTGCTGTACTGCAAGTTGGAGTGATATCACCTCCCTCCCTTCCCCCCCCCCCAGAAGCCAAACAAAAGAACAATGGGAAGGTAACTAGATAACAGCTCCCTAACACAAGATAACAGCTGCCTGGTAGATCTAAGAACAACACTCAATAGTAAAATCCAGGTCCCACTGAGACACATTCAGTTACATTGAGAAGGAAAAACAGCAGCCTGCCAGAAAGCATTTCTCTCCTAAAGTGCAGGCACAAGTCACATGACTGGGGGCAGCTGGGAAATTGACAAAATGTCTAGCCCCATGTCAGATTTCAAAATTGAATATAAAAAAATCTGTTTGCTCTTTTGAGAAATGGATTTCAGTGCAGAATTCTGCTGGAGCAGCACTATTAACTGGTTCATTTTTTCCCCATGACAGTATCCCTTTAATAATGTACTGAATAAGACGCACCATTGTCAAAACACCTCCGGACAAAAACGCCCCTCCTTTCTGTTTGCTTTTTCTTTTCTCTGTTTCTCTAACTCTTGTTGGACAGGACTTTGGTTTATTGTTTTAGGCTTTTCTGAACACGCATCAGTATTTACTCTGGATTCAAAGCATTTGCTTCCAATGAAAATCTTGTCTTGGATTACAGCTCAGCAAGTGTCATTTCCCTCCCAGATGGGAGCAAAGTAGCTGTATTTGCCTAAAAACAGTAGGAAGAACAAACTGTATTAAGCCTGGACTGTTTTTGGCTTGACCTAATGATGTAACAGAAACCTTTTTATTTGGGATAGGTCATTGCCAGGGATTGAAGGAGGGGATCTGGCTCTCGCTTGGAAGGTTCCTTCATTGTATTTACACAAACCTTCACTTACACAAATCCAGCTCCTAATGCTTCTGCTTTCATAGAACAGAAATAAACAGGAAAGATTCTGGTGACCGTTAGTCACGCAATGCAGAATCGCTTTCTTCTCCTAATGGAGTATATAATTCAGGTGCCCTGAAGGCCGGCTTTCAGCAATTCTTTTGCCTGAGGTAATGGGAAGCTCAGACTGTTTTAGGGCCTTGAATATCTATTGATGCGCAAAGCTGGATAAAAAAGTCGCCCCTGTCAGATTGTAGTTGATATTTCCATAAATAATCAATTGGATTTCTTCTTTTTTTTAGTTACAGAGTTGATGGTTCCATTTAAGGCAGTGTTGCTCATTTTTCAAGTCTGAGATCAATTAAAATAATGAAATCTGGTATTAAATAGAATATGTTGGGGGTCATTATATATATATATATATATATATATATATATATATTAGGGATGCACCGAATCCACTTTTTTGGATTCGGCTGAACCCCTGAATCCTTCACGAAGGATTCGGCTGAATACCGAACTGAATCCGAACCCTAATTTGCATATGCAAATTAGGGGTGCGAAGGGGAAAACATTTTTTACTTCCTTGTTTTCTGACAAAAAGTCACACAATTTCCCTCCCTGCCCCTAATTTGCATATGCAAATTAGGATTCGGATTCGGTTCGGCCGGGCAGAAGGATTCGGCCGAATCCGAATCCAGCTGAAAAAGGCCGAATCCTGGCCGAATCCCGAACCGAATCCTGGATTCGGTGCATCCCTAATATATATATATATATATATATATATATATATATATAGTTATGGATTGCAGCCGCTCTTCAATCAAAAAAGTATATTTCTTTTCAAATGACGTATATAAAGCAGATTTGCTCATTGAAATTTTAAATGCAGATGAAGATTTTCCATGGCTCCCGTGTCTTTGATGGCATTTTTGATTTTTCCCTTTTTTATGCAAAAATAAAAAAAGAACGGGGATATGAAGAGCCGCAAAAAGCAGCTCTGGTGCAAGGACCGGGTGCCTGTCATTGTTACGGTTTTTACAAGGTCATCAGAGCATCAAACCACAAACACTTATTTTTTTTACCCGTTAAGTCAACCAAAATAATGAAATGTTACTTTTGTGGTTTCAAATGCACAATGGCTGCATTTACATCTTTCTTTTCTCCTCCGACATACTCAAGGTAAAATGGTAATGTAAGCGTTTACCTAAAGCTAATTTGTGGTTTTCCGTGCATAAGCAAGACGTGATTGTGAAAAGAGTGTGTTTATTTGACTATTGTTATTGACGCGTTGGAATTCAAGCGAATTAACAACACTTCCAATGGAATTTACACAGCCGCTTTTCAGAGTGGCTTAAGCGATGCATCGGGGGATGAAATGTTATAGATAGGCTTCTGTCGAAATAAAAAGATGTTTCGAGTAATTATTTTGGATACGGCTGTGTTTGAGTGTCTGATCCATATTTATATAGGCGCTGTTGTCCATGGTTGCATTTGACTGCAGTGTTGCATGCTTTAGTGGATGACAGAGTAGATATTCCCAGTGTTACTTGGGTTTTGGGGGACTTGACTGGATTGAGCTGCATCTCTAACCGGTTATTTGACAGTGAGGTACAGAAGGCAATTAGTTGCATCCCCTGCACTTTAAATAGGGAGGTAGAAAGGTCTGAGTGCTAGCATAGCGACTGAATTGGAGCCACTCAGGGGCTGGTTTTATAATTAAAGAGATACTGTCATGGGAACATTTTTTTTTTCCAAAATGCATCAGTTAATAGTGCTGCTCCAGCAGAATTCTGCACTGAAATCCATTTCTCAAAAGAGCAAACAGATTTTTTTATATTCAATTTTGAAATCTGACATGAGGCTAAACATATTGTCAGTTTCCCAGTGGTTACAGCTTGTTTTTGCCTCTTTACAGGTGATGGTTTGGACAACAGTATAGCCTCACCGAGCACAGGTGATGATGATGACCCAGACAAGGAAAAAAAACGGCATAAAAAGCGCGGTATCTTTCCCAAAGTAGCCACAAATATCATGAGGGCATGGCTCTTCCAACATCTAACAGTAAGTTTAATATATACTATCCAGTTGAATCTGTTCTTTTGTACATTTTTGGTGTATTTTGCTCAAAATGTTAAGCAAATAAAGGGAAATGTCTGTCTTTCACTTGTAGTTTTTATGGGAATTCTCATTTTTCTTTTGTTATTCTCCACATTTTGCATCGGAGGCTCGGTTCTTAAAGGGCCCTCCAGTTTTCCATTGGGAAGTACAACGTTACATGGTCCTGTTCTTCGACTTTTCTTTTCCTTTAGAAAGAACATCAGCTCTGTTTGTATAGGACACTCCGCTTTTTCCTAGTACAGGTATGGGACCTGTTATCCAGAATGTTCGGGACCTGGGGTTTGCCGGATAACGGATCTTTCCGTAATTTGGGTCTTCATGCCTTAAGTCTACTAGAAATTCATTTAAACATTAAATAAACCCAATAGGCTGGTGTTGCTTCCAGGATTAATTATATCTTTGTTGGATTCATGTACAAGTTAATGTTTTCTTATTACAGAGAAAAAGGAAATTTTTAAAAATTTGGATTATTTGGATAAAATGGAGTCTATGGGAGACAGCCATTCTGTAATTCTGAGTTTTCTGGATATCGGGTTTCCGGATAAGGGATCCTATACCTGTATATCAATTCTTTTTGACCTGGAAGTATATATATATATATATATAATTCTGCCCTTATGATACTGAGACATTTTCACTGATTCAGTTCTTATAGGTCACTTTTTCACTTGGATGGATAGTTTTGCCATTCAAAGGCACTCAATTTATTATATTGAGAAGTGTTGAGAAGTTTAATTTACAGGTTACCCCATTCCTTTTTTCATATGAAGAATGAACTGCGTTATTGTCTTGAAGAAATGTGTGTTTGAAACTATGTGTTGGCCACAGCAGTTATTTTCACATGGCTTTTTCTTGCAGTTAGGTTTGGTATCTTAACTGTTAGTGAACACATACCATATATATTCGAGTATAAGCCGAGTTTTTCAGCCCCCAAAATATGCTGAAAACGCTACCTCGGCTTATACTCAGGTCAAGCGCAAAAACGGTTGCCGGCGTCTAAGAATAGTTGCCGGTGTCTAAGAATAGTCGCCGGCACCTAAGAATAGTCACAGGCGTCCAAGAATAGTCTCCAAGAATATACGCCGGCGTCCAAGAATGGTCGCCGGCATCCAATGGGAGCAGAAACCCTCAATTTTTTGATTGAAACTTACCAGAAGCTGCTACATTTGTCACCGTCGGCTTATACTCGAGTCAATAAGCTTTCCCAGTTTTTGGAGGTAAAATTAGGTACCTCGGCTTATACTCGGGGCGGCTTATACTCGAGTAAATACGGTATGTGTTGCATATTCATTTTCTTTAGCTATTGTAACATACAATGAAATTACTCATCATTTAGGGACCTTTTTCTACACTTCTACCCCAAACTCAACTGTTGCAGGTTCTACTTAACTTTTTAGACCCTGTTGTCACACCAGAACTGTGGCATATATGTATCTGTGTTTAAATAGATTGTTGGGGAGCACCTCCCATCCGAAACTGAGAACAGTAGATGGAGTGCAAGGTCAAGTGGACAATTACATGTAAAAAGTAGAGATGTTTGGTCATAGGTTTGGTGTAGATAATATGTCCAGCCTGTAGCCAAATAGGTATTGTCCAACTAGACCTGTAATGGTATATTGTGAGATAGACTCAGTTAGGGACATCCTACTCATAGTCTATCTAACTATATACCATTATAGGTCTAGTTAATATTTCTGTTTTAGTGATCTTTTTGTTTTCTTGTTAAACTGTTGCACAAATAGTTGATCTCATACTCGGTCTATAACCCACAACAAATGACTTGTTATAGATTGCAAATTTATTAGAAATCTGCCAACTTATTGGTCGAATGCCCATCATAAAAATTCTACTGACACCTCCTTGTGAATGTTGTCCTTCTATGTCTAATACAACCAAATGAAAGCTACAAAGTGGAATCATTTCTTCCTGTACTTTCCCTGGTGGCCACTAAAGCAGAGTTCATTGTCTGAGTTGGTTTCAAGTAGTTCATTGTCTTTTTAGGGTATAAGCTAATTCAGTTATGACATTTCATGAGTTGGAGTAATTTGAAGTGCAGGTATTGTAGGTTTACTGAAAGGTGTGTTTATTATAAAATAACTTGTGTGATGAGTTAGTTCCTCTGAAAGATATGTCTTGGGCGTGCCTCTGAAATTGTTGCATGGAAGTGATCGCTACTGATGGAAACATTCTTTAATTCTTGCTTACTACAATCACAGTTGCATTACTTCTACAGGTATGGGACCTGTTATCCAGAATGTTCTGGACCTGGGGTTTGCCGGATAACGGATCTTTCCGTAATTTGGGTCTTCATGCCTGTCTGTCTTTCACTTGTTGTAGTTTTTATGGGAATTCTCATTTTTCTTTTGTTATTCTCCACATTTTGCATTGGAGGCTCAGTTCTTAAAGGGCCCTCCAGTTTTCCATTTGGAAGTACAACGTTACATGGTCCTGTTCTTCGACTTTTCTTTTCTTTTAGAAAGAACATCGGCTCTGTTTGTATAGGACACTCCGCTTTTTCCTAGTACAGGTATGGGACCTGTTATCCAGAATGTTCGGGACCTGGGATTTGCCGGATAACGGATCTTTCTGTAATTTGGGTCTTCATGCCTTAAGTCTACTAGAAATTAATTTAAACATTAAATAAAGCCAATAGGCTGGTTTTGCTTCCAATAAGGATTAATTATATCTTAGTTTGGATCAAGTACAAGCGACTCTTTTATTATTACGGAAAAAAAGGAAATCATTTTTAAAAATTTGGATTATTTGGATAAAATGGAGTCTATGGGAGACAGCCATTCCGTAATTCGGAGCTTTCTGGATATCGGGTTTCCGGATATAAACCTGTACATATTATTTGTGGGATAAGGAGCTTTTTTTTTTTCATTTGCTGAATCACTCACAAGATTAATGAGTACTGAGTATTCCTTAAAACCATGACTCCATGGCTTGTTTGTTTATACACCGAGTCCGTAAAGAGTGTATACAATTTGTTCTTAGGTTTAATCCGATTTCAGCATCTTCTTATTTAACTTTCACCTGTTCTCATAGCAGGATTCCACAAGCTCAGACCTCAAGGGCAATTAACAAAATTAGATGAAGAGTCCCCAATGGTTATTTGAGCTTTAGGTTTTGACTAACTAAGTGATAACTAGGAAAACATTGAACATGTGTTCTCTTGGGAGTAGATCTGGGGTAATCCCATGACTAGCCCATAGCTAATGCATGTGGATAACATAGGAAGCAAAGGCTTGCCATTTGTAGGCCCTGTATGGTATAAAAATATATGTTTAAGTAAAAATACCACCACCATCTGCTGCTATGAAATGCATATGCCTGTGAATGGGGAATTCCTGGTACCTTGTACCATCATCATCATTTATTTATATAGCGCTGTCAAGATACGCAGTGCTTTAACCATCTATACTTTGGCTTGGGCAAATGGCCCCAGAGTAGTTACATGTCTGATGCCTAAACACTAGGGATGTCGCGGACTGTTCGCCGGCGAACTTGTTCGCGCGAACATCGGCTGTTCGCGTCCGCCGCAAGTTCGCGAACGTCGCGCGACGTTCGCCAATAGGCGTTCGCGTCAAAATCGTTCGACCATTCGACCATTCGATCGTTAAAATCGAAGGATTTTCGTTCGAATCGAACGATCGAAGCCATTGGATCGAATGAAATCATTCGATCCAATGGCTTCGATCGTTCGACTCGAACGAAAATCGTTCGATCGAACGATTACAATCCTTCGATCGTTCGAATCGAACGATTTTCGGATGATCGAAGTTCGCGAACAGTTCGCGAACTGTTCGCCAATTTTGCCGGTGTTCGCGAACGGCGTTCGCGAACACATCGGCGGCGGTTCGCTACATCCCTACTAAACACATGTGCATTCCTTTTTTTATTTATTTAGAACAATCCATTGTATAGCACTTTACAAGTAACTACCATTTAATAATACAGTTATGTTGGCCAAATCATTCAATATTCAGTAGAAAAGAACAATTCCGTTGTAATGACTATTCGAGACGTTGCTCTTGTTGTCTATGGCCTGAGATGAGGTAAGTAGTAAGGGCAAATACATTCATGTATAGAAGGGAAGAGGTGAGGAGCATGTGGCTATACTTTTCTAAAAAAAAGATCATAGTAATCCCAATATTTTGTTTTTCTTTCCTCTTTTATTATGTTAATGTTAAAATGTACCCATTGCCATAAAATCAGGCTTTGTCTAGAAATTAATGCATTAGGTTAAGGTTTGTAGTGTTGCACTAGATATCCACGCTCCCTTTCCAATTTGGTGGTTGCCATTAAAAAAGGAGATATCTGACCTGTGCAATGACTGTTCATAGGGGCAGATTTAAAGTGACTAATGCTAGCGGAAATTCGCCAGCGTGACATAATTTTGGAACTTCGCCAATTTACTAATGGTCATCAGCATAACTTTGCTAGTAAAGGAGGTATTTCGCTCGCTAACACCTGTCGAATTTGCGCTCTGTCGAATGGACGTAACTATGCGGATTTTACTGAACGTTACCTCTTGCGCCAGACTTGCCTTCACCACCTCAGACCAGGCGAAGTGCAATAGAGTAGACGTTTCATTTTCCAGGGTGATAGGCTGCAAAAGATAGTACATTTTTTCAGGGGTACCCGGCTTCCCCCCTACATTTCCTAACATATGGCACATAAACTATACACTGGGCTCATGTGTAGGGCAATATAACAACTCTATTTTATTTTATTAAGGTTCCCTGGACTTGTGTAATGTAATGTATTTGCTGCAACATATACGTCCATTCAGCTTTAACTTCCCGCCATATGCAAATTAGCCAACGTTAGCGCAACTTCGCTTCGCTTGCCGCAGTAATGCTAGCGCTACTTTGCCCTGGATGCAACTTCGGATTTTAGTGAATTAGCGAATAGTTGTGATGTGAGCGAAGTGGACAATAGCGCAAATTCGGCGCTTAGTGAATATGCCCCATAGACTCCAATACTCCGAACGGTTTTTAATAGTAACGATGACCTTCAGGTTGCACTTTTCCTGTCTGCTAAAGCCCTGTGAGGTTAAATTCATTTCTGAGAAGCAATAAGTGCCATGAAATTCTCTCCCCATTTGTCACTATTACTTAGTCGATCAAGGAAGAGTTTCAGATAACTATACATTATGCACAGCCCTTAATTGACACTACCTGATTTCCAACTTAGTATGATTAAAACCATGCAAAATGCAAATCTGTGCACTTTCATGTCATGCCACATTATGTTTTATTATTTTCACTATCCTTTTTCCAAAGCCATAGGGCAACCCTTTGAAAATTTTCTGCAGATTATTTGAATAGAGAAGACTTGGATTCTGCTGTTTTTTTACCACAGTAACTAATTCTTTTCGTCATGTAAACCCAGATCCTTTGTAGAACCGTGGGGCCGTTTCTAGAGAGAGGTCGATATACTTGTAAAAATCATAGCAGTAGGGATGCACCGAATCCAGGATTCGGCCAGGATTCGGCCTTTTTCAGCAGGATTCGGATTCGGCCAAATCCTTCTACCCGGCTGAACCGAATCCGAATCCTAATTTGCATATGCAAATTAGGGGCGGGGAGGGAAATTGCGTGACTTTTTGTCAGAGAACAAGGAAGTAAAAAATGTTTTCAAATTAGGGTTCGGATTCGGTTCGGTATTCGGCAGTATCTTTCATGAAGGATTCGGGGGTTTGGCCGAATCCAAAAAAATTCGGTGCATCCCTACATAGCAGATGTTCACACCGTCAAAACGTTTAGGATTCATATACGTCTACAAACTGCATTCTTGTTGGAAAACAGAAAATAACAGTCATAATAAAGTATAACAGCATAATGGATACCATCCCTGTACAAAGAAACCATTGAATTGTATGGAATCCGTTATCCAGAATGTTCTGGACCTGGGTTATTCTGGATCTCCATACCATAAGCCTAATGAAAAAAACTTTTAAACATAAATTTCCCTCCAATTATGGTTTATTATATCTTAGTTGAGATAAAGTACATTCTACAGTTGTATTATTACATAGAAAAAGGAAATCATGTAAAAATAATCTGAATTACAGGAGACATGGGATGGGCACAGGAGAGAGCCTTCCTGTACTTCAGAACTTTCTGGATAACAGGTTTTTAGTTAATGGCTCCCATATCTGTAATTAATTACAAACATTAATTGGTGCTTGATCTGAACTTTATTCCAGGTCCCTGGCCTTCCTGATGTTTTTGTTAGAGATGTTTTCTACCAGAAGCAGATCATTTTGAGAACACGTAACACTACCAGTACACAGAGAAGCTCCCATTTAATCAATACAAATACATACCTATACATTTACCTGCCTACACGTCTGTTTATTGGGAGACGTAGTTGGGAGACGTAGTTGGCAAAACACACAAAGAATATTTGGCTGTTTCGGTACAGAGATGGTGTTGACATCACATCTTGAGAATTGCCAAAAACCAATTTTTTTCATTGTTTGGTATATAAATGGGTGAATTAAATCCTTTTTCCACCTCTTTCTATATTTGTTACTACAAAGAGATGGATTTATAATCCTGTTACAGGGCTTTCCTGAAGTTTATATAAAAATCACTGATTTGGTTTATAGATTCTGACTTACCTTGTCTCATCCATTATTCTCAGTCCTATTCAGTCCTATAATCATTCCAGCTGTACATGGCAAAAACCAAAATAAAGAACAAGAAGAAATTGTCGGGCTTATGCATCCCCTGTACTATGCCCAGTCAACATGTTATTTGAAAGCTTATTGATCATTTGTTTCTGTTTATTGAAGGAATTTGCTATAGGACCATTATTAAACTTGATGGTAAAGCATGACTGGCTTGTTGCAATCTAATACATAAATGACAAGAAAGGACAACCATAGACGGTTCCTTCTGACAAGAAAGGACAACCATAAATAGTGTTAGCTTGTGGGTCACATAAATGCATCATGAGTGGCAGGCACTGTTGGGTCGTACCACTTCCATGCAGGCCCGGACTGGCAATCTGTGGGTTCTGGCAAATTCCAGAGGGGCTGCTATCAGGTGCCATAGAAAGTCACTATTTAGTGGGCTGCTGGGACCTGTTTGGGCCTCTTTGTAATGGGAATGCCAGAGCCTATTTTGACTCCCAGTCCAGACCTGCTTCAATGTTGGCTGATAACCTCCTACACTCAATTGTGGGAGTCATAGGCAGAGACTTTCTACCTAAATAAACTCAACTCTACCTGTTTGCCATAACTTCCATTGTTGGTGCCTCCACATGGTGTGAAGGCAATTTGGTTATGAACAACTCTATGTTTGGTTAACATTAAACACTTTTTACAGGTCCATAATACTTTACTGAATGTTGCAGTGGTCCTTTCACACAAATAAGGAGATTTTGCTTTGTTGGTCATGTTCCTTTACGTTTCTGTTTGGAATGGAGGCTTTCCAACAAAGAAGTCCAGTTTGGTCATTTTAAAGTGGATCTGACTCTTGGTCTGTGTGTGTTACCCCCTATATTATTATTTTGAGCTGTTAAACTCCAATTGAACAAGAGTTTTTTTACTCATAATGTCAATTCAGGCCACGTATCTGTATACAGTACAGGTCAAACAACATGATGTTGACACACACCTCTCTGGCTATGCCCAAAATGCCAACTAAGTGATTCACCCCATGTATCAGTCAACCAATGGCTCATATCTAAAACCTCAGGTATGGGATCAGTTATCTGGAAACCCGTTATCCAGATAGTTCCGAATTACGGAAAGGCCTTCTCCAATAGACTCCATTATATAGTGAATAAAGTACCCCCTATTGTAAAATATAATGATCTTATAGTATAGTATAGTCACAGAGGTGTTCTATGACCATCTAAAAGCACAAGGCCAAAGGCCTTTCCAACAAGGGGTACTTTATTATAACACAAAAATGACATCACTACTCACCGTTTATAAGGATATCATTTACAAGATATTCATGGCTCTTGTGTATTATAATGAAATAATCCAAATTTTTAAAAATAATTTCCTTTTTCACTGTGATACCTTGTACTTGATCCCAACTAAGATATAATTAATCCTTACCGGAGGCAAAACCAACTTATAGGGTCTATTTAATATTTATATGATTTTCTAGTAGACTTACGGTATGAAGATTAAAATTACAGAAAGATCCAGGTCCCGAGCATTCTGGATAACAGGTCCATACCTGTATTTATGTTTTCCTATTATCCAATGGGAACATTTTTTTTTTCACAAATTTTTTTTCAGGAACAGGAGGCACTGAACCAAATTCTATATTTCAGCTCTGAAAACATGCCTTCATAATACACAATCCTTCGTATAGTCATTCCAGGGAAATAGAGATGGCCTAATGAAGGGGGCTGTAAGAAGTGACATAATTAAGAACATATTTTGTTTAACATTCCTTTGCCATTAGAGGTTCCTACAGGTTTCTTTCCAGGAAGGTCGGCGTTAAAGAAAGCGTTAGCCGCACATGTTTGAAAGAATATGGCTGAATAAAATGTCGCCTTTGTGAACGCGTATTATGTTTGATTATTTGCCCTTTTAAAGGGGAAAGCTAATAAAATGAGCTTTAATAATGTAGAAAAAAGTGTAAAACTGTTTTGTTTATTCTTCCCCTTCTTTTATTTGTGTAAACATTGTATTTAGATCTTTGCTTTCATTAAACTGTTCCCTCCAGCATTGTATGTAGTGTATGGTGTAAATAGCGTCTGCTTTTTCTCTGCTTCAGTTTCTTGAGTACAAATGTGAATATATAACATGACTTGCATTTCCTCTGCATTGGTATAATATTGTAGAGTCATTGAGTAGCATAGGTGCTAAATTGCTGTAATGCATCTATGATATGGGGTTAATCAGTTAATAGTGCTGCTTCAGCAGAATTCTGCACTGAAATCTGTTTCTCAAAAGAGCAAACAGACTTTTTTATATTCAATTTTGAAATCTGACATGGGACTAGACATATTGTCAGTTTCCCAGCTGCCCCAGTCATGTGACTTGTGCTCTGATAAACTTCAGTCTCTCTTTACTGCTGTACTGCAAGTTGGAGTGATACCCCCTCCCCAGTAGCCTAACAACAGAACAATGGGAAGGTAACCAGATAGCAGCTCCCTAACACAAGATAACAGCTGCCTGGTAGATCTAAGAACAGCACTCAATAGTAAAATCCAGGTCCCACTGAGACACATTCAGTTACATTGAGTAGGAGAAACAACAGGCTGCCAGAAAGCAGTTCCATCCTAAAGTGCTGGCTCTTTCTGAAAGCACATGACCAGGCAAAATGAGCTGAGATGCACCTACACACCAATATTACAACTAAATACACTTGCTGGTTCAGGAATGACATTTTATATTGTACAGTGAATTATTTGCAGTGTAAGCAGTGTCATTTAGAAACAAAAAGTACATCATAACACATGCTGCTACTGGGAGAGATTAGTCTCCCAGTGACAAATTGCCTCTTCTTCAGGCAACTAATCTCCCCTAAATGCCTTCCCGTCGGCTAGAATGTAAATTCCATTTTTACTTACTTTAATAATATACTTTAATTAAAAAATGTGTACCATTTTTATAACAACCCTTACTGTATGCAGTTAAATTCCCCCTTCATTGTACGTGCTCAGACTGCTGAGGATAGGAAACTTCAGACGGTCCCTAACTGCTCTGCAGGGAAACAATCATACTTTCAAACAGCAGGGGGAGCCCATCTACCTTACATCACTGACCCCGAGCAGCTTTGTTTGTTTCCCTGTAGAGCAGCCGGTGACTGTGTAGAGATTCGTATCCACAGACCCAGTGCAGTCTGTATATTCTGATTATTAATCAGTCTTGCTGTATCAGCTTCTGGCAGATATTATTTGACTTGTGCTGTTTTAATAATTTATGACGATCCCTAAGCAGTGCTGTGTGTACGGCATGAGACAAGTAAATACCTTCTGGTTTCAGAAGGCTTCACTTTGCCTGTAAAATGCTAGTGAAGGACATTTTGACTCCTTTTAGCCCTTCTCATCCTAACCAAGTTTGGTTTTCCATTAAGCTTAACCTTCCAACTGAAGCCCAGACCACACTGAGCATGTGCACAGTCTTGGTCTTGCAGAGATGTATAACAAAGTTACTAGATGGTGACCCCCTGTAGCCAACTTTGAAAGCATAAATTATTAGTTTGATTAGGCTTGTGGTGCAGTAAGTTCATGTTTATGTTTAGTATATAAAATACAGCATTTCTAGCCTTATTATGTTTTACACTTTACCTACCCTAGGGCTCTTATATGGAAGGGAAAGGGCATGGCAAGGAATACCCATGTGCCTCCATTTTTATATACAGCAATGGTAAACGTTACCGGCACTGAATACACAGATGGGACAAATGTTGCTTTTTACTTGATTTTGCACTTTGCACCTTAATCACCCCCCCCGTTATAAATGAGCCCTTTAAAGTCCAAGTGTTCCTTGCCTGATGGCTTTGAATATGATCTCCAGTTGTCCGCCTCATTTGCAAGCAAATTCTTTTCACTTGGCTCTTGTTTAATTTAACAAGAAATGAGTAGTAAATGAAAGCTGCTGCCCGCAATCCTACTGTGAGCGTGTTTTGCACTTGGCTCCCCTGTGAAAAGGCAATTTGGGAAATGATGTGATAAAGTAATTAGTTGAAACCAGGGCTTCTGATTGTTGCTACGCTTGTGTGGTAAGGGCCTAGGCGGAGAAAGAGAAAAAAAAAAGATAACAGATTATTACCCAGTCAAGTTGGCTCAAAGCTTCTTCATTTATTTGTAAACAGAATATTTAGTGACCGCATAGGAAGAAGTTATAATTAGCAGCTCGTAAAGAAACCACAGCCGTGCTCTTGCATTTATACCGAGCGCTCATGTGAAATTTCAACTGGGAAGCAGCCTCCCTGTTAATGTAATTAGGATCTAATTTACCACCGTTTGCACACAGACGTAATAATGCCTCGATATTTACTCATTCTTTAAACACATTAGACGATACCTCAACGCGGCACTTAGTGAGCAGAAACAGGTGTGAACCTTTTTAGAATTTATTTTCCACGCCGAACGCAATGTATTTCCTGGGAAATATTTATCGAAATCAGTCCAAAAAAAAGAAAAAAAAAAGAAAGCAACGTGTGAGCACAAGGTGTTAATGGACAGTCACCCTTTATGTGCTCCTGTATTTCTCATCGGTTTAGTAAATTAAAGCGAATGCAAGAAAAATCCATAGGCTCGCTGGTTGTGCCCCATAGACTTTAGGACATAACGACAGTTGTATTGCGTATGAACCATTGTATGGGGGCTAAACACAAACTAGGAATAGATTTCTATTAGCGATGGGCGAATTTATTCGACAGGAGCGAATTGTGCGGTGAATTCGCAGCCTGTGAATAAATTCATTTATTCGCCAGCGAATTTGCACCGGCGTCAAAAAATGGACTCAGCCGTCAAAAACGGAAGCCGGCGCAATTTTGTAAATCTTTTGCCGTTTGCGAATTTCGCGGGAAATTTTTTTCGGCAAAGCAAAACGCCCCAAATTCACCATCAATAATTTCTATAAGGCAGAAAATGAAAGGCTATTTCTAGTCTTATGCTTCTTTGTTTAGAGGGTACTTTGTCCCTGTTTATAAGTAGCGGTTACTTGATTTTCATCACTGATAAAGCATGAAGGCATTACATATTGTGGGCTTAGAAGATTCCTGTACATAATCACAGTAGGAGCTGCCAGATTGCTTTTTAGGTTAGAGACACGAGGCCAGATTAGAGGAGATTAGTTGACAAATCTCCCCTTTTTGGGGCAATTTATCTCCCTGAACTGCCTTCCCCTGCTTTCCCGCCGGCTATAATGCAAATCGATGGTGGGATGGCACTTGGAGCACTTTGTTTTCCAAAGTCGTCTGGATTTAAATTAAAGTGTTTTAAAGTAATGAAAATATCATGCAGTGTTGCATTGCACTGGTAAATCTCGTGTGGTGGCGGAAATTGAAAAAAGGCTATATGGCACAGGTTAAATAGTGGATAACGGATAACATTATGTTCTGCAGAGCTTATCTGTTATCAAATGTGTATCCTGTGCTTGAATGGCTGCTCCCATGGCTACACAGCAGCTTGTTTATATAAACTATAGTAGTACTTATCTGTTATCTACTGTGTATCCTGTGCTTGAATGGCTGCCCCCATGGCTACACAGCAGCTTGTTTATATAAACTATAGTAGTACTTATCTGTTATCTACTGTGTATCCTGTGCTTGAATGGCTGCCCCCATGGCTACACAGCAGCTTGTTTATATAAACTATAGTAGTACTTATTTGTTATCTACTGTGTATCCTGTGCTTGAATGGCTGCCCCCATGGCTACACGGCAGCTTGTTTATATAAACTATAGTAGTACTTATCTGTTATCTACTGTGTATCCTGTGCTTGAATGGCTGCCCCCATGGCTACACAGCAGCTTGTTTATATAAACTATAGTAGTACTTATCTGTTATCTACTGTGTATCCTGTGCTTGAATGGCTGCCCCCATGGCTACACAGCAGCTTGTTTATATAAACTATAGTAGTGTTTCTGAAGCAAACACAGCAGTTTTACTAGTGCAGGACAATACTGCATTATATTTTTATTATTTTGAAAAATTTTATTTTTTGATGTTACTGTTTCTTTAAGCATACACTTTCCGCATAAACTATAGCTAGTATATTATATGGAGGGCAGTCTATTCTAGCAACACAGCCTTTTTTTCTGGAAAAAAACCTGAAGCATTTCTATTCCCCCTATAAGGACAGGGGTGTCAGTGAAAACTGCAAAATGGGCAAATACAAGACAAATACAGTCTGTACAGTCACAAATGGCCTCACCTGTTCTCTAGCAGGAATATTTTTAAAACTTTGTGGCCTGGATCTCAGGAATCCTGTTCTGCAGAGACTGGTAGATGAGTGTGACCTCTTGCTTTGCCTCGTTTCTCTATGAAAATGAACAATGTCAACTGATTAAATTTAACTGATTTTTTAAAATAATTCCCAAATGATTTACCATTAAAGAGAAACAATACTCCTGTGTTATATAAATACTGTAAATGCTATTGGAAAAGCTTATTTTGAAACACTGTCTGTATGAAGCATGTTTGGTTTTGCTCACACACAAACCAAGGGCATACACACTTGCTTTCACTTCCCTGCTCCTTCTTGTTAAAACCTGCACTATTTCCTGTCATGTGATCATTGAGTCACACACTTTACATCACAAAATGGTGACTCAATAATGGTAAACAATAAAATAAAAGGGCAATATTTACTGATATGTATGTGACACCTAGATAAGAAACTTTCCTTTTTCCTTTAATGGGGTTTGTGCTAAAAAAAAAAAAAAAGGCAGCATAAGACTATACTTTATAAATGGTAATAAAGGTTAACCTTTGTTACATTGCCTACGTTAACTTCTACATTAGTATGTATAACCCTAACTTGGTTACTGTCTCTTTAAATATAAATTAAGCCTTGGCAACCCAGGGCCCTGTGTCCCTTTTGTGTATGAAAAGTTCTGGGAACTGGGATTTACAGCACAGGGCCTCCACCTAGGGAACACTGAGGAGCGCACCTCAGATAATTTCCACTAGGAAAAATAAAACACACACTATTTGCAATAAAACTTTATGTAAAACTGTATTCAGTAACTGTAAATGCAAATTACACAATATCACTTTACTCTTGGGATTATCAACCCCTGGCACAGTCTCTCTCAATGGCACAGTCCCACACCGGGTGGATAAATGTAGAATAAATCCGGTCAGTTCAATGGCCCGTCCCCAAGAGCTCTCATGTCCCCAAGTAGCGCTACCTGCCCCAAGGTACCTTTCCCTTTGAAAGTAGTAGCTTCTCCCATGTGGCAGGTACACAAGCAAGACCTGTCCTCACCCTGGGGAAACACACAGTGGCAAAAGTATCCACAGGCAGGAGATAGAAACTGGCTCTCCCTGATGCTCAAATACTTTCACAGCCTTTTCTTCTCCTTCTTCCTGGAAACTCCTTTTAACCAGCAATGTCACTCTACACAGATCTGATTCTCAATAGCTGCTGCAGCAGGAATTCCATTTATAAGCTTTGTGGGAAACTCTGTACATTTGGCTCCAAAGTCAGGCCCTCCCCCTCTCCCAAGGATGCACTGGAGTGCCCAGCCAATTGGATGGCTCTCCAGCCTGTAACTGGGATGGATGATTTCCCAGACAGAAAATCAGGGAACGGATTTGTCTGATCCCCTACATGTGGTTTCCATAGTACTCATGTACCTCCTCCTTGTGTTATATTTGTGCAGTCCTATCTAGGGTTGTCTGGTTTTTACAGCCCAGTTTTTGGAAGGGCTATCCAGGCAAAAGCTGCCTGCCCGATTTTCCAAATGAGGAAAACCGGACAGGATTCCCTGAGACTGACATGCCAATCACCATGTCATAGCCCTTACTGTCTACGTCACGTCCCGCCCCCGCTACATCATGGCTCCACCTACACCTTAGTGGGGAGGAATAGTGGCAACTCTTCTAGTCACCCAGGTGCCCTATCGGAATGCCTCAAGGTTTCTGTTGTTTACACCATTGACATGCTGTCTTTTTTCAGCCTTACAGTCTACTGACCAGGAAATCTCAACCCCAGTCTGCAGAGATAAATGGCAGTGTAGAGATCTATCTATTAGGACAGCCAACACATATTCTAAGTCTGCCTGCTGTGGCTTCACACTCATCTAAGTACAAATAATGTATTTTTAATTAGCTCCTCTGCACATAGATAAATATCAAGTATTTAGTAGTTGAGGGCTCCTAGTAACCATGACATGAATGAGTAGTTTATAAACCACAGAATAATGTCAGAGTAAATGCCCCCCTCCACCCACAGAGACCTGTCAAATATTTTGCAATAACAATAAAAATGCTTTTCCAATAAGGAGTTTACTTTGTTGGATGCCAAAGGCTTTTATAGGTGCCACCTCAGCTGTGGCATGAAATGAGTTAACGACAGCACTATTTCCTTAAAGGGATTCTGTCGTGATTTTTATGATGTCGTTTTTATTTCTAAATTACACTGCAAATAATTCACTGTACAATATAAAATGTCATTCCTGAAGCAGCAAGTGTATTTAGTTGTAATATTGGTGTGTAGGTGCATCTCAGCTCATTTTGCCTGGTCATGTGATTTCAGAAAGAACCAGCACTTTAGGATGGAACTGCTTTCTGGCAGACTGTTGTTTCTCCTACTCAATGTAACTGAATGTGTCTCAGTGGGACCTTGATTTTACTATTGAGTGCTGTTCTTAGATCTACCAGGCAGCTGTTATCTTGTGTTAGGGAGCTGTTATCTGGTTACCTTCCCATTGTTCTGTTGTTAGGCTGCGGGGGAGGGGATATCACACACTTGCAGTACAGCAGTAAAGAGTGACTGAAGTTTATCACAGCACAAGTCACATGACTGGGGGCAGCTAGGAAACTGACAATATGTCTAGCCCATGTCAGATTTCAAAATTAAATATTAATAAAACCTGTTTGCTCTTTTGAGAAGCGGATTTCAGTGCAGAATTCTGCTGAAGCATAACTATTAACCCATGTGTTTAAAATAAAAAAAATTTCCATGACAGTATACCTTTAATAATAAAATGGGCACGCATGTACTATAGCAGTGATACACTGAGATTATCACAGTTGGACTTCAGTCAGGTCAGGGCAGCGTAATACAGAGGTTAGTGCCCACATTCAGCTTCATTGATGACAAGAGGCATCGATGAAAGTTTTTCATTAGTGATGGGCAAATTTGCGCCGAATTTTCGCTAGCAAATTTTCGCAGGCGTTTCGAGTATTTATTCGCCAGCGGCGAATCGCGCAGATTCGCGCCTGGCAAATAAATTCGCCCGTCACTATTTATCATTACAGTTCACACATGGAGGCCCGTAGCGCCAACCTTTTCATGGCTGTTCATAGCTGCGAGTTCTCCTTCAGTTTTAAGACCCGTTCCAAATGCCTAATAAAAGAAATGAAGCACAAAGTCTAAACAGTCGGTGCTGTTCCTCTCTGTGTGGTTGCCAATCTAGACAGCTGCTTTCCTTTGAGTGATAGAAAAGGCTTCTTCGCTAATGTAATTACATTCTCAGTGCAGAGCCAGAATAAGCAGCAAATATTGATGTGTATTCCTGGGACAGCCAACCCGCAGCCTGCAAGAATTTCTTGGTCTACTAAAAAAAGATCATAATAAAATTTCAGCCAGTATATGGGAATGTTTTAGGTAATGGTTAATGTAGTTGGGCTTTGCTCTAGTACCCAGGGGAGTATGTCCACTTAGTAATTAATACTGTGGCCCTGAGTTTGATTCTGACCAAGGTACTGTAAGTTGGGATGTTATCCTCATATCTGCTGGGGTTCATTTGGCTTCTCCTGTTTCTTCCCCCAGTCAAAAAATACAGGCTGGTTACTTGCCTTCTGATACCATTTAAAGGGATACTGTCATGGGAAAAATGATTTTCTATATGAGTAGACAGCCTTGTGCCGGCCCACTAACTTGCCCATCATCCAGACACACAAGTTAGGAAGAGACAGAGGCTGAAAAAGAGACCTGTGTTTACCCTCTGCCCTATGGCAGGTATATGGTTGCCACATTTGTGAGGCTCACAAAGGGGTGGGTCAATGATGCTGTGGGCGGGGCTTGCTACATCTTGTGCGTAGGGCTATGACATGGCGATCAGCGATTGGCTGATTGCTGTCAATCAGGGGAGATCCTGCTCAGTTTTCCTTATTTGTAAAACCGGGCAGACTGTCTTGACCCGGGGCAGCCCTTATGAAAACCGGAAGCCCTTCACACCTGTGTAAATAAATGTATGTTAAAGAGATACTGTCATGGGAAAAAAAAAATGTTTTTCAAAACACATCAGTTAATAGTGCTGCTCCAGCAGAATTCTGCACTGAAATCCATTTCTCAAAAGAGCAAACTGATTTTTTTATATTTAAATTCAAATCTGACATGGGGATAGACATATTGTCAGTTTCCCAGCTGCCCCCAGCCACGTGTCACTCTTTACTGCTGTACTGCAGCCTAACAACAGCACAATGGGAAGGTTAAATATATATTCCAGTTTGTTAAGATTCTTTAATATGCCACTTAATATGATATAAATTATCTGTTGCTTAAATATTCATGTTGGGGGTAAAGTTGTCCTTTATGCAGTGCAAGTCCCAGACAAAAGGCCTGGCTGGCGGAAATCACTCTGTTTAGATTTTATTGAGACCTAGTGTGCCCCAAACCTACACATTTTGACTTGGAAACATCATCAATTACAGGAATGACAGGCTCCAGGGATTCAGTGGAAAGAGTTCAATTCTGCAGGGGGAGGAAAGAGCCAGGAATTCAGTGACAATCCATCACTCGCAACTGCATCAAACACAATGGGAAATGGTGGGCTAAATGAGTTAAGGGAAGAAAGCATTTAAGTGAATGCTCTGTATTATACAGAAAATAAAAGACTGTATTGCTATAGTGCATTTTAATTATTTAACTCCTGGGACTTTCTCATATTACCCCTAAGGGCAAAATATACCCTAGTTACACGGGTAGTGTTTATTTCTCATTTGTTTATTCTGAAATACACGGTAAAGAATTAAATATACCTATAGTTTATTATATATTTATTCCCTATATATTTGAATCTGTGCTTATTATATAAGTAGGAGTTGTTATATTGGTTGCATTAAGTGCAGTCTAGAAATCAACAGAATAGCCCCATATTTTATGTGATCTTTTGATGAAAGGAATACCTAAACATACAATGATGCTTGTCTTTATACTTCACTCTCTATTTAAGGTAGTATTAAACAATCCAACTATTTTTCATTCTGTGTCCTGTTTGGACAACATTCCATTTTTGCCTCCAGTTAGTAGACTTGCTTTAGGGCAGAGACACACGCTACTATTTTGGGAGATTAGTCACCCAAGCGACAAATCGCTTCTTCTTCGGGCGACTAATATCCCTAAACTGCCTTCCCGTCGGCTAGAATGTAAATCTCTGGCGGGATGGCACTTAGATCGCTTCGGCTTTCTGAAATCGTGAGGCAACTTCGGGTGACCGCAAAACTTGCCGGCGATTTCCATTCTAGCCAGCGGGGAGGCAGTGGAAGGCAGTTCGCGGAGATTAGTTGTCCGAAGAAGAATCGATTTGCCGCTGGGCAACTAATCTCCCGAAATAGCAGCGTCTGTCTCTACCCTTAAGGTTAAAATTTATGGAAATGTATGCTATTAATATTTAGGCTCTATTTATTCTTTATATATTATACATTGATAAACTCTTTTGATGCCATCTGTTTTTTTGAATAATGTATAATGTAAGTGTTAGTATAACCATCTTAGGGTAGTGCCCTGATTTGCCCTCTGTGAATTTCCTGAATTTAATTGATTCTTGCAGCTGTTCACTTCCAAGCGACTAAGCGCAAATTCACTAAGCGCCGAGCGCTAGCGTTAATTCGCTAGCGCTTGCCATTTTCGTTACTGCGCAAATTCACTAACGAACGCTGGCGTAGTTTCGCTAGTGTTACTTCGCACCCTTACGCCAGGCGAATTTTCGCTAGCGACGTAACTACGCAAATTCACTAACTTGCGCAGTGTACTGAACGCTACCTTTTACGCTAGACTTCCTTCGCCACCTCAGACCAGGCGAAGCGCAATAGAGTAGATAGGGATTGTTTCAAAAAAAGTCAAATTTTTTTCTAAGTCCCAAAGAACGCTGGCGTGTTTTCTACATGATGGGTGATAGGCTGAAAAAGATGGAAAATATTTTTGGGGCTCCCCTCCTTCCCCCCTACATTTCCTGACTCATGGCAACTTACCTAGACAGTGGGCACATGTGTAGGGCAAAATAACATTTATATTTGCTGATTTGAAGGTTTTCTAGGCATTTGTAGTGCTAATACGTGTTCCTCCATTGAAATTTGAATTTCGCGCCGTATGCAAATTAGCCTTCGCTAGCGTAACTTCACTTTACATAGCGAATCAACGCTAGTGCAACTTCGCAACCTTACGCTACCCCTGTGCGCAACTTCGGATTTTAGTGAATTGAAACTACACCTGGCTAAGTGCGGCGAAGTGCGGCGAAGTTGCGCCTGGCGCATCTTAGTGAATTTGCCCCTAAGGGAGAAGTCATTATGTGGCTATGTCGGGCATATAGGGCATTGTGTGTTTTTGGGCTACTAAGGAATCCGGCGTGTGCTATTGGCCTACGAAAAATAATGGTTACAGATATGTGGGATCAAGGGGTCACTTGAAAGGGATATATATTATATATACAGATTTTGTATTTTGTCAGTCTCCAAACCTGAAGGGACTATTTATACAGGGAAAAAGATTGATGATGTTTAGGTTTCCTAAATATAAACAAAAAAGAGACAAGAAGCTGAATTAATGGCACATAAATTGTTTAAACCCTGAGGATTGATGTTGTGCAAGGAGGTTACACAAATAAACAAAGATTTATCTTTGAACCCATTGCCTTTCTCATGTGGTGTCATTCTCTGTTACAAGTCGTCAGACCAAAGGAACAAACCTTAATTATCACATTGTCACCTAAATTATCAGTTTGTCAGAATTACGCTGCCTTCATCCAAGGTGATCTGGTAAAGTCTCCAAGCCCTCAGTTTTGAAACATTCTTATCAATTCAATTCCCTCCGCTAAATAAGAAAGAAATACAAATATCCAGTTTTTATCAATAAAGTGTTTTATTTCAATTTTGCCAACTAAAGGAAAACAATGGTGGCTGGTTACCAAGGTATCTGTTCCTGAATCTGATTTAGGAATTCTACCAAAATTTGAGATTTTTGGCATTTGGAATTCTAATCAAATCTGTGCAACGATAATAAACATAACACGCCATCTTTTTATTAAATTGGCCTCCGAAGTTAGTGCAACTGTAATATTCTTAAACCATAAATCACACAAGTGGAGTAAAATATATGATAATTGGCACTAATTACTCATGTTGCAGCAGATAATGGTTCATTTAATTGCCTGTCTAAACTAGATGTGTTTTATGTAGAGACCCATCTTTGAGGCTAAATAGTTGGAATTGGGTAGAGACTACATTTATGGAAAACACTGGAAAAACAGACACCGCCGCAGAATATTAAGCTTTTACATTAAAGGAGTTGCTTTTTATTCAGTAGCTCTCCAGTTTGCAATTTCAGCAATGAGGTTGCCATGATACAAATTACCATACACTGATTTGAATGAAAGACTGGAGTATTGAAAATAGAGATAACAATAAGGGGGTTATTTATCAAAGTCCGATTTTATCTCAACAAAACTACAAACTCCAATCAAATCCGTTTAATTATTGTAAACATTTTCAGAAAATTTGCAGGAAAAAAATCAGATTTTCACATTTTTTTCTGGATTTTTCACCCGAAAATTATGCTTTTTTTGCGCGAAAACTCAGAAAACTTCGGAGGATTGCATGAAACCCAGCGCACATCAAAAAATCATTGGGACTTCTCCGATTGACTTATATGCAACCTCGACAGGTCTCAGATGCCGGATTTTCTAAATCAGACTTTTCCATCCTCAGGGTTGAATAAATTCCGAAAAATTCGTGATTTTTTATAGTCCGTTTTTATTAAAAAAAAATCATACATTTTTCAGGATTTTTGCATTCATAATTTAGTAAATAACCCCCTAAATGTGTAACTTTACAGAGCATTTCATTTTTGGATGGGGTCAGTGACCCCCCATCTGAAAGCCTGAAGAAGAAGCAAATAATTAAAAAACGTAAAAAATAAAAAATGAAGACCCGTTGAAAAGTTGTTTACGATTAGCCGTTCTATAACATACTAAATGTTAACTCAGAGGTAAACCACCCCTTTTAAGTAATTTTTGTCTTGAAAAATACATTCCAGGTAATTGTTTTTAGCATACACAGTTGTTATACATTAACATTATACATAATTAACATTCTGCCACATATCTAGGACAAAGTCATAGCGCTATACATGTATTAGTGGAATAGCATTACATGGAACTATGTTCCAACACCTACGATATAAGTGATCAGTAAATGGCTACATGAGTTTGATCCAAAATGTAAATGTGGATTTTGGCAATATGTTGGTTTCCACTCATATCCTTAAATTATACAATGAATGTAATTTTAGACTGTGTCGTGGCTTGGGTGATGGTATTAGGTTCATAATCTGAGTGCCAGCCACTTATGACCTTGGCTAAATCATTTAATCTCCTTGGGTCCCAGCATTCTTAGTGTGTCCTCAGATATTTATGTCCTTATTGCTCTAAAGCACTTTGAGCCCCTGGGAGAGAGAAGTGTTCTACAAATGTCTGATTATTATATGCATGGCACGAGGTCGCAGATCATTTCTGAGTATTTCATTTGAGGATCATGAAAGTAGCTGTTGTTTCTGTTCAAATTAACACTTTCTTAGAAATAAACATGACTGTGGAATATTTGAATCATGTGGGGGTGGACTTAGACACTTAAATGTAGGTAGAGCTTCCTCCTGAGTGTAAGCCCATGTGATTAGTAGATTTTATTTCTTCATGAAGACATTGGGTTCCACTAATTGATAGCAACGGGCATATCATTCTACTGCAAAAAAGAGTTGGAGAGCAACACAAGCATGAAAAAGTCCATGGAGATGTCAAATAAGGAATGTGATTGGCTATTTGGTGGCCCCTATATGGACTGGCGGCTACAGGAGACTCTGTTTGGCACTACATCTGGTTGTTATACAACCAAAACTTGCCTCTAAGCCTGGAATTCAAAAATAAGCTCCTGCTTGGGAGCAACATCCAAGGGGTTGGTGAGCAACATTTTGCTAGAGAGCTACTGGTTGGGGATCACTGCTCTACTGAGACATGGCTTATCATTAATATTTTCTTCAGTGGTGTATCTAGATATTACTGGGCCCCACAGCTAATTATTTTTCATGTTTAGAGGTCGATATATTTTACCAATATTTACCAAAACCGTTTATGTATTAGGGCCTCATGGGGCCCCTATTCTTCCTGGGCCCTGCCTCCTCTGCTTCCTCTATAGTTACAACCCTGATTTTGGTGCTAAATTATGAATAATAATTTTTAGTTTATGGCTTGTAGACCATAGAAGTTTTAATTTGAGGCTTTCTATTACAAGTTTCAACGTTTTCATGATTTTACTATAAAAAAAAACTGGAATCGGCAATTGATATTTAAAGGGATACTGTCATGGGAAAAAAATTTTTTCTCAAAATGAATCAGTTAATAGAGCTGCTCCAGCAGAATTCTGCACTGAAATCCATTTCTCAAAAAAGCAAACAGATTTTTTTATATTCAATTTTGAAATCTGACATGGGGCTAGACATAATGTCAATTTCCCATGACTTGTGCTCTGATAAACTTCAATCACTCTTTACTGCTGTACTGCAAGTTGGAATAAAATCACCCCCCTCCCTTTCCCCCCCAGCAGCCAAACAACAGAACAATGGGAAGGTAACCAGATAGCAGCTCCCTAACACAAGATAACAGCTGCCTGGTAGATCTAAGAACAACACTCAATAGTAAAATCCAGGTCTCACTGAGACACATTCAATTACATTGAGAAGGAAAAACAGCAGCCTGCCAGAAAGCATTTCTCTCCTAAAGTGCAGGCACAAGTCACATGACCTGGTGCAGCTGGGAAATTGACAATATGTCTAGCCCCATGTCAGATTTCAAAATTGAATATAAAAAAATCTGTTTGCTCTTTTGAGAAATGGATTTCAGTGCAGAATTCTGCTGGAGTCGCACTATTAACTGGCGCATTTTGAAAAAAACATGTTTTCTGATGACAGTATCCCTTTAAGCACATTTATCGACAAGTCGATGTAGAAGAGAGCTTGGAGGGTGTCAGAAGAAACTTCCAGTCATCTGACCAAAAGAAAGGCAAACAAAAACGCAAGTCAATGTCATCCCATTGGGGAAAGTCAGCTCATAGCTACTTGGTTATTACGGGAATTTGTGCTCTTGTCGTTGTGATATCTGTTGTCCCGTGTGCGCAGTTACACAATGCATAAAGACGAGGGTTATTTCTAGGACAGATAATTGAACATTAATACTCGCTGACACTGTCGTAGAAATGATATGTCAACCTGACAGGGCCTATGTCCTTACATCTGCTGACAAAAGGGATGTTTGTCAGATCAGACCTGGGGCCTCAATGCTGTAGAGCCAAGGAAGATGTTCCCATTAATCATGAGCTGCCATCTTTACTAGACTAACCATTAACCAATTCGCTGCTGACAGAAGAGTTCAAAGTGCACTCCCTTTATTCCATTCCCTACAAACCATATGTTTTAAATGATCTGCCATCTGGATTTGTCACTCGGCACTTTGGGAAGACTGGTATTTTTTCTATATCTTAAAAAAGAGAAGTTTAGTTAAAAAAAAAAAGTCTATTTGACTCCCTTACCTAAATGGGCTATTTGTTATGTTATAATCAGTTCCATGCTGCCGTGTTTGACCAATTTAATTATCTGCAGAATATTTTTCTTAAGGTGGCCATACACGGGCAGATAAAACTGCCGATAGTGGTCCTTTAGACAAATTCGGCAATTTATCTGCCGTTTATGGCTTCCAACAGGTCTTCCTGATCG
Organism: Xenopus petersii; assembly: GCA_038501925.1. Classification (NCBI taxonomy): domain Eukaryota; kingdom Metazoa; phylum Chordata; class Amphibia; order Anura; family Pipidae; genus Xenopus; species Xenopus petersii. The sequence goes on along the minus strand of CM076681.1, from coordinate 144,773,556 downwards.
ATATCTGGCCACGATATTGATCGGGAAGGTTTCATTTTTCCACAGACCGACCCGTCTGAGTCCATTGATCCGCATTGTAATCTGATCCTTTGGCCTTAGGGCCGAATGTTCGGATTACCCCGATATAGTCCTGCCGTTGGTGGGAATATCTGGGAAAGATCCGCTCATTTGGCGATGTCACCAGACGAGCGGATCTCTTCATGTATGGCCAGCTTTAGATTGCTTTGTACCGGAGAGAACGCAGATTTTTGTAACAAAGATATACAATTATGGCAATTATTTAAGCAGATTTGTATGGGAACAAACATTACAAATGCTTAGGAAAACTTGACTATACAAACAGCTGACTGAACAACAGTGCCCAAAAAATTTGCAAAAAAAAGGTTTTAGAGTCTCTATCTCATCCCCTAAATTTTAGGAAAAATCTCTTTTGCACACGTACATTGAAAATGCATATTCATCAGGATCCTCACCAGCCCTTTCAGATTCCATGACCCCCAACAGTTGCTAGATCTGCTGCCCATATTGTGTGGTATAGAAAGATCTACCCCACTTACCTCTTTGCTGTTCGAATTTTCAAGTCCATACAACTTGGCCTGTGTTCTTGGAAGGGTTAAGCCATTACTTTTAGCTGAGGCAGAACATGAACAAGTTTCAAAATCAGAAAATAACCAGCCATATTGGTAATTATTCAAGGTTGGTTTCCTGCAGCTCAACTTGTTTATAAAATGAGGCCCTGGAGATGATCCATTTTCATTTATTTTTCAACATTGGTTTTTTGAAAACTCCCAATTGTACTTTGTTCACGAAGAAAAAGCTTTTCATCTGTAAAGATCCAGCTTCTCTTTGTTATGATAGTAAATGAGGCTATTAAATATAGTTTTATGCCTGTGATTGTCAAGCTCCTCGTTTTCTATCATTAGATTTACATTTTTATTTAATTGGAGGAGTCGTGTCTGAAAGGTTTATGCTTGGAATAATCTCAGAATGAACTTCAGCTGAGTATTCGTTTTATGACTGGGTGATGCGGGTTCGTGTATTCATAGCCATTGTTAAAGGAAAAAAAGGAAATATATAATTCTTGGAAGCATTGAGTGGACTGCGGAACGGTGTTTGGAGTGATGGGCGAATTTATCCCATTTCGCTTCACTGAAAAATTCTCAAAATTCTTAGGGAAATGCAAATTTTGCCACCCATGCCCGTGACAACTAGACGTGCGCCAATTTTGTCAATGGGCGTTTGAATAATTTTGACGCGCGTCAGTTTTTATGCGTGCATCAACATTTTTTTTAATTTATGCCGAAGTTTTGTGAATATTCAGTGGCGGCGAAACGTGGAAATTCACAGCGAATTCGCGCCGGCAAATTTATTTGCCCATCACTAGTTTAAGTATTATATACGTAAGTATTATACATGTAAGAATGCAACACTGTTCAAAGATTAAAAAGAGATTGTATTACAAATAAAAGTTTTGAGGGGAAGCAATTTATCTTGCTCTTATCACTTCCTGCTGTGACTTCCTGCTGTGCCCTGACATTGTAGATTAGAACCTACTGACCAGGAAGTGCCATAGAACTCTCAAGTTCTGTCAAGAAATGGGAACACTTACAAAAGTATCTATGAACTTATATCCACACAATCGTTAGCCCACCATGGAGAGTGAAAAAAAAAAACATCTTATCTTGTTTTATTATGCTTTTTAGAATTCATTCTGATATACATCTTTTTTTCTCCCAAAAGAGGCCGAATAATGTGCTTTGTTGACAAAGGAAAAACACTCCTGTTGTTGGGTCATTGCCCGTTGCTCAGAATAGGAATAAAGGTCCGTGTACATTCAGCAATAGAATAATATTTCGTTCTTAGGAGACACTGAACGAAAATGAAAAATATTTTTCACTTGTACCTTTTAACTTTCCATAATGGCAAAAAGCTGAGATAATGCAGAGCCCCTCATAAGTAAAAAACAATGTGGCTTATAGTGAATTTCAAGCCGATGCATTAAAGTTTCGGAATTTATTATAGATTCATTTTTAACTGATCAAATTCAGACCAATCTGCCAGAACAGTAATTCAATAAATATTCATCAGTGTGGATACTGATTAACAGGGGGAAAATGTGTATATTTTTTAAGCAGAAACTTCTGGGAGATCAGTTTTTTTTTTTAATCTTGAAGGCTTGAACAATCATAAATATCCATATTGGTTGGAATTTATTGAATCAATTGAACTAGTACAAGTACAAACTTCTAGGGTTCTTGCGGGATTCTCTGATTAAACATTGATAAACCAGCCCCTTAGGGTGGTGGCAGACGTGGGAGATTAGTCGCCAAGTGACCAAATCTCCTCTTTTGTGGGCGACTAATCTACCCGTAATCTACCCCTACTGCCTTCCCGCCGGCTGTACTATGAATCTCCGGCAGGATCGCGTTGGATTTCCGAAGTCATCCGAAGTGTTTCCAGTTACAAATATTAACCTAACTGTTCCGTCTAATGACTCCTTAGTGGGTGGCCGAGCTCCCTACCCTTGATATTTTTATGTTACATTCCTGAATCACAGTCTCAAAAGGTTCTGCACTTATCAAAGTATGGACAAGTATGGGGCAGAGGAGGTATGTGACTGGGCAACTAGGTGTGGCTTGGAGTGATTTGAGGTGTGGGATCCTATGGTTAAGTGTTGGCTGGCATGAAACGCGTTAGGCTATCCATGTGGGGACTGAATAAGTTTCAAATTTAAATAATAAATATTAATTGATGTTAACTTTTGATGTATGTATGTTTTTTTTGCTGGTTGGCGGTGTGGCCTAAAAAGTATAGACCTTTTATTCAAGAATTATGAAAAGTATGACATTATACTGGGCAGTGTCGGACTGGGATGCCACTGGCCCACCAGAAAACCTTAGACCGTGGGCCCACCAGAAAACCTTAGACCGTGGGCCCACCAGAAAACTTTAGACCGTGGGCCCACCAGACAACCTTAGAATGTGGGACCACTGGAAAACTTTGGACCGTGGACCCACCAGAAAACCTTACACCGTGAGCCCACCAGAAAACTTTAGACCGTGGGCCCACCAGAAAACCTTAGAATGTGGGCCCACTGGAAAACTTTGGACCGTGGACCTACCAGAAAACCTTAGACCGTGGGCCTACCAGAAAACCTTAGAATGTGGGCCTACTGGAAAACTTTGGACTGTGGACCCACCAGAAAGCCTTAGATCAGGGGCCCACTGGAAAAATTTAGATTGTGGACCCACCAGAAAACTTTTGATCGTAGACCCACCAGAAAACCTTAGACCGTGGGCCCACCAGAAAACCTTAGACCGTGGGCCCAGCAGAAAACTTAAGATTGCGGACCCACCAGAAAACCTTAGACCGTGGGCCCACTTTCCAAACTTTTATTCCACCCCTCCTCACTCAACCTCTTTATTCTCCTAGTCTTTTATATCTACTTACTGTATTCTTCCATCATTTCCCATAAAGAAATAGGGAATGACCATGAAATTGGCCAAATGGTTAGAAGCAAGAGGTCCCACTGACCCCTGGGCCCACTGGGAGTTTTCCTGGTATCCTGGTGGGCCAGTCTGACACTGATCCTGGGATACCTTTTTTTTCAATAATTCTCATAGTTTCAAGTTTATATGACATTAAACAGTCATTTTTATTCATTTTATATAGGAATAATGTACCTGCCATTGTACATTATAGGGGTATATGAAAAGCTGCAACTGAATAAAGGCACAAGGTGCAGGTCATGGAATTCTGAGCACAGTCCCTTCTTATTTCTTGTTGACTGTGTACATAGCAGTTGTCTTTAGTGAGTATTTTACTTTACTCACAAACAAAAATATAGTTCACTTGTAATTAATGTTCACTCACTTGTATTACCCAATTTCAGGCTGTGTAGAGGGATATCAACCAGAATAGGGGTACTAAAAACAAGAAAAAGAGTTTTACTGCTTTTTCTTATTTTACTTTACTGTAAAGTCAAAGCAAGTACAGGTGTGGGACCTGTTATCCAGAATGCTCAGGACCTGGGGCCTTTTAAGAATACTGTATCTTTCAGTAATTTGGATTTTAAATCTACTAGACTATGGTGTAAATAGTTTCTAAACCCAAAAGGCTGGTTTTGCCTCCAATAAGGATTAGTGATGGGCGAATCTATTCGGCAGGCACGAATTCGCGGCGAATTTGTGCGATTCCCCGCCAGCGAATAAATTCGCGAATCACCCGCAAAAATTCGGGGAAAAAATTTGCCGGCGTCAAAATTTTTTTTCGAAAAAACGGACGACGGCGTCAAAAACTGGCGCCGGCGTCGAAAACGGGCGCTGGCGTCGAAAAAACGGGCACCGGCGTCGAAAACGAGACGCCGGCGCAGTTTCGCAAATTTTTTGCCGTTTCGCAAATTTCGCGCGAAATTCGCAAATTTTCCGGCGAAGCGAAACGGCGCAAATTCGCCCATCACTAATAAGGATTAATTATGTCTTAGTTGGGATCAAGTAAAATGTATTGTTATTATTAAAGAGAAATCATATATTTTTTTTTTTTTAATTTGGATTATTTGGATAAAATGGAGTCTATGGGAGACAACCTTTCTGTAATCTGGAGCTTTCTGGATAACAGGTTTCCGGATAACTGATCCCATACCTGTATTGAATTATGTGGGTTTCTAACCACACAATATTTTGTATGTTGGCTTTATAACCTGTGCACAAACACTCGCATTTATTTAAATCTATTTCCCCTGCACATAAGCTGATAAATTCTCCTAGCTATGCACTTGCTTTTTTTTTTTTTCATATATATATTCGTATTTGTTGAATGTTTGACTTATTGCATGGCTGGAAGAAAAAACAGCCTGTGCTTACTTTCACGAGAATCAGCGAAATTACATTTGAAAACGCTAAACATCGTTTAAAACGTTCCACAACGGCTCCTTTATGCCTCTGCTGGAAACCTGGTTTACAGCGAAATACGATTTAGTATTTGCCCCCTGCTCTGTGGGCTAACAAAATAAATATTTCGAAATTAGGTCATGTCTCATGTTCTGATAATATAATATAGTTCACTGGAAAATGCATATCCCGCCATTTCTTTTTATATTTGTAATATAAAGAACCATCCTGTTTTCCCTTTAATATATGGTCAGTCATTGATGAATATAAGTTTATATATATATATATTTTTTTTAAATTTTTTTTTATTTCAAGAAACCATAAATATTTTAATGCAATCAAACACAGGGTCGCCGTTAGTTTTTTGGTTTCCAGCCGCACCGGCATGGGGTAGGCAGTTGCCGAGGGGTTAACACTTGCTTGGGAAAGGGGAGAAGGAATGTCAAAGCACTTGGCTACTGAAGTTAATACCTGCTAGCCGGGTTTCATTCAAGTGTCCCTGTAGATTTGAATGTCCCGGCCTGTGACTGTTGGCAGGCTGCTTCCAGCTGTGGTAGGCATGATGCACTGAATTGCTTTTCAATGTTCTTGACTCAAATAGGCAGTAATTACAGACTTAAAGAGGTTTAGTGGTCCAGTAAACTACATAATCACCTCTGAATTAGCCGACGCTCATCAGTCGCAGTCCAGCAAGTCTGCTGTTAGTATTCAGCCTCCATCCCAGAGCAAACCTGAGTACAAGGTGCGGAGCAGTGAGAATTCTCCTTAAAGGGATTCTGTCATGGGAAAACATGTTTTTTTCAAAACGCATCAGTTAATAGTGCTGCTCCAGCAGAATTCTGGACTGAAATCCATTTCTTAAAAGAGCAAACAGATTTTTTTATATTTAAATTTTAAATCTGACATCTAGACATATTGTTAGTTTCCCAGCTGCCCCAGTCATGTGACTTGTGCCTGCATTTTAGGAGAGAAATGCTTTCTGGCAGGCTGCTGTTTTTCCTTCTCAATGTAACTGAATGTGTCTCAGTGGGACCTGGATTTTACTATTGAGTGTAGATCTACCAGGCAGCTGTTATCTTGTGTTAGGGAGCTGCTATCTGGTTACCTGTTGTTTGGCTGCTGGGGGGGAAAGGGAGGGGGTGATATCAGTCCAACTTGCAGTACAGCAGTAAAGAGTGACTGAAGTTTATCAGAGCACAAGTCACATGACTGGGGGCAGCTGGGAAATTGACAAAATGTCTAGCCCCATGTCAGATTTCAAAATTGAATATAAAAAAATCTATTTGCTCTTTTGAGAAATTGATTTCAGTGTGGAATTCTGCTGGAGCAGCACTATTAACTGATTCATTTTAAAAAAAAATTTTTCCCACGACAGCATCCCTTTAAACTCCGCCGTCTAATGGGGACAATAATAAGTGATGGGCGAATTTATTCGCCAGGCACGAAAAAAAACAGACGTCGGCGTCCAGAAAAATGGACGACAGCGTCAAAAACGAGACGCCGGCACCATTTCGTGAATTTTTCGCAGTTTTGTGTATTTCGCCCCAAATTCGCCCCATCACTAACAATGATCTTTAATGAGACAAAGCTACACTATAACTGTATTTTAAGTGGAGAAATTAACGCTGGAAATGATCTACCGCTGACGGAGATGCGCCGCCTAATAATGTTGTTATTGTAATGCTTTAAAAAAAAAAAACAAAACGAAAAAAAAAAACAGTTTAGGTGCCTCCTGTGCATTTCAAGAGCTTGCGAGCCAACCGTTATTAAGCAGTTTTCGCGAGCAAGCTAAATATAATAATTCTATTCACAAACTCTGATTAATTCACTTTGCTTTTTTTTTTCCTTTGAATTCATTGAAATCTGTTCAGGTCTGTCAGAGAGGAATAAATCTGTAGACACAGGAGCTCTTGTTATAGACGGGAGCTCTTATTATAGGCGGGAGCTCTTGTTATAGGCGGGAGCTCTTATAGGCGGGAGCTCTTGTTATAGGCGGGAGCTCTTATTATAGACGGGAGCTCTTATTATAGGCGGGAGCTCTTATTATAGGCGGGAGCTCTTATTATAGGCGGGAGCTCTTATTATAGGCGGGAGCTTTTATTATAGGCGCTGCTCTGGTTGAAAGTTACAGCAGTCCTAGATGTGCCTATGAATGTGCTCAATGGGAAAAAAAACTTTTTTTTTTGTTGTGCTTATTAGTGCTTCTTTAATTTAAGGTGAATTTTCAATTTTACTTAATTTAATTTTAATTTAATGTGATGCTTTTATTTTTATTTTTTTAAAAACAAAAAAAAAACTTTTTATTGGAAAAGGGTTATATAATAGAGCTCTGTAATACAGATACCATTCAGTACATTAGATATTTAAAGGGGGCGGTTCTCCTTTAAAGGAAAAGAAAAGCTACAGAGGCATTTTATTGCCAATAGATTAGCCACAATAGTGCAAGCTAGAATGCGATATTTATTCTGTAGAATATTTTACCATTCCATAGTAAACAGCTCTAGAAGCTCTCTCTGTTTGTTTAGGATAGCAGCTGCCATATTAGCTTGCTGTGGCATCACTTCCTGCCTTAGTCTCTCTCTGCTCACTCATAGCTAATATAAGTCTAGTAATGAGACCATTGTGGTTACATAGAATGGTACAAAATGATAGAAGTCATAGAAGAGGAGGATAAGTGCTCAGCAATGTATTTATATTAATTTTCCACTTATGTGAATGTCAGGCCATTATAGGAGCTTAGTATGTTTTTTACTTTAAATGGCGATTCTGGTTTTCTGAATTCTGCGCTGTTCTAGAGCTCTGTGCATAACTCAATCCCTAACAAGACTCCACTAACAATACTTCAGCTCTAAAACTTTTATATGTATTTCCTATTTACAGCTGCATTCAAATGTATATTTGATTTCTGTTTAAAACTCTAGAGGGATGACTTTGTGAATACATATTTTCTTCCTGAAATTCATAATCATGTGCAAACCCTTTTTTTTCATTTTTAAAATATAAGATTAGTTATACACACCTCCCAACATTTTGGAAGTAAAAAGAGGGACAAAAATTTTTTTTCCGCACGTAGCGCAGCAATTTTTTGACCACACCCCTTTCTGTGGCCACACCCCCTAATTACCATGTTTGTTTTACAAAATTTGGCAGGTTATGAAAGTTTGAAAATATTTCTCCTTATCTAAACTGTGTTTTTGTGTCTCAAAATTGTTACAAAGTATCTTATTTGCACCTGTTAGCTGTTCTGGGCTCTCTGCTAAAAGCCAATTAAGTGAGAAACGTTGTTTCTTTTTCTGGCTGTTCAGTGCAGAGAAAAGAGGGACTTTCCAGTACAAATGAGGGACTGTGGGTTGAGCTGTCAAAAGAGGGACTGTCCCTCCGAAAAAGGGACAGTTGGGAGGTATGGTTAGGGATAGATAGATAAATAGACAGAGAGACAGACAGATAGATGATAGAGAGATGATACAGAAAGAGATGAGAGAGAGAGAGGGATGATAGAGAGATGATAGATAGAGAGAGAGAGAGAGAGAGAGGGGGGGGATGAGAGAGAGAGACAGAGGGACAAATTCACTAAGCGCCGAAGCGCCTAACGCTAGCGTGAATTCGCTAGCGTTGGGCATTTTCGTTACTTCGCCGATTCACTAATGGACGCTGGCGTAACTTCGCTAGTGTTACTTCGCACCCTTACGCCTGGCGAGTTTGCGCAATGGAACGTAACTACGCAAATTCACTAATGCGCGCAGTGTACTGAACGCTACCTTTTATTTGCTGTTTTGAAGGTTGCCCAGGCTTGTGTAGTGCTGCTACATATTCCTCCATTGTAACTTCAATTTGGCGCCGTATGCAAATTAACCATCGTTAGCGCAACTTCGCTTTGCTTGGTGAATCAACGCTAGCGCAACTTCGCAACCTTACGCTTCCCCTGAGCGCAACTTCGGATTTTAGTGAATTTGCGTAGCGCTGGCGAAAATACGAAGTGCTGCGAAGCATGGCAAAGATGACGCCAGCGCAACTACGAATCTTAATGAATGTCCCACAGAGAGAGAGAGAGAGAGAGAGAGAGAGAGATGATGGTATATAAATAGAGAGAAATAGATAACAACACACTTTCTAAAAAGTCTACAATGTCTTACATGATTCATATATAAAAATACAAAAAGATACAGGACTGGGCGACTATAATTCAATGTTCTGAGACTACACCATCCCCTGATTTTGTTATGCAAATTACCAGCACAAAGTGCGTCTTTGATAAAGTTCTCTCTGAGACACAAGAATCGTTCATTTGATCAGGGAGGCCAATTCTGAAAATAGAAATACAATGACTTGAGATTTGCGTTTAAGTGTAAAATGTTGACAGATCAGAAGGGTGAGGATGGTGGACGGACTCCCACATTCGCTCAGTTTATTTATTCAAATACTTTGGCGTTTAGAAACATCAATTGCAGAGGCGCATTTGGGTGATGGGGCCGTACAACTGGTCATAGACGATATACAGTCAGGACAGAACTTAAAGGAACAGTAACACCAAAAGTGTTTAAAGGGATGACAATATAATGTAGTGTTGCCCTGCACTGGTAAAACTGGTGTGTTTGCTTCAGATACACTACTATAGTTTATATAAACAAGCTGCTGTGTAGCCATGGGGGCAGCCATTCAAGCACAGGATACACAGTAGATAACAGATAAGTACTACTATAGTTTATATAAACAAGCTGCTGTGTAGCCATAGGGGCAGCCATTCAAGCACAGGATACACAGTAGATAACAGATAAGTACTACTATAGTTTATATAAACAAGCTGCTGTGTAGCCATGGGGGCAGCCATTCAAGCACAGGATACACAGTAGATAACAGATAAGTACTACTATAGTTTATATAAACAAGTTGCTGTGTAGCCATGGGGACAGCCATTCAAGCACAGGATACACAGTAGATAACAGATAAGTACTACTATAGTTTATATAAACGAGCTGCTGTTTAGCCACTTTTTTTCCCTTGCTGGATTGCAGACTCTTAGTAAGTTTGTCTCTCTTTGTATCAGGGGCGTTTCGGGTCCTTGTGTTAGAGTCCTGCAGCAGTTCGGGTAGCTGCGGTACAGTGCAGGTTGCGGATAGAAGTTCCAAGTGTGGGTATAGACGCGGGTCGGCGGTTGGGCAGTGGATCTTCTGAATAGCGATTTTTACTCCTTTCTGCTGATTACATCTACATCTGATGATGTCACTTCCGGTTTACAAGGACAGCATTTCCTGATTCTTGATGGTCAGTGGGTCCGGGTTGCAGATAAAGTATTCCAAGCAGGTCCAAGTGGGTAAGAATGCGGGTCGGGGATTGCAGGGTACGGGTCAGGTACGGCTTCCAAAATATGGACCCGCGCAGAACTCTACCTTGTGCCGCCCCGAGGCAGCCTTTATGATGCCGTCGCCCTTGTACCTGGCGCATTGCTAGTGCAGAGATATATATATATATATATGAAATATACAGGTGCCATTGTCCATGAATTTGAAGTGCGTCAGCTCAATGCATAAGCCGATTGCTGTCAACTAAAGCAATAATTATCAACCCAAATCATTTCAGGCTTAAAAAAAAAATCCTTTATTATAGCCAAGCTCACAAAGTACAGTTTTAATCTGTTGTGTGTAATTATATATCCTGATTCTTCTTAATTCTTTCACATCAGCCAAATACACTTGTAATGGTTCGGTGGAATAACAGACACATGACGTCAGCTATTGCCGACCCCGTTATCTTTCAAACAGCCCCAGTTCCATTTCCTTCTCTGTAACTCCACTCCCACTCGTGACACAGAACAATCTCCCGTGGGACTGAGAACAGTTAATTAAATGCAAACTAAAAAATAAGTTGTCGATGTCTGGAAAGGGGGAGGGGTTCCTTATGACATTCTATGCGGCAAATTCACTAACCCGCGGAGTTGCCCTAGTGCAGGATTCGCCACACTTCGCCGTACTTCAACAGGCGAAGTTTCGCCAGGGCGCCGCTAATTCACTAAAATCCAAAGTTGCGATCAGGGAGGCGAATGGTAGCAAAGTTGCGCTAGCGTTAATTCATCACGCAAAGTGAAGTTACGCTAGTGATGACTAATTTGCATACGGCACCAAGTTAAAGTACAATGGACGTATATGTAGCAGCAAATACATTACACTACACAAGCCTGGGAAAGCTTCATAAATTAAAATAAAGTTGTTATTTTGCCCTATACATGAGCCCACTGTATAGTTTAGGTGCCATTTGTTAGGAAATGTAGGGGGGAAGGAGGGTACCCCAAAAAAATGTATGATCTTTTTCAGCCTATCACCCTTAAAAAAGGAAAAGACACCAGCGTTTTTTGGGACTTAGAAAAAAAATTTGACGCAATCCCTATCTACTCTATTGCACTTGGCCTGGTCTGAGGTGGCGAAGGCAAGTCTGGCGCAAGAGGTAACGTTCAGTAAAATGCGCAAGTTAGTCAATTAGCTTAGTTACGTCCCATTCGCCATAGCGCAACTTCGCTTGGCGTAAGGGTGCGAAGTAGCGCTAGAGTAGGTCCACTTCGCTAGCGAATTTACGCCAGCGCCCGTTAGTAAATCGGCGAAGAAACGAAATGACGTCACGCTGGCGAATTTGCGCTAGCGTTAGCCGCTTCGCTCTTTAGTGAATTTTGACAATAAATGAAATTGACTTGACTGTTTGACATTAATAGAAATACATGTAAATCATGTTCAGTTTTAAACAATTAGACCCACCTGTTCTCTTCTTTCAATTAAAAACTTGGCAAAACGGGTTTAAGGGTCAGGACACGCGCTCAGATTGGGAAGGTTAGTCGCCCAGTGACAAATCGCCTCTTATTCAGGGTGACTAATCTCCCCCCGAATTGCCTCCCGCCGGCTAGAATGTAAAGGGCACTCAGAGCGTTTTGTTTTCCAAAGTCGCACGAAGTTTCCTCGTGAGGCAACTTCAGAAAACAAAGTGATTACATTCTAGCCAGCGGGAGGCAGTTCGGGGGGAGATTAGTTGGAAAGTTGCTCAGAATTATGTTCTCTTGTATAAGCAAATTTTTATCTATGGGTTGACTTGCCCTTTAAGTATAAAGCTTTCTACACATAGGCCCATATGTGTGTGATACTGTGCAATGTGATTTGGGCTCAATGTGATTTGGGCTCACATTTGGTTGGCGTGAATGATCCAATTGGTTGGAGCTAATAACTGGGAGTAATCTCATTTGACTCCCTGTGAAGCCAGCTTAAAGGAAAACTATACCCCTCGAACAATGGAGGTCTCTATAAAAAGATATTGAGTAAAACAGCTCATGTGTAAAACTCTGCTTCGTATAAATAAACCATTTTCATTTTAATATACTTTTTAGTATTATGTGTCATTGGATAATCATAAATAGAAAATTGCCATTTTTAACAAATAAGGGCCGCCCCCCTGGGATCAGGGTGCACACAAACAAACCACATGTTGGGTCACATGAGCCAATTAAGACAGTTCTGTTTTTGCATCCACACTTCCTGTTACAGTTAGAGCTGCAGTATTTCTGGTCAGGTGATCTCTTCCTGTTACAGTTAGAGCTGCAGTATTTCTGGTCAGGTGATCTCTTCCTGTTACAGTTAGAGCTGCAGTATTAATGGTCAGGTGATCTCTTCCTGTTACAGTTAGAGCTGCAGTGTTTCTGGTCAGGTGATCTCTTCCTGTTACAGTTAGAGCTGCAGTATTTCTGGTCACGTGATCTCTTCCTGTTACAGTTAGAGCTGCAGTATTTCTGGTCAGGTGATCTCTTCCTGTTACAGTTAGAGCTGCAGTATTTCTGGCCAGGTGATCTCTTCCTGTTACAGTTAGAGCTGCAGTATTTCTGGTCAGGTGATCTCTTCCTGTTACAGTTAGAGCTGCAGTATTAATGGTCAGGTGATCTCTTCCTGTTACAGTTAGAGCTGCAGTATTTCTGGTCAGGTGATCTCTTCCTGTTACAGTTAGAGCTGCAGTATTAATGGTCAGGTGATCTCTTCCTGTTACAGTTAGAGCTGCAGTATTTCTGGTCAGGTGATCTCTTCCTGTTACAGTTAGAGCTGCAGTATTTCTGGTCACGTGATCTCTTCCTGTTACAGTTAGAGCTGCAGTATTTCTGGTCAGGTGATCTCTTCCTGTTACAGTTAGAGCTGCAGTATTTCTGGCCAGGTGATCTCTTCCTGTTACAGTTAGAGCTGCAGTATTTCTGGTCAGGTGATCTCTTCCTGTTACAGTTAGAGCTGCAGTATTTCTGGTCAGGTGATCTCTTCCAGTTACAGTTAGAGCTGCAGTATTTCTGGTCAGGTGATTTATTCCTGTTACAGTTAGAGCTGCAGTATTTCTGGTCAGGTGACCTCTTCCTGTTACAGTTAGAGCTGCAGTATTTCTGGTCATGTGATCTCTTCCTGTTACAGTTAGAGCTGTGGTATTTCTGGTCAGGTGATCTCTTCCTGTTACAGTTAGAGCTGCAGTATTTCTGGTCAGGTGATCTCTTCCTGTTACAGTTAGAGCTGCAGTATTTCTGGTCAGGTGATCTCTTCCTGTTACAGTTAGAGCTGCAGTATTTCTGGTCAGGTGATCTCTGAGGCAGCACACAGACCATCACTTAATGGTGGTTCAAGGCAAGAGATGTAAAAGGGCAATATTTATTTACATATATAGACCAGTTTGTTAAGATTCTTTAATATGCCACTTAATTTGATATAAACTATCTGTCGGTTAAGTATTCATTTTGGGGGTATAGTTTTCCTTTAAGGTACTTTCGCAAGTAGATTTTTAATTTTTACTACTGATTTTCTAATTAAGTGATGTACTTTATGCCAAACAAGGTGTATCTGTGGCCAAATATTCCGTAATAAGCTTGTAATTTCGGCCTCAGGCTGAAAGCACTTCTTTTTCTTTTTTTAAATGTAAATGACAGTCAAGTTTATCTATTCTGGAGTGACATCATTTATGTTCCTTTAGACGTGTGTAGAAAGAGCACATTGCTCATAAAATATTGAGAGAGTTTCCCATCTCGGCCTTTATGCAGAGTGAGTAAACACACTCAATGACTTGTTTTTTTTTCCCTTTAGTTTTGAAGGCAGTTTTTCACATTCGTCGTAGCCGGGACTTATTTGGCATTTCACAATGAATCTGCCCCTGTTATTTTGCTCAAAGCAGAGACACTTTAGTGTCAGATGGAATTACGAGGGGTGAAGATGGAGACAGGCCTTGTTTAGACCTTCATTATCTCAGCAGTTTGCTCTGTGTAGGGTTATTTTCAAATTTCCTTCATACATTACAAACCGCTGTCACGGGGGCATGGCGATGAGGGAGAGAATGTTTCTGATTGGTGCTTACTAGAGCAGATAAGATAAAGAGTCTATCACTGTCCTGGCATCCAATGCTGGAAACTCTCAGTTACATTTGGACTAGGAGGATCATAAAGATATAAAACTGGACATTTTCCAACTGTCGGTTCTGCGGTTTTGTTTGCTATATTATTGTCGTTACTTGTAAGGTTGTCTGCACCCAAGAACTACTACTGAATTGTTAATGAAAATCTTTTTTTTTTTTTTCTAGAAAACTGCTGCAAATTTAATTAATGCTGAATATTTAATAAGTTGGTGGGGAAGTTAAACGTTTAACTATAATTTATCACTTTTAATTCTTTGCCGCTCGCTGCAGGACTGCCTTCGTTCACATACTGCATACAGATGTTCTTGTCCTGAATATATATCACACTAACACCTACGGGTTCCTAAGGCCATAGGGATAAAAGCAGCAGAGAAGAGTGCACCCGGGACAGATAATTAAAGGGATCCTGTCATCGGAAAACATGTTTTTTTTCCAAAATGAATCAGTTAATAGTGCTGCTCCAGCAGAATTCTGCACTGAAATCCATTTCTCAAAAGAGCAAACTGATTTTTTTATATTCAATTTTGAAATCTGACATGGGGCTAGAAATTTTGTCAATTTCCCAGCTGCCCCCAGTCATGTGACTTGTGCCTGCACTTTAGGAGAGAAATGCTTTCTGGCAGGCTGCTGTTTTTCCTTCTCAATGTAACTGAATGTGTCTCAGTGGGACATGGATTTTACTATTGAGTGTTGTTCTTAGATCTACCAGGCAGCTGTTATCTTGTGTTAGGGAGCTGCTATCTGGTTACCTTCCCATTGTTCTGTTGTTTGGCTGCTGGGGGGAAAAGGGAGGGGGTGATATCACTCCAACTTGCAGTGCAGCAGTAAAGAGTGACTGAAGTTTATCAGAGAACAAATCACATGACTTGGGGCAGCTGGGAAATTGACAATATGTCTATCCCAATGTCAGATTTCAAAATTGAATGTAAAAAAATCTGTTTGCTCTTTTGAGAAATGGATTTCAGTGCAGAATTTTGCTGGAGCAGCACTATTAACTGATTCATTTTGGAAAAAAACATGTTTTCCGATGACAGGATCCCTTTAATTATCTGTCCCGGGTGCACTCTTCTCTGCTTTAAGTTGTGTCTTATTCAGAGCTGTCTTTAGGGGGTTTATAATGGGGGTTTATAATATGAATAACTGCCTTGATTCCTGCCCATTGGGGGCTAATACTGAGCAGCCGTGGTAGGTAGAAAATAGGCAGAAGAGGTAAGCAAGAGGGCAATTTTGTCCACGATGGCAGTTTTGTTCAACCTGCATTTTCAACTATTGTTTGCCCACTATCCAAATCATACAACAGGGGACCCCAACCTTTTTAAACCATGAGCCACATTGGAGTTGAGTTGGGGAGCAACATAATCATGAAAAGGTCCCTCGGGGTGCCAAATAAGGACTATTATTGGCTATTTGGTAGTCCCTATGTCTACTGGCAGCCTACAAGAGGCTCTACTTGGCACTATACTTAGTTTTTATGCAATTAAAACTTGCTTGACATTCAAAAATAATCACCTGCTTTGAAGACCCTCAGAGCAACATCCAATGGGTTAGAGAGCAACATGTTACTCACGAGCTACTGGTTGGGGATCACTGTCCTACAACTACAATTAAAGAAAGTTGTCCCACCCCCCAACCTAAATCGAAGATGTCAAAAGCCAAAATGGCGACCTTTGCAACAACTACAATGTCAAGTTTTTGATCGTATGTGGGTTTTAAGACTCAACAAGTAACTACTTTGTAAATTTCGACTTTTCAAGAAATTTAAAACTGTTTTTTGAAAACCTACTGATAAGGCTGATCTGGAAAAAATATGGAAAAGAAAAATTCTGGACATTTTAGTGAAAGGCCTTACAGGAAATCAAGCGTTCAGTCTACAAAGATGCATGAACAGCATTGATTCTGAGAAAGAGGATCTGCTTTCACATCCATCATTTCTCTTTTATGGCTTTTACTCATACGTTAGGTGTTTGCACATATCAGATAGAGAGCTCTTGGGACGGAGCATTCCATCTCTCGCAATGTCTTATACATAGGTTGCCAATCATTCATTTCTTTTGTGAGAACTAAAGGTAATATTGTTTGCTCTCCTAATGCATTGTAGTTATCCCCCTGGTCCCAGAATATCCTTTCTCATATTCCCATCTTGATCAATTGTTTGCAAATAATTAAGCTTTTAAGAGATAATGGTATAACGCTAATGGACATAACCGAATAGTCTCAACTCACTGTTTAGCCCGATTTCCTAAGTCGCTTTAAGGTCATTTTGTCAGTGTCTGTGCTGGCCAAATGATTCCAACGTTTGTGATTGTAATTGATTTATACCTATACCATGCTAATCTCTAAAACTAATCTCTAAAACCTGCTTTCTTGTTTCTGTTTAATCTAGACCTTCTTTTTAGCATATGCTAATTACCAACCACATACTCATATGGCAGATACTCTACAATATAGCAACATGCATAGATGGCCAAAACTGCTACGATCTGACTGACTGGACTACACCCTAATCACTTGGATTATACTGTAGTATTGCTGGGCTGTTCGGCAATTGTTGGTGGATTTGCATCAATCAGGGAGGTCTTCTTCTGGCCTAGTTTACTGCCTTGGCCAACCAGCCCTGGAACAATTTTCTCCATAGAGTTTGACTGTCGAGATGGCTCATTGGGAGGCTAACACATAAATTTATCATCCCACTGTTTGTCAGATATGAGGAAATTGTATGAAACAGTGAATTGCAACAATCCTTAACCTACCATAGTGATGAGACCTTCAGGTCAGCTACTGCCTATTGCCCAAAGAGCATCATATATATATATATAGTGAATAAAGTACCCTCTCTTGTAAAATATAAGGATATTATAAGTTACCGAGTAGTTTCATGACCATATAAAAACACGAGGCCGAAGGCCGAGTGTTTTTATACAGGTCATGGAACTCCGAGGTAACTTCTAATATCCTCATATTTTACAACTGGGGGTACTTTATTTATTATAATACACAATTTTTAGTGAGTCATGTGACAGAAATGACATCACTACTCACCGTTTATAACTGATGACATCACTACTCACCGTTTATAAGGATATAATTTACAGGATATTCATGTCTTTTGTGTATTATATATATATATATATAGCTTACCTTAGTATAATGGTGCAATTCATGCTAAATTATATAGGTGGTTTAGTTGTTAGCTCTATCTTGCATCATAGGGGTTGTGAGTTCACAACCCCTATGTGCAATGAGTTTGTATGTTCTTTATCTGTGCTCCTCCAGGTACTCCAGTTTCCTACAAAACTCCAAAAACATACAAGCAGGTGAACCGGCTCCTGATTAAAGTGATTCTACACTATAAGAAATCTCCAAACGAGCGGATCTTTCCCCCCATATGCCCACCGAATGGAGGGCGATATTAGGCTAATCCAATCGTTCAACACTAGGGCTTAAAAAATGGATTGGAGTAGGCTTCGATGGGACGAGGATCGTATCAACTAACCAATATGATCCTCGATCGCAGGGAAAATCAGACCTGGCTGATCAATATCTGGTCATGTTTTGGACTGGGAGGCCCATCGGAAGGCCCCATACAAGGGCAGATAAGCTGCCTAATTGGTCTAAAGGACCCGAATCAGCATCTTAAGGTGACCAATTGACCATATATGATAAGATCCGCTCATTTTGCAAGGTCACCAAATAAGTGGATCTTAAGATATTGTGAGGGACCTTTGATTGTAAGCTCTACTGGGGCAGCGAGTGATGTAAATGATAAACTATCTCTGTTTAGAGCTATGGAGCTAGGACCGCGCGGCCGCCTGGTCGGACCGCGCGGCCTAGGGGCGGGCGGGGAAGAAATCCGGCCCTGTTTATCATCGGGACTTTTTTCTCAAGAATAAGAGTGGCCATTAAATTCTGTAGCACAACCATCAGATAGTCCATCATTTTTATTATATACCATAAGCAAGTTGAATTAATTACCATACGAGTACACTGACCTCTTGCCATCAAAGCCTCTCCTGTGATTGACTGTTTTTCCTAAAACCATGTGGACAATCGGTGCCACAATATGTCCCGTTGCCCAAGGCTAAACAGTCTTTTGCTGTTCATGTTTAGAAGTGATCGTCTGCTCAGTCTCACAGCTGGTGTCTTTTATTTTTGGGTTTCTTCTTTTCTTTTACTAGAGTATAGCAACTCAGTCCTCCCAACAGAGGAGAAAAACAGAGAGTATTTTAGCATTTTTTAAACATATTAAGTTTCAGGTAAAAGGTCTGTGTCATTGTGGGTTGTTGGTTGAGACGGATTAACTGCACGAAGCTTTCATGTGATTATCCCAATTATAGATTTTTCATGAATTGGAAGTTTCTGCTACAGTGAGCCAATAAATATACTGGGAAGGAGATCAGATGACAAAAACACATCATAGTGCAGTTTAAGAAAGTCTGCAGTTAACTGTTTGAGTATCAGTAGAGACACAACACACTTTTCTTTTGATGGTTTTATTGCCTAAGCCAAGACAAGCACAGTCTCTTCTTAGAGGCAACTTTAGTTCTTTCCCAAAGGTTATTTACACTGCTACTACAGGTACCATCTCTCCCAAAAATACCTGTTTTTAACTCAAACATAACCCATACCAGGTATATTATCACTGCTGCTACTATAGGCACCATCTCTCCCTACTATACCTGCTATCCCACAGTCACACTCCCTTCCCAGAGACTATTATCCACTGTTACTATAGACACCATCTCTCCCTACTATACCTGCTATCCCACAGTCACACTCCCTTCCCAGAGACTATTATCCCACTGTTACTATAGACACATCTCTCCCTACTATACCTGCTATCCCACAGTCACACTCCCTTCCCAGAGACTATTATCCACTGTTACTATAGGCACCATCTCTCCCTACTATACCTGCTATCCCACAGTCACACTCCCTTCCCAGAGACTATTATCCCACTGTTACTATAGACACATCTCTCCCTACTATACCTGCTATCCCACAGTCACACTCCCTTCCCAGAGACTATTATCCACTGTTACTATAGACACATCTCTCCCTACTATACCTGCTATCCCACAGTCACACTCCCTTCCCAGAGACTATTATCCACTGTTACTATAGACACATCTCTCCCTACTATACCTGCTATCCCGCAGTCACACTCCCTTCCCAGAGACTATTATCCACTGTTACTATAGACACATCTCTCCCTACTATACCTGCTATCCCACAGTCACACTCCCTTCCCAGAGACTATTATCCCACTGTTACTATAGGTACCATCTCTCCCTACTATACCTGCTATCCCACAGTCACACTCCCTTCCCAGAGACTATTATCCACTGTTACTATAGACACCATCTCTCCCTACTATACCTGCTATCCCACAGTCACACTCCCTTCCCAGAGACTATTATCCCACTGTTACTATAGACACATCTCTCCCTACTATACCTGCTATCCCACAGTCACACTCCCTTCCCAGAGACTATTATCCACTGTTACTATAGGCACCATCTTTCCCTACTATACCTGCTATCCCACAGTCACACTCCCTTCCCAGAGACTATTATCCACTGTTACTATAGGCACCATCTTTCCCTACTATACCTGCTATCCCACAGTCACACTCCCTTCCCAGAGACTATTATCCACTGTTACTATAGGCACCATCTCTCCCTACTATACCTGCTATCCCACAGTCACACTCCCTTCCCAGAGACTATTATCCACTGTTACTATAGGCACCATCTCTCCCTACTATACCTGCTATCCCACAGTCACACTCCCTTCCCAGAGACTATTATCCACTGTTACTATAGACACCATCTCTCCCTACTATACCTGCTATCCCACAGTCACACTCCCTTCCCAGAGACTATTATCCACTGTTACTATAGGCACCATCTCTCCCTACTATACCTGCTATCCCACAGTCACACACCCTTCCCAGAGACTAGTATCCCACGGTTACTATAGACACCATCTCTCCCTACTATACCTGCTATCCCACAGTCACACTCCCTTCCCAGAGACTATTATCCACTGTTACTATAGGCACCATCTCTCCCTACTATACCTGCTATCCCACAGTCACACTCCCTTCCCAGAGACTATTATCCCACTGTTACTATAGACACATCTCTCCCTACTATACCTGCTATCCCACAGTCACACTCCCTTCCCAGAGACTATTATCCACTGTTACTATAGACACATCTCTCCCTACTATACCTGCTATCCCACAGTCACACTCCCTTCCCAGAGACTATTATCCACTGTTACTATAGACACATCTCTCCCTACTATACCTGCTATCCCGCAGTCACACTCCCTTCCCAGAGACTATTATCCACTGTTACTATAGACACATCTCTCCCTACTATACCTGCTATCCCACAGTCACACTCCCTTCCCAGAGACTATTATCCCACTGTTACTATAGGTACCATCTCTCCCTACTATACCTGCTATCCCACAGTCACACTCCCTTCCCAGAGACTATTATCCACTGTTACTATAGACACCATCTCTCCCTACTATACCTGCTATCCCACAGTCACACTCCCTTCCCAGAGACTATTATCCCACTGTTACTATAGACACATCTCTCCCTACTATACCTGCTATCCCACAGTCACACTCCCTTCCCAGAGACTATTATCCACTGTTACTATAGGCACCATCTTTCCCTACTATACCTGCTATCCCACAGTCACACTCCCTTCCCAGAGACTATTATCCACTGTTACTATAGGCACCATCTTTCCCTACTATACCTGCTATCCCACAGTCACACTCCCTTCCCAGAGACTATTATCCACTGTTACTATAGGCACCATCTCTCCCTACTATACCTGCTATCCCACAGTCACACTCCCTTCCCAGAGACTATTATCCACTGTTACTATAGGCACCATCTCTCCCTACTATACCTGCTATCCCACAGTCACACTCCCTTCCCAGAGACTATTATCCACTGTTACTATAGACACCATCTCTCCCTACTATACCTGCTATCCCACAGTCACACTCCCTTCCCAGAGACTATTATCCACTGTTACTATAGGCACCATCTCTCCCTACTATACCTGCTATCCCACAGTCACACACCCTTCCCAGAGACTAGTATCCCACGGTTACTATAGACACCATCTCTCCCTACTATACCTGCTATCCCACAGTCACACTCCCTTCCCAGAGACTATTATCCACTGTTAGAAGCCCTGGGTTCTGAAGTTTGTTGGCTGGTGTTTTCTTTAGTTTTCCCACTCTCTACCTTTACAATCTCCAATTCTTGATATCAGTCCATTGTCTGTGCAGGGCTGTGAGTAAGTGTCCCAGTCTATATCCCTCTATAGAAAACATTGCTGCTGAATTTCATGGTAATTGACTTGGCCTGAGGAGCTTTTTGATTATTCACATTGAGTTTTCTGGTAGTTTCCACTGACTCTGTTAGTTTGGTGTGTAGATTGTCTGGTCTTGTCTGTTGAAAAGAAGGCAGAACAATTGGAAATAACATAATAGCCATTAAGTCCTCATTTACAATGACTGGAGGCAACAAGTAATTATTGTTTACTCTGTGACATGACAAACTTTGCTGCCGGCAAGATCACACAGTGAGCTCATTCCATGTTTAAAGGAACAGCAACACCAAAAAATGTGTTTTAAAGTATAATGTAGTGTTGCCCCGCACTGGTAAAAGTTATATTTTGCTTTAGAAACACTATTATAGTTTATATAAACAAGCTACTGTGTAGCCATGGGGGCAGCCATTCAAGCACAGGATACACAGTAGATAACAGATAAGTACTACTATAGTTTATATAAACAAGCTGCTGTGTAACCATGGGGGCAGCCATTCAAGCACAGGATACACAGTAGATAACAGATAAGTACTACTATAGTTTATATAAACAAGCTGCTGTGTAGCCATGGGGGCAGCCATTCAAGCACAGGATACACAGTAGATAACAGATAAGTACTACTATAGTTTATATAAACAAGCTGCTGTGTAGCCATGGGGGCAGCCATTCAAGCACAGGATACATAGTAGATAACAGATAAGTACTACTATAGTTTATATAAACAAGCTGCTGTGTAGCCATGGGGGCAGCCATTCAAGCACAGGATACACAGTAGATAACAGATAAGTACTACTATAGTTTATATAAACAAGCTGCTGTGTAGCCATTTGCAGGTCCCTTATAGTGTTTTATTTTACCTTTTAACTCTGCTATAAGTGTGACAGCAAAATAAATGGGGGCTCACCTAAACCCCTCCGTGCGGATTTTGATTCCCTTGCTGTAATTCTAAAGCAGAAATTGTCTTTTCACAGGTGACTTATTATAGCTCAGCTCTCAGCCACCCAAGCTTGGTTAAATATACTTTTCCTTTGGCGAATTATTTTATTAGACACCACTAACCTGCATTAGCGTAAAGCGGTTTCTCTTCTCGTTAGAAACGTTTGTGACTATTCTTCCTCCGTTATTGGCAAAGCCTTTTGGCATCTGTTACATTTTTCTACTTTAGGATGTTTTGTCTGTAGAGATGAACAGAGAGTGTCCAGAATGGGAGTCAAAGGCAATTTGTATCGGCTCCAATGATACATTTGGGGGCCCATTCACCAAGCTCGAGTGAAGGATTCGAAGTAAAAAAACGTAGAATTTCGAAGTGTTTTTGGGCTACTTCGACCATCGAATGGGCTAGTTCGACCTTCGACTACGACTTCGAATCGAAGGATTCGAACTACAAATCGTTCGGCTATTCGATAGTCGAAGTACTGTCTCTTTAAGAAAAAACTTCGACCCCCTAGTTCGCCATCTAAAACCTACCGAACCCAATGTTAGCCTATGGGGAAGGTCCCCATAGGCTTTACAATGTTTTTTTTGGTCAAAGGATAATTCTTCGATCGTTGGATTAAAATCCTTCGAATCGTTTTATCTGAATATTTGCGCAAAAATCCTTCGACTTCGAAGTCGAAGGATTTTAATTCCCAGCCGAATTTCGAGGGTTAATTAACCCTCGATATTCGACCCTTGATGAATTTGCCCCTTGGAGTATTTTATCGAATTGTGTTTCAATGTGTTTGTTACTGTCACAAGAAATAAAAACAATACTTGTTACAACTAAAATGAATTCAAACCTCTCTAACTGTCACTAGAGGAATTTCTCCTATTTCCCAGTTAGTGTTAAAGCGATACTGTCATGTTTTTCAAAACACATCAGCCCTGACTGTCAATTTTTGGAAAGCCCAATAAATTTCTATTTTTTTCATTTTCAGAATACATATTCCTGCCTGTAATTCCAAATACTAGAGGGGGTTATTTGTTGACAAGCTGAAACTTTAGCCTCGTGCAATAGGTTCACTATATGAAATATGGCATTTATAGGGTTTAGTTGTCCTTTAAATGAAAACATTGAGCGTATGGGGCATTTCCATTATTTTCCTGACTGATATTACTGATACAACCTGATTTCCAGGCAAGTATGCAGTCGTCTCTGGTAGTTTTAATAAATAAATAAATGAAATGTATTCCTATAATCCTTCCTCAGGGGAGAGTAGCCTCCAGCTAACTGCCATTACCGCCAGCCCTTGCCTCTTGCTGTCATCTCTACTCTCTAGAGCAGGGCCCTCGCAGCCATTTAAATATGTTTGCGTTTGTACAATAATTCCATTTATAATGAATGATTTCCAGCTGTACCTTCCAAATAAATACGCTGACGCTTTCTAGTTAATGGTACATAAGACTACAGGGAGCAAGCGGTTTTCTACTCTAAGGCTTCTACGGTGCTCAAAGATTTAAAGTGGACCTGTCACCTACACATAAAAAACTGCATAATGAAAGTCCTTTCCAAATTAAATATGGAACCCCAAAAATGTTTTTCATTAAAACATCCATACCTGTTATAAAGGTGATTAAATATCTAAACTGTCAATCAAATATTACCTGCCCCGCCTCTATGCCCGTGACATAGAGGAGGGGCAGTCAGTTACTTTCACTTTCCATTCAGCACTTCCTACATGTCACTGCTCTCCTCCCATTCCCCCTTCCCTCCTCAGGCTCTATACTTGTATAAGACACTGCACATGGACATTAGGTCCCCCATTCTGATGCATACACAAGATTTTGGGGTGATACACAATTTCTCTTAAAGGGATCCTGTCATGGGAAAACATGTTTTTTTTCAAAACACATCAGTTAATAGTGCTGCTCCAGCAGAATTCTGCACTGAAATCCATTTCTCAAAAGAGCAAACAGATTTTTTTATATTCAATTTTGAAATCTGACATGGGGCTAGACATTTTGTCAGTTTCCCAGCTGCCCCCAGTCATGTGACTTGTGCCTGCACTTTAGGAGAGAAATGCTTTCTGGCAGGCTGCTGTTTTTCCTTCTCAATGTAACTGAATGTGTCTCAGTGGGACATGGGTTTTTACTATTGAGTGTTGTTCTTAGATCTACCAGGCAGCTGTTATCTTGTGTTAGGGAGCTGCTATCTGGTTACCTTCCCATTGTTCTTTTGTTTGGCTGCTGGGGGAAAAAGGGAGGGGTGATATTACTCTAAGTTGCAGCACAGCAGTAAAGAGTGATTTAAGTTTATCAGAGCACAAGTCACATGACTGGGGGCAGCTGGGAAATTGACAATATGTCTAGCCCCATGTCAGATTTCAAAATTAAATATAAAAAAATCTGTTTGCTCTTTTGAGAAATGGATTTCAGTGCAGAATTCTGCTGGAGCGGCACTATTAACTGATGTGTTTTGAAAAAAAAAATTATTTTCCCATGACAGTATCCCTTTAATAACCATGTCTTCAAAATGGCAGCTGCCTGCTTGCTGTGATTCTATAATTCCAAAACAGAAGGAAACAAAATTGAAATAATAAATACAGTGTAAGTAAAGTTTATTTTGCTCAACTAACATGATAGAAAAGAATTTGAAATTATTTCTTGGGGTGACAGGTCCCCTTTAAAAAAAAAAAGGCATGGATCCGCATCTAATGAATTTTGCGCAGTTACATTCGCCAGAGCACAAATTCGCCTGGCGTTAGACTGCGAAGTACCACTAAAGTCTATCTCCTTCTCTAGCGAAGTTACGCCTGCGCCCGTTAGTAAATCAGCGAATTACCGAAATTACGTCAAGCTGGCGAATTTTCTTTTAGTAAATTTGCCCCCTGGGTTTTTCCAGATAGCGGATTGTTCCATAATTTGGATCTCCATACCTAATAAGTCTACCAGAAAATCATGTAAATATTAAATAAAGCCAATAGGCTGGTTTTGCTTCCAATAAGGATTAATTATATCTTAGTTGGGATCAAGTACAAGCGACTGTTTTATTATTACACAGAAAAAGGAAATCATTTTTAAACTTTGGATCCAGTTATGTGTACAACTGAATTCACTGTGTTGAACTGTTTTTATTATTATTTTTGTACTCATTGCATGCTCCATTTATATACTGTACTTTTTGAGATTTTTCAGTTTCGGGTTACAAAGCAGCTCAGGTTAAAAATGACACAATTCCCTCAGGTTTAACTTTATGCTCAGAAAATTCCAGCTAGTTTCCAAAAGGCAAAAGCTGAGCAAAGCATTTAAAATATTCCTTGGCTTCGAAAATGAGCTTATATTCAAATGTATAAAATGAGAATAGAAGTAAACACTGCCAGTGCGCTCCTGCTTTCAGGAATTGTTATGAAAATAAAAGCACAGTAGGGTAACAGAGGGAACAAGCCTTATCTAGTCACGGGAAAACAAAAAATTTTTCCAAAACACATCAGTTAATAGTGCTGCTCCTGCAGAATTCTGCACTGAAATCCAATTCTCAAAAGAGCAGATTTTTTTACATTTCATTTTGAAATCTGACATGGGGCTAGACATATTGTCCGTTTCCCAGCTGCCCCCAGTCATGTGACTTGTGCTCTGATAAACTTCAGTCACTCTTTACTGCTGTACTGCAAGTTGGAGTGATATCAGCATCAGAACAATGGTAACCAGATAGCAGCTCCCTAACACAAGATAACAGCTGCCTGGTAGATCTAAGAACAGCACTCAATAGTAAAATCCAGGTCCCACTGAGACACATTCAGTTACATTGAGTAGGAGAAACAACAGCCTGCCAGAAAGCAGTTCCATCCTAAAGTGCTGGCTCTTTCTGAAATCACATGACCAGGCAAAATGAGCTGAGATGCACCTACACTAGGGATGTAGCGAACTGTTCGCCGGCGAACTTGTTCGCGCGAACTTCGACCGTTCGCGTCCGCCGAATGTTCGCGAACGTCGCGCGACGTTCGCCAATTTGGGTTTGCGTTCGATTCGTTCGACCATTCGACCATTCGAATTCCTTCGACCGCTAAAAATCGAACGATTTCCATTCGTTCGAACGATTGTAAGCATTCGATCGAAT
This sequence comes from Xenopus petersii, assembly GCA_038501925.1. Taxonomy (NCBI): domain Eukaryota; kingdom Metazoa; phylum Chordata; class Amphibia; order Anura; family Pipidae; genus Xenopus; species Xenopus petersii. The sequence continues at coordinate 144,746,860 of CM076681.1, read as the reverse complement.
GAAAAGCATTCGATCGAATGGTTTTTGATCGTTCGATTCGAATGAAAATCCTTCGATCGAACGAAAATCCTTCGATCGAATGATTAAAATCCTTCGATCGTTCGAATCGAACGATTTTAGCGGGTGTTCGATGTTCGCGAACTGTCCGCGAACGTTCAAATTTTTTGCCGGTGTTCGCAAACGGCGTTCGCGAACATCAAATCGGCAGTTCGCTACATCCCTAACCCTGAGCAACTATAAGTGAAGAGCTTACAAGTAGGGAAATGAAAGCAGAGACCTGATTGCATTTTTGCAGTTTAACACCAATATTAGTGAACCAGACCCTATATTAATAATGCACAGCCTTAAGTTTCTATTCAGGCTTTAGGCACTTACTGGCACCAAAGGCTGTGAAGTGGTAGTTCAACCATACCTCCCAACTGTCCTGTTTTTAGAGGGACAGCTCAAACTGCAGTCCCTCGTTTGTACTGGAAAGTCCTGTTTTTCTCTGCACGGAACAGACAGAAAAAGAAACAAAGTTTCCAACTTAATCGGCTTTTGTCAGAGAGCCCAGAACAGCCACAGCAGCAGATAAGATACTTTTGTAACAATTTTGAGATAAGCAAATAAGTAATTGTAACAATATAAGATAACAGGTCTCTTGGTAAAATTTAGACTCACCGCTTAAAGGGCAATTCACCTTCATTAGAAAAACTGTAATAACTGGAAAAAAAACACAGAAATATGTTCAAACTTTCATAACCTGCCCAATTTTGTAAAATGAACATGGTAATTAGGGGGTGTGGCCACAAAGATGGGCGTGGGCAAAAAAAATGTCACCATGCTACGCGCGCCAACTTTTTTGTCCCTCTTTTTATTTCCGAAATGTTGGGAGGTGTGGTTCAACGAGAACTTGAGTCACAGGCTCTGCCAAGTCTGCAAATAGACAACCAAACTTTATTTTTCATGAATATGGATCACACCTCTTTTTATTTTTTTATACGATGAGAAACCAGGTTAGCTGGAACCTGTGCATATATTATTATTATTATTATTATTATTATCAGCACATACTGCGCCAGTGTTGTACTGGGATGTCAGCGGCCCACCAGAAAACCTTAGGTTAAGGGCCCACTTTCCAAACTATTATTCCTCCTCTCCTCACTCAACCTCTTTATTCTCCTAGTGTCTTTTCTCTACATACTATACTCTATCCTTCCATTATTAAGCCTCTTTTTTCCCATAAATAAATAGAGAATGACCATGAAATAGGCCAAATGATTAGAATCAGGAGGGGCCACTGACACCTGGGCCCCCCGGGAGTTTTCCTGGTATCCCGGTGGGCCAGTCCGACACTGTTCTGGGCATGAGTGCAACTGTCAGGGTGACAATATCAGGAGTAGCCATTTCTAGACATGTGACCAGGTTAATTTCAGTACATTCCCGTGTCATACAGAAAGAGAAAATAAATGATGAACAATGCAAGCGAGCCAGGGCCTAGTTACTAGACTAGAGAGCTGACAATCCAATGTTCTATAGGATACGCTTGCCGATGGCTCTGTCCATTATATTTCTTCCATAAGTCATTGCGCGTGATGTCATTATACGTCGCTGAGAACATTTGCGCTCACGTAAGAAACGTTATCCCTGCAATTAGCCATAACATTAAAAAGCGAAATCCTTATTAAAAGCTGTATATGGCCTCGCCGTCTCATGATTAGCCTAAGATAGTTATGTTAATGTCAGGCAAAATATGCCGTGCAATGACCCGAATCTGGCTGCCGTTCAAAATCCCAGCGTTTCTCAGATGAACCACATAATGTGATGCCTGACGAGAGCCAGCTCTGTGGGTTTTGCTTTTTTGCTCTTTAAACTAGATGAGATGTTGGGCGAGCAAATGTTTCATTAGATTGTCACTGTGGGGCTTGTTTTATGCTTTTCCTACTGCATGCAAATCATGAATAGATATATAGCCCATATAGAATAGATATATAGATATATAGCCCATATAGAATAGATAAATAGATATATAGCCCATATAGAATAGATAAATAGATATATAGCCCATATAGAATAGATATATAGAATAGATATATAGCCATATAGAATAGATAAATAGATATATAGCCAATATAGAATAGACAAATAGATATATAGCCATATAGAATAGATATATAGAATAGATATATAGCCAAATAGAATAGATAAATAGATATATAGCCATATAGAATATATATATAGAATAGATATATAGATATATAGATATATAGCCATATAGAATAGATATATAGATATATAGCCATATAGAATAGATATATAGATATATAGCCATATAGAATAGATATATAGATATATAGCCATGTAGAATAGATATACAGATATATAGCCATATAGAATAGATAAATAGATATATAGCCCATATAGAATAGATAAATAGATATATAGCCCATATAGAATATATATATAGAATAGATATATAGCCATATAGAATAGATATATAGATATATAGCCATGTAGAATAGATATACAGATATATAGCCATATAGAATAGATAAATAGATATATAGCCCATATAGAATAGATAAATAGATATATAGCCCATATAGAATATATATATAGAATAGATATATAGCCATATAGAATAGATAAATAGATATATAGCCATATAGAATATATATATAGAATAGATATATAGATATATAGATATATAGCCATATAGAATAGATATATAGATATATAGCCATATAGAATAGATATATAGATATATAGCCATGTAGAATAGATATACAGATATATAGCCATATAGAATAGATAAATAGATATATAGCCCATATAGAATAGATAAATAGATATATAGCCCATATAGAATAGATAAATAGATATATAGCCCATATAGAATAGATATATAGAATAGATATATAGCCATATAGAATAGATAAATAGATATATAGCCAATATAGAATAGACAAATAGATATATAGCCATATAGAATAGATATATAGAATAGATATATAGCCATATAGAATAGATTTATAGATATATAGCCATGTAGAATAGATATATAGCCATATAGAATAGATATATAGCCATATAGAATAGATATATAGATATATAGCCATATAGAATAGATATATAGAATAGATATATAGCCATATAGAATAGATATATAGATATATAGCCATGTAGAATAGATATATAGATATATAGCCATATAGAATAGATAAATAGATATAAGGCCATACAGAATAGATATATAGAATAGATATATAGCCATATAGAATAGATAAATAGATATATAGCCATATAGAATAGATATATAGATATATAGCCATATAGAATAGATAAATAGATATAAGGCCATATAGAATAGATATATAGAATAGATATATAGCCATACAGAATAGATATATAGAATAGATATATAGATATATAGCCATATAGAACAGATAAATAGATATAAGGCCATATAGAATAGATAAATAGATATATAGCCATATAGAATAGATAAATAGATATATAGCCATATAGAATAGATAAATAGATATATAGCCATATGGAATAGATATATAGATATATAGCCAAAATCTCTATTAGCTCTTTCTGCTCTTCTTTAATGCTTATAAGGGGAGGGTCACATTAGAAAATGAACTTGCACTATGATGCAGACAAGGGCAACTTTCGGTTCAGCCAGTAACCCATAGCAACCACAGGGCATACGTCCTAACTGTTCCGTTTTCTGCGGGAGACTCCTGATTTTGACAGCTCAGCCCGTAATCCTGGGGTTGTTTACTGAAATGTCCAGACTTTCTCTTTGATCCCCTGCACTGACTTGAGAAAAAGATATGTTTCAATAACTTAATTAAAATAATTAGAGAACCCAGAACAGCCAGCAGCTGCACTTGGATACTTTTGTAACAATTTAGGATAAGCAAAGATACAAATGTTAACTTTTTAAGGTAAGCAGGTCTCTTGGGAGAACTGAGACTCACAGCTTAAAGGGAAATTCACTTTCCTTTAGAAATATTGCACTAAAACTCCCAGAAATGTGTTCAAACTTCCATAACCTGCTAAATTTTGTAAAATGGATACGGTAATTAGGGGGTGGGGCTATAATGGGTGTGGCCAAAAGAAAATTTCGCTACACTGCACAACATTTTTATCCCTTTTTTCATTATTCAAATGTTGAGAGGCAGTGTCGGACTGGGATGCCGTGGGCCACCAGAAAACCTTGGACTTTCCAAACTATTATTCCTCCTCTGCTCACTCAACCTCTATTCTTCCATTTTTCCTATTTTTTCCCATAAATAAACAGGGAATGACCGTGAAATAGGCCAAATGATTAGAAGCAAGAGTCTCACCGACACCTGGGCCCACCGGGATTTTTCCTGGTAGCCCGGTGGGCCAGTCCGACGCTGTGGGGAGGTACAGTTTGCTAGTGCAGCTAGAATAATGACATTTTATTGGTTGCCATTGGTTATTGAACTAGAACAACCTCTGCCGATGTTAGTACATAAGCCTATAATTTAAATAATACCTATCATTTTTGTTTACGTTACAGCACCCGTACCCTTCAGAAGAACAGAAAAAACAGTTGGCACAAGACACGGGTCTAACTATACTCCAAGTGAACAACTGGTAAGTCATTTCACTGTGTGTGTGTTGAACCCATGAGTTCTCTGGAGCTTGGCACAAGCAGTATCTAGTGATTGGTAGTGATGGGCGAATTTGTGCAGTTTCGCTTCGCCGAAAAATTCGCGCAAAATTCGCGAAACGGCGAAAAATTCGCGAAACGGCGCCGACGTCTCGTTTTTGACGCCGGCGCCCGTTTTTTCGACGCCGGCACGCGTTTTTGGTGCCGGCGCCCGTTTTTAGCGCCGGCGTCCGTTTTTTCGAAAAAAAAATTTTGACGCCGGTGAATTTTTTCCGCGAATTTTCGCGGGCGTTTCGCAAATTTATTCGCTGACGGCGAATCACGCAAATTCGCCGCGAATTCGCGCCTGGCGAATAAATTCGCCCATCACTAGTGATTGGTCTCAGTACGGCACAACCAGTCATTTTATTGATGGATAAGTAATGTCGCCCAAAGCCTCTTTCCACTGACATGGATTGAGACTCCCTGTTGTAAATATTATTATGTTCTAAGTACTTTCATTAGAAATGAAAATTGCAGATTATCGCAGCCTACGTGAAATAACAATTCGGAAGCAATATGTTGTGTATATCTATACAATTACAATGGAGCAATACACACATGCATTCTCTGCAGAAGTAACTTTCTATATTACTGCTTATTACCTTGGCCTAGTCCAGAAGGATTTGCAGCCTTTTTTTTAACAATAATAGTTCTAAAACATTGTTAATGGGATCCTGTCATCAGAAAACATTAACATCAGTTAATAGTGCTGCTCCAGCAGAATTCTGCACTGAAATCCATTTCTCAAAAGAGCAAACAGATTTTTTGATATTCAAGTTTGAAATGTGACATGGGGCTAGACATTTTGTCAATTTCCCAGCTGCCCCTGGTCATGTGTCTGCACTTTAGGAGAGAAATGCTTTCTGGCAGGCTGCTGTTTTTCCTTCTCAATGTAACTGAATGTGTCTCAGTGGGACCTGGATTTTACTATTGAGTGTTGTTCTTAGATCTACCAGGCAACTGTTATCTTGTGTTAGGGAGCTGCTATCTGGTTACCTTCCCATTGTTCTGTTGTTAGGCTGCTGGGGGGGGTTATATCACTCCAACTTGCAGTACAGCAGTAAAGAGTGACTGAAGTTTATCAGAGCACAAGTCACATGACTGGGGGCAGCTGGGAAACTGACAATATGTCTAGCCCCATGTCAGATTTCAAAATTGAATATAAAAAAATCTGTTTGCTCTTTTGAGAAATGGATTTCAGTGCAGAATTCTGCTGGAGCAGCACTATTAACTGATTCATTTTGAATTTTTTTTTTTCCCATGACAGTATCCCTTTAACTATGAAAATCTTCAGTCATTACATAAATAAGCCCAACGCGTTTCAACCATAAACAAAGGTCTTCATCAGGAATAATATGTAGAACAAATGGCCCCTTACTGGACTGTGCAATCCCTTCGCTTCTTTTGTTAATTGGATTGGGTTCATTTGTGGGCTGATTCCATTGGATTAACACCTATTCTTTAGGGCAGGGGTCCCCAACCTTTTTTACCTGTGAGCCACATTCAAATGTAAAAAGAGTTGGGGGGCAACACAAGCATGAAGAAAGTCCCTGGGTGCCAAATAAGGACTGTGATTGGCTATATGGTAGCCTCTATGTGGACTGGCAGCTACAGGAGACTCTACTTGGCACTATACTTAGTTTTTATACAACTAAAACTTGCCTTCAAGCCTGGAATTCAAAAATAAGCTCCAGCTTTGAGGCCACTGAGAGCAACATCCAAGGGGTTGGGGAGCAACTGGTTTGGGGATCACTGCTTTAGGGGGTGCATTTCCCATGCTTGTTACTAATGCAACTCCCCTCGATTTTTCCACAAATAAACTCTGTAAGATTCTAAAACTCATTTTGCATCACAAACTATTTGGATTACAGTTATTGGCCACTGAAGAGTGATTTGTTTTTAAGGCAAATGCTGTCTGTACCCCCAAAATAAAAACTCACAAGATTGCAGTCCCAAGACTGAGTCTGTGTCTGTGTTGCTGCCCTTTAAAAACAAGAGTCTAGGGATATTCAAATTTTATCGACCTCTTCCGACATTTAAAGACAGTTTGAGAATTGTAATAGTTTGCTCTAATGCGCAGTTAATGTAATAAAACTTCTTGCTGAAAAGTTATGTTTGCTCCAAGAGATTATGACACCTTTAAGCACTTCTTAAAGGGGAAGGAAACCTAGTTGGCGCAAAAACCCTCCCCCCCTCCCGTTGGCGCAAAAACCCTCCCCCCCCTCCCGTGTGTTTCTGGTGGGCTCATGGTTTTAGGTTTTCTGGTGGGCTCATGGTTTTAGGTTTTCTGTTGGGCTCATGGTTTTAAGTTTTCTGTTGGGCCCAAGATCTAAAGCTTTCTGGTGGGCCCAAGGTCTAAGGCTTTCTGGTGGGCTCACGGTTTAAGGTTTTCTGGTGGGCTCATGGTTTTAAGTTTTCTGTTGGGCTCAAGGTCTAAGGCTTTCTGGTGGGCTCACGGTTTTAGGATTTCTGGTGGGCCCAAGGTCTAAGGCTTTCTGGTAGGGTCATGGTTTTAGGTTTTTCTGGTGGGCCCAAGGTCTAAGGCTTTCTGGTGGGCCCCTGGCATCCCAGTCCGACACTGGCCACACTCACATACAAACATACACACCATCAATCCTCTCTTATTTATCCCATTCTGAGCTCTCTCACTCCTCTATGGCCAAAGATCAGATGCTCAGGGTGTACAGATATGGTACCTGTTATCCAGAAAGCTCAGGACCTGGGGTTTTCTGTAATTTGGATCTCCATTAAGTCTGCTAAAAAAATGATTTAAACATTGTTTGCCTCCAATAAGGATTAATTATATCTTAGTTGGGATGAAGTACAAAGTACTGTTTTATCATTACACAGAAAAAGTAAATCATTTTTAAAAATTTGGATTATTTGACTAACTTGTGAGTCTGTGGGAGTTTGACTTCCCATAATTCCAGATAATGGGTTTCCAGATAATGGATCCCATCCATAACTGTACAAAGTCCTGTAGTTAAAGTCTGGTCAGCCTAGGTTACTTCTGCAAGGCAGTCATTACTAAACACCCCTTATATATTCTGAAGAAATAAATAAAGCGTTACAGAGACATTTGAAAGGAATGTCTGGGAAAGTGGTAGAAGAGATCTCTTGCTTGTGCTGTTAAGATTTTCCGTGTGTTAAGGGAACATGAGCAGAACGGTTAATATGCCGTAGTGTTTGCTTTGGCTTAATGCGTGTTAAAGATTCTAGCCGCTCTCTGGTTCCATGTACTTATCAGGCCTACAGGATACATTTGGCTTTCTGCGTCCTCTGGATTTACATAACAACTGCATGGTAAATTACGAAAGCGAGTTACAGACACGAGGGTTATCTGCTGTTTCAACTTCATTTCGAAAAATAACATTTTTGTCAATATAATCCTGTGTGATGTACAATGTAGCCCCATTGTGATAAGAGCTTTTCACATTGTTCATTCTATTTAGGGATTAATAACCAAATGGCGTTATCTGTGAGAGTCAGGCAAGAGCACAACCTTTCATGGAAGGTTATCAGTTTTCTGACCTGCATCGCCTTAAGGAGGTCAATTTTCTGGTGCCCTGTTAAATAAAGACATTCACATTCTGTTTGCTGTCTAATCCATGGCTTCTTTTCTGCTGTTGTTTAATAGAAAACTGCCCTGATATTTTAAGTAACACTTATTTGTTAAAGGGATACTGTCATGGGAAAAAACATTTTTTTTTCAAAATGAATCAGTTAATAGTGCTGCTCCCACAGAATTCTGCACTGAAATCCATTTCTCAAAAGAGCAAACAGATTTTTTTATATTCAATTTTGAAATCTGACATGGAGCTAGACATATTGTCAATTTCCCAGCTGCCCCAAGTCATGTGACTTGTGCTCTGATAAACTTCAATCACTCTTTACTGCTGTACTGCAAGTTGGAGTGATATCACCCCCTCCCTTTCCCCCCCAGCAGCCAAACAAAAAAACAATGGGAAGGTAACCAGATAGCAGCTCCCTAACACAAGATAACAGCTGCCTGGTAGATCTAAGAACAACACTCAATAGTAAAAACCCATGTCCCACTGAGACACATTCAGTTACATTGAGAAGGAAAAACAGCAGCCTGCCAGAAAGCATTTCTCTTCTAAAGTGCAGGCACAAGTCACATGACCAGGGGCAGCTGGGAAATTGACAATATGTCTAGCCCCATGTCAGATTTCAAAATTGAATATAAAAAAATCTGTTTGCTCTTTTGAGAAATGGATTTCAGTGCAGAATTCTGCTGGAGCAGCACTATTAACTGATGCATTTTGAAAAAAACATGTTTTCCGATGACAGGATCCCTTTAAGGTGCAATTTTTTCACAGTGTCCATTTTGACTCTGAAAACCTGAAAAAGTTGCGGTAAAAAAAGATATGATTTTTTTTATTATGCCCCCAAGCTGTTCCAAGTCCGAATCTGAAAATACTCCATCTAAAACCTACCGAATTCATGTAAAAGTCAATGGCAGGTGTCCCCTTCACCATTTCAAGATGTTTTAACCTTTACAAAATGTTTGGGGTTTGACGCTGGTTTTTCCACGAAAATTCTAATTTTTTTGGTGGTTTTCGGGTGTCAAACTGGAAATACTATTTTTTTTATAAATAAACCTCTTACTATTGCAATGCTTGAAATCATTTTTGGTAGATCTTAGAAGAAGGTAGAAGTAATATGCTGTTTCGAACTGTTTGTACAACTCTACACACCCTTGAGTATAGTGTTTGCAACTCTACTTCATCTTTTGATCTTGCAATAAAAACACACCACCAAGATGCCATAAAAACAGGTGATTGTCAACAGGGCTTATTCAGTGGTTGGCAAACACTTGCCCAGTTGTGTTTATAGTGAAGTTTTTATCGGATACCACATATCGTGAGAAGTTCCATGACTTCTTATGGCTGATGGAACTCCAAAATGACATTGTGCCATTCGGCCACCCTTCGCTTGATGATTGGTTGTACCATTGGACTAAAGCAAACCACCATAATTAGGGCCTTATTTATGAAAGTCCACATTTATCTGACTATTTTAATGAAAAAAGTCCGACCAAACTAAAATCCATAATTGGACCTTATTTATTATTAAAAAAAAACACTATTTTATAAGTCAGAATTTTTTAGATTTTTGTTCAAAAAGCCTTGAATAGTTGGATTTTTGGGCTAATTCCAGTGCAGAACACTTCCAAATACTATACAGACCTCTCCCATTGACTTATATACAACCTCAGCAGATCTGAGATGCAGAATTTTCGGCTTCGGACTTTTTCCATCCTTGGGTTTTTTTCCACTAAAAGTTCGGATTTTATAGTAATGAAATTTTTCAAATTTTTGTCATTCAGACTTTAACAAATAATCCCCTTAGTGTGAATATTTTGATTTGTTAAAATAGAAACACCACCCCACAATATTACCAGATACCCACTAGAGCTCATTTATAAACATTGGGCAAATTTGCTCCAGGGCAGTAACCCATAGCAACCAATTAGTGATTAGCTTTTTTCAGCCAGCTGCAGGTTGAAAACTGAAAGCAATCATCTGATTGGTTGCCATGAGTTACTGCCCAGGTGCAAATTTGCCCAATGTTTATAAATGAACCCTGAGTAGTTCAGTAGTTAAAGTCAGTACAAACTCTTATTTTCCCCTGTGAATTCCATTTGCCCATATTATGTTTTCAATCCGTATGTAGTGATGTAGAAAAGTTTTTATTTTCACTCTCCCTTTTCTACTGTGTTTGCTGAACGTGCCTAAAATCTTGAGATTTTAATGGATTTCAGAATAAATACCTTGGACAACATTATTTGCTCCAGGGAACAGTGAACAATTGTTTTTTTGATTTATTGTGTTTTTTTCTTCATCTCCGGAAAGCAATAACTTTTCTAAAATTTTTGCTTTCCCGTCAAAGGCGCAAATTCACTAAGCGCCGAAGCGCCGAACGCTAGCTTCAATTCGCTAGCGTTTGGCATTTTCGGTACTTTGCAAATTCACTAACGAACGCTGGCGTAAATTCGCCAGTGTTACTTCGCACACTTACGCCAGGCGAATTTTCGCTAGCGATGTAACTACGCAAATTCACTAACTTGCGCAGTGTACTGAACGCTACCTTTTACGCTAGACTTCCTTCGCCACCTCAGACCTGGCGAAGCGCAATAGAGTAGATAGGGATTGTTTCCAAAAAAGTCACATTTTTTTCTAAGTCCCAAAAAACGCTGGCGTGTTTTCTACATGATGGGTGATAGGCTGAAAAAGATCGAAAATATTTTTGGGGCTCCCCTCCTTCCCCCCTACATTTCCTGACTCATGGCAACTTACCTAGACAGTGGGCACATGTGTAGGGCAAAATAACATTTTTATTTGCTGATTTGAAGGTTTTCTAGGCATTTGTAGTGCTGATACGTGTTCCTCCATTGAAATTTGAATTTCGCGCGTATGCAAATTAACCATCGATAGCGAAACTTTGATTCGATGGTTAATTAACGCTAGCGCAACTTCGCAAACTAACGCTACCCCTGTGTGCAACTTCGGATTTTAGTGAATTTGCGGAGCGCTGGCGAAAATACGCCTGGCGCAACTTCGCATCTTAGTGAATTTGCCCCAAAGATTCTAACTTGTTAACACACATGTACATTTTTCTATTATTGATGAGAAGCCGGTGTAAGTGACTGTTGCAGAGATGAAATCAAATGCTGAAGGGCAGCCGGGCGCAGATCAGTCATGAATTATTGGCAGCAGCGCAGCTTGTGGGAATAAATGAAATGTGTAGAAAAACAGAAACTCATGTCTAATAGGGATGGTCTTTAACAATGACTGGGAATATTCAATATTTGTATAAATGTTCCAACTGAAACGGCACCAATTAAACACTAGTAGCTGTTTTAGTCCGACTGTTGCAGCTGCATTTACAACGGTTTCCATCCAGTTTAATAACCTCAAATATCAGATTAGATCGGATATTTATCCCACAAGTTACTCTCATGTTAACGTATCATGCAGGTTTGAGTAGGGTCTCTTCCAGCAGGTTATCTGATCATATCAGTGTAGAACATATTGGCCCTTTCTAAAACAAGAAATATTATACATCTATATCCAACAACAGACGGACAGTGTGTAACTCTTGGGTATTTCTTGCCAGTTTATATAATAAGCAGATCAATTGCGTAGATTAGTATTTTCATATTTGCCTTGTGTAGTATATACAGTTTTTTGTACAAGCACACGGATTGTGTCTTTGTTATGTACATGTGTGAAGCCATATTGGGGTTTGGATAGGCAGAATGTCCGAAGCTGATGAATTCTATTTGCTTGGTTCGTATCCTTAGCAGCTAACAACACTTTCTTTGTTTGCAATATGTTCCAATATTACCCAAATATGTCACCCTCCGCTTGCCTTTATTGAATCATCTCATTCCATAAGAAAATGATTATAATCTTAAACCGGCTGTTTGTTATTTTTGTAAGTACTAGAAGTACTCAACTGTTAAATAGAAGAAATGATTTAAAACCTTGTAAAAAAATAGTAGAAAGGTAGCAAAATATAGAGATGATGGATAGATACATCTATTACGGAGCTTTTTATTTCATATTTTTCATCTTTCAGCTCCTAAATGGGCCATATTGGCTGGTAAGCAAGTTCAGTCCTTTTCATAATAAGCTTTTGTTGTGTCAGATAATTAAGGCTTAGGGCACATGGGATGTTTGGCTGCCATATGTTCCACAGCTCATACAGTGGGAATTATCAGACATTGCTCACGGACAGCAGTTTTTAAATAAAAACCAAGAAGGTTGGTGTCTGTTACCATACACCAGTGGCTGACTAACCTTTTTGGTTAAAATTTCCCTTGGAGGTCAAATCTTTGATAAGCCCTCTTTTAGCTCATGACAAAGTTGCAGATATATGAAAATATTCATTCATTCAATATCAGCCATTCAACCAGAGTTCCAGCAATATTTAGGATGATCAATAAGTATTTACCTCCAAAGCCCCCTCTTTTTGACCTGCAGGCTGTGTCAAGGATTAGGTAGGGGGCGATGTGGAGGTTGATGAGGAAGGTGAGTCCTTTAGGCAAGAGCTGGCTGAACCCAAAGGACAGAGACACAAAAGGGCAGAAACAGGGTGACGAGGGCAAAGAGTCAGGACAGGAACAGACTGGATGGAACAGGAGTGAATCAGGAACAGACTGGGTGAGACAGGACGGTGCAGGCATAGATCGGATCAAACTGGGGATAGGATGCAGAAGGAGACTGGAGCAGAAGGACAGGAGAGTGGGAGGACTGCAGAGTGAAAGGACTGGAGAGCAAGAGGACTGGATATAAGACAGGTTAGGTACAAGACAGAACAGGAAGCAGGAATCAGGAACAGGCAAGGTTGGTTCAAGGTCAAGACAGGGAAAGGTACTGGGTAGGGTAAGCAAGGCAAGACAAAGCAAGGCAGGGAAAGACAGGGCAGATCAGGGCAAGGTAGAATCATGGGAAAAGGGCTAGTGCTGGAACCCTTAGCTGGGGACGATGCCACACTGCTAGTTTGGGAACCAATGCTCAGGCAAGGAGTGTTTTGAGGGCTGGCTTTAAATAGGGCAGAGTCAGCCCTGATTGGCTGACTGCAAACCAATCAGGCTACTGCCGGTCTGGGGCTGCAAAGGCCATGTAATATATACCCTGCAGACTGCTTACCTGGCCCAGTGGTTAAGACATTGAGCTAGAAATAGGGATGGGTGAAATTTTTCGCCTTGTTTCGCCGAAAAAATGACGCCCATAGACTTGTATGGCGGCGTGTGTCAAAAAAAAAAGACGCGCGTCAAAACAGTTTCGCCGCGCGACAAATTTTTTTTGACGCCCATAGACTTTTTTGGCGAAGCAAAACGGGTCAAATTCGCCCATCCCTGGCCAGAAACCCAAAGTTCCCTGGCTTGAATCCCAACAGAACCTGACACTAAGCTTCCAAGAGTATCCAGAAGAGCAAGTAGACATTGGGGCTCATTTATCAACTCTGGGCAAATTTGCCCATGAGCTGTTACCTATAACAACCAATCAGTGATTAGCTTTTTAAAGCCAGCTGCAAGAAGAACAATGAATACAGCAAACGGATTGGTTGCTAAAGGTAACAGCCCATGGGCAAATTTGCCCCGTGTTGATAAATGAGCCCCATTCTCTCCAAAATTCACATTAACTGGCCTTCAGGATGGGTCCCCCGACCACTCCTCCATGTGTTATGTAACTACTATCACAGACCAATAGTTTTTTATTCATAATTTCAAAGTAAAATGAAAGAAATAGTACAGCCATAAATACAGCACTGTTCATATCTGAAACCTTTTGCAAACTTTGTATCTGAGGCAAACAATGTATTTCAACAGATAAACAGACGGAATGTTCTGTACATGCCGTATGGGTTAAGCTTCCATTTATTGTTAATCAAGATTGTTCAAGTGGAAACTAGCGAGATATGCATATGTTACATCTTCATGTTCTGATAAAGGCAGGGTTTTTGTTCTTGGATCACTATTTCCCAGCTAGCTCAGCACTGGCTTTGGCTTATGATTCCGTACCTTGCAAGGCTGATCATTTCTACTCACGTAGCACCAAACCAAATAGATAACACATGAACTTCTACGAGAAAATGCGATTAGTCTTTTTTCTCTTTGTGTTTTCAAAGGTTTTAAAGAACCTGAGCAGAAACAATGTGAACAGTTGAGACTCTCTATACAAGTCGGGTTCTGGTCTGTTCTTGTTAAATCTCCCTAAGTGTGTTTACATAAAGTTTGACTTTCTGGTATTTCATTGCTTGCTCAGACCTGATCCACACCTCTTTCGAGTCAACAGAGGGCAATAATACTGCAGAGTAATTAAGCGCAGAGAAAGAAGCACCAACAAAGTGCCCTTGGAGACCTCCTCTCCCTTACATCATAATGTTGCTCCGGGCTTAAAAAATGAAACAGAGCCAGAGGCATAAGGGAAGAACGTGTATCTGAAGGGATATGCTGAACTGAAACCGGTGTGTTTAAATGATGTATGGCTTTCTGGATCAGCATTAAAGGCTTAAAGATTCCTTTCACTTGAAACTGAGGCAGCAGCACACTTTTAAAATGAAATCTGGGTCATTTAAAGGGATACTGTCATGGGTAAACATATTTTGCAAAACACATCAGTTAATAGTGCTGATCAAGCTGAATTCTGCACTGAAATCCATTTCTCAAAAGAGCAAACAGATTTTTTTATATTCAATTTTGAAATCTGACATGGGGCTAAACATATTGTCAATTTCCCAGCTGCCCCTGGTCATGTGACTTGTGCTCTGATAAACTTCAATCACTCTTTACTGCTGTACTGCAAGTTGGACTGATATCAGCCCCCCCCCCCAGCAGCCTAACAACAGAACAATGGGAAGGTAACCAGATAGCAGCTCCCTAACACAAGATAACAGCTGCCTGGTAGATCTAAGCACAACACTCCATAGTAAAATCCAGGTCCCACTGAGACACATTCAGTTACATTGAGTAGGAGAAATAACAGCCTGCCAGAAAGTAGTTCCATCCAAAGTGCAGGCACAAGTCACATGACTGGGGGCAGCTGGGAAACTGACAATATGTCTAGCCCCATGTCAGATTTCAAAATTGAATATAAAAAAATCTGTTTGCTCTTTTGAGAATTGGATTTGCAGAATTCTGCTGGAGTAGCACTATTAACTGATGCATTTTGGGAAAAATATGTTTTCCCATGACAGTATCCCTTTAACAGTTTCACTAAAATTTTATAAACCACAATGGTGTCTTTGATAGACTTTCAGTCTAATTTGCCTTGTTAAATACTTGTTTCCTAGGTCATCTTGTACTTATCAAGCACTTCATATTTTAAAATATTCCAAAAAATTTTAGAAATTTTGCTTCAAGCTGTTTCGCGCTGAGTCCTTTGAGTGAATGTGAAAAGATGCTGATAGATGCAGAAAGAATGTGAATCGACTGAATGGAAGAGGATGTTGTGAACTTGTGACCAGCATTCAGAGAAATTTGTTATTTTTAGGTGGTAAGGGATTATTTAGGGAAAAAAAGGACTACCTTCAGGTAATAAACTTAGGAATCTAGTGTTCTGGAAACCTTTTAAGGGAATTGGCAGAGATCCTTCTTTCTGTCATGTGGGCTACAGGCCAGCAATGGTGATTGGTGATCTGTCACTCTTTCTGCAGAAGCGAATCACTGACAAGAATGACGTAATGGGAGCCTGACTCTTACAGGCAAATTTATCAAAGTTTGAGGTGAATATTCGAATGAAAAAAATTCAAATTTCGAGCTATTTTTAGTGTACTTCGACTAGGGAATAGTCCAAATTTGATTTGAATTTGAAAAAGATTCGAAAATTCGAATATCGAAACTTATCATATACTGTCTCTTTAAAAATTTGCCTTCGACCATTCGCCATCTAAAACCTGCCAAATTGCTGTTTTAGCTTATGGTGGACCTCCTAGAACCTATTTGGAGTCAATTAGTGGACTTTGAAAAATCAAAGTTTTTTTTGGAAAAACTTTGAATCGAATTCAATCTAACGCACGATTCCTTCGATTCGAATTTGGCCGGATATGGACCTATTCAAATGAAAACGGACCTATTCAACCAAAAAAAAACTTTGAATGGATTTCGGTGGGTCTTTTTGAATTCGAATATTGACGTTTTTTCAATTCGAAATTCGACCCTTGATATATGCCCCGTAAACTTTGGCACATTTTTCCTCTTTCTTTCTTATATATCTAAGTTTGGATCAAATACAAAATACTGTTTTATTATTACAGAGAAAAAGGAAATCATTTTTAAATATTTGGATTATTTGGATAAAATGGAAGATGACCTTCCTGTAATTCTAAGCTTTCTGGTTAACGGGTCGCCAGATAAATGATCCCATACCTCTGTATACATGTATATATATGTGTGTGTGTATAAGACTGACGTTTCAGCCCACCCTGAGGCCTTTCTTAAACGATAGATAGATAGATAGATAGATAAATAGATAGATAGATAGATAGATAGATAGATAGATAGATAGATAGATAGATAGATCAAAAGGACCCGCACTCCAATATTAGTCAAACATCAGTGTTTATTCTTCAAGTTTGAAGAATAAACACTGATATTTCACTAATTTTGGAGTGCGGGTCCTTTTGAACTATACATAATGCTTTGACCCTGTACCCTCATCAACAGAGTTTAGAGTGCATACGTTTGATCTCATATATATATATATATATATATATATATATATATACGTATATATATTTAGCCAAGCAGTTGCTATGCCTTTACAAAAAAAAAATCCAGTAAAAGCAATGTCTCTGCTTAGCATATGACAGGCTTGAAAGGATTTATAGTGAAAACTTTTTGAAATGTTGCTATTTCTTGGATAATAGAGAGCTAGGTTGTTTAAAGGGATACTGTCATGGGAAAAAACATTTTTTTTCAAAATGAATCAGTTAATAGTGCTGCTCCAGCAGAATTCTGCACTGAAATCCATTTTTTAAAAGAGCAAACAGATTTTTTTATATTCAATTTTGAAATCTGACATGGGGCTAGACAAATTGTCAATTTCCCAGCTGCCCAAAGTCATGTGACTTGTGCTCTGATAAACTTCAATCACTCTTTACTGCTGTACTGCAAGTTGGAGTGATATCATCCCCCTCCCTCCCCCCCCCCCCCAGCAGCCAAACAACAGAACAATGGGAAGGTAACCAGATAGCAGCTCCCTAACACAAGATAACAGCTGCCTGGTAGATCTAAGAACAACACTCAATAGTAAAATCCAGGTCCCACTGAGACACATTCAGTTACATTGAAAAGGAAAAACAGCAGCCTGCCAGAAAGCATTTCTCTCCTAAAGTGCAGGCACAAGTCACATGACCAGGGGCAGCTGGGAAATTGACAATATGTCTAGCCCCATGTCAGATTTCAAAATTGAATATAAAAAAATCGGTTTGCTCTTTTGAGAAATGGATTTCAGTGCAGAATTCTGCTGGAGCAGCGCTATTAATGGATTCATTTTGGGAAAAAAAATTTTCCATGACAGTATCCCTTTAACACACTGGCAAAGCCTAACTTGGAAAGTTGCATGTGAAACAGACAGAAGGTAAAGCTGAATGTGTCTTCTCTATTGTCCTCAGATCATGTCCTTTCTCAGCTTATTGATCATTTTTACCGACACTGTTTTTTTGTACTTTAGCAGTGGAAAAGCTTAGACGTAGCTCTGTTTTTGTTACATGGTACAAATTTTTCATTTCTGCTTGAGGAGTAAAAACTGAGCTTAAAGGAAAATCTACTGATTCGTATGATTGATGGTCTTGCTGTGATTTGAGTAAATTCCAATATTATGTTTCTGGAGTAGGTGCTTAGTGAACCATGCACGCGGCCTCTCCTTTTGTACTTGGTCAATAATGTAATTCTGTTTCTAATTCCCTTTCTTCTTCGACGTGAGGGAACGTCAGAGGGTATTGAAGGTGCCAAATATTAATTTACAAGTTTTGGCTTGAGTTAGTTTCGAGGAAGAAAGACTAAAGTAACATGTGCTGTATCCATGGTGCCCTTTATGGCATATCTGCCTGCTGTTTGTCTTTGTGACTTTTTCAAGAGAAGAGAATTATTATACAACAATATATGGGGAAAGCCTGGATCTATGGCAGACCTGTGGCTTTTAGGACCCACAAAATGGAACCATCTTTGGGTGCTTGTGTGGAATCATTTTGGTTGGTAATCACATGCGTGTGCCATGTGTCCATGGGTGATTCTATGGTAGGATAGAATGGAGACAGTTCCCTCACTTTGAAAACAAGAAAGGAAAACATATTAACTCAACTTAAAAGGGCAGTGGCACACGGGGAGATTAGTCGTCCACAATTTTGAAAAGACAGATTTGACGACTAATCGTTCGGTTTGTCTTCCAAATGAGAATAATGTAAATCGCCATCGTCAAAACATACGAGGCTACTTTTAATCTCACGTCGTTCCAAAACGCACAGAGACCCTTTTCTGAGCGTCTTCCATTACCAAGTATTGACATCCACCAAAGGAAAACACACTGGGAGATTAGTAGCCACGATTGTATGTAATTTCCAGGCATTGACGCTATATGTCATTTCCTGGGTCGGCGGTTTTGTCGTACCACACGTACGAAAACACGCCAAGGAAATCACGCCAGACAAAATTTCTATTAAAATGCCTTTTCTGAAGCATTTTTTCGATACAGATCTACTTATTGATCTTGTGGGAGGAGAAAAGTAGCGTGTGGCATCATGGAGAGTAAATCGCTTGGGAGCTGAAATCACATGAAATATTTGCTTCGCTATAGACGCACGACTTGTCGCTGAAACGGCAAAAAAAAAAAAAAATTGAAGGTGACTAAGGGGGTTTATTCTGTGATTTTGTCATTCAATAGTATTCACACCAGAATATTATGTATTTTTATTTTGAGTTGCCGTCAATGTCAGAGTTTTTATTCAATTCTATTGGAGTTAATATTAGAGCCCATCTGAAGCAGTGAGAGAATGAGACGACCAGGAGGCGTCAGCAGGTCAGAACACTATACCGTGATACATCCAAAAATGTAGCCTTCCCTGTTAGTTCCAATATTCACAACCTGACAGCACTTAACATATTAACAGCTTCCAACTGAAATAATGCCAAAATACCTCATATACAACAGGTCCATTTGTGGTAACAGACTTGCAAATGATGCTCTTATTGTCATGTTGGTGTAACGGAGAGCCACTCATGTCTGTGTACTTATTACTGTAACGCTGTAATATTTGGCAGCAGCAAAAAAGATATTTCACTAAGAATTTCCTTTTTTTCTCATACACACCCACTCATTTGATTATGGAAGATCTAAATGAAAATGTCTGCTGCCTTTTCTCTTAAGAATATTTGGAGAAGTTGCCTTTAAAACTTTATAGAGCTCAGGCTTTCCCAAATAAGAGAGAAGAAACTGGAAAGTGGGGAGAAGCAAGGGTCTGACCAAACCAGAACTAGATTTGATTATTGTGCCAATAAACTGTGACCTAAAAGTCTTTTTGATCTGTATATCAAGCATCAAACTTACATTGTTAGCTTAGTGGGGTAGTGATATGCTAAAATTCTGTGTTATATTGGTGACATATTCTGCACTGAAAACCGTTTCTCAAAAGAGCAAACAGATTTTTTTATATTTAATTTTGAAACCTGTCATGCGGCTAGAAATATTGTCAGTTTCCCAGCTGCCCCCAGTCATGTGACTTGTGCTCTGATAAACTTCAGTCACTCTTTACTGCTGTACTACAAGTTGGAGTGATATCACCCCCTCCCTTTTCCCCCAGCAGCCTAACAGAACAATGGGAAGGTAACCAGATAGCAGCTCCCTAACACAAGATAACAGCTGCCTGGTAAATCTAAGAACAGCACTCAATAGTAAAATCCAGGTCCCACTGAGACACATTCAGTTACATTGAGTAGGAGAAACAACAGGCTGCCAGAAAGCAGTTCCATCCTAAAGTGCTGGCTCTTTCTGAAAGCACATGACCAGGCAAAATGAGCTGAGATGCACCTACACACCAATATTACAACTAAATACACTTGCTGGTTCAGGAATGACATTTTATATTGTACAGTGAATTATTTGCAGTGTAATTTAGAAATAAAACGATATCATAAAAAATCATGACAGAATCCCTTTAAGTCAAGAATCACCTTATGGTTGCTGAGGGTATGAGGATCTGAGGTGCGTACAGAACTATTTCAGGTAAAGATGCTTATGGCAAACACAACAGTGGCGGAACTACCGGGGGTGCGAAGGGTGCTACTACACCTGAGTCCGCATCCCTTTGGGCCCACCAACGTTTTGCACATGTGTGAATCCACTGCGAAAGTTGCTTTTGGAGGGGGGTGGGGAGGGGCACCAGCTGCACGGCCTTCACCCAGGCCCCACGGGAGTTAGTTAAGTTACTGAAACACAAGTTTTTGCGAGAATTCCTTTAAGGGCTATGAAACACTTGGCACTTTTAAGCATGGCACATTTCGGCCAGCTGGAAAGCATCACATACTGCCTTATAGATTAAATAGGAAATGCCTAAAGCCTCTTGTACATGTGCTTCTCCAAAGTCATTTTCAAAATAGAAAAGCCCTGTATTGAAAGTTTCAAATAAATGGAAGTTGCAGAATGTAGTGTGGGGTGCTAGTCTGAAAAGAACTAGGTGTGACATCAGTGTAAAAAATGGGGGTAAATGTGTGTTTATGCTTTAAAGTTAAATTTTTTGTTCTCAATAAAACCATTTCAATAACCAAAACTGTTTCAGCTACCAAAGTGTTTCAGTTTAATGCTGGATATTCATTGCCTGTAATAAATTCTATCTTCTAATACTTGATGCATTATTTTAGCCTTTCTCAGTTAGCTCTTACGGTAACCAAAGGACCATTCTTTATAAATGGCAGGACTGCTAAAGGTGCAGTTTTGTGCAAGTTTGATGAGCTATGGACGAGATTAGTCATTTCACAGATTGCTTTGCCTGCTGCCTTAGTGCAAGGTCAAAGAGATGCTTAAAGGAACCGAACTGCTGACACCTATCATTGTGCTCTCCATTGGCTCGCAGCAGGCATTGTAAGTTTTTCATTTGCAGCCACTGCTTGCGGCTGTCTGGGTAACCAAAGCAGGGAAGGTCTGCTTCCCATGCTCCGTTTTCCAAAAATATTTTGCAGCACGCACGACAAATCATTCCTATTTGAATGTAAGAATCCAGTTTGATTCCAGTATTTAGTTTGTATTCTTACTGTAGTTGAAAGCTGAATTTGATTCCGTTAGGATTTTTCAGTGTTCTGTTACTGTGATTGCCGGCAATTTGGCCAAACGCTTTGAACATTGTGTTGCTCTAATTGTTTACAGCCCATGCACTAAACATTGATTACACGTGGACAATCACTGCAAATATATTACTTTTATTGTGCCATATGGCCCAAGGTGACCGAATGTCCTGCAGCTTAGGCCAGTGAAATGAGACTGTTGCAGTTAATTAATGCATTTACCAACAACAATCTGAACTTCTTATGTTTTGCACCATAGGAAACTACTAGATGGTTTATGTAAAATTGCAATGTGATTGTTTGGAAGCAAATTAAAGAATGCATTGTGCCCATTCACACTGGCAAATTGCACCCAGAAGTCGAAGTAAAATCCTTCGACTTCGAATATCGGATTTTGCGCTATTCCTACGATCGAACGATTGAAGGAATAATCGTTCTATTTTAATCCATCAATCGAAGGATATTCCTTCGATCAGGAAATTGTTAGGAAGCCTATGGGGACCTTCCCCATAGGCTAACATTGGCCTCAGTAGGTTTTAGGTGGCGAACTAGGGGGTCAAAGAATTTTTTAAAGAGACAGTACTTCAACTATCGAATGGTCGAATAGTCAAACAATTTTTACCTCAAAGCGTTCAATTTGAAGTCGAAGGTCGTAGTCGAAGGTCGAAGTAGCCCATTCGATGGTCGAAATTCAAACTTTTTTTCCTCTATTCCTTCACTCGAACTAAGTAAATGGGCCCCTATTGTGTTCTACTACAACTGCACACATTAACACTAGCAAACCATGGAAGTTTAGTAATTCAAGGGTTCCCTTAGCTGGTTGCTACTAGGGAACTATAGCGCCCAGAACTTGGCGGTTATTTATCAAAGTCCGAATGTATCTCAATATTTTCTGCTACAAACTCTGAGCAAATCCGCTCAGGGTTTTTTATGCTTATTTATTATTACGTTTTCACATAATTTGCTTTGCGGGAAATAATCAGATTTTCATGATTTTTAGGATTTTTATCCGATTTTCAAATTTTTTTCGGATTACTCTGGGGTATTGCACAAAACCCAGCGCACATCAAAAAATCATTGGGACTTCTCCCATTGACTTATATGCAACCTCGACAGGTCTGAGATTCTGGATTTTCTGATTCAGACTTTCCTGTCCTCGGGGTTTAATAAATTCCGATAAATTCGTGATTTTTTTAAAAAGTCTGATTTTATAAAAAAAAGAAGATCTGAAATATTTTGTTATTTTTGCAATCGTAGTTTAGTGTGCAATTTGGCAAAATTTCATCCATGTTGGCTTTCATGCAACTTGTTGGAGAAAACAATACTAAGCTCATGCTTATAATGATGCTGAAATTCTGAGAACTGTGGAGAAAAAGACATGGCGAAATTGCGTCCGAAAAGCCAGAAGGCTCAGAAATTATAGGCAAACTTTAAGGGGTTATATATCAAAGTCCGAATGTATCTCAATATTTTCTGCTACACAATCCGATTAAATCGGCTAAGGTTTTTTATGCTTATTTATTATTACATTTTCCTGAAAATCTGTTTTGCGGGAAAAAAACTGATTTTTCCGGATTTTTCCATCCGATTTTCGTGTTTTTTTCCTGAACTATTTTTTCACCTGAATACTTTGGGGCATTGCACGAAACCCATTGCACATCAAAAAATTATTGGGACGTCATCCCATTGACTTATATGCAGCCTCGACAGGTCTGGGATTCCGACTTTTCCATCCTCGGGTTTTAATAAAATCCGAAAAATTTGTGATTTCTTAAAAGTCTGATTTTATAAAAAAAAATCACCAATTTTTCGTGATTTTTGCAATCGTAGTTTAGTGTGCAATTTGGCAAAATTTCATCCATGTTGGCTTTCATGCAACTTGTTGGAAAAATACAATACTAAGCTCATGCTTATAATGATGCTGAAATTCTGAGAACTGTGGAGAAACAGACATGGCGAAATTGCGTCCGAAAAGCCAGAAGGCTCAGAAATCATAGGCAAACTTTTAGGGGTTATATATCAAAGTCCAAATGTATCTCAATATTTTCTGCTACACACTCCGATCAAATCCGCTAAGGTTTTTTATGCTTATTTATTATTACATTTTCCTGAAAATCTGTTTTGCGGGAAAAAAACAGATTTTTCCGGATTTTTCCGGATTTTTCCATCCGATTTTCGTGTTTTTTTCCTAATCTATTTTTTCACCTGAATACTTTGGGGCATTGCACGAAACCCATTGCACATCAAAAAATTATTGGGACGTCTCCCATTGACTTATATGCAGCCTCGACAGGTCTGGGATGCCGGATTTTCTGATTCCGACTTTTCCATCCTCGGGTTTTAATAAAAATCACCAATTTTTCGTGATTTTTGCATTCGGAGTTTAGTAAATAACCCCCTTAAATTAAAGTTTAAATATTCCATCAAAAATATTCTGTATTTGTAGGTGGATAGGTAAAAAAAAGGCAGCCCAAGTGAAGGCCTCGTGGACAGGGGGCACAGGATTTTTATGGACCTATCCGGTCATATTTTATTTATTCTATCAAACCCAAATCCTTAAACATATTAGATAATTGTTCCACTATGGTGAGAAGCCGGACAGCCTTGAGTATTTAGCAGACACAAACACTTTTGTGGATGTACACATTAACATCTGGATTTTACCATCTTGAAATAAAAGTTTTATTATCCCAGCCCATAATGGGGCCACAAAATAAAACTTTCTGCTAGCAAAGAAGAAGGGATAGGAGAAAGGGTCAAAGGCCATGCTTGAAACAAACAGCTGGACCAGTTTATTTAAAAAAGATATGAGGATGGGATGCTGACCTGAGTTTGACTCGTTCTGGGAGGAGCAAGAATGCAATTTTATTACTTCTGCCCAGAAGGGAAATGTTCTTGTGTCTAAATTCACCCCAAAGGCACTGAAGGAATAAACGCTGCTTAGACAATATGTATGTGTTTGATGAACAACAAACTGCGTCCAAGTCTTAGTCTAGCATGAGTTTCCATTTGGCAAGATGAATGTTATTCCCAGTGAAGAAGTTCAATTTTAATGGAGAGAAACAAACAAATTGCTACTAAATTATAAGATATATACAAAGACCGGGTCATTTATAATGGAACAGCTCTAATTTGTGTTGTAAAACAAATGGTAGATAACCAGGCAAAGACGGTTGCACCAAAAGCACAGTTCCGGGGGACACATTCTGAGGAACAATGGCAACTGGACCCCAGTCTACGCAGGCCACGGGAAAGTGTTTGTTGAGGGGCCTCCTGCTAGGGAAACCATTCAGAGATCTGTGTGTCTCAAGGGGTGGGAAACATGCACTCGAAATGGGGGTCACAGAGGTTTGCCCGGACAATAGATGAGTTTATTTCTTTGTTTTATCACTTTGATGACATTTAATGTTGCAAAAACAATTGTAATTGTGTAGAAGCCATGAAAATGATTTCATTTGAAAATGAACTCAACTGTGAAGAATGGTCATGAATGCTATGAAAATACTAGGAATGGTTGGATTTCACTAGATATCATATGATATTGAATAAAGATCCAACTAGATTAATATAACCTCGACTTTTGTCATATAGTCTTGTATACACAAACATACATGTATACACACAAACACACACTTTTATTATATTCTTCATTCTTTACAAATCACAAAATCATTTTTTTTAGCTGTGCTATACTTTAAAATGATTTTGCGTGTGTTGAATATTATTTAAATATGTCAATATTAAAATATGGATATTGTTTAAATGCTAATATCTGTTATATGTCATTGCCGTGTGAGTGGCAAAGGTAACTGACCAGACTTTGGGTCTACATTATATGGCTTTCACCCTGTGCTGACCCCAGTTTTTGAATAAACCAAAGGGGATAAAAAAAAAAAGGCTAAAAGTCTCTAAAGTGATTACATTGGTCTGAACTAGAGAGAGTGGTGATAAAACGACTGAGGGTTTGGCCATTACTGTTCATTATCTTAATAGTGGACATTAAAATAAAATTACATACATTAGGCAAAAAAAGAGAATATTTTAATAAAAGTTGTGCAATATGCATACAATGAAATATATTCTCACCAGGCTTTATCTTTATTAGAGTCTTCCCCACCCCTCCCAATATACAATTCTGCTCATGCAATTGGAGAGGGAGAGTTGTATGGATGGATATTGCTTTTTCAGCAGTCCTGGCTAATTCCCTCGTGTGGAGATTAAATGGAAATGTCCAACTGTGGTAAAAGCAGGGAAACATAAATCAAATCGGAAGCCCCAAGCCTGTACGCTGTAAGGTCACTGGGGTTTACACAGGTTTTAGAGCATTTAAAACAACATTTAGCCCTGCTGAGTGGGCTTCATCTATTCTGCTCTCCATGAAGGTTGCTGGTGGTAATATCTTTTAGTGGACAACTTAAGAGTTCTTCATATGTGAAAGTCTTTTTTTATAAATCCAGGAGGGTTCTTCTTCACATCAAGGAAACCTTTGAGGCTGTAAAAACCCAAGACTTTATGAGCTTTTAAGTGGCCCCAACAAAGGGTATCATAAACTACAGCCAAATGACTTTAGAGCCTTGGATCTTGGCTACAGTTCGCTTATTGACCATGAAGTTCAACATCAAAAGTATTGAGTAGAAGCAGAGTAATTCACATATGCTTCTTTATATATATGTGTTTATTGATGTCATTCTTTTGCTTTGTACCATAGGTTTATAAACGCTAGAAGAAGAATAGTCCAGCCTATGATTGACCAGTCCAATCGAGCAGGCAAGTCCCCAATAGTAACTGTATTCAAGTCACGCAGGCAAAAACCATCCTCAAGCCATTCACCGGGAGGCCAGTTAGCTGGTAAATAGAGTAACTGCCAGGAAGAGACCACAGAAACAGTATCCAAAAATAGACTGAGACTATATATATGTACAGCATTTACTAAAAAATATGATATACTTTTCTTTCGCGGCTATTCTTTCTGCTACTATGACCACTCCCTGGTGCATGGCTTGGTGTGGAATTGGTGTAAACGTTATTACCTGAGATAACAGGGTTTGTATCCTTTATGGAGCATTTGGAGTAAGGTGGAGCCATTTCTGACATTATTACCCTGTTATAACTTTGATATGTGACTGACTAAAACCTATAACTCCTTGGTGCATCGTTTTTATAGTTATTATAATGTATTAGTGTTGCATATTCTTGACCCAAATCAAGAAATAACATTTATATTGCTGGGCCATCTGTCAAAATAATGTCGTGCTTGCATAAATGGTGCTGGGTTCATTAAGGTCCCTTATTTTCCAGCAACTGTTTATCCAAACATCCAAATCTCTAATATTAAATTGACATTTCTGACATGTGTATTGTTCTTCAAAATGCAGCGTGGTAAAAATGAATATTATGTTTCAGTAAGTCAAGGAACACCGTACAATCCAGACGGTCAGCCAATAGGAGGTTTTGTAATGGACGGCCAGCAACACATGGGAATCAGAGCACCGGGTAAGGCACAACTTTCATAAATGTTTTGGTTTATGTAACTTACATGTTTGCAAATCAGGTAAATGTGTTTTTTTTTAGCTTCATCTGGCCTAGCTTTGGCTTTCTCTGTGCTGCTTAATAATGAAGTATCACAAAAATAAGCTATGTTTTTTTCCCCAAAATTCCATTATATATCGACGGCAGTGAGCTGTGTAAGCCTCTAGTAGTGTTTCATGGGAATGGCAAACACAGAATATTGTTCTAATACAGGGTTACAAATAAACTCCCCATAGGGAATGCAAATCTTTCCTCTAAGACAGGGATCCCCAACCTTTGGAACCCAGGAGCAACATTCAGAAGTAAAAAGAAATGAGGAGCAACACTAGCATGAAAAATGTTCTTGGGGTGCCAAATATCAATGCTGTGATTGGCCGTTTGGTAGCCCCTATATGGATTGTCAACCTACATTAAGACTCTGTTTGGCAGTGCACCTGGTTGTTATACAATAAAACTTGCCTCCAAGCCTGGAATTCAAAAATAATCACCTGCTTTGAGGCCACTGGGAGCAACATCCAAGGGGTTGGAGAGCAACATGTTACTCACGAGCTACTGGTTGGGGATCACTGCTCTAAGATAATGCAAAGAAATAACTCTTCAAAGAAAGGCATATATTATACGCTGTGGTCTTAGTTATTTGGGGCAGTGATCAAGACACCACTTTCACTTGCCTAGCATCCAAATAGCAATTGAAAATGCACCATCTACAGCAGGGGTCCCCAACCTTTTTTACCCATGAGCCACATTCAAAAATAAAATAAGTTGGGGAGCAACACAGGCATGCAAAAACTTCATGGGGTGCCAAATAAGGGCTGTAATTGGCTATTTGGAAGCCCCTATGTGGACTGGCAGCTACAGGAGACTCTGTTCGGCAGTGATCTGATTTTTATACAACCAAATCTTGCCTCTAAGCCTGGAATTCAAAATAAACTTCTGCTTTGAGGCCACTGGGAGCAACATCCAAGGGGTTGCTGAGCAATATCTTTCTTTTGAACTACTGGTTGGGGATCGAGGGTGGGGTGCTAGGAGAG
This sequence comes from Xenopus petersii, assembly GCA_038501925.1. Classification (NCBI taxonomy): domain Eukaryota; kingdom Metazoa; phylum Chordata; class Amphibia; order Anura; family Pipidae; genus Xenopus; species Xenopus petersii. Next base: position 144,718,821 of record CM076681.1, on the reverse strand, counting down.
CCATGGGGCTTTCAATTCCATTGAATGGCAAGGGAACCCAGGAAGGTTGCAAATTAGTAGAAAACCAATTGCACCTTTTATTCTAAGTGCCCCATGTTTTATGATATAACTGCTAAAAAGTTTGCCACATTATTATTATTTTGTGAAGTCTTGTGGACCAACAATCAGTTGTACCTCAAAATAAATTGTATTTATCCAGTGTAAAAGGCCAATTAAATGCTAACTGTTGCATATCAGGCTTGTGGCAACACAGCTACATCTCCCAGTAGGAGCCACTGGTTGGGTGAAGATTTTGCAATTGTAACTCACTAACATTGGGGCCTAGCAGTTGGAGATCCCTCCTGTTAACCATACATCAAGTCAAAATAATAACCTTCATTTCGTAATGTAAAAACATTGCTTATTTCTGCCGATACTTTGCCATTTTTTTACTTTATTATCAAAATCTGGGTGCTTTCTCTGTGATAATTCCCTATTTCCTCATCCCACAGAAACTGTATTGGCATTTGGGTCTTTTGGGTGCTTTCAGTTTACCTTTCTGATCTTCTGGCATCTTCTTGGATTTTTATCTCCCTTTTAGGACCTATGAGTGGAATGGGCATGAATATGGGCATGGAGGGGCAATGGCACTACATGTAACTTTCATCTAGTTAACCAATGGCAAAGCAAGGGGGAAGTAAGTACATCCGGGGATGCTCTGTAAACTTTGTTCTAGTTATTTCTTTGTTTATTTGCACTGGAATTTCATATGTCATATTCTCCTGTCCATAGCTCCGTGCTTGTCATTCCTCTCCCATGACAATCCTGGTTTTCCATGTCCCTGACTGGTTTGACCTTGGTTTCAGGCACACTGTGTAATGGACATCTTTTCTTGCATTGCTATTATACAGTTCTGACCACATGAACAAGAAATAAACTGGGGTCTGCGGGGGGGGGGTGAATTTGCCATAGCAACAGACTAATTTGCAAAAAGCAGAGGAAAGAGCATGTCCCCAAAGTGTCATAAATCTGTCTAACCACAGTTGATGCGCGAATAACATTTCTTCCCAAACCTGCAACACATCAACATGCAAACAAGGGACTTTTTGAAGGCAAAAATAAATACTGGCTTCCTTTAAAATACTCAACATTTAGAAATTCCTTCCAATGAAACTTAGAATTTCCAGTTTTACTTCCCTTTGTCTGTCTGTTCTAATAGGATTACGTGCGGCAAGGGGAGAGAGAAAGAATACAAAATGGAGGTGCGCACAGCAGGCTGCGGAGCTTATCCAAGGCTAATTGACTATATCCAAATTAAGTATGCCATCACTTGCAGTGTGACAAATGGACTTGACTTATTCAGAATACAAAAATAGAGATCATTAATGCAATCGGTAGCGGCTGCCCCAAAAGACTGTCCCACAACCTCGCTTTGTATCATGGAGTAGGGAAAAATATCCAACTCTGCAAAGGATTGTAAAACCGGGCAACCTCAATCTCATTTCCCAACTCACTCGCATTATTCTTCTTTATCCCAAGGGGCTTAAAGGGATCCTGTCATCGGAAAACATGTTTTTTTCAAAAAACATCAGTTAATCGTGTTACTCCAGCAGAATTCTGCACTGAAATCCATTTCTCAAAAGAGTAAACAGATTTTTTTTATATTCAATTTTGAAATCTGACATGGGGCTAGACATATTGTCAATTTCCCAGCTGCCCCCAGTCATGTGACTTGTGCCTACACTTTAGGAGAGAAATGCTTTCTGGCAGGCTGCTGTTTTTCCTTCTCAATGTAACTGAATGTGTCTCAGTGGGACATGGGTTTTTACTATTGAGTGTTGTTCTTAGATCTACCAGGCAGCTGTTATCTTGTGTTAGGGAGCTGCTATCTGGTTACCTTCCCATTGTTCTGTTGTTTGGCTGCTGGGGGGGAAAAGGGAGGAGGTGATTTTACTCCAACTTGCAGTACAGCAGTAAAGAGTGATTGAAGTTTATCAGAGCACAAGTCACATGACTTGGGGCAGCTGGGAAATTGACAATATGTCTAGCCCCATGTCAGATTTCAAAATTGAATATAAAAAAATCTGTTTGCTCTTTTGAGAAATGGATTTCATTGCAGAATTCTGCTGGAGCAGCTCTATTAACTGATTCATTTTGAAAAAATTTTTTTTTCGCATGACAGTATCCCTTTAACGTATTTCCGAATGCAATGCAAATAGAGGAATGTGTCAGCCAAGGATCTGACCGAAAATCAAAAGAAAAACCTTCTTTAGAGCTTCAACAGTTCCTTCTGGCATGGTGAACATTTGTGGCTGTTTCTTTCATTTCTGGGTCAATTAAATTTCACCCATGTATGCCATGCTTCATAACCAATTAAATGAATAGGTTATTATAAAAAAAATATCACCTCTTTTTGATGAAAGAGTAATGGATGTGCTTTATTTCCATTAACATATCTTTATATTCCTTTCGGCTACATTAGACAGCCATTTACTGCCAGGGATCTGAGACCTGTTTTCAAGGTGTTCACCATTACTTAGTACTAAAGCCAATTGAACCTACTTAGGAATAGTGTTTTGCTTTTCACCCTTGATGATTACGGAGCTTATAGCTCTCAGAAACAATACACCTGTCAGTTTTCATCAAGTACAGCAATCCATGCAGAAGGCAGAGGCCCAGAGAAAGCAGGGAAGGGGGGTTTGCTCATTGTTTTAGGTTCACTTTTCTCATTGTTCTGAAATTTACTGAAAGCTCGACTGAGTTTGTAGTCTGATTTCTTTTAAACGTACACGATCACAAGGAAGGAATTAAAGGACAAGGAAAGTCTAAAATAGAATAAGGCTAGAAATGCTGTATTTTGTATACTAAACATAAACATGAACTTACTGCACCACAAGCCTAATCAAACAAATAATTTATGCTTTCAAAATTGGCCACCGGGGGTCACCATCTTGTAACTTTGTTATACATCTTTGCAAGACTAAGACTGTGCACATGCTCAGTGTGGTCTGGGCTGCTTAGGGATCATCATAAACAAAGCTGCTTGAGTTCTGCATGGCTGGGAAGTAAGGCGGGGGCTCCCCCTGCTGTTCATAAGTATGATTGTTTCCCTGCAGAGCAGTTAGGGACCGTCTGACAATTCCTATCCACAGCAGTAAATGAAGGAAGAATTTCACTGCATACAGTCAGGTTTCTTATAAAAACGGTACACATTTTTTAATTAAAGTATATTGGAGAAAGGTTTATTTTTCATTAAAGAATGTAAAAATGGGATTTTACTGTTTTGCCTTTCCTTGTCCTTTAATTGGCAGCAGTTATTGATTTCTTATGTGCACGCACACACATGAAAAATGGGCTGCTATATATATATATTATGCTTTTTGCTCAGCAATTATATCAGAAAATTGTCACTTGATGGCTTTAAAAAAAAGTACGATTTCTGCATGTGCAAAACTAGATAAGTACATCCAGCGCAAAACGACATTTTAGATTAGCCGAGTTCTGTTCAGATCATTGAAAAGGTTGATCCGATTTCATAAATATTAAAAACAAGCTTGCTTATTGGTGAAAAAGTTTTTGGGAAGATGGCTAAATATTATCATGGAGATACCCAGTGTCAGACTGGGATGCCAAGATCGCCCACCGGAAAACCTTAGACCGTGGCCCATTTTCCAAACTATTATTCCTCCTCTACTCACTCAACCACTTCATTCTCTAAGGGGATTATTTATCAAAGTCCGATTTAATCTCAACATTTTCTGCTACAAACTCTGATCAAATCTGCTCAGGTTTTTAACGTTTATTTATTATTACATTTTTTCTAAAAATTTGCTTTTCGGGATAAAAACTCAAATTTTCACCCGAAAACTCCAAAAACTTTGGGGTATTGCACGAAACCCAGCGCACATCAGAAAATCATTGGGACTTCTCCCATTGTCTTATATACAACCTCGACAGGTCTGAGATGCTGTATTTTCTAATTCTGACTTTTCCATCCTCGGGGTTTAATAAATTCAGAAGAATTGGTGATTTTTTCAAAATTCCGATTTTATTAAAAAAAAAAAATCACAAATTTTTGGGATTTTTGCATTCGGAGTTTAGTAAATAACCCCGTAGTCTTTTATATCTACTTACCATACTCTATTCTTCCATCATTAATTCCCATTAAGAAATAGGGAATGACCATGAAATAGGCTAAATAGTTAGAAGCAAGAAGTCCCACCGACACTTGGGCCCACCGGGAGTTTTCCTGGTATCCCGTTGGGCCAGTCCCACACTGGAAATCACCCCCCCCCCAAAAAACCCTTTTAATTAAAAAAATGTCAATGTCTTTAGGTTGGTTAGGAGGCATCAACCTCGTAGTGAGGTATGTTATTTAGACTGGACTTCCATACAGTAGATCCAATAGTCTTAGGCTACTTACTGTCTGTTGCATGAGGGCCAACAATCATTGGCCCTCATGTAAAAATATCTTGAAATGCAAAGAGAAAATCTACATGATTTTAGCAGTTTGGATTCCCTTTATTTTAGATTGCTACTAATGTTGAGTAAAACGTGTGGGGTAGGTTATGGTAGCTGGAGAACAATGCATATACACAGGCAAGGTTTAGCCTAGTCTTGCCAACAAATCAAATATTTACTTTTATTACTCCAGTAGCAGTAGATGGGCATAAGCCACCTGCTGATTGGTTGCTACGAGTTGAATGGCTAAGGGGAACCTTATTCTTTTTCTATAGCGTCCAATGAATTTGACCAACTAGAAAATCTAGTGACAGGCGTTTTCTAAATCTTTTATGTTAATCTGTTATAATTTTCTAGATCCGCTCATCAAAAAACAACATTTCTGATTGTTTTTAAATCTCTTTCAGGACTGCAAGGTATGCCAGGAAGTTACATATCTCCGAGTGGTCCAATGGGAATGAGTATGGGACAGCCTAGTTATACAACATCGCAGATGCCCCTTCACCACGCGCAATTGCAACACGGGACTTCTGTGCATACCTACATTCCTGGACACCATCACCACCCAGCAATGATGCACGGGGGACCACCACAACCTGGAATGCCAATATCAGCATCTAGCCCCCCTGTACTTAATACAGGAGACCCCTCAATGAGTGGACATGTCATGAACATCCATGCTCAGTAATTTAAGGGAAGATACGTCGTCTACAGTGACAAAAAAAGGCAAAAACGGTCTTGTGCTTGAACTGTGGAGCTCTGGTCTTGATGTCCAAGAAAAAAACCCAAGAGCTCGCGAGGGACACGTTAAAAAAATACATTGCAGAAAACAAGAGCGGGACCCGATAAATACTTATATAAGACATTAAGAGAACAAAGAGTTAAATATTGTAAATGATATTATACTGTTACCATATTATGTTGTTTCTTATAGATTTTTTTAAAAAAATTTGAAATTTTTCCACACTATGTGTGTTGTTTCCATAGCTCTTCACGTCCTCCTTATTAAAGAAAAAGCCTTACCGTTACACAGTTACCCTGCCGATGACGCACAGCGTTTACTTGCAGGTCATTTTAGAGCATTACAAGAAATATGTCAGGCAGAAGATTTTTTTCTTCCATCCAAGGATTTCAGCCATGAACTCTTTCTCTGCAGCTTTGTCTCTCCATCCCTCTCCCCTTCTTTCTGTCTCCATGTTTCTCTCTCTCTAGCCCGGGGCTTGTATTTGCATGTCTAATTCATTTACTCGCCATATTTGAATTGGCCTGAACAGATGTAAATTTGGAAGGATGGGAAAAACTGATCTATCATCAACAATGATAAATCAGCTGTTACAGGCAGTGTCTTAAGGAGACTGGAGGAGGAGGAATCATGGAAAGCAAAAGGGCAATGTTTTCGGAGCTTAATTGTCACATCAGATCATTAATGTTCCCCATTCAGCGACATACAATATGGCCATCACCTCCTACTTTATGCAGCTGAAACGAAATCCAGAAGACGATTTATTTTTTAATATGTTGACTTTATTTCTCAGCAAAACATCGGGCCGTGCGTCCATTTTTCCCCCCATAGTCCCATCATGAAACCTTTTATGTACACATTGTAAATAAATTTTGTGCAAAAAGGACTGGAAACGATAATCGTATTGTTGCAAATCTTTTTGTAGCGGTTTGGTATGAATTGGCGTGCACGAAGATCTACTAAGAGGGATAAACGAATTCTACTTTTTTTTTTTTGTTGTGCTAAAAAAAAAAGGGAAAAAAATGCTTGTGGATAAACTTTTTCTATCGAGAAATGAAAGGTATTGATAGTTATTGGTGAAACGTCATCGCTCGCTCACTCTTAGGGGCCGATTCGCTAACTTCGAGTGAAGGATTCAAAGTAAAAAAACTTTGAATTTCGAAGTGTTTTTTGGGCTACTTCGACCATCGAATGGGCTACTATGACCTTCGACTACGACTTCGAATCGAAGGATTCGAACTAAAAATCAGTCGACTATTCACCATTCAATAGTCGAAGTACTGTCTCTTTAAGAAAAAACTTCGACCCCCTAGTTTGCCACTTATAAGCTACCGAACTCAATGTTAGCCTATGGGGAAGGTCCCCATAGGCTTTCCTAAGTTTTTTTGATTGAAGGATAATCCTTCGATCGTTGGATTAAAATCCTTCGATCGTTCGATTCGCACTATTTGCGCTAAAATCCTTCGACTTCGATATTCGAAGTCGAAGGATTTTAATTCCCAGTCGAATCATCGAGGGTTAATTAACCCTCGATATTCGACCCTTTGTGAATCGGCCCCTTACAGTTTCTGATTTAGGCCATTTGGATTGTATACGAGCGCTAAGTCCAATTGTACGACTTTTCATGCAGTCTCTGCTGCTTAAAGGAGAAGGAAAGCTACGGAGGTATTTTATTGCCAATAGATTAGCCACAATAGTGCAAGCTATAACATCATATTTATTCTGTAGAATGTTTTACCATACCGGAGTAAACAGCTCTAGAAACTCTCTCTGTTTGTTTAGGATAGCAGCTGCCATATTAGCTTGGTGTGACATCACTTCCTGCCTGAGGAACAAACTGAGCATGCCGAAGCCCTAGCCCTGGAGGTTTAAGCTGAAAACAGGAAGTCTGATACAGAAGCCCATGAGTACACAATAGAAGGAAAGAAATGTGATGTTTGACAGAGGACTCAGAGCAGCATTACTTTGTGGAGTTACTGGTAGTGATGGGCGAATTTGTGCAGTTTCGCTTCGCCGAAAAATTCGCGAATTTCGCGAAACGGCGAAAAATTCGTGAAACGGCGCCGGCGTCTCGTCTTTGACGCTGGCGCCCGTTTTTGACGCCAGCGCCCGTTTTTTCGACGCCGGCGCCCGTTTTTAGCGCCGGCGCCCGTTTTTTTGACGCCGGCGAATTTTTTCCGCGAATTTTCGCGGCAGTTTCGCGAATTTATTCACCGACGGCGAATCGCGCAAATTCGCCGCGAATTCGCGCCTGGCGAATAAATTCGCCCATCACTAGTTACTGGTGTATTTATATAGACCTTTCTGATAAAGCTTACTTACTTTTAACCTTTCCTTCTCCTTTAAATACAGGAGCATAAACAAAAATAAAAATTCAGCCCCTTAGAAGAGCTATTGTAATATATCACTTATTTTAATAACATATCCGAATTCTCAAATCTGGGTTTTGGTTTCACAAATTTCTGAACTAAATGCTCCAAACGATTTCAGGAATATTTACCCAAGGGGCATATTCCTGGCAGATTTTCTGGCTGTAGAGGAAAACAGTTTTAGATTTTTTTTTTTTTAGCAGAACTTTTTTCTTTTTACAGTTCAGTTTCATGAGGTTTTTTTTTTTTTAGAATAATGATTCTGACTTGATTTTATTGAGGGAATGTAACACTTGCCCAATAATATACTAAATCAATTATTTCTCATTTCACAAACAAAATGCATGTAATAATCTTAAAATGAAAAGACGCAGACTTTATAGGGTACAATGAGATCAATTTAAAGGTGTAATTGTCTAATTGGATGACAAAACATATTGGCGCAAATTCACTAAGCGCTGAAGCGCCGAACGCTAGCGTTAATTCGCTAGTGTTTGGCATTTATCGTTACTGCGCAAATTCACTAACAAACGCTGGCGTAGTTTCGCTAGTGTTACTTCGCACCCTTACGCCTGGCGAAGTTTCGCTAGCGACGTAACTACGCAAATTCACTAACTTGCGCAGTGTACTGAACGCTACCTTTTACGCTAGACTTCCTTCACCACCTCAGACCAGGCGAAGCGCAATAGAGTAGATAGGGATTGCTTCAAAAAGAGTCAAAAATTTTTCTAAGTCCCAAAAAACGCTGGCATGTTTTCTACATGATGGGTGATAGGCTGAAAAAGATCGAAAAAAATTTTGGGGCTCCCCTCCTTCCCCCCTACATTTCCTGACTCATGGCAACTTACCTAGACAGTGGGCACATGTGTAGGGGAAAATAAAATTTTTATTTGATGTTTTGAAGGTTTTCTAGCCATTTGTAGTGCTGATACGTGTTCCTCCATTGAAATTTGAATTTGGCGCCGTATGCAAATTAGCCTTCGCTAGCGTAACTTCGCTTCACTTAGCGAATAAACGCTAGCGCAACTTCGCAATCTTACGCTACCCCTGTGCGCAACTTCGGATTTTAGTGAATTTGTGGAAACTACGCCTGGCGAAGTGCGGCGCCTGGCGAAGTTGCGCCTGGCGAAACTACGAATGTTAGTGAATTTGCCCCATTGCCTTTTTCTCTGAAATAACAAAACAGTAGCTTGTATTCAATCTCTACTAAGATATAATTAATCCTTATTGGTGGCAAAAAAAAATCTATTGAGTATAATTAATGTTTAAAGGATTTATTAGTAGACTTATGGTATGGAGGTCCAAATTACAGGAAGATCCGTTATCTAGAAAACACCAGTTTCTTCTAACTTCCCCTTCTGGGTTATTAAAATGCTCAGACTAACTAGTTTTAAACGGGTAGGGGCTCAGCTCAAGAGCAGTGTCACATGTGCAACAGATGGAGATTATTCTGGGCTACCAGTACCTTTTCATTTAATCGTGAACATTAAAATGAAGGGTTGCTGAGCAACTGCACACATGCAAAGTAAAGAACATTCATTACTTGATAAAACAGCCGCATAGGAGGAATTGTCACTTTAAACTTTTATAAAGTGCAATGTTTTAATTATGATCAAAGGCTCTGAAGCAAAAAAAAAGTGTGGGTGGATCATAAACACGTGTTTGTAAATCAAATTATTATAGATTTTGGATTTTTCTTTTTAGCCATAAATATGAATTGCTTACTTTGCTGTTATCCAGACCAGAGACATAGAAGAGGAAATAATAATGGCTTTTTTGGATGGAAAGGGTAGGGGGCATCACCCTGTAGGAGAATAAAGATACGAACAGAAACAGAAATGGTTTTTATTTAAAATTATATTGAATCATTACTGTTCTCAATTTATTCCCTTCAGGGGTAAATGTAGAAGCTCTAAGAATCACCCGATGTGGCTTAATATACAAGTGAAGAAGTTAATGGGAATAAAGAGAAAGGCATTTAAAAACTCGGTAGGGACAGAAGCTGCATTTAACATATATAAACATTACAATAAATGTTGTAAAGTAGCAATCCGGAAAGCAAAGTTAGGAAATGAGAAGTGCATTGCGGCAGAGGCTAAGACTAACCCCAAAAGTTATTTTTCAGTATATTAATAGTAAAAAAGAAAGTTTGAGAGTGTTGTTCCTTTAAATAATGGGACCAGTATGAAGGTAACAGATACAGAAAACTCAAATGTGCTTCAGTACTTTTCTTCAGTGTTTACAACAGAGGAGTCAGAGTTCCCAGAGCCACCTCATAGCTGCACTGTTGGCTCAGCTGAATCTAGTCAGTGACTGACTCAGGATATGGTTCATAAAGCTTTAATAAAAATGAACATGAACAAGGTACCAGGGTCAGATGGAATGCACCCAAGGGTTTTAAGAGAGCTTAGTTCCATTTTAGACTGGCCTCTATTTCTGATTTTCTCTGATAAACTTGGCTTTAGCAAGCAATGGCAGTCAGCAGTATCAGGGGCAAATAAGGTCTTGAGTTGTATTAAATGGGTCATTCTTCCACTGTATAGAGCACTGGTAAGGCCCCATCTAGAATATGCCGTACAGTTTTGGTCTCCATCACTCAAACAGGACATTATTGTATTAGAGAGGGGACAGAGAAGGGCAACTAAGCTGGTAAAGGGAAAATCTTAGCTATGAGGAAAGACTGGCCAAATTGGGGATGTTCACTCTGGAGAAGAGGCGCTTAAGGGGTGATATGATAACTATGTATAAATATATAAGGGGATCATATAATAATCTCTCTAATACTTTATTTACCAGCAGGTCTTTCCAGCTGACACAAGGTCACCCATTCCGATTAGAAGAAAAGAGGTTCCGCCTAAATATTGGGAAGGGGTTTGTTACAGTGAGAGCTGTGAAGATGTGGAATTGTCTCCCTGAATCAGTGGTACAGGCTGATACATTAGATAGGTACAAGGAAGGGTGGAATGCTTTATTCACCAGTAGCTCCTCCCAGCAGACAGGAGGGAGCCAATGAGATTAGAGGAGGGAAAGGGGTGTTACAGGGAGAGCTGGGAAATGAATCAGTGGTACAGGCTGATACATTAGATAGGTACAAGGAAGGGTCGGATGCTTTATTCACCAGTAGCTCCTCCCAGCAGACAGGAGGGAGCCAATGAGATTAGAGGGAAAGGGGTGTTACAGGGAGAGCTGGGAAGTGAATCAGTGGTACAGGCTGATACATTAGATAGGTACAAGGAAGGGTCGGATGCTTTATTCACCAGTAGCTCCTCCCAGCAGACAGGAGGGAGCCAATGAGATTAGAGGAGGGAAAGGGGTGTTACAGGGAGAGCTGGGAAGTGAATCAGGGGTACAGGCTGATACATTAGATAGGTACAAGGAAGGGTCGGATGCTTTATTCACCAGTAGCTCCTCCCAGCAGACAGGAGGGAGCCAATGAGATTAGAGGAGGGAAAGGGGTGTTACAGGGAGAGCTGGGAAATGAATCAGGGGTACAGGCTGATACATTAGATAGGTACAAGGAAGGGTCGGATGCTTTATTCACCAGTAGCTCCTCCCAGCAGACAGGAGGGAGCCAATGAGATTAGAGGGAAAGGGGTGTTACAGGGAGAGCTGGGAAGTGAATCAGTGGTACAGGCTGATACATTAGATAGGTATAAGAAGGGGTTGGATGGTGTTTAGCAAGTGAGGGAATACAGGGATATGGGAGATAGCTCATAGTACAAGTTGATCCAGGGACTGGTCCCGTTGCATCTTGGAGCCAGGAAGGAATTTTCCCCCTCTAGGTAAATTTAAGAGGCTTCAAATTGTTTGCCTTCCTCTGGATCAACTAGCAATTAGGCAGGTGATATTCAGATTTAAGGTTGAACTTGATGAACATGTGTCTTTTTTTCAACCTAACTTACTATGTTACTTTCTAAATATATTCCCTTTATGGCATTAACAGTCCTTGAGGGACTAAAGGGTTAAACCTATGTTTTCACAAGAGATGGAAAGAAAACCTCTGATACTGAGCTTTAGGCCCATGTATAGAAACACATGAACCATATCTGCTTATGTCCTACACTCTCTCCTCATACTGAAGCTTTCGGCCATTCCAATGCTAAACATTTCATTTCTAGGATGCAGCCTTGTTTCTCAAATTAAACTCACATTATCTTCTCAAGTGCAACTTGTAGACCTTTAATTTCATAAGGGACTGTGGAAAAATTTGGGAGCAGAAAGACTGTAAACTGGGCACCTCCATTAGCCTAGGAGCCCTCCAAGTCCAAAGTTTGCAAACTTCAAAAAATGTCTAGATCAAAAACCTCCCAGCAATAGTTGGGCCCTATACAGAAGTTTCCCATCAGGGATGCCATCAAAGGGGGCCCTGTTAGGAGGTGTGAGCCCTAACTAATAATATGGGGCCTATTATTTCTTGATGTCAGCACTGGCCCCTAGACTGTGGTTATTCTCATGAAGAAAATGGTGAAAATCAGGAGTAAAGAGTCGTTTACAGTTGCAGCTTCAGAAACATGGCGCACATATTTTATATACCCTTATAAATATAGTCAACATGTGTCATGGCGCTTCCAAACATATAAATTATATCCAAATGACTGACCAATACAGGAGTCAGAGTGGGCCCATTTGAAAACCAGTTTGAACAGGTTGAAGCAGCTCTTCCTCAAAGACTAAGCCAATTCACTATTTCTCTTAGCGATTCACTAATACTCCCAGACTCTGTTGGTGGGAATCAGACAACCACAAGGCAGCTGTGAGTCCATCTGTAAGTAGTGATTGATATGCGGTGCAGTTGTTCCAGTGTTCTTTGTTTGCATTACGTTGCCCAATCATTAGAAATATGCATCCCACATGTACTATCAATAGACTATAATTGATAAAAGAGCGTTATTCACTCTTGTGTCCTTATTCAATAATGATGCATTTGCCAGATATCTACCAGTAATATTCTACTGAGACATTGCAGCTCCAGAAGGAAATCCAGTCGTATCTAAACAATGTTCAGTTGTACTTACAATGCCCACCTCCAGGTCCGTAATAATCACATTTAAAAAAAATCCTTAATATCAGTAATCCTCTGTGTGGTACAATCAGGGGCGCTCGCCTCAGGCAACAGCGCCTCCCAGGTTGCCAGGGGCGGTAAAAATGAAGTAGAAGGTTTTTTTTTGCCGAATAGGTCCATTTTTGATTGAATAGGTCCGTATTCAGCTGAATTTGAATCGTACGAATCAAAGTAAAGCGCATTAGATCGAATTTGAATTTTTTTCATAGTCCACCAATTGACTCCAAATAGGTTCTAAGGAGGTCCCCCATAGGCTAAAACAGCAATTCGGCAGGTCTTAGATGGCGAATGGGTGAAGTCAAATTTTTTAAGAGACAGTACATGATAAATTTTGATATTCTAATTTTTAATTTTTTTTTCAAATTTGAATCGAATTTGGACTATTCCCTAGTCGAAGTACACAAATAATAGCTCAGAATTCGAATTTTTTTCATTTGAAATTTCACCTCGACCTTTGATAAATCTGCCCCTTGGAGTCCTACAATTTGACCAGCCCCCATGTATAGTGCTACTGGCTAGGGATGTAGCAAACTGTTCGCCGGCGAACTTCGACCGTTCGCGTCCGCCGAATGTTCGCAAAGGTCGCGCGACGTTCGCCAATTTGGGTTCGCGTTCGATTCGTTCGACCATTCGACCATTCGAATTCCTTCGACCGCTAAAAATCGAACGATTTCCATTCGTTCGAACGATTGTAAGCATTTGATCGAATGAAAAGCATTCGATCGAATGAAAAGCATTCGATCGAATGGTTTCGATCGTTCGATCCGATGAAAATCCTTCGATCGAATGTTTAAATCCTTCAATCGTTCGAATCGAACAATTTTAGCGCGTGTTCGAAGTTCGCGAACTGTCCGCGAACGTTCGCATTTTTTGCCGGTGTTCGCGAACGGCGTTCGCGAACATCAAATCGGCAGTTCGCTACATCCCTACTACTGGCAGCTTCTTACAATTAGTTGATACATTTAGTTGCTAAATTTAGTTGATACAATTAGTTGATACAATAAGTTGATATAATTAGTTGTTACAATTAGTTGATACATTTAGTTGATACAATCAGTTGATACAATTTGTTGTTACAATTAGTTGATACATTTAGTTGATACAATTAGTAGATACATTTAGTTGATACAATTAGTTGTTACATTTAGTTGATACATTTATTTGATACAATTCGTTGCTAAATTTAGTTGATACAATCAGTTGATACAATTAGTTGTTACAATTAGTTGATACATTTAGTTGATACAATAAGTTGATACAATAAGTTGCTACAATCAAATGATACATTTAGTTGATACAATTACAGTAGTTGATACATTTAGTTGATACATTTAGTTGCTACAATTAGTAGATACATTTCGTTGCTACAATTAGTTGCTACATTTAGTTGATACAATAAGTTGATACATTTAGTTGCTAAATTTAGTTGATATTTGTAGTTGCTACATTTAGTTGCTACATTTATTTGATATAATTAGTTGCTACATTTAGTTGATACAATCAGTTGATACAATTAGTTGTTGCAAATAGTTGATACATTTAGTTGATACAATAAGTTGATACGTTTAGTTGCTACATTTAGTTGATATTTGTAGTTGCTACATTTAGTTGATACATTTATTTGATACAATTAGTTGCTACATTTAGTTGATACACTCAGTTGATACAATTAGTTGTTACAATTAGTTGATACATTTAGTTGATACAATTAGTTGATACATTTAGTTGCTACATTTAGTTGATATTTTTTAGTTGCTACATTTAGTTGCTACAATTAGTTTTTATATTTAGCTGATACAATTAGTTGATACATTTAGTTGATACAATTAGTTTATACATTTAATTGATACATTTATTTGATACATTTAGTTGATACAATTAGTTGATACATTTAGTTGCTACAATTAGTTGTTATATTTAGTTGATACATTTAATTAATACATTTATTTGACACATTTAGTTGATACATTTCTCAGCAGCATCTCTGGAATATCAGTAACTATTGTATCAAGTGTAACAGTTGCCTGTAATGAAACTCAGGAATTCTGCTCAGCAGGGACAAAGATAACATTGATGTATTAACTAAATGTATCAATTTACAACAGTTCACAGGGTCGGCGACTCCTCCCTCCCAGAGCTGCTTTAGAAGGTGAAAAATGTCACGTAATACTTCAATATTAGGAAAACGGTCACACATAGAAAGTAGAAAGTAATTGGAAAAAGTCTTAATTTCTGGTGATCTGTCTGAAACCAACTGATTTGGAAAAAATGCTTGAAGGTGAACAAACCTTTTGAAGTCTCCTGCCAAGAAGTGGGAGAAATCTCTTCTTTCCACCAGAGAAACATTAGGGCCCCACAACCCACAGCCTTCCTCTGACCTAGGCTTTTAGCCCCTCCCCTTTCCCATTCACTTACACAAATGCAGCAACACAGACACACAAACAAACACACACAGACAAACACACACACATATTGACACACACCAGCTGCAGGGCAAGGAGGAGAGGACACATGGACCTCAGTAAGATGACATTCAACACCCTAATACATATTTAATGTTTATATTTAGATTGTCAGCTCCTGGGTGCAGCTCTTGCTTTATTTTCATTCTATGTCCTTTACTCAATCTTATGAAACCCCCTGTTTGACTAGATAAACAAATGATGGTGGTTCTATCACTAATATCCCCCCAGCTGTTGAACTACAACTTCCCACTGATAGCAAGACAGCTGAGCAGCCTCTAGTGGGTAAATACAAAGAAGGGAACAATTACAAATGCAAAGTGCAGCACTAATGGCCCCCTGCTGATTGTTGTTTCCGACAGCCCTGTTAACCCTTTCAGCGCCAGCACAAAGGCCACTGGAGGGAAGGTGAAAAGACAAAACACTACTTTTTTTTGTTTTTGATGAATAGAACAGTGAGAGACCTGGTTAGCAAGTGGTTATGGAGCAGAAGACCAGGCTGGGACAGAAGTCGCCATTCCCTGTTGTCTGCAAATCTCTCCTTGTTGTGCCATTGAGACTGGGGAAGAAACACAGGGAACACTGCCATCTATAGGCAATAACTGGAATAACCACACACACCCACAGCCCTGAATTGCTGCTCAGTCATAGGGATCTTGCTGAGTGTCTGGAATTCTCAAGCATCTGCTACAAATAGGGTTGCCACATTTTCTGGAAAAAAATACCGGCCTTCCTATATATTTATCTTTATTCCCTATTAATAACATTGGGATCACTGGCCTTCCTATATATTTATCTTTATTCCCTATTAATAACATTGGGATCACTGACCTTCCCATATATTTATCTTTATTCCCTATTAATAACATTGGGATCACTGGCCTTCCTATATATTTATCTTTATTCCCTATTAATAACATTGGGATCACTGGCCTTCCTATATATTTATCTTTATTCCCTATTAATAACATTGGGATCACTGACCTTCCTATATATTTATCCTTATTCCCTATTAATAACATTGGGATCACTGACCTTCCTATATATTTATCTTTATTCCCTATTAATAACATTGGGATCACTGACCTTCCTATATATTTATCTTTATTCCCTATTAATAACATTGGGATCACTGACCTTCCTATATATTTATCTTTATTCCCTATTAATAACATTGGGATCACTGACCTTCCTATATATTTATCTTTATTCCCTATTAATAACATTGATATCAATCAGGATCAATACCAGCCAGATGGCAACTCTGATAACAACTGCAGTGATGTGTCGCTCTCCGACTCTGACTCTCTGATTGTTCTGTCACTTACTCATATCCAGATCATATTCATGGGCAAGGCAGCATTTAAAGGGTTTTGTTTTGTTTTTTTGCCTTAATTCTTTTACCAGTAGATGCAATTATAAAACAGTTAATACACTTATACTACAGTTATAATACAGTGATACAGGTTTCTGCAACCAGCACCCAAGTGTTGCGCCGCCACAATTCCCAAAAAGCTTTCAACGGTGGGAGTTATAGTTCAGCAATAGCTGCTTGTGTATTAACTAAGCCATTTGCTGCTGATCTTGATGAATGTGTGAATGCAATGAGTCCTTTAATTCTAAGCAAACAGTGAAGATGAGAAGGGCGCAGCCTGGGTGCACAGAACAGATACAATTATTGGGGCTCATTCACAAACACTGGGCAAATTGCAGTAACCCATAGGAACCAATCTGCAGTGATGGGCGAATACATTTGCCAGACACCAATTTGCGGTGAATTTCCGCATCTCGCCACAAGCAAATTAATTCGGGAAACTGCAGCGACAATTTGCTGGGAAAAAATCCGCCGTGTGTCAAAATTTTGCATTTGGACCAAGTAGTCGCGAGTATAAAAATCGTGAATGTGCGCCGGCGTCCAAAAAACGGACGCTGGCATCAAAAACGAGACGCCGGCACTGTTTCACGAATTTTTTCACCATTTCGCAAATTTAATGGGAAATTTGCACATTTTTCAGCGAAACGCCCCCAAATTCGCCCATCACTATTAATATACACAGTATATTTTATTGTTGTGTTTTCTTTTTTTATTATCAGAGTCTGTTCAGGGTTTGTTTTTTGCACAACACTGTGAGCGGTGACGCTGCTGCTGACTGTGTAACTAGGCAACCATCTCCATTGTGACATCAACAAGCAGCAAACTGTATTTACTGTAGCGTCAATATCATTGTTATAACTTATACATTGTGCCCCACTGTTATTCCTTTTACTTTTCATAGTAGAAACCCCCTTTTAATATGATGTAGAGAGGGATATTCTGAGACTATTTGCAATTGGTTTTCAGTTTTTATTATTTAAGGTTTTTGAGTTTTTATTCAGCAACTATTCAATTTGCATTTTATGCAATCTGGTAACTAGGGTCCAAATTCCCCGAGCAACCCTGCACTGATTTGAATAAGAGACTGGAATATGAGCAGGAGAGGGAGTGAATAGAAAGATGAGGAATAAAAATAAGCAATAACAATACATTTGTAGCCTTACAGAGCATTTTCATTTTAGATGTGGTCAGCGACCCCCATTTGAAAGCTGGAAAGAGTCCGAAGAAAAAGGCAAATAATTATAAAACTATAAAAAATAAATAAATAATGAAGACCAATTGAAAAGTTGCTTCATTGTATAACATAAAAGTTACCTTGAAGGTGAACCAACCCCTTTAATTGTTTAATTATTAATTTTATTTTAAATTTAATTTTTTTTTTTTTTTTTTTATAATTTTATTTTTAAATTTATAAATGTAAGTGTTTCTCGTGAACTTAAAATGACACCCAATTTTTATTAAAGCCGAGAGGAGGTGGACTATCAGGGGTTAATGTCCCAAGTATGACGTCAGAGTTGTGGAAACTACGGAAGCTGATAGGGAAAAATGTCCTTTGTGTGTTTTCCTTGCAGTGTAGGAGGCTCTGAATGCAAATTGGAAGCAGTAAATCATTTAAAGGCAAAGCTGCACCCCAGGAACGACCCCCTGCCCTTCCCCCTCGTTTCTCTTGTGCTCAAACACCGCAGTGACGTCATAAAGACATTCAATTAATACTGACCCCCAATACAGCTGATTCCAAAGGCCGCGGGGGTCGTGTATAGAAAATACAGAGCTGCATTGAACTACATCTCCCAGCATCCTCTCTGCACACCGCCCAACATTTTGGAAGTAAAAAGAGGGACAACATTTTTTTTCCGCATGTAGCTAATTGACCACGCCCCTTTCTGTGACCACACCCCCTAATTACAATGTTCATTTTACAAAATTTGGCAGGTTATGAAAGTTTGAAAATATTTCTCCTTATCTAAACCGTTTTTTTTGTGTCTAAAAATTGTTACAAAGTATCTTATTTGCACCTGTGGCTGTTCTGGGCTCTCTGCCAGAAGCCAATTAAGTGAGAAACTTTGTTTTTCTGGCTGTTCAGTGCAGAGAAAATCGGGACTTTCCAGTACAAACGAGGGACTGCGGGTTGAGCTGTCGAAAGAGGGACAGTTGGGAGGTGTCCTCTCTGGCAGCCCAGTGTTGAAAGCTGTAGTTTTAAAACATCTAGACATTTACACACAAGTTACACAAACTACAATGAGTTTCTTTACTCCTCCCTCCCCCCTGCACAGTCGGTTACCCCTCCCTGCACCCACTACAGACAAGCAGCTCTGACAAAAGGGTTTTTTTTTTTTTTAATTTTATTTTATTTTCCTTTGGTGCCAGTTTGAATCTCATCTGTTTCCCTGGTGACAGTGTTGAGCCCTGTAAGCCCCCCCCCCGGCTCCCTGATTGTGAGGGGAAAGTATTGTATTTGTGTCCAGTCATTTATCACTGTCACCAACTAATGATCCCCCCCCCTTGCAGCTCCTTATTGATGTTTCTAATGGAATTATCTCATAAAGGGGATGATGATCAGTGAAAGAGAAGCTCTGCATTCTGGGGTCAGGAGATGCTAAAATACTGCGTGTCCCCTTTAATACAACAGCCCCTCATTATCCTCCAGCTTCTGAGACAGAGAAATAATGACCTGAAACACTTCCCATACAGATCAATGGCTGCAATATTTGGGGGAAGATGTGGCCCCACTTGTTTTGCATATGAAATAAATATTCCTGCTAATTAATGGGGGAATAAATAGGCAGATGCTCATGTTGCTTTTGGACCAAGGTTAAGGGGAGAGGGGGGGGGATATAGGAGAATTTAAACTCTGACACTGACATGACTTTGTTATTAACTGAAACTGGTACTAAATACATTTATTGAGGATATTTCCTGATGAAAATAATTGTGATAAAACAAGTATATGTGAGTGTATAGACACGATTTCCCAAGACAGGGAAAATAGAAAATATCTGATCATAATAATAATAATAATACTACTACTACTACTACTACTAATAATAATAATAATACTACTAATAATAATACCAATACTACTACTACTAATACTAATAATACTAATAATATTAATACTAATATTAATAATACTACTACTACTACTACTACTACTACTACTAATAATAATAATACTACTACTACTACTACTAATAATAATACTACTACTAATAATACTAATACTACTACTACTACTAATACTAATAATACTACTACTATTGCTACTACTACTACTACTACTACTACTACTACTACTACTACTACTAATACTACTATTACTAATACTAATACTAATACTACTAATACTAGTACTACTACTAATAATATTAATACTGATAATAATACTACTACTACTACTACTAATAATAATAATAGTAATAATAATAATACTAATAATAATACTAATAATAATAATAATAATACTACTACTAATACTACTAATATTAATACTAATAATACTACTACTACTACTACTAATAATAATACTACTAATAATAATACTAATAATACTACTACTACTACTACTACTAATAATACTAATACTAGTACTACTACTAATACTAATACTAATAATACTACTACTATTATTACTACTACTACTACTAATAATAATACTAATAATACTAATACTAGTACTACTACTAATACTAATACTAATAATACTACTACTATTATTACTACTACTACTACTAATAATAATACTAATAATACTAATACTAGTACTACTAATAATACTACTACTACTACTACTAATAATAATAATAATAATTTATATAGCAATCATAATGAATTTAGCAAATTTAGGGAATTTATTAAAATATAAATTCTAGAGCAGGAGGGCCCATACTTTACTAATGTCAGGTCTACTTTTAGTGATATTGTCCCATTAGGATCTACATCCATAAAAGTATTATTAGTATTCTGTTCTATGGAAAATATTATTTACATTTTATGTTGATTTATGAGAGAATTTAAATTGTTGTATTTAACAAGTATTTCTTATGTAACTGTAACATAATAAATATGTGAATGTAAAGAATGAAACAGGAGGGGGATACAGACAAACTGTGTATTGACTTTTACTGATCCCAAACTAAAGATCTCCTGCTACTTCCCCATCTATATTTTGGGGTCCCCTGGTCTGGACTTTACAAGGAAAAAATTACTTTCTGGAGGGACCCCCATTCCTCATTCCCTGTTTATACAGATGAAGGGGAAATTATCCTGAATTCCTACATGAAGTTAATGTGAAATTTTATATTTAATTCATTTTTTATCTGGTTTCAGATACAGAAAATCAGCAGAGATATTGGGGGTAAATCGTAGAGAAATGGAAGATCTATAGTCGGGGTTGTAGGATTAAAGGGGAAGATGTGCTGAGTTTGCTGATCTGGCAGTTGTAGAGTTGGCAGTTGGTGTAGGGCAGGTGGGGGGTTAAGAGAAGATTTAGCAGCTCCTGAACCAACACACTGACTCATGTATAATCCACATTTCTTTGGGAACCCCTGAACCCCTCAAGCTACAAATCGCTTAATGA